>CM033323.1:56438290-57038290 GCA_019359835.1 Pharus latifolius
GGAGTCGACGTTATTCTCGGCTCCCCGTTTTCACGGCGACCGGACGATTGGTCCTCGGCGACCTTATTCCCGGCTCCCCGTTCTCACGGCGACCGGATGAATGCCTCCCGGAGACCTTATTCCCGGCTCCCCGTCTTCACGGCGACCGGACGATTGTCTCCCGGAGAAGTCACGGATTTCTCGGACATTTTCTTCCCTGAAGACCCTATTCCTGGCCCCGTTCTCACGGCGACCGGGCGATTGTCTCCCGGAAGGTCTTCTCCTTGAAAACCTTGTTTAAAATTTTCTAACTTAGAAAATTTCCTATGCTACAGGTGACTTCCATCCGGGGGCCTTGTTACCCCCACAGCGCGGAGCTATTCTCCGGCCCGCTGTGGACGGGGGGGATAAGGAACCCCGGGTGTCGACCGCACCGCCCACGAGGAAACTTAGCTCATCCTTGTTAAGATGAGTCGTCCGGACCATCCAAGAAGAAGAAAATAAAGAGACATAGAAGAAACAACAACACAGCTTTATTGATTATCAAACCCGGAGGACATCTTCCCCCTCCGGTGGGCTTCGGAAACTATACAACCCGGGTTCTAACCCGGGGGATTCTCTACGCCCTAAGGCTCGTACGCCTAATACTCCCGGAGGCTCTCCGCTAGCTCCCGGGTCAGGTCCCGGTACAATGCCCATACGCGGGGCCGAGCGTCCCGGAGCACATCTTCAGGCCAGAACTCGTATCCCACCGGTGGAAGTATCCAGAGGGGAGGTATCAACCGGAACCCGGTCGTGGAGGGGACAATTCGACGCGATGATTGTAAAAATTGTCCAAGTGCCACTCCGGACGCCACCTCAACCGGATCGGCTCCTGGACGCTATCCCCGCCGCCATTCCCGGAGAGAAGGCTTAGCAAGATTAAAGCCGCTTGGGTTCCCACGGGGAGCCCCTCCCGGACCTTCGCCCGGGAGCAACCTCCCGGGAACCCTGGTAACAATAAATTCAATTCAAAGACTTAGAAAAAAATTCTAACTTCATTGCATTCAAAATTTTTGTACAAGTGTCTGGGGCTTCTTCTAAGAAGCTACCAGGATCAAAATCCTAAGAAAACAAAAGAGGGCCCTAGCTAAGACCCGGGGGGAGGCTCATACATGTTCGTTGGCGTCCTCCCCCCGGGGGGCTTCTTCCAAGGCCGGGGCTGGGACGTCTCCCGCCGGAGGCGCCGGAGCCGGGAACCACGCCTGGGCGATCCGGTCGTAGAACCCTCCGGCAAGCTGCTCGACCTCCCGGCGCGAAGGCTCAAAGGAGTCCGGGAAGCTTCGGGGGATGCGGCCCCCGATCGCCCGGGCGCCGACCCCCCGGAATTCGACGAGCCCCGCAGCGGCCGCGACGACGGGGATCGCGCGGCCCCGTGCCCGAACGTCGGCAGCCTCCGGGATGGCGGAGACCTGTGCGTTGAGAAAATGCACAGCCTCCGCGAGGGTCGCCGGCGGCACCTCCCTGCTCCCGGAGCCTAGGCTTATGCCAAGGCCCTCGAGGGCCGACCGGACGGAGCGGCCTGCGTCCGCCACCGCCCAGACGCTCGAGCTCTCGAGCTCCGGAGTGCCTCCTCCCTCGCCTTGGCCTCCTCCTGGAGGCGGCCGTTGACGGCCTCGGAAATATGGACCTGGGCCCGGACCCGGGTCAATTCCGCGAGGGCTTCGTCGCGTTCCCGGAGGGCCTCCTCGCGCTGCCCTACTGACGCGGCCCGGCCCTCCGCCTCCTTAAGCAGCCGGGCGACCTGCTGCTCAAGGCCCCAGGTAACAGCTGCCACCTACAAAATATATAGAGTTAGAAAAATCTCAAAGTGCAGGGGATGAATGAAGACGTCATCGACTCGGGTTACCTGGGCCCTGAGGGACTGAAGCCCCTCGAAACGCTCATGGAGCGTCTCTTCCGCGACGAAGGCCTGCACCTTCCAGGTATGCAGGCCCGCCGAGTAGCGGGCGACCTCCCTCGCGGGAAGCAGAGGGGTCTCCGCCCGGTGCCGCCAGCACGGCCGGCGGGGGGTCCCCAGACCTCAAGGTCCGGTAACGCGGCCGGCGTCACTGGCATCTTCGTCGACGAGGAAGTGCCCCCCGAAGACGTGGCCGAGGAGCTCTCGGCGGGAGCCCCCGCCCAGGGGGGAACCATCAGGCCTTTCCCTGCCCCGGGCCGGAAGGTCCTCGGGGCCTCCTCCTTCAGAGGAACCTCGTAGACTGAGGGGCTCCCCCCCTCGTCCACCGGCCAAACCCGCGGAGGCGAGGCCTCCGCGAATCTCACCTCCAGCCTCTCCGGCTCCAAAGAACGGAAGGGGCAGGAGGGGCTCCACCAAGAGCGGCGACGGGGCGTAGTTCGCCGAGTCGGACGCCGCCCCGCCCGCGGTCGCCTCCTTCCCCCGCGCCTCGACGAGGCCCTTCGGGGGAGGAGGTGTTGCTTCCTTCCGGGCCGGCGCCCGGGCACGCTCGCTCCCGGGGGTCTCATCCCGGGGCTTCGCCGGTGTCGCCGCCAGCGTCGTCGATGGGCCAGGGGTCTTTTGAACCCGGGCCTTCTTGGGCTCCGAGCCCCCGGCCGCCTCCTTCCCCTGTTTGTGCGACCCGGGGGTGGGGAGAGGCTTCCTCTCCAGCAGCTTTAGCCCGTAGGCCGCCGCTACCAAGTTCTTGGGAGGGCCCTCCCCCACGGCGCGCACGACACGCTCGTGCTCATCGGCGAAGTACCTCCCCAGGAGGTTCTCCGCCTTCTCCCGCGCCGCCGGGTACGGCCGGACTGCAAGAGGTAAAGAGTTAGTTAAAATTTTCAAAAATTCGTAAATACAATGCAGCAGGTTCCCGGAGCTTACGTCGCGTCACCGGCTTCACCGGGGGCTGCTGCTCGGGGCCCATGCCGATCCCCCTCTTCCCACCGGTGAAGGGGAGATCCGGAGGAGAGCCATCTCCTCGGGGCGTCCCACATCGAGCGGGTTTTCTTGGAGAGGATCACCTTGCCGAGGAGCTCGAACTCCTCGTCCGTCCACACCGGAGGCTTCGGCGCGGTCGACCGGCTGTAGGTGGGAGGGTCCGGGGCGTACACCACCGCCTCGTCCCGGACCCGGAGGTAAAACCACCTCCGGACCCAGTCCCCCCAGTGGTCCCGGGAGGCCGCCGCCGGGTAGTCGATCACCCAGGACGGCAACATCTGGACCATCACCGAACCGAAGGGGGACATGGGGCCCCCCTTCACCAGGTGGGGGGTCCGCGCCGCCGGTTCGTAGAAGTACCGGAAGGCGCGAAGGGTGGGCTCCCGCCCGGTCGCTGTCTCGTAGAGCCAGATGAAGAGGCCCATCCGGACGAGCGCGTTCGGGGTGAGGTGGTTGAGTGCCACCCCATACTCCTTCAAAAACTCCCGGAGCATGGGATGCACCGGGAGCCGGAGCCGCGCCTCCAGGAAGGCCTCGAAGGCCACGACCTCTCCGGGCCTGGGGGGGGGCTCCATCCTTCTTCACGGGGACTCGGATGTCCCCGTCCGCGACGACGCATCTTTCGACCAAGGACTCGGCGTCCTCGGCCGTGAACTCCGACGCCCAGAGGAAATCTGAAGGGATTTCCTCCGGGGGCACTTCCGTGGTCTTCGCCCGACCCTTGGGTGCCATGAGGTTAGTCTTCTTCTTTTTCTGTGGCTAACCTTGCAGGAGGCTACTACTAAAAACTCCCGGACGTCCGCTACCGGAAAGAGCTGCCGGAAAGAGCTACTGGGAGAGGGCTACTGGGAGAGCAAAAATCGCTGAGGCTGAAAATTTGGAATGAGCTTCCGGGCCCCCCCAAGGTCCTATTTATAGGGGCGGGACGTGGTCTAGATGCACGCCACGTGGCACCCACGGATCAATCTGAACCGTAGAAGTTCAAACCGCGTGCGGGAAACAAAGGGATGGGCGCGTGAATCGAGGCGCCAGTTCGAACCGCGCGCGCATTTATGGCGAAACGGCGCGGCCTTAAGCGTGGAGCACGGAAACCGAAGCGCCGCGGCTCCGGTGACCTGGCCCGGAGATCTTCCCGTGACCTGTACCATACCCACCTGGGACTTGAGGCTCGTCCCCGGCGCGCAGGGGGGCTGCTGTCGGGGGAAATCTCCGCGGGGCTAAGTCCAGGTAAGTTGCGCCACGCTCGGCTCGGGGATGTGGCTTCCGGTCCCTCCCCGGGCGTCGCCATTTGGCCCCTGGACCTGGCCTCCGGCGCCGTCCCGGGCGCCGCCATTTGGCCGGGGACGTGGCCTCCGGGGCCATCCCGGGCGCCGCCATTTGGCCGGGACGTGGCCTCCGGGGCCTCCCCGGGCGCCGCCATTCGGCTCCTGGGACGTGGCCTCCAGGTTCCGTCCCGGGCGCCGCCATTTGCCCGGGGACGTGGCCACCGGGGCCTCCCCGGGCGCCGCCTATTGGCCCCCGGGACGTGGCCTCCGGTGCCCTCCCGGGCGCCGCCTTTTGGCTCTCGGGACGGGCCTCCGTGCCGTCCCGGGCGCCGCCATTGGCCCGGGGACGTGGCCTCCGGGGCCTCCCCGGGCGCCGCCTTTTGGCCCCCGGGACGTGGCCTCCGGTTGCCCTCCCGGGCGCCGCCCTTTTGGCTCCCGGGACGTGGCCTCCGGTGCCGTCCCCGGCGCCGCCATTGGCCCGGGGACGTGGCCTCTGGGGGCCTCCCCGGGCGCCGCCTTTTGGCCCCCGGGACGTGGCCTTTGGTGCCCTCCCGGGCACCGCCTTTTGGCTCCCGGGACGTGGCCTCCGGTGCCGTCCTGGGCGCCGCCATTGGCCCGGGACGTGGCCTCCGGTGCCCTCCCGGGCGCCGCCTTTTGGCCCCCGGGACGTGGCCTCCGGTGCCCTCCCGGGCGCTGCCTTTTGGCTCCCGGGACGTGGCCTCCGGTGCCGTCCCGGGCGCCGCCATTGGCTCGGGGACGTGGCCTCCGGGCCTCCCCGGGCGCCGCCTTTTGGCCCCCGGGACGTGGCCTCCGGTGCCCTCCCGGGCACCGCCTTTTGGCTCCCGGGACGTGGCCTCTGGTGCCGTCCCGGGTGCCGCCATTGGTCCGGGGACGTGGCCTCCGGGGCCTCCCCGGGCGCCGCCTTTTGGCCGCTGGGACGTGGCCTCCGGTGCCCTCCCGGGCGCCGCCTTTTGGCTCCCGGGACGTGGCCTCCGGTGCCGTCCCAGGCGCCGCCATTTGCCCGGGGACGTGGCCTCCGGGGCCTCCCCGGGCGCCGCCTTTTGGCCGCCGGGACGTGGCCTCCGGTGCCCTCCCGAGCGCCGCCTTTTGGCCCCGGGACGTGGCCTCCGGCGCCGTCCCGGGCCTCATCGCTCTTTTAAAGGTAAAGCCTCGAACTGTTGTCACGTGCAGGTCACGCGAGGAGCGCCTCGGGAACTAGCGACCACCTGTCAAGCATCCAAGGCGTTTGACCGAGAGAAGGACGGTCCTACCCTTCAATCCGACGGTGGCTTCCGGGGTAGTTTAGGTTTTTGCTTCTTTTTGGGGCTATAAATAGCCCTTGTACCCCTCTGTTGTAAGGGATCGGTTCTCTTTTATTATAATAGCTAAACTCACAGACGTGCTCCGGAAGCCTCTCCCCCGGAGAGAGCCTCCCCAGCCAACTCTGGTCGGGAGCGCGTCGATAGGACTAGGGCCCCCACCGGGACCCAAACCTATATAAACCTGTGTGTCATTTTTTGTCCTTGTCCGGCGGGGGAGGACCGGTCATCCGGTCAACCCGCGCCGCGTAATCTTCGCTAGGATTATTCTCAAAACCTGCCGGGGTATTCGCAATACCACGACAGGAACCGGGGGTGGGGAGGGGCGTTCTCGCCGGTAGCCTCAGCCCGAAGGCCTCGGCCACCAGGTTTCGGGAAGGGCCCTCCCCGATGACACGCATGACGCGCTCGTGCTCATCGACGTAGTACCTCCCGAGGAGGTTCTCCGCCTTCTCCCGGCTGGTCGGGTACGGCCGAACTGCAAAAGGTAAGTTAGAAAAATTCACAAAAAATATGAGCAAAGCGACCCGGGAGCTTACGTCGGATCACCGGCTTCTGTAGAGGCCGCTGGGCTGGGCACATCCCAATCCCCCTCCTCCCGTGCGAGAAGGGGGAGATCTTCAGCAGCGTCAACTCCTCGGCGGCGTCCCTCATGCAGCGGAAGCCCCGGGAGCCCATGACCTTGCTGAGGAGCCTCAGCTCCTCCTCGGTCCACACCGGGGGCTTGGGGGCGGACGACCGGCTGTAGGAGGGGGCGTTCGGAGAGTACACCACCTCGTTGTCCCGGACCCGGAGGTAGAACCACCTCCTGATCGAGTCCCCCAGTGGTCCCAGGAGGCCGCCACCAGGTACTTTGCCACCCGGGACGGTAGCAGCTGGATCATCACCGAACCAAAGGGGGACTTCGGTCCTCCCTTCACCAGGTGGGAGCTCCTCGCTGCCGATTCGAAGAAGTACCGGAACAGCCGGAGCGTGGGCTCCCGTCCGGTGGCCGTCTCGAAGAGCCAAATGAATAGGCCCATCGGGATGAACGCGTTCAGCGTGAGGTGGTTCAGCGCCACCCCATACTCCTTCAAAAAGTCCCGGAGCAATGGGTGCATGGGAGCAGGAGCCCGGCCTCGAGGAAGGCCTCGAAGGCCACTACTTCCTCGGGCCGGGGGCGGGGGGCTCCGTCCTTCTTAGCAGGGATCCAAACGTCCCCATCCGCAACAACCCCCTGGTCCACCAGGGACTCCAGGTCCTCGGTTGTGAACTCGGAGGCCCAGAGGAAGTCCACGGTGACTTCCTCCGGGGGCACCTCTGCGGCATTGGCATGGCCCTTGGGTCCCATCTGGTTTTTTTCAGTGGCTTAGGCTTTGGAAAAAGGGGGACGAAGTTTCCGGTGGCTGAGCTTCCAGGGCTAGACTTCCGGGAGAGAGCTACCGGGAGAGCTAAGGGCGCTAAGAGAGTTCGAAGGTTTGAAGGTTGGAATGAGTTATCTGGGCCCCCCGAGGCCCTATTTATTGGGGCCAAATGCGGCCCCTATGGGTGCCACGTGGCCTTTCATGGTACATCTGCGCCGTTCAAATCAAACAGCGCGCGGGAAACGAAGGGACGGGCGCGCGAAATGAGGCATCATCGGTTCGAACCGCGGGAGGCCATTATGGCCGAACGGCGCGCTCCCATCGAGATGACATTAATGAACGACGGCGCGGTAATGAACACGCGGCGTGGGAATCAAAGCATCACGGCACCGGTAGCTTGTCCCGGAGATTTTCGCGGTGACACGAACCATCCCCTCCGGGGACTCGAGCATCGTCCCCGGAGGGCATGGGGGGCTGCTGTTGGGGGAAATCTCCACAAGACTAAGTCCAAGTAAGGGGCTGTGCCTTTTTCCCGGGGACAAAGCCCCCGGTGGTTGTCCCGAGCGCTGCCATTTGCCCAGGGACAAAGCTCCCTGTGGCTTGTCCCGGGCGCCGCCGTCCTTCCGGAGACAGAGGTCTCCAGTCCTGGGTCACGTGAAGGTCACGCGAGAAGCTCCTCGGGAATCAGCGGACACCTGTCAAGCATCTGAGGGCCCTGGCCGGAAGAAGGACGTTGCTACCCCTCAATCCAACGGTGGCAGGCGGGGTAGTTTAGTCTTTTTGCGTCTTTTGGGGCTATATAAGCCCTTGTACACCTCATGTAAAGGACAACTTTTCATTATTGCTTGGAATAGACTATCTCACAGGTGTGCTTTGGAGCCATCTCTCCCCCGATAGAGCTCCCCTAGCCAACTCCAGTTGGGAGCACGCCGAAGGACTAGGGCCTCCACTGAGGCCCGAACCTGTATAAATCCTCGTGTCATTTGTTATGCTTGCCCGACGGGAGAGGACCGGTCACCCGGTCAACTCGCGTTGTATTTTCTTCGCTAGGATCGTCCACAAAACCTGCCGGGGTATTCGCAATACCACGACAGGTGCAAAATATCATGGCCCGCAACATAAAATTCTCTCGCTTATGTGCATCCCACACCCGCACCCCTTCGCTCCACAATTTATGTAAGTCCTCGACTAACGGTGATAGAAACACGTCAATATCATTCCCGGGTTGTCTGGGTCCTGAAATTAGTAACGACATCATGATGTACTTATGCTTCATACATAACCAAGGAGGAAGATTGTAGATGCATAAAAGAACCGGCCAAGTGCTATGCCGACTGCTCATATTTCTGTGTGGATTCATACCATCCGTACTCAGCCCAAACCTTATATTCCTCAGTTCGTTGCCAAACTCACCGAATGTTCTATTAATGTTTCTCCATTGAATAGAATCAGCTGGATGTTTTAGTTTTCCATCTTGTTTCCGACCTTCACCATGCCAACGCAAGTACTTCGCATCTTTTGGATTTGCAAATAGCCGTTTCAATCTAGGAATCACAGGCAAATACCACACAGTTTTGGCCGGAGGCCCTTTCTTTACCTCATCACATCCATTGTGATAAATTCTGTCCCCATGCTTATACCGCGATGCACCGCATCTGGACAAACATGCAAATCCTCGTACTCGTTACGGTACAAAACACAATCATTTAGGCATGCATGTATTCTTTCGATTTCCATTCCCAACGGACACAATAGTTTTTTGGCTTGGTAAACCGATCTTGGCAACTCATTTCCCTCTGGAAGCATGTCCGCTAAAAGGTCTAATAGTGCCATGAAACTCTTATCGTTCCAACCGTTGATTGCCTTCAAGTTATATAATCTCAACACATAAGACAACTTTGTAAATTTTGCACATCCGGGGAACAAAGGCTTCTCATAATCAACAATTAATATCTCAAATTTAGCAAAATCGTTTTCGCTGTAATCTTCTTCTATATCACGTAACATTTCATCTAAATTGTCGTCATCTACACGGACATCCAAATGAACATTATCAATGTTCTGATGATCATCATTACTGCAATCCACTTCCAGGTGCTGCTGAGTGGTAGCGGTGCTCATTTCCTCAAGATCTTCACCATGCCATATCCAACGGGTATAGCATGCGTTAAAACCATGATGAATCAAATGACTCATAATCTGATCAGAGTTGTCGAACCTCTTTAAGTTCATACAATCTATACAAGGACAATGCATATCTTTCTCTCCCTTCTTCGCCTTTTCTTGCTCAGCAAATTTAATAAACCCATTCACACCCTCCAAATACTCAACAGTAGTAGGTTTTATTCCATACATCCAATATTCTCAGTCCATCTACAATTATTTCACAAAATTAACAAATTGAAATAAATAATTAATGACTCAGGGCATGCATGCATGAAACATCATCAATTAGGCCATATGTGTACAGCTACTTAATTACATTAAATGGATATATATGAAACCCTAATTAACTTGATGCATTAATTGGAAGAGCCAGCTAGCTAGCTGGTTAACTTTAGCCATAAATCATTCCTAGCTTAACTTTAGCAAGCTATAGCTAGCTAGCCAACCTAGCCTTCTAGCTAGTTTGGAGCTACATGTATCTAGTTTAATGAATTGGAAGTAGAGAGAGAGGGAGAGTGCGAAAGAGTGATCGAGAGAGAGAGAGGTGATGAGAAGATGACAATACCGAGGGGGATCGAATTATCAACCTCTCAGCTAGCTTCTCCAGATCACTCTAACTTGGAGCGTGGATGCACGTATGGTAGAAATGAATCAAGGATGCAGAGCAGGGGTCGAGATAAGTTGTACAATTTTACTATCGGTTCAAAACCACAACCGATAGTAAACTTTTGTCTCTTCTAAAGGTCCCCACTGTCATAACCATTAGTTTATATGACGTCATTTTACTATCGGTTTATTTTATATGACCGATAGTAAAATTTACTCTATTATATCGGTTGGTACATGTAACACCCTGGTTTTGGGGTGAAAAGTTTTTGCATAAAATCCTGCATGCATGTATCCGTGTAGTTGTAGCCAGATCAGCTGAACCCTAATCTCTCCCAAACCCTAAAAATCTCCAAATCTATTCTCTAGATCCAGATCAAGATCTGACCATCCAGATTTAACCTACCAGTTACTCTGAAGATAAAAGTCTTCAGAAGCCATATTGAATTCTAACCCTAACTCCCAGTATCTAAGTCTCTTTCTGTTTTCGAAAACAGGAAATTCAGATTTACTCTAAGTATCCCGGTTTTCAGATAACTGAGTTATCATGATCTAACCCTATCCAGACTCAAGTATCTTTTGGAATATGCTCCTTGGTATATCCTCAACTTACTTCAAAAAGTTGGGAACCAGATTGTTTCATCTAAGTACTTTTCGCAGTTTAGTCCAAATGTTACTGCAAATAAGTCCTTTTCTATTTACTTGGAAGCCTTAAAAGGCTAAAATTCACAAATCAACTCCAACCTCAGAATTTCTTTAGGGAACACCTCCCAAATGATATTTGGTACAGATTTCAATTCTGTTTAAACTTCAAACTCTCACTCCAATTTTCAGAATTCGAGATCGACAAAATCCAGATCTATTTTACCTTAATTTTACCCTATTTTCGAAAATAGGTGAAATCCCTCAAACCTTATCAAACTTTCCCCAAATTTGAGCTAAATGAGTATTAATAGAAATATTATACTCAGCCATGAAACCAAATCCCAAATTGAACCTCTCTAAGATCAAAATTACAAATCAGTCCAGACTTCAACCAAAATCATCACAATTATGCCCCTGGATCGACCAGAGCTTGCTGTTCACAACCAGATCAACTAATTTCGACTTCGACCTGACCTCAGTTCACGACCAACCAGTGCAACCGACCAGAAGCTGTCTTCAACCAGCGCCTGGGACTTCGACCACGACCAGGATCCAGTGCACAAGACTGTTGCTTCGACCTCGAGCATGCGCCGTTGTTTCGACCTCGAGCACGCGCCGTTGTTTCAAGCTTCGATCACCTCACCTCGCCAGCTGCTATAGTAGCCGTAGTCGTTGAAGCCAGCCCGTGGTCGCCATCTTCGCCAACTGAACAGTGCCACGTGTGTGCTCGGCGTTGGCTACTGTGGATCTTCCCCGGTGCGAGTCACAGCCAGTTGTTTCTCCCGTTTGCACGCCACCGGCAACGGCTCCAGCAGGAAAGCTTAGCCACGTGGAGTCCTTGCCGCAGCCAGCCATCAACTCGCCTTCACCTCGCAGCAGCTCCAGCTGCAAAAGCCCTCACGGCCACTGAACCAAGTCACCTCGACGCCAGCTCGCCGTGAAGTCGCATCCCGTCTTTTCCTTGCCGGCTACAACTCCCCAAGCTTTTCCAACCGTTGAGAACCTCCAGCTTTACCTATTTATACCCCCTGGGACTTAGCCAACTTCACCACACAGCAAAAACACCAGAAAACCGGCAACAACACTGTGTCTTCTTCTTCTCCGGTGAGCAGCAAAGAGGGAGCACGGTGTCAAGCTTCAACCACTGCTTCCTTCTTCGATCCAGCAACCCCAGTGAGCTTCTCTCATCTCCCTCATGCTTCTCAAGCTTGGAATTTAGTTCAAATGCTTTCTGTCACCGGCAATCGCCGTGTTTCATCTAGAACTCCGGTGAGCAATTAACCCTCACCTAAACCGATTTAGCTCTCGAGCCAGTGATCAAATATGCTCAGTAGACCTTGCTTAACATCCCTAAGCAACTAGAATCATCAATTTTGCTGAAACCTAGAAAACCCCAAATTGGAACTTTGCTTGTGAACTGAGCTTACTGTTTAAGCTTTTCTGGTGCATCTCTAGCCAATCCAACTTCACCAGTGCATTTCTAGCACCCTGAGTACCATATGCAAGCAAGGAATTAAGCTCAATCACTTTAAATCAGAAATGCCCAAATCAGATTTGAGTTCATCTTTTCTCCAGCCAGTATCTTCCAAATCCAACTGATCCAGCCCTAGCCCCTTTTCCATTTAGATGTTTTGGACCATTCTGAGCAACTTTGTCTTCTATCACGACTTCCAATTCGGCCTAGATTGTGAGATATAGCTATGCCCTAGTTGGTTGTACTGTTCATGTTGCATGTGCTCCAGACCAGTCAACTTCTTTGCCGGTTTTCATCACTTTCCGGCCATCCCCTGCCCTAGATCCTGTTGAGACATTTGTTCCTGATACAAATTCCTAACTATCAGATAAAGTGGTACATCATTTGGAGCCCTAGATCAAAAGTTATGGCAAACCCTAATTTCTGGCCATGTCAACTCTATGTCAAACTATGCCAGTCAGTGGCATTAGCCCTGTTCACCCACCTCTGGTCATGAAAACCAAAAATTACCTTGTCGAACAGTTGCTTCACTACCCTGTGCATCATATGCTTGAATCAAAACCCATTTTGGCCACTAGAAACTGTTCAAACCATGTTAATGCCATTCTTGGGCATTGTCAGCCTATGTTAGCCAATGGCATTGGGCCAGTTTGACCCCTTCTGGGTATGCAAAATGAACATAACTTTGTCCCTTAGACTCCTGATGTTGTGATCTACATTTTATTCTACTGTCACAACTTGAGTTGAGCCCTCTATCATCCATCGACCATATGTCTATGCCTTGAACCAAATGTCAACCTAAAGACGTTCGCTGTTTTCGAGCGAACCAGCCGCAGCCTTGATATCATTCTGATATTTTGGAACATTTGGAACCTTGTAAACCTTTGACAACTAATCTTAACCCTGGTTTCCATAGTTTAACCCTAATCGTTTCCCAGAACTCTCAAATCTTGTATCGCCTAAGTGTTTCTCCTTGCATTATCGCATATAGTGGAATAGTAAGAGTAGGATTGATTGTAATGCCTGTTTGCTTGTTTGATCCTTGTTCAGAGCAAGAGTCTGAGTTCGAAGACTTCGTCACAGACCCGACATCAACTGCTGTTTCTTACGATGCGGAAGGCAAGTCATATTCTTGAACATCTTGAACCTATATGTTATGAATTGCTAGAATATACCTTGATTATAAAATAATATTGCATGAGAAAGATTGAGAATAGTTGAATTATGAAATGGCAGCATCAGGCTGATGCTTGTGAAATGTGAATTGATCAAATAATGAGCCATGAACTAATCTATTATATATATTTATATTCATGAAATAAAACCCCTAGCCGTGACCAGTATTTTGGTATGGAATGGTGAAAGCACTGGAGGTGCTTGGTCGCACAGGATGTGCCAGCACTGGAAGTGCATGGATTGTGGTATGATCTGGTCACTGGCCTATAAGGACCTAGAACCTTGTGTTGTGCGTCTAGTGGGCATGATTAACGTGCCGACCGCAAGCCTGGTATGGGACAGGCCTGAACAAGTAGTATGTGGATCACACATGAAACTCCTATATGACAAACTCACGATTAACACGGGATGCGCTCCAACACAAATCACTGGATGTGATCATGCACGCTGACCCTGAGGGGAAGATGCCAATTTAGTGGGGGTTGTGTAACCCTGCCACAACTGTGGTTTGCGTGAAGAAAACCACGGGGTCTGGGGTGAACTGTGTGTGAAACATGGCAAAAGTTCTTGTTATCTCCACCTTGCCACTCACAGTATGAAGTGAGTCAGGGGTCCAATCCTTGTGATAGGAAGGGCATGAAAATGGATATATCTTGCGGGTAAATTGGTACACCTCTGCAGAGTTAAAAATGTATTCGAATACTTCGTGCTCCCGAGTTTTAGGAGTATGCCGCGGTGGATTGAATCCACGGGGTGTGACACAAGTATTGTTTTATAAATTAAAATTTGTTAGTTCAAGATTACCCAAATGACATGTGTTGTCATGATAAGGGGTGCTGCCGTGGGCTGTCATGTGTTGACGTGTCGCGGTAGTACCATAATTTAGTGATCATGTGATATCTAAGAGGCACGTGGATTGTGCCCTAAGTATATAAAATGCTGCCATGAGCATGAGATTTGAACAGCTTGGAAGAAAAGTATTTATGGAAAAACCCTCTCACCTCTTTTCCCTCAATAGCATAGGATCATGTCATCTCTACTATACGTATCTCTACTCTTACCTATGACTTGCTGAGTACATAAGTGCTCACCCTTGCAACTTATCAACAATAGATGGAACGCTTCATGACCAAGACGAAGGCTTGGAAGATTTCATGGATCCAGAAAGAGAGCCAATTCTGCCAGAGCCTTGATGTGTGTTCTGCTGTCAACTTCTTACGACTGTGGGGGTTTCGCCTAGCTTCCGTCGAGTAGTTGTCTTTTTGTTTTAATTAGACCATTCGTGCGGTGAAGGCATTGTATTACTCTTGTTGTATCAGGCCAACAGGCCATACTGTTTATGAATAATATTTTGTAAGTCACTCTGCTGCAATAAACTCCCGTGCTTGACTTATCCTGGGAAGTCAGTGGTATGTATGTATGAGACCAGCTGCAGCGAGCTGGGTCTCCACGGGAGTAGTCGTGGTACCCTGTGCGGGGCGCGACAGTACAGTAGTAACCAATAGTAAAAATTCCGTAATTTCACTATCAGTTACCAAAGACAAACCGATAGTACAATTTACTCTATTATTTCGATTGGTACAATATTAACCGATAGTAAAAATTCCGTAATTTCACTATCAGTTACCAAAGACAAACTGATAGTACAATTTACTCCATTATATCGGTTGGTACAGTATTAACCGATAGTAAAAAGTCCATAATTTCACTATCAGTTACAAAAGACATACCGATAATACATTTTCCCCTATTATATCGGTTGGTACAGTAATGACTGATAGTAAAAATTGTTTGCATTTCACTAACAGTACACCAGAACATAACCGATAGTACAAAGCCTCCTCTCCACCGCTGTCGTCATACTCTATCGGATTTTTCCCAGATTGCTTATAACCGTTAGACGATATGGGTTAGTGGATTGCATTTCTGTAATAGTGTATAGATCCAATGTTGGTCTTCAATTCCTCTTTTTGCCTATTCGTGTCTTCAAGAATGTATTCGATAAGGGATTCAGCTTGAGCCGCGACCAACTTGCAGGATTCACTAAGGCTTAAAGATTCTTTCTAAGGATCGATGACATCAGCCTTTAGTAATTCCGCCACCATTTTCAGCTTCTCAAAAGTTATGAATTGAACACTGCTACATTCTGAAATATTTGCCTTTAGGGCCTTCTTTTCCTCGCAGACAGATTCAATCGTGGTATGTTGATTCTTGTTGGTCGTGAGAAGTTGTCCGATCTGAGCCTCAGCCTGGACATACTTCTGCTTAAAATCATCTTTCTCCTTGCAAAGGCTTTTTGTTTGTTCTCCTTGTGCTACATGAACAAAGTAATGAGATTAGAGGGGTTCATGTAAAAAAATAACATCTTTCGCTTAAAGGAAAGCTTACAAGCTAATCTTTTTTGAGCCTCATTAAGTTCTTTCTACAAGAAAGAAAGTTCCATGGCCTCAATCTTTTCTCAACACAGGCGATCAGCCGCACTCTTCGTTAATGCAGAGTTTTCCCTGCAACCATGAATAAAATTCAAAAAACTTGGATGACATTCAGGTTGCTATGAGTGATGTATGGAGTCTTACTGTTGAAGACGATTGATCTCCCCTTGTGCGATTTCTATTTGTTCTGCTAGAACTTTTGATTTGGTCGACATTTGGATCAATCCCTGAAACATAGTAGATACCAATTGCTTCAACCTGGGTATTCCAAAGATCTTAGAGAGAAAGTAAACATCTTTTTGACGAGGATTATCACCCGATCTAGTTTGAGTAACACATATCGAGTTCAAGTCAGGTTCGAATTTGATATGTGTTTGTAATAACCACTATCATCGCTGATGGGCACATGGTTAGTTCATGATCACAGCCCTTGTGCGATCATGAGACCGCAAACAGTGTGCGGTCAGAGGGTCGCTAATTATACGCGACTAGGGTAGCCTGGGGGGTGTTCAAAACTCTACCGGACACGTTCTCAGGCACGAAGCAACTTCTCCCACGTGTGAAGACAACCGCCAGGAGGTTGACATGTGCGGTTATCCATGATTGCACATGTCTTAACCAGCGAAGGAGATGAGTGCGGTTATACGAACTGCACCAGGACAACCGCTCCACATTTGACGCCCTTTCATTTAGTATAAAAGGATGGTTAATGCATGATGTAAAGGGCGGTTAACAAGCACGACTACGAGTCCACAAAGCTTGAAGACTTAGGCATAGTTAGATAGACAATAATACAGAAGAGATCTTCACTTGTGATCATCTCTTCCTCCCTTTTGTAAATACTTTTTTCCCTACATAGTGAAATCATAATAGGACGTAGGGCTATTACTCCCACCATCGAGGGCCCAAACCTGTATAAATTCATTTGTGTCCCTTTAGACATTACTAATCTTACCTTCCCAGAGGAGCACCGTGAAAGGTCTCACAACTTATAAATCTATGTAAGATCGACTGAGAACCCTGAGTCTAAATCGTTGACAGCTGGCGCCCACCGTGGGGCCCTTTTCTCAAGGTGTTTACCCTGCATCCGGAGGTTCGGTGAGCCATGTCTAGGGCAAATAACTCCGAAAACAACTTCGATCTCGACAATTATGCCCATATACGGATGCCTTCGCCCAGCGATCTCGTTCCATTGGAAGAGATCAATTGCGAAGACATTTCGAAGGAACGTCAGGAGGACACGCCTTCCCCCACCCAGGTCATGTCCGTTGACCAGGGGATGGAAGAGACAGGTCAGGAACTTAATGTCAGTTCCACCATATTGGAAATCAAGTCTCGGTCACCATGAGTCCCCGTCGAGGACCAAGATGACAGTGACCGAGAACTCAGTCCAGGGAGGTTTGATCCTGACAACCTCCACTCTCTCTTTGATTTTGAGTCTAACTCGGAACAAACAGGGATGTTCTCTCCTTCTGCAGCCTCGCTCCCCAAAGAATTCGCTGCCTTGTCGGTGGAAACTCCTGATTAGCGGGTTGCTAGGGAAGAACAAGAGAGCAGACAAAAGGAGGAACAAGAACTTAAGCAAAAGGAGGATCAAGACCGTGAGCGACGAGATAATGAATTCCACAGAACAGCCCTAGAGGCTTTGCAAAATGCGCAATCTCGTTATGACGCTGCCCCTAGTTCCTCCTGTCGCCCACATGGTCGCAGGCGCGACCAAACGCCTTCTTTGCCCCCGAAATCGACTACCATCTGGATCACTTCGGCACGACACATCCAAACGCGTAGGAAGTTCTCGTGATTGGGATCGAATTCCTATACATTCTCGTTTGGGACCATGTGGCGTGTCCCCATCGCGTGAAATCACCTGTGGTCAAGCTGAAAACCGGCTAAACTCTCCACAGTTCCTATGTTGGCTGTAAAGCTTTCTCGCCAGGCCTCCGTGCGGTCGTCTGGCCAGATAAGTTCAAGCCGGGGGCAATTGAGAGGTTTGATGGGACCTAGAATCCATCAAAGTTCCTTTAACTTTACATCACCGCTATCCAAGCAGCGAGTGGGGATGATCGCGTCATGGCCAATTACCTGCCGACAATCCTTGAGGGACCAGCAAGGACCTGGCTATTCAATCAGCCCGAGGGTTTGATATATAACTAGGAAATGTTGTGCGACGCCATCCTCAACAATTTCCAGAATTGTTATCAGAAGCCCGGAAAAGAGGATGATCTTCATCGCCTGCGACAAACCTCTGCGGAGACTCTTCGCCAGTTTGTCAAAAGGTTCGTCGGGGTAAGGAATACCATCCCAACCATCTCCGATAACTCCATTATCAGGGCGTTTAAGCACGCTGTTCGATATCAGAGGTTTACAGAAGATCTACTTATCCACCCCCCTCGATCAGTAGCTGATCTCTTCGACATGACTGACCGCTACTCTAACGTGGCTGAGGCCATTGAGTGGAATAGCATGGTGGATATGGGAAATTTACCGCCTCAATCAGGTCTCAAGGACGTGAAAAAAGAGGATACAGGCAAGAAGCCAGAGTCTTCATCAGGCGGAAAATCGAAGAAGTCCAAAAAGAATCGAACCGGATAGTACTGGGAGGTCGCAGTGGCAGAAAAGCCTCCACCGGCCAAAGGTAACAAGTTTTCATTTAAAAATAAAATTGCCTCTGGCGGCCATAACGCCGACCAGCCAGAAAAACCAACTAACCCGCAGGAAAACAAGAAGTGGTGTCCGCTCCACAACTCTCTGGGACACGATCTCAAGAACTGCCAGATATGGTTGAAGCAATTAGATGACTTCTACCAGGGAATTGGCCCGATGCCAACTTTACAACCGAAAGAACAGACTTACGGGCTTAAAGACGTCGACAGGGATGAAGAAATGTCCTACCAGGTACCTCGTAATTATGTTAATGTCATTTTTGGAGGTTCCTCCTCTTTTGTTTCTAAACATCAGTTTAAATCATTTTATCGAGAAGTGAACCAAGCGGAAGCTCCCCTTGGTGAACCTCAATACCCCCGTTGGTCGGACATTCCTTTGACATTTGATCGCTCTGACTGTCCCATTGGGCTTACTCGACCATTGAGGCTACCCTTGGTCATTACCCCAATTATCAGTAATGCGAGAGTCGAAAGAGTCCTGATTGACAGAGTTAGTTCCTTGGACATTTTATTGGTCAAGGCATTGGATGAGATGGAAATCCCTTGTTCGAAAATCAAACCCATAATTCATCCATTTTATGGGATAATTCCTGGTCCCTTGATGATGCCAATGGGATAGGTGCTGCTCCCAGTGACACTGGGTGAACCGGATAACTTTCAAACAGAATTGGTTACTTTTGACGTAATTGATTGTGATTCGGCTTATAACGCGATTTTTGGTAGGCCAACTCTCGCTAAATTTATGATGGCAACGCACTATGCTTATCAGTGCGGCAAGTTACCTGGCCCCAAAGGCGTTATCTCGGTCTGAGGCAACCGCAATGTGGCATTGACTTACGATCGGTTATCCCTGGAGCTAGTAGATCAACTTCCCCTCCGGGATGTCAAGATCACCACCACAGCTGCGGATATGATCAAGGCCGCCCCTCAACCAGATGAAAAGTTGAAACCAGTTCCATTATACCCAGATGATCCATCCAGAACAATTCGGATTGGATCAGCCCTGGATGACAAATAGGAACTCGAACTCGTTACTTTCCTCTGAGCTAATGCAGATGTGTTTGCGTGGAAACCATTCGACATGCCCAGTGTCCCAAGGGAGGTAATTGAGCACAGGTTAGCGATTCGACCTAGACAACGACCAATAAAGAAAAAGCTCAGATTCTTTGCTGTTGATCGGCAAGAAGCTATCCGAGCGGAGCTAGATAAACTCCAAAAGGCTGGATTTATTCACGAAGTCAATCATCTAGAATGACTCGCAAATCCGGTCATGGTCCGCAAGTCAAATGGTAAATGGCGCATGGGCGTCGATTACACTAGTCTAAATAGTGCCTGTCCGAAGGATGATTTTCCCCTTCCCCGCATCGATCAGTTGGTCGATTCTACTGTGAGTTGTGAGCTGATGAGCTTCCTGGATGCTTACTCAGGGTATCATCAAATCAGCATGGCAGAAGAAGATGAAGAGAAGACTGTCTTCATCACACCATTTGGCACCTACTGCTACGTCAAAATGCCATTTGGTCTCAAGAACGCCGGTTCCACGTACCAGCGCTTGATGAAAAAGACCTTTCTTTCCCAGTTGGGGCGTAATCTTGAAGCTTACGTGGATGATTTGGTTGTAAAAAGCTTAAAAAGCTTGACTCATTTGGATGATCTTGCTGAAATCTTCTGTAATTTAAACCGATTTGGAATATAGTTAAACCCAAAAAAATGTTCTTTTGAGGTTTCATCCGGTAAACTTCTAGGCTTTCTTGTTTGTTCAAGAGTAATCGAGGTTAATCCCGAAAAAATCAGGGCCATCGAGCAAATGAGGGATCCTTCGACTATGAAGGATGTCTAGTGCCTAGCAGGCCGCATGGCGGCCTTAAGTCGATTTATATCGCGATTAGGAGAAAGAGGACTACCTTTTTTCAAAGCTCTCCAAAAACACAATGATTTTACCTGGTCGGACGAGGCCGAGAAAGCATTCCAGGAGGTTAAAGCATACTTATCCAATCCGCCAGTGTTAGTTTCACCAACTATGGGGGAACCGCTACTTCTTTACTTGGCGGCCACACCTCACGCGGTCAGTGCAATTCTGAGCGCAAAAAGAGAGGGTGTACGACGACCCATCTATTACGTAAGAGAAGTACTTCATGGTCCTAAGGAGCGCCACCCTGAGGTTCAGAAGATATTTTACGCACTACTGATGGCTTCCCGCAAGCTACGACATTACTTCTAGGCACACAAAGTTACAGTTCCCTCGTCCTTTTTGTTAGGAGATATCATTCGAAACCCAGAGAAATCTGGTCGAATTGCGAAGTGGACTATTGAACTTGGAGCATTTGACATACATTTCACCCCTTGCACGGCAATTAAGTCTCAGATCCTTGCAGACTTTGTGGTTGAATGGACTAACCTTGACCCACCTATGCAAGAATCTAAGGACTTATCATATACCGATCACTGGATGATGTATTTTGATGGCTCTCGTAGTTTTCAACACTCGGGGGCTGGGGTAGTCTTAATCACGCCTCAGGGTGACCAACTCAAGTATTTCATTCAATTACATTTTGTCGCAACCAACAATGTGGCAGAATATGAGGGTCTTATTGCAGGCATCCGGGCAGCGAAATTCCACTGAGTTCGTTGATTAGAGATGAGGGGAGACTCACAGCTGGTCGTAAACCAGGTAAACAAGGAGTACAGCACCTCCGATGAGACAATGGCTCATTACCTGGGGGAAGTGAGGAGATTGGAAAAACACTTCAGTCATTTCGAAGTCCAATACATCCCGCGAAAGGACAATATTCTCGCAGACCAATTATCTAAAATTGGATCCTCACGTACATCTGCTCCAGCAGGAGTGTTCGTCGAACACCTAGAACATCCTTCGATCATGATTACGGTTGAAGATGACCCGGTAACAGTCTGTGTTACCAACCTTGGACATGAAGAAGATTGGACCCATCCATTGAGGGTCTATCTCGAACATGGGACCTTGCCCAGGGATGAAACCGAAAGTGATCTGTTGATTCGAAAAGCGCGCCTATACAAACTTATAGAAGGGGTTTTGTATAGGAAGGGTACTCAAGGAGTATTCATGCGTTGTATTTCTCAAGAGGAAGGTAAGTCCCTCTTGAAAGAGATCCATGATGGTGTATGTGGTGGCACGCGTCATTTCGTACCTTGGTCGGGAAGGCTTTCCGACAGGGTTTTTACTGGCCTTCGGCACTCAATGATGCCAAATACTTGGTCAAGACATGCCCTCAGTGTCAATTTCATGCAAGACAGGTTCATCAGCCCGCATATGCCTTGCAAACTATCCCTTTAACATGGCCCTTTGCGGTCTGGGGATAGATATTGTGGATCCTATGCCACAAGCAGTTAATGGGTACAAATTCTTGTTCGTAGCTATTGACACATTTACAAAGTGGATCGAGGCTGAACCAGTCCGTAATGTCACCACTGCTGCGGCACAAAAGTTCTTTCATAAGAACATCGTGACTTATTTGGTGTTCCAAGTTGTCTCATTACTGATAATGGTTCCCAATTCGCTAGCGGTCTCTTTTTGGACTATTGCAACAATATTGGAACTAAGGTGTGCTTTGCTTCTGTAGCCCATCCACAGAGCAATGGTGCTGTCGAACGTGCCAACGGTCAAATATTACAGGGCATCAAAAAACGCGTTTTCGATCGCCTTAAGATCCGCTCGGGGGCTTGGGTAGATGAACTCTACTCCGTTCTGTGGGCATTACATACTACCTGTAGTCGAGCCACCGGTGAGACACCTTTCCAATTGGTATATGGTTCTGAGGCGGTATTGCCCATGGAAATTCGTATTGGTTCTGTTCGAGTAGATCAATTCGATCAGATTGATCAAGTCGCACAAAGTACCCAGGATTTAACCCTCCTCGAAGAAAAACGTGATCGAGCGCTGATAAAATCAGCGGTATATTTGCAAGCTTTGAGAAAATTTCACAGCAAAAGGGTGCGGCCACGGAGTCTTCACATGGGTGATTTGGTTTTACAAAAAATACAAAACCAGTCTAACCGCAATAAATTCTCTCGTCAGTGGGAAGGCCCTTACATTGTTGTTTCAGTACCGCGACCAGGATCGGCTCGGTTAGCAATGGAGGATGGCAGAATCTTGTCCAATACTTGGAACATAGATCAACTGTGCAAGTTTTACATGTAAGTTCTCCAATCTCTTTTCCTGTTCAATTAGCATGGTTTGATAAAAATTCATGAGTACTTTCATTCGCCTCATGTTACGCTCATCTCTTTGTTTGCCACACCCATAACGAGCCTTGCTCGGGGGCCGATCGCCAATAATCATTTTGCTACGATGCCCTGATCGGATTCGCTGGCCGACCTCATGGTTGCATCCAGATAAGATATCCCTCAATAAGCCGTTTCTCAACGCATACGGAACTTACTAGCATGTTCCTGATCATTTGAGTGGCTGCCAATTTGTAATATGGCTGAGTGTCGTATTAAGGTCAGTATCGGTATGATCCGATGATCATATCTAAATTAAAACATTTCTTAGATATTTCTGATCATCAGAACACTCATATTTTCTCCTAAGATTATAATACCAAAATCTTTTGGTACTTATGATCCCAGGAGGGGGCTAAGGGAATATGGTCATACACGAGATGAAGAGAGTACACTCTTTTTCAAAATTTAAGGCGTACATCTGCATTGTATAAACACGTGTTCGCAGGTACAAAAGTTGTTATAATCAAAACAAGCCTAACTCTTTGAAAAGATCATTTACCAGAGGTTTCACTTCATCCGATATGGCTTCGAGTTTTTCTTCACTCTCGATCTTTGCGTCTCCTACCACCGGTTTCAGATCAAGATCAGGGCCGTGGTAAAAACGGAGTTTGCAGAGGATGGCGGAGGCTACAGATTGCACATTTGCCCTCATTGCCTGCTCTTGTCGCCTTGTATCTTCAGGAAGATACTCGAGAAGTGATTCGGCCTGAGCCGCGACCAGTGTGGCTAACTCGCTAAAGCTTGGGTTATCCTTTTGTGATTTGACCACATCCGCTATTAGCAAAGTTGCCACCATCTTCAGCTTTTCAAAGATGTTCAGTTGAGCACTGCTGTAGGATGACATTGTTGTGTTGAAGGTTTCGTTCTCCATGCTGACAGTGTCAACCTTTAAAAGATGGCTTATTTGCTCCTCTTGCGCTGCATGAGTGCAGTAAGCAGTTATTATAACAGTTCATGCAGCAAGATGATTTCTTCTGGTCGGAAGTATACTTACAGGAGAGTTGCAATCGTGATTTCTGGAGTTCTCTCTCCAGAAAGGAAATCTTGGCAACTGCTGTTACCTCCTGGTTTTTTTGATCAGCCAGGCTCTTGTTCAAAAAGGCGTTCTCTCTATAACAATGCAAACAAACGTTAAACTTAGATGTGAATTCAGGCAAATAAGATGCATCTCACTTACTGTTGTAGCCGGCTGATCTCTTGCTGCGCGACCTCGATATGTTTTGCTACAGACATCGATCTGGTCGCCACCCGGGTCAAGTCCTGGAACACGATAAGAAATTGCTCTTAGAAGCTGGAATATTCCTAAGTTTCTGCGAACTCGAGGATAATAAAAAGAGTTCTACGTACTTCTATATAATCACTGAATGAACTGCTCTCAAAATTAGTGTGAGGTCGAGCCTCAAGACTTGTTTTTTCCATGACAGGGACAGTAGATGATCTTCCCTGCTGATCCTCCTCTGTGGTTGGGACTACGGTTTCCATTTCTTGGGATTGGGACTCCGCTGCTATTTCCTTCACAATGGCCTGAGGAATTTCCTCGGCCATGGGAGCAGAATCTGGTTCACCCGTGACCTCTGCGGTAGATGTTGCACCAAGGCTTGTTAAGGTCACCAGAGTACTGAGCGTAGAACCCCTGCGCCTAAAAAAAACACACAAACAAGTACATCATGATTTAGAATGTCTCCTGTTGATCACGTCAAAGTATCAATAGGGGAAATTCTCACTTTATTCGAAACCCCATCCATGACTTGGGTTTCGATGATGAGCTCCTAGGCGAAAGAAGCTCACTGGGGGCTCCTGGGGAAGTATCATCATCTGTCCTCGTTTTCCTCTTCTTGAACAGGACAGTCTCCTCTTCTCCCTGTATGTGCACACTTCGATGGGTATATGCAGAGAGATGACAAAATACAAGACTGTGAGAATTCTTACCACGGTCACTCCCTCGATTAATAGGGGAGGAATTGTTAGCCCTGGGGTTTCACAAGCCTCAGGGTTAGGGGTTTCATCCGTAACCACAAGATCATCAGTAGTCACAAGGCCCTGTGTTGCCGCTCCTGTTCTTGTCGTCAGGGACAAGGTTCCAGCAGTATCAGGATCGGTCGATGTCCTTTTGCGACGAATGAGAGGGACATCGTCTTCTTTGTCCGCACTCCCCTCATCCTGTACGACTAAGAAGTAATTTCTACTCATACTTGGGAATATGGGGGGTACGGAAAATCTTACAGCAGTTTTCTTCGCGGCAATAGTTTTCCTTTGTGAAGAAGCCCTTCCCAAGATCTTCTTACGCTTTTCGGGAGTAGGCTCCTTCAACTTGTGCTTCGAGGGGGTTTTCTTCGCCTTCTTCGTGGATAATCCCCTAGAAGGTCCAACGTCATCCCCTGGACGCTTCGCCCCAGCGATTCTTCCTAGCCGCTGTGTTATTTAAAATAAATGCTTTGGTAATACAAGTCCCATGGACAGTTTGCAACAGAGCTCGTTGGAAAAGATTGTACCTTTCGACACTCTTGTTTAAGATCGTCGCCGGCATTTATTAAGCTCTGGGGGTGAAGCGACCCTTTAGCTCCTTCTGCCGCAGCATTGTACGGCCGCAGAAGGTAGTTCATCCGTTTTTCAATATCGGACAAAGAAAGAACTGCGTTGCAAAAAGGCAAAATTATTCAATATGATATCCTTCATCGGTAAGATTGCATATTTTGTAAACCAGAGGACATACCTGTATTGTAATATAAAGTCTTGTCAGCTATGGACTTCACTTCCCAAGCCGGATGTTCCCTCTCATGCAGGGGGCTCATCCTGTTCTTTACGAAGTCGCGGATAATGTCGCGCTAGGTTAATCGCTGTTGGACTAGGTAAAGAATAGCTTGAGCTTGCTTCTCTAATTTTGCACTTAGAGAAGGGATAGAGTCCATTTCGCTGTCCTTCTTCGGTCGGGTGTTCGCGAACCAGAGTCCGCTCTCCGACGGCGGGGTGCAGTAAAACCACTTATGATGCCACCCGTGCACCGAATGCCACAGAGGAAGGAATGGGTACTCTTTCTTCTCCCTTATGCGAAAGTAGATGCATCCAGCGGCATTGGCACTCTTCGACAACGTTGAGAAATAAAAGCGTTGAAAAAGCTCCACGCTTGGCAGTACTCCAACGAACGCTTCACACAAATACTGAAAGATCGCCAGGATAAGAACAACATTTGGGTGGAGATTCACCAACTCCAACCCATAGTGGTCAAGGATTCCCCAAAGGAACTCGCTTTCCGGGAATCGAAATCCACAGCGCAAATATTCCTCGAAGATCACCAGTTCACCCTCGCGAACAGATGGGGTTTCTTCATTCTTCTCCACTGGCCACCAGTTGATCAGCAGCCGCAGGGGAAGAATTTCTTCTTTCTCTAGCGCTATCAGGCTTTCTTCAGTATGGTCGATGGATCGGCTCGAGGATGCCATTACTGTCGAAGTTTGAAGAAAGGTGACGGTTTTGGAAACAACGAGGGCAAGGAGTGCATGTTGGGGGAAATCTCCGCAAGACTAAGTCCAGGTAAGTTGCGCCGCCGTTTGCCCGGGGACCAGGCCGCAGTTTGCCCGGGGACAGGGCCCCCGGTGCCTGTCCCGGGCGCCGCCTTTAGCCCGGAGACAAGGCCCCCGGTGCCTGTCCCGGGCGCCGCCTTTAGCCCGGGGACAAGGCCCCCGGTGCCTGTCCCGGGTGCCGCCTTTCGCCCGGAGACAGGCCCCCGGTGCCTGTCCCGGGCGCCGCCATTGGCCCAGGGACCCGAGACAGGCACCCGGGGCCTTGTCCCCGTGCTAAAGGCGGCGCCCGGGACAGGCACCAGGGGCCATGTCCCCTGGCAAACGGCGGCGCCGCCATTTGCCCGGGGACAAGGCCCCCGGTGCCTGTCTCGGGCGCCGCCTTTCGCCCGGGGACAAGGCCGCCAGTGCCTGTCCCGGGCGCCGCCTTTTGCTTGGGGACATGGCCGCTGGTGCCTGTCCCGGGCGCCGCCATTTGCCCGGGTTCGCCCGGGGACAACGCCGCCGGTGCCTATCTCGGACGCCGCCTTTCGCCCGGGGACATGGCCCCGATGCATGTCCCGGGCGCGCCTTTCGCCCGGGGACAAGGCCCCCGGTGCCTGTCCCGGGCGTCATCGTCCTTCTGGGGATAGAAGCCCTTGATCCCACGTCACGCGCGGGTCGCGTGACAAGCGCCTTCGTCACGTACGGGTCGCATGACAAGCGCCTCGGGAATCAGCGGCCACCTGTCAAGCATCCGAGGCACCTGGCCGGGAGAAGGACGTTGCTACCCCTCAATCCGACGGTAGCGCCCGGGGTAGTTTAGTCTTTTTGCCTCTTTTGGGGCTATAAAAGCCCTTGTACCCCCTCTTGTAAGGATAAGTTGCTCATTATTTGCTAGAATAGTGTTGGGGGAAATCTCCACGTGGTCAAGTCCAGGTAAGTCCATGATTGCCCGGGGACAGTGGCCTCCGGTGCCTGCCCCGGGCGCTGCCATTTGGTCCCCGGGACCGTGCCCCCGGGCATGTCCCGGGCGCCGCCATTTGCCCGGGAGAGTGGCCTCCGGTGCCTGCCCCGGGCGCCGCCATTTGGTCCCCGGGACCGTGCCCCCCGGGCATGTCCCGGGCGCCGCCATTTGCCCGGGGACAGTGGCCTCCGGTGCCTGCCCCGGGCGCCGCCATTTGGTCCCCGGGACCGTGCCCCCCGGGCATGTCCCGGGCGCCGCCATTTGCCCGGGACAGTGGCCTCCGGGCCTGCCCCGGGCGCCGCCATTTGGCCCCGGGACCGTCCCCCGGGCATGCCCCGGGCGCCGCCATTTGCCCGGGACAGTGGCCTCCTGCCCCCCGGGCGCCGCCATTTGGCCCCGGGACCGTGCCCGGGCATGTCCCGGGCGCCGCCATTCCCGGGACATGGCCTCCGGTGCCTGCCCCGGGCGCCGCCATTTGGCCCCCGGGACCGTGCCCCCCGGGCATGTCCCGGGCGCCGCCATTTGCCCCCGGGACCGTGCCCCCGGGCATGTCCCGGGCGCCGCCATTTGCCCGGGGATGCCGCCGTGCCTGCCCCGGCGCCGCCATTTGGCCCCGGGACCGTGCCCCCCGGGCATGTCCCGGCGCCGCCATTTGGCCCCCGGACCGTGCCCCCCGGGCATGTCCCGGGCGCCGCCATTTGGCCCGGGACATGCCCCGGTGCCTGCCCGGCGCCGCCATTTGGCCCGGGACCGGGCATGTCCCGGGCGCCGCCTTTTGGGTCCCCGGGACCCAGCTCTCCGGAAGGGGTCCGGACGTCATCGCCCTCCTAAAAGGTAAAACCCCTGTTGTTTTTATCACGTGCAGGTCAAGCGAGGGACGCCTCGGGAATCGGCGACCACCTGTCAAGCATCCAAGACGTTTGACCGAGAGAAGGACGGTCCCTACCCTTCAATCCGACGGTGGCTTCCGGGGTAGTTTAGGCTTTTTGCTTCTTTTGGGGCTATAAATAGCCCTTGTACCCCTCTGTTGTAAAGATCAACTCATTATTATTTGGAATAGCTAAACTCACAGGCGTGCTCCGGAAGCCTCTCCCCCGGAGAGAGCCTCCCCAGCCGACTCCGGTCGGGAGCGCGTCGACAGGACTAGGGCCCCCTCCGGGACCCGAACCTGTATAAATCCTCGTGTCTTTTCTTGTGTTTGTCCGGCGGGGGGAGGACCGGTCGCCCGGTCAACCCGCGCTGCGTAATTTCCGCTAGGATCGTCTTCAAAACCTGCCGGGGTATTCATAATACCACGACAGTTGGCGCCGACCGTGGGGAACCGTGACGAATCGCCATGGCTCCTCCGAGAACAAGGGCCCGCGCCCTTCCCGGTGACGCCGGTCCCGGTGACCTGGCGCCGCCCGTCCGGGACACTGCTGTTCCGGCGCTTCCGTCCGGAGGCGACCATTCCCAGGTACCGCCTCCCATCTTTCCTCTTAATCTAGGTGCCTCCACCTCCGGGCCGCTCCCGGAGGCCGCGGGGACCTCGGCCGGGACAAGTATCCCCCCGACGGTTCCCCCGGCTCCCCGGGACGCCCTGCTCAAAGCTCTCGTAGAGGGCCAGCTCCGCGCCCAGCGTTCTATGGACGAGCTCCTTAGTGTGTTGGCGCGGCCCTCGGCCCCCGCATTTCGTCGCACCCGTATCCGGGGATCATGCCCCCGTTTATGGGATACCCAGCGGCCCCTCCGGCGTCAGGGGGCTGTCCTACCCCGTATGATCCCGCTGGGGGGTTCCCTCCCCCCGCGGGATATACTTCCGGACACTTCTCGGCACCGTGGCCTGTCCCGGTGCCGGGAGGCTATTTCATGCCCGGGCCCTTCGTGGCACCAGGGGGGTACCCCCGTCCCCGGCCCGCTTCCGGGGCTGGGGGGTCATTTCATGCCGGGGGGTATTCCTACCCGGGAGCCAGTCCCGCCCCTCGCGTTGCGTTTACCGCACCGGGGCCGGTTCGACAGAGCAGCTCCCGTGCCTCAGCGAATTTCCCCCCGCATTGGCTCCCCAACCCCGGACGTCGCCGAGGGGGCTCACGCCCCACCTGGTTCCGGATGTCGCAGGGGCTTCCCCCTTTCCGGTCCCGGTCGTTGCCGCAGGGGCCCCCTCTTCGGATCCAAACATCGCCCCGGGCGCCCCCTCCCCGGCTGCCGGATGGTGCAGGGGCTCCCCCCCTTTCCGGTCCCGGGGGCCGTCGCAGGGGGCTCCCCCCAGCAGGCCCCGGTAGCTTCCGGGGCCGGCTGCTACAGTGCAGGAGCTCCCCCCCCCCCCCGGCGAAGCAGGTCCGCTTCTCCCGGGGGGAGATCGAGCGAATGCATTCTCCCAGCCGCGGGGAAGAGCTTCCCCCCGGTCGTTGTCGTAGGGAGCCTCGCTCTCGCACCGGTCGGGGGAAGAGACCCGCCGAAGAACCATCCTCCCCGAGGGAAGCCCGGACGTCCGGGAAATCAGTCCCTGACCGAAGAGAAAGCGTCGTCCACCACCACTCTGGCGGCCCTCTTGGGCCGCTACCTGACTCGGATAATGAGGGGGCGTCCCCCGTTAAAGAAGACAGTGACTGGGGCTCCCCCCGGGAAGTGTAGGGGGGGCGAACCAACCCCTGTGTCGAAGACTCCGCAGCATCCGATGGCCGCGGCCCTACCGTCCCCCGCACATCGAGCATTATAATGGCGAGGCGGACCCTTACGAGTTCGTGCAGATTACTCCACAGCCATCTCCGCAGCAGGGGGGGACGAGAGTGTCCAATGCAACGTCTTCCCCCTCTACCTCACCGGCATTGCCCGCCTCCTGGTTTTACAACCTGAAGGCGGGCTCCATCAAGTCTTTCTCGCAGCTGAAGCGGGAGTTCTGCGCCAACTTTCAGGGAAATTACGTACGTCCCCTGGATTCTTCACAGCTATACACAGTGCGCCAGAGAACCGGGGAGACCATCAGAAGCTTCTTCAGGCGCTTTGCCCAAGTAAAAAGCAAAGTGGCCCACGTCCCGGACTCCACAGTGATCGAAGCCTGCAAAAAGTGGGAATCCTCCCGGGGGAACTCCACCGAAGACTCTCTCGAAGCTGCCCCTCCTCCGCCGACGAGCTCTTCAATGTACTGGAAAAGTACGCTCGCGCGGAGGAAGACGACATCTGGAAGAAGACCCAGGGGGCTCCCGCCCCCGCCGAGCGGGGGGCCCGGGATCCCCCCAGGCGCCCAGGCAGGGGGGCCGTAGCAAACCACGGCCTCGGGACACTTTTGTCCTCGAGGGCGGAGGCGGCTCGCGCGACCCCCCTAAGGGCAACCGCCCCTTTCCCAAGCTGAGAGGCCTGGGGGGAGGACAGTCTTCGCGCGGCCGCGAAGGCCCCTCGGGGAGAAGCCGGGAAGGACCGTGGTGCAGCTTCCTCAGGTCCAGTACCCACGCCACCCGAGATTGCCACCAGCTGTTGCAGCACTTCACGGCGTTCCTCGACCAGCGCGGGCAGGGGGGGGGACTCCGGCCTCCTTGCCCCCTCGGCCAGCTGTTCCGGCCCTTCCCGCTCCCGCGGGGGGGCAGCAGGCGCAGGAGGGGGAGCCTTCAGACGCTCTCCCCTTTCAAACTTCTCAGCGCCGCATCAACGTCATCATAGGGGGATCTGCCTCCGGGCGGGATTCCAAGCGCCAGCGCAAGGAGTACGCGCGAGAAGTTAAGGTAGTGGCGGTGCTACACGCGTCCGCGCCGCCCAAGTGGTCGGACGTCCCCCTCACCTTTACGGCGGAAGACGCGCGAGGGGTTCGCTTCCCCCACGACAACGCGCTCATTGTCTCCGCGACAATCTACAACTGCCACTTGGCCCGCATCCTCGTGGACGGCGGAAGCTCCGCCGACGTCCTGTTCCTCAAAACCTTCAAGGAAATGCAGGTGGACGAAAAGCTCCTGCAACCAGCGGCAGGGCCTCTGCAAGGGTTTGTCCCGGGGAAGGCGATCCACCCCGTGGGCAAGGTTGATCTCCCGATCACCTTCGGCACCCCGGAAAACTACCGGACCGAGCTAGTCCGCTTCGACGTAGTGGACCTCCCCTCCTCCTACAATGTGATTATGGGGAGGACTACGATCAATCGGCTGGGGGCTGCCACCCACCAAAACTACCTGTGCATGAAGATCCCCGGGCCACATGGCGTGATCAACGTCCGGGGGGATCAAGACATGGCCCGTGCTCTATACGAGCGAGCTGCTGCCACAATAGGAAGCGTCAACCTGATCAAGGCACCCGGGGGGGAGGCTCCCTCCCCGGACGTAGATGTCGCTGCGCCATCCCCTGGGAGGCCCCTCCTCAAGCCGCGTCCGGAAGGGGGCCTCCGGAAGGTCCCGCTGTCCCCGGGCAGCAGGGACAAGACTGTCCAAATCGGGGCAGAGCTCCCCCAAGACCACGCAGCGCAACTCGCAGCCTTTCTGCGCGAAAACTCCGATGTTTTTGCGTGGAAGCCTTCGGACATGCGGGGCGTCGCCCGGGAGGTTATTGAACACAAGCTCGCGGTAACCCCCGGTCACCCCCCTATCAAGCAGAAGTTGAGGAAGCTCTCCCTCGAACGTCAAGAAGCCATCAAGACGGAGATAGCCCGGCTCCGAGAGGCGGGGTTCATCCGGGAAGTGTTGCACCCCGAGTGGCTCGCAAACCCCGTCCTCGTCAAGAAATCAAGTGGCAAGTGGCGCATGTGCGTGGACTTCACCGACCTTAACCGCACTTGCCCCAAAGACAACTTCCCTCTCCCGCGGATCGACCAGCTTGTTGACTCCACCGCGGGGTGTGAGCTGATGAGCTTCCTAGACGCCTACTCGGGATACCATCAAGGCCGGATGGCAGAGGGGGACGAGGAAAAGACGAGTTTTATAACTCCCCTCGGAACCTTCTGCTACCGCCATATGCCCTTCGGGCTCAAGAATGCGGGAGCCACCTTCCAGCGCCTGATGACGCTGGTCTTCAAAGATCAAGTCGGCCGCAACGTCGAAGTCTACGTAGACGATGCGGTCGTCAAGAGCCCCCGTGCAGCCTCTCACATCGACGACCTCGTGGAAACCTTCCGCAACCTCCGCGCGTTTGGGCTCAAGCTCAACCCGGAGAAGTGCGCCTTCGGGGTGCGCAGGGGGAAGCTCCTGGGTTTCCTCGTGTCCCAGCGGGGCATTGAGGCAAACCCCGAGAAGATCCGGGCCTTCCTAGACATGCCCCCGCCGCGCTCCGTCAAAGATGTCCAACGGCTCTCCGGCCGCCTGGCCGCGCTCAGCCGCTTTGTCTCCCGTTCGGGGGAGCGGGGCCTCCAGTTCTTCAAGATCCTCTGGGGCTTGAGGGATTCCGCTGGACCCCCGAGGCCCAGGAAGCCTTCAACGACCTCAAGAAGTACCTCTCGAGCCCCCAATGCTCGTGAGTCCGTCTCCGGAAGAGCCCTTGCTCCTCTACCTAGCCGCGACCACCGTCGCCGTCAGCGCGGTTTTGGTGAAGGAGCAAGGGGGGCAGCAACGTCCCGTGTACTATGTCAGTGAAGCCCTCCAAGGGGCCAAGACTCGGTACACGGAGATGGAGAAGATTTGCTACGCTCTCCTCATGGCGTCCCGGAAGCTCCGGCACTACTTCCTGGGGCACCCCATCACCGTTCCGTCGTCCCTCCCCCTGGGGGAGGTACTGCGGAATAAAGAAGCCACCGGCCGGATTGGGAAGTGGGGGGCCGAGCTTGCCCCCATCTCCCTGTCCCTTACCGGCCGCTCCGCAATCAAGTCACAGGTCCTCGCCGACTTCGTCGCAGAATGGACTCCCGCCTCTGGGTCCGGGGACGAAGATCTCCCTGTGCCGCCCCGACGCAGTGACCATTGGACCCTACTGTTTGATGGGTCACTGTGTCTCGCTGGGGCTGGCGCGGGGGTAGTCCTCCGGAGCCCCGAGGGGAAGGAGCTCGAGTACGCCGCGCGGCTCGAGTTCCCCGCAACCAACAACGTTGCCGAATACGAGGCTCTGCTCCTCGGGATGCGCCTCACGCGCTCCCTGGGGATCCGGCGCCTCCTAGTAAAGGGAGACTCTCAGCTCGTTGTCTGCCAAATGGACAAGTCTTACCTGTGCCATGACGCAAATTTAAGTCTTTACTTGCAGGAAGTACGAAAGATGGAGAAACACTTCGACGGCCTTGAGGCCCGGCATATCCCGCGAAGGGAGAATGACCGGGCTGATGCTTTGGCCCGGGCGGCAAGCGCCCGGGAAACGCTCCCAAAGGGGGCCTTCTTGGAAACAATCACGAAGCCCTCGGTGGCCTCCCCGGGCGCAGGCCCCGAGCCTCCGGTCCCGGAGGTCGCCGAGATCGTCCGGCCGTCGTCATGGATGGATCCCCTCATCTCCTTCATCAAGGGGGAGGGGGACCCTCCCAACGAGACCGAGGTTAAGCGCCTCCGGGCCAAAGCCTGGGCATATCTCCTGCTGGAGGGAAGGCTCTACAAGCGGGGGGCTTCAGCCCTCCTGCGCTGCCTCCCCCGGTCGGAGGGACTTCAACTCCTGGAAGACATTCACGCGGGGAGCTGTGGTTCTCACCTAGCCCCGCGTGCCATCGCAGCCAAGGCCCTTCGGCAGGGCTTCTACTGGCCTACAGTCATGCGCGACGCGTGAGACCTTGTCTCCGCGTGCAAAGCATGCCAAAAGATGGCCAAGGGCTCGAGTCTCCCCCCTGTAGCGCTGCGGACTATCCCCATCACTTGGCCCTTCGTGCGCTGGGGGATGGACCTCTTAGGGCCCTTCCCCCCAGCGCCCGGAGGATACAAGTATGCGGTAGTCGCGGTCGACTACTTTACAAAGTGGGTTGAGGCAGAGCCCTTGGCTAGCATAACCTCCCGGGCTGTTCAGCGGTTTTTCTGGAAAAACGTCGTTTGTCGTTTTGGTGTCCCCCGGGAAATCACCGTGGACAACGGGACCCAATTCGACTCGGCTTATTTCCGGGAATTCTGCGAAGGCCTGGGGGTCGTCATCCACTTCGCCTCAGTGGCCCATCCCCAAAGCAACGGGGCCATCGAGAGGGTCAATGGCGTAATCCTACAGGGGTTACGCCGGAGACTCGAACAAACCGCTTCCAAGCGGGGCGCATGGGCAGAGGAGCTCCCTAGCATCCTCTGCTCGATGCGCACGACCCCGTCCCGGGCCACAAGGCGTGCTCCCTTCTCCCTAGTCTACGGGGCGGAGGCAGTCCTCCCCCCGGAGATTGGCTTCCGGTCGCTGCGGGTCGAGCTCCTGAACGGAGCCACGACCGCAGCCTACCGGGCCAACGAAGACAACCGGCGGCTGGAAATCGACCTCATGGAGGAGGAACGCGACCGAGCGCTCCTCCGCCACGCCATCTACGAGCGCGAGATGTCGCGCGCATACAACCAGCGCGTGCGCGAGAGAGCTTTCCGCCTTGGGGACCTTGTCCTCAAGCGCGTCACAGACCCCCAAGCCCAGGGTAAGCTCTCCCCCAAGTGGGAGGGCCCCTACAGGATCTCCGCTGTCCTAGGCTCGGGGGCCTACAAGCTCTCCGACCTTCAAGAGCAGGAGCTGAAGCACACCTGGAACTTGCGTTTACTTCGCAAGTTCTACGTCTAGCCTTACGGGCCTGTCCCCTCCCCCGGAGCGATCACGCCGGAGGGGGAGAAGGGACACTGTAGCTCCCCTTTCCCGCCCCTTTCGTGGTTTCGCAGGGGGGGGCTTTGTATATTTTGTTAATCAATGCATAGCCTTTGTTCTTGAACTGTCTCACTGCAGGTTGTTCTTGTTTACCGCCCCAAGTGGTGATGCCCTCCCCGCGAGGATGCCTTCCCCGTGAAGATGCCCTCCCCGTGAGGAAGCCCTCCCCGCGAGGATGCCCTCTCCGTGAGGAAGTGGGCCCTGCCCCAGCAAGTCCCTCCTGAAGGGCGGCTTACGAACAGCCCTCGTGGACTGAGGGTGTAAGCGGCAACCCGGTCCCCAGCGGCCGCGGTAACGAGTCACTTTGGGAGATTAGTCCCCTACCCAAACACTCAAGACCCGTCTTCGGGCACTTCCTCCTCCGGGAGTAGACGCTCTCCTCAGCGGGACGTCTAATGGATTTCTGGATTTTCTTCCTCCTCCGGGAGTCGACGTTATTCCCGGCTCCCCGTTCTCACGGCGACCGGAAGATCAGCCCCTTGCGGCTTGATTGGATCTATCTTCCTCCTCCGGGAGTCGACGATATTCCCGGCTCCCCGTTCTCACGGCGACCGGAAGATCAGCCCCTTGCGGCTTGATTGGCTCTATCTTCCTCCTCCGGGAGTCGACGTTATTCCCGGCTCCCCGTTCTCACGGCGACCGGATGACTATCTCTCGAAGACCTTATTCCCGGCTCCCCGTTCTCACGGCGACCGGACAATTGCTTTACGAAGATATGGGTTTCTCAGATATATTTCCCCCCGGAAACATTATTCCCGGTGCCCCGTTCTCACGGCGACCGGACGAAGTCTCGCGGGAAGCTCCCCTCCGGAGGTCTTATTGGCTTTTCATGAGCCCCTTCCGCGCCTTGTTCCCGGATTCCCCGCTCCCCCGGCGGCCGGATGAACCTCTCCCGGTGCCCCCGGGCACCCCGGAAGGTCCCTCCCTCGGAAATCCTGTCTTTACAATTTTCTAACTTAGAAAATATTTCTACAGGTTATGCTCCTCCCGGGGACCCTGTTACCCCCACAGCACGCGGAGGCCTCCTCCCGCCCGCTGTGGGTGGGGGGGGGACAGGGGGCCCCCGGGTCACCCACGAAGAAACTTAGCTCATCCTTGTTAAGATGAGTCGTCCAGACCATCCAAGAAGAAGAAAATAAAGAGGCAATAAAAAGAAACAATGCGCTTTATTGATCAACAAACCCGGAGGACATCTTCCCCCTCCGGTGGGTTTCGGAAATGATACAACCCGGGTCCTAACCCGGGGGATTTTCTACGAGCCTAAGGCCCCTACGCCTAAAGCTCCCGGAGGCGCTCCCTCAGCTCCCGGGCCAAGTCCCGGTACAGCGCCCGGACGCGACGCTGAGAGTCCCGAAGTACGTCTTCGGGCCAAAACTCGTACCCAGCCGGCGGAAGTATCCGGAGGGGAGGTATCATCTGGGCCCTCGGGCGCGGGGGAGTTAATTCAGCACGGCTGTTGTCAAAATTATCCAAGTGCCACTCCGGGCGCCACCTCAACCGGACAGGCTCCCGGGCAGTACCCCCGTTGCGCTCCCCGGAGACAAGGCTCAACAAAATCAAAGCCGCTTGGGCGTCCCCCGGAGAGCCTCTCCCGGACCGTTGCCCGGGAGTAACCCCCCGGGAACCCTGGTAACATTTCATTGCAAAGACTTAGAAAAATTTCAAATATATTTCATTGCAAAATGTTTTCGTACAAGTGCCCGGGGCTTCTCCTAAGAAGCTACCGGAATCAAAATGTCTAACAAAATAAAAAGAAGTCCTAGCTAAAGACCCGGGGGAGGCTCATACTTTAGCATTGGGGTCCTCCCCCCGGGGAGCTTCCTCCGTGGCCGGGGCAGGGGCATCCGCGGCCGGAGGCGCCGGTGTCGGGAACCTCGTCCGGATGATCCGGTCGTAGAACCCCTCCGCCAGCAGCTCCACCTCCCGGCGCGTTGGCTCGAAGGCCTCCGGGAAGCTTCGGGGGATGCGCCCCCCGATTGCCCGGGCGCCGACCCCACGGTAGTCAACGAGCCCCGCGGCGGCCGCGATCACGGGGATCGCCCGGCCCCGTGCTCGGACGTCCACAGCCTCCGGGATCGTGGAGACTTGTGCGTTAAGAAAACGTACAGCCTCCGCGAGGGTCGCCGGGGGTACCTCGGGGCCGCTTCCGGAGCCCAGGCTAACGCCAAGGCTTTCCAAGGTTGAGCGGACGGAGCGGCCTGCGTCCGACAGTGCCCGGACGCTGGAGCTCTCGAGCTCCCGGAGCGTCTTCTCCCGCACCTTGGCCTCCTCTCGGAGGCGGATGTAGGCGCCCTCCGAAAGGTGCACCTGCGCCCGGGCCCGGGACAGCTCATCAAGAGCTTCGTCCCGCTCCCGGAGGGCAGCCTCCCGCTGCTCCACGCAGGCCGCAGCCCGGCTCTCCGCCTCCTTGAGCAGCCGGGTGACCCGCTGCTCAAGGCCCAGGTAACAGTCGCTACCTACAAAATACATAAAGAGTTAGAAAATTCTCAAGTGAAGGAAAAAAGCCAAGGTGTTGAGAGCTCGGGTTACCTGGGCTCCGAGGGACTCGAGCCCCTCAAAACGCTCGTGGAGCGTTCCTCCTGCTACGAAGGCCTGCACCTTCCGGTTGTGCAGGCCCTCCGCGTAACGGGCCACCTCCCCCGTGGGAAGTAGTGATATATCTTGCCCGGCCCTCCTATCGCGGCCGGGAGAGGGCCCCCGGACCTCGGAATCGGGGGAGCACGGCCGGCATCGCCGGCCTCTTTGTCGACGAAGTTTCCTCCGAAGACGAAGACGAAGATCGGGTGGGGTTCTCCGCCCGGGGGGGGGGATCATCGGGCCTTTCCCCACCCCAGGCCGGAGGGCCCTCGGAGCCTCCTGCTCCGGGGGGACCTCGATGACTGAGGGCCTTCCCCCCTCCTCATCGACCGGCCAGAGGCACGGAGGCGCCGCCTCTGAAAACCTCACCTCTAGCCTCTCCGGCGCCAATGCCGCTGGGAGAGGCGAGAGAAGTGTCACTCGAACTGGCGACGGGGCGTAGTCCGCGGAATCGGACCCCGCCCCGCCGGTAACAACCTCCTTCCCCCGGGCCTCGACGGGGGCCTCCGGGGGCGGAGGCATCGCCTCTGCCCGGGGCGACGCCCGGGCATGTTCGGCTCCGGGAGCCGTGTCCCGGGCCCTCACCGGCGTCGTCGTCGGGGCGGGGGTCTTTTGGACCCGGGGCCTTTTGGGCTCCGAGCCCCCGGCCGCATCCTTCCCCCGCTTATGAGAGCCGGGGGTGGGAAGGGGCTTCCTCTCCGGGAGCCTGAGCCCGTAGGCCTCGGCCACCAGGTTCCGGGGAGGCCCCTCCCCCACGAGGCGCACGATGCGCTCGTGTTCATCGGCGAAGTACCTCCCCAGGAGGTGCTCCGCCTTGTCCCTCGCCGCCGGGTACGGGCGCACTGCAAGAGGTAAAAAGTTAGTCAATTTCTCATAAAAAACTGCAAGTACAAAAATGCAGGGGGCTTACGCCGCGTCACCGGCTTGACCGGAGGCCGCTGCTCCGGGCCCATGCCGATCCCCCTTCCCCCGCGTGAGAAGGGGGAAAGCCGCAGGAGCGCCAGCTCCTCCGCGGCGTCCCGCATCGAGCGGGCCTTCTTCGCCAGCACCACCTTCCCGAGGAGCTCGAACTCCTCGTCCGTCCACACCGGCGGCTTCGGTGCGGATGACCGGCTGTAGGTGGGAGGCTCCGGGGCGTAGACCACCGCCTCGTCCTGGACCCGGAGGTAGAACCACCTCCGGAGCCAGTCCCCCCAGTGGTCCCGGGAGGCCGCCGCCGGGAAGTCCGCCACCCGGGAGGGCAGCATTTGGACCATCACCGAGCCAAAGGGGGACTTCGGTCCTCCCTTCACCAGGTGGGAGCTCCGCGCCGCCGGTTCATAGAAGTACCGGAAGGCGCGGAGGGTGGGCTCCCGCCCGGTCGCTGTCTCGTAAAGCCATATAAAAAGGCCCATACGGACGAGCGCGTTCGGGGTGAGGTGGTTGAGAGCCACCCCGTACTCTTTGAGAAACTCCCGGTGCATCGGATGCACCGGGAGCCGGAGCCCCGCCTCGAGGAAGGCCTCGAAGGCCACGACCTCTCCGGGACTGGGGCGGGGGGCTCCGTCCTTCTTTAGGGGGACCCGGATGTCCCCCTCTTCAACGACGCCCTTCTTGACCAGGGACTCCGCGTCCGACGCCGAGAACTCGGAGGCCCAGAGGAAATCCACGGGGATTTCCTCCGGGGGCACCTCCGTGGTCTTCGCTCGACCTTTGGGCGCCATTAGGTCAGTTCTTTCTTTTTTCTTGGGTGGCTAAGTTTTCAGGTGGCTGTCAACAACTCCCGGACGATCGCTACCGGAGAAGCTACCGGAAGAGCGCTACCGGGAGAGCTGAAGCTGGAGTTGAAGATTTGGAATGAGCTTCCGGGGCCCCCTAAGGCCCTATTTATAGAGGCCGGCCGTGATCTAGATGCGCGCCACGTGGCCCCCTCGGGGCAATCTGGACCACTGAAATTCAAACCGTGCGCGGGAAACGAAGGGACGGGCGCGTAAATCGAGACGCCGTTTCGAACCCCGCATGCATTTATTGCGAGAACGGCACGGCCATAAAGCGCCCGGCACGGAAACCGAAGCGTCGCCGGGGCTACAGTGATTTTCGTCCGGAGTTTTCGTCCGGAGATTTTCCCGGTACCGTAACCATTCCCTCCGGGGGCTCAAGCTTCGTCCCTGGAGGGCATGGGGGGCTGCTGTTGCGGGAAATCTCCACGCGGTCAAGTCCAGGTAAGTTCATGATTGCCCGGGGACAGTGCCCTCCGGTGCCTACCCCGGGCGCCGCCTTTTAGGCCCCCGGGACCGTGCCCCCGGGGCATGTTCCGGGCGCCGCCATTTGGCCCCCGGGACCGTGCCCCCCGAGCATGTCCCGGGCGCCGCCATTTGGCCCCGGGAACCGTGCCCCCCGGGCATGTCCCGGGTGCCGCCATTTGCCCGGGGACAGTGGCCTCCGGTGCCTGCCCCGGGCGCCGCCATTTGGCCCCCGGGACCGTGCCCCCCGGGCATGTCCCGGGCGCCGCCATTTGCCCGGGGACAGTGTCCTCCGGTGCCTGCCCCGGGCGCCGCCATTTGCCCGGGGACAGTGGACTCCGGTGCCTGCCCCGGGCGCCGCCATTTGGCCCCCGGGACCGTGCCCCCCGGGCATGTCCCGGGCGCCGCCATTTGCCCGGGAATAGTGGCCTCCGGTGCCTGCCCCGAGCGCCGCCGTTTGGCCCCCGGGACCGTGCCCCCCGGGCATGTCCCGGGCGCCGCCATTTAGCCCCCGGGACCGTGCCCCCCGGGCATGTCCCGGGCGCCGCCATTTGCCCGGGGGCAGTGGCCGCCGGTGCCTGCCCCGGGCGCCGCCATTTGGCCCCCGGGACCGTGCCCCCCGGGCATGACCCGGGTGCCGCCGTTTGGCCCCCGGGACCGTGCCCCCCGGGCATGTCCCGGGCGCCGCCATTTGCCCGGGGACAGTGGCCGCCGGTGCCTGCGCCGGGCGCCGCCGTTTGGCCCCCGGGACCGTGCCCCCCGGGCATGTCCCGGGCGCCGCCTTTTGGGTCCCCGGGACCCTGCTCTCCGGAAGGGGTCCCGGACGTCATCGCCCTCCTAAAAGGTAAAACCCCTGTTTGTTTATCACGTGCAGGTCACGCGAGGGACGCCTCGGGAATCGGCGACCACCTGTCAAGCATCCAAGACGTTTGACCGGGAGAAGGACGGTCCTACCCTTCAATCCGACGGTGGCTTCCGGGGTAGTTTAGGCTTTTTGCTTCTTTTTGGGGCTATAAATAGCCCTTGTACCCCTCTGTTGTAAAGATCAACTCATTATTATTTGGAATAGCTAAACTCACAGGCGTGCTCCGGAAGCCTCTCCCCCGGAGAGAGCCTCCCCAGCCGACTCCGGTCAGGAGCGCGTCGACAGGACTAGGGCCCCCACCGGGACCCGAACCTGTATAAATCCTCGTGTCTTTTCTTGTGTTTGTCCGGCGGGGGAGGACCGGTCGCCCGGTCAACCCGCGCTGCGTAATTTCCGCTAGGATCGTCTTCAAAACCTGCCGGGGTATTCTTAATACCACGACACAAAGAAATCATTTCCAATTTTCTTAGTAAATAAGGTAGTATCAACGTTCCCAATTTTAAATCATTTTGAAATTAAGAAGTCTCTAAGTCTTGCATACCAAGCACGAGGTGCTTGTTTAAGACCATAAAGAGCCTTGGAGAGTTTATACACATGATTCGGCTTTGTAGGATCTTCAAATCCGGGAGGTTGTTTAACAAACACTAATTCATTAATTTTTTTCATTTAAAAATGCACTTTTGACATCCATTTGATAAAGTCTAATATTATGAGATGAAGCAAAAGCAAGCAAGATTCTAATAGCTTCAAGTCTAGCTACGGGAGCAAAGGTTTTACCGAAGTCCAAACCTTCAACTTGAGTATATCCTTGAGCCACCAATCTTGCTTTGTTTCTTACTACCACTCCATTTGCATCTTGTTTATTCTTGAAAATCCATTTGGTTCCAATGACGTTGTGTTCATCCGGATTTGGTTCTTCGACTAATTCCCAAACATTGTTGCGGGTGAAGTTGTTTAATTCTTCATGCATAGTATTCACCCAATCCGGATCTTTTAAAGCTTCATCTACATGTGTGGGCTCAAAAGAGGAAACAAAAGTGTAATTTTCACAAAATGAAGCAAGACGAGAACGAGTTTGAACACCCTTACGCAAATCACCAACAATTTGATCGACGGGGTGATCCTTGGAAATTGAGTGATGAATTCTTGGATGATCAACCGGGTTTTGTGAAGTAGAGGTAGATGGTACTTCCGGTTGTTGTTGAGATGAATCTTCCACATTAACCACTTCAACTATTTGATCTCCATGTTGAGGTGTTGACGAAGAGGGGATAGCTTGAGTGGATGGATCTTTATCTTGATCACTATCTTCTTTCGGCTTGATATCCCCAATGGTTCATGTTCTTCATCGTCACCCTCAACCCTTCATTACCTACATCATCCAAGTTGTCTTGCTCCTCTTGAGAGCCGTTAGTCTCATCAAATTCAACGTCATGTGTCTCTTCAACCAAACCGGAGTTTTGGTTGTAGACACGATATGCTTTGCTATTTGATGAGTATCCTAATAAAAATCCTACATCACATTTACTTTGAAATTTAGATAAGCGTGTACCTTTTCGCAAGATATAGCACTTACATCCAAACACTTGAAAATAGGAAATGTTTGGTTTCCTTCCGATGAGAAGCTCGTAAGGAGTTTTCTTTAGAAGCCGATGACAATAAAGACGATTTGATGCATGGCATGCGGTGTTGATTGCTTCGGCCCAAAAGGTGTCCGAAACATTGTACTCCGAAAGCATGGATCTTGCCATGTCTATCAATGTCCGGTTTTTTCGTTCGACTACTCCATTTTGCTCCGGTGTATACTTGGCCGAGAACTCATGTTTGATGCCCTTATCATCACACCAATTTTCAACCTTAGTATTCTTGAATTCGGAGCCATTGTCACTTCTCACTTTCTTGATCTTGAAACTAAATTCATTTTCGGCCCTTTGAGCAAAACTTTTGAAAGTGTTAAACACAATTGACTTGTCATGTAAAAAGAATATCCATGTATATCTCAAAAAATCATCTACAATGACAAGACAATAACTATTGCCACCAATGCTCACAAAAGTAGTTGGCCCAAATAAATCCATATGCAATAACTCAAGTGGACTAGAAGTTGACATTGTGCTTTTAGTTGGATGTGAGTTTGCAACTTGTTTTCTGGCTTGGCAAGCACTACATAATTTATCTTTTTCAAACTTCACATCTTTTAAACCAACAACTAAATCATGTTTAACTAATCTATTTAGTTGTTTCATTCCAACATGTCCAAGCCTTCTATGCCATAGCCAACCTTTAGATGATTTAGTGAATAAGCATGTACCAAGATTTGCATCATTTGAATTGAAATCAACTAAATAGAGGTTGCCATGTCTAAAATCTTTGAAAATCAACCTATTATCATCAATACTAGTGATAATCACTTCTTTTGGATAAAAAGCACATATAAATCCAAGATCACAAAGTTGAGCTACAGATAAGAGATTGAAGTTAAGAGATTCGACAAGAATACATTAGAAATGGAGAGGTCATTTGAGATGGCAATTTTACCTAACCCTTTTACCTTTCCTTTGCTATTGTCTCCGAATGTGATCTTGTCATATTCCGCACCTTCGTTATTTAGAGAGGAGAACATATTATGATTACCGGTCATATGTTGAGTGCATCCACTATCGAGCACCCAATGTTGTCCTCCGGCTTTGTAATTTATTTACAAAACAAAGTTAGGTCCTTTTAGGTACCCAAATCTTTTTGGGTCCTTGGAGGTTAGTTACCAAGGATTTTGGGACCCAAATGACTTTCCTTTTGGCACCAATTATAGGGGTTCCAATAAATTTGGCTTTAACATCACCATTGTTCGTTTTCTTTAAAACATAGCAAGAGTTGTATATAAGAGATGAGTTACTTTTGCTACCATGGCAATTTTTCTCAATATGACCTAAACTTTTGCATTTGTTGCAATATCCCTTTTCTTTTACAAATACGGTTTTAGATGGAACAAATGCATGTTTCCCCTTTTTAGGAATGTAGCCTAGTCCTTCTTTTCTTAAGGAGAACCTTTGACTATCTAGTAGATGTCTTAATTTTGATTCTCCTACATAGCATTTAGCTAGATCATTTGTTAGTTTTTCAATTTTGTCCTTAAGTTCATTGTTTTCAAGACTAAGCACATGGTCATCAATATTAGGTCTAGATGGTAATTCAATCAAATCTTCACAAGATGTAGATATGCTAGATGTGGATATCATAGGCAAGTCATTTAAAATATTGCAAGTGATGCCTATGTTATTACTCGTTTTGTTGGCTTTATGAGTAATTAGTGAGTCATGAGCTTCCTTAAGCATCTCATGATCAGTTTCTTTGAGACTCTCATGAGATGTTTTTAGCTCCTCATAGGAATTTTGAAGAGTTTTGTATCTCTTCTTCATTTCCTTGAATATTTCTTTTTCTTTACTCATATAGTCATCAAAACCGGTGATCATCTCAACTAGGTCATCATAAGAGTATTCATCTTCGTCCCATGATACCTTAGACTCTCCTTTAGCCATGAGGCAATAAGGAGTGGAGAATAGAGATGGAGCTTCCTTGATAGCTACTCCGGCGAGTCCTTTTGGTGATGCTTCATCTTCATCTTTGGAATCAGAACTTGAAGCATCCGAATCCCATTCAATGAAGCAAGCTTGTCCATCCTTCTTCTTCTTGTAATATTTCTTGAAAACCTTCTTCTTGCTTCTCCTTCCTTTTCGTACTTCTTCTTCTTCGCTGATTTTTCTTCTTCCTTGTTTTTGCATTGTGCGGAGATATGGCCCTTTTCACCACAATCAAAACATCTTCTTTCTTCAAATGGGTTCCTTTTGGATGATTGTCCTTTCTTGAAGGACTTTCCTTGATATCTCTTCTTCATGAACCGCTTGAACCTTCTCACGAAGAGAGCCATTTCCTCATCGTTGTCTCTCTCATTGCTTTCTTCTTCATTGTCTTCCCTTTTGGAGGCTTGAACTTTGAGTGCTATGTTCTTCTTCTTGGAGTCGGAAGCCTCATCTTTCACCTCTTCTTGGCATTTCTTAAATATGTCATGAGTGAGAATCTCGCTCAAGACTTCCGAAGGAGTTACACTCTTCAAGTTTGAGCGCACAAGTAAGGTTACAATTGTATCATATTTCGAAGGTAAAGCTCTAAGAAATTTATGACAAAATTCCACATTTGTGACATCCATACCAAGCCCTTTTAATTCATTTACTATGTTATTTAATCGGTTGAACATCTCCGAGACATCTTCATTGGGCAACATTGCAAACTTTTCAAATTGGCCCTTATGGATAAATAATTTAGCATCTTTGACCATCGAGGTTCCTTCATGAATATCCATAAGATTTCTCCAAATGTCATGAGCCGTTTCAAGTTTACAAATTCTATTAAATTCACCTATATTTAGAGCACTATAAAGAACATTCATGGCTTGAGCATGAGCTAAATCATTTTCTCTATCTTGGTTAGTCATGTCATCATCATCTAGAATAGTGAAGCCCTCATCCACCACTTTCCAAATTTTTCCACCCATAGCTTTAAGATAGACCATCATCCTAGTTTTCCAATAGGTGTAGTTTGATCCATCAAAGAGTGGTGGTTTGCCAATGTTAATCCGACCCTCACTAGCCATTGTTATCCTACTCCGGGATGGTTAAATCCTCTAAATATGGAGTCCTCGCTCTGATACCAATTGAAAGGGATCTAGGAAATCGACTAGAGGGGGGGTGAATAGGAGATTTTAAAAAATTTAACACCTAATCAAGCAATTAATAAAAATGAGAGCAAATAACTAAAACAAGATGAACAACGAACAATTTAACACAAGGATATATCCCGTGGTCTCGGTGATTTGCCGATCACCCCTAATCCACGTTGAGGCAAACTCAAATCTCTAACCGCTCCTCTATCTAGTCAACCTTCTCTCAAGAAGTGACGTAGATCTCGAGCCGGATTAGTGTGATGAGTTATCCAAACCTCGATTTCACTAATGATGCACTTTACCGCTCCGGCAAGGCGTGCTCGACCCTTTCACAAGATGTTTTGAGGCTTCTTCACAATCTTCCTTGAAGAGCTCTCCAAAACCTTCCTCCTAGCCGTCTAGGAGCCGACAAACTCCAAGAGTAACAAGCCGGTGATGATCACTTATCGCTCTTCTAGTGCCACAAGGTTGATTTAGTGATCTAAATGGAATGCACTAGAAGATCTCAAATGCACACTCTCAAATTCAAGAATTAGAACCCTAGAGTGTATGTAACTTGCTTTAGCTCTCAAGGATGATGACAATGTTCACAAATATGCCAAAAGTTATGAACAGCACCGTGCATGGGAGTATTTATACCTCCCACAATAAATATAGCCATACCAGCCGTTGGGAGAAAAAGATCACTTGGCGGTCAGACCACAGGTATAAGCCCAGTCAGACCGCTGCAATTGCAACGGCATTAAACAGGCACAATTAATGCACACCTGCCTTTGTCAGGCACACTCACGGTCCGACCGGAGCCAAAGGCGGTCAAACCGTGAAACCGTCCAGAGACGACATGGTTTCTGGACATGTTCTACGGTCAAGCCGATAATTACGGACAGACCGGCCACACGGTCAGACCGTAGTTCAAAAACTAGGTCAGACCGTTTTCGCGGTCAGACCGATCCAACAAACGACAAGACCGTCTTAACACATCAAGTGCAGAAGGTTAGGTCAAGAAGCTATAGGAATCTGACTTAAGTTTTAACTACGGATAGACCGACCTTTTTTAATAAAGAAAACACACTTTGACATAACGTCGGTTAGTCCGCAACAACATTCGGGCAGACCGTCTATTCGGTCAGACCGGCCAATAATCGGTCAGACCGACTAAGGCAGATTTTGGCTGAATTGAATGGAAACAAGTATTTTCAAAGTATATGATCTTCTAGTATGCAATGCAAGTTGTTTTTATGACTTGTGGCACATAGATGAACTATCTCGTGATACACCACATGCTCCTCTTAATAGTACGGCGTCTATCCTAAAATCCTGTCAAAATTCTTCTCTAATCACCTTAGACCGGTAAAATGGAAAGTGACCCTATTCTGTACCTTTGCCTCTTTGCTCAATGTCCTTTCTTCATCATGTGGCTCCTTCTTTGCCTTTCATTAACCTGTCTTTTGAGTTTGTTCTTGACACAACTTAACAGGTATCGTTAGTTCAACATTTGTAATTGTCATTAATTACCAAAACACTCTTTAGGGGCCTAGAAGCTACACCGGGGGAGCCCTCGGGGGCGGCCCTAGGGCAGGAGGGAGCTCATGCGCGGTGATTACCAGCTCAGAGGGTGCTACCGGGACGCGGGTGGAATTCGCCACCGGGCAGGCCCCTGGAGCGACGTCCAGAACCGGAAAGAGGGGCCTTCATGGGGGAGGTCCCGCTGAGGTGTGGGAGCCTTTCGGCAGGCCGCCTCCGGCGTGGCAGACGCGATAGGCTGGGAGGAACCGTCTCTCGACCTCGGGAAGATCCCCGGTGTGGGGTGAGCCCCCAGTATGGGGAAAGCCCCGGGTATAAGGTAAGCCCCGGGCATCGGGAAGGCTCTAGGCGCCAGGAAGGCTCTGGACGATGGGCCCGCCGGAGGGACGTAACCCCTGGTGGGATCGTAGGTCTGGGAGCGGCCGGGCCTCCGAGGATCAGAGGGCCCACCAGGTGTCCCATAAACGAGGCATTGCCCCCATGAACGGGAACTGCGGCGGAGAAATGGGGGCCGGTGGCCACGCCAAAACATGGAGTAGCTCATCCATGGAGCGCTGTGCGCGGAGTTGGCCCTCCACAAGAGCTTCAAGCAAGGTGTCCCGGGAAGCTGGGAGAGCTGCCGAGGGAAGGCTAGTCCCCACTGGGGTGCCATCGGTCACCGGGCTAGACCCGGAGGCCTGTCCATCAGAAACAACCAGAAGGGTTAGAGGTGGTACCTGGGTTTGGCCGTGTCCGGTCGGAAGTGCCGGGGCGGCTGTGTCTCGAGGGGGTGGTGCCGGCTCACTTGGACCGGCGTCACCGGGTAGGGCACGAGCCCTCGTTCTTGGGGAAGCCATGGGGATTTGTCATGACGTCCCCACGAACGGCGCCAACTATCATGGTATTGCAAATACCCCGACAGGTTTTTTGGAGGTTCCTAGCTAAGCAAAGACGACGCAAGCTGACCGAGTGACTGGTCCTCTCCTATCGGGCAACATAGCAAGTGACACGAGGATTTATACAGGTTCAGGTCTCAGTGGAGACCCTAGTCCTGTCGAGCTGGTCCCAACAAGGGTTGGCTAGGGGAGCTCTCTCATGGGGAGAGCGCTCCTAAGTACGCCTATTCATTTTTGTGTATTGATACAAATGAATTGTTCCTTTTTACTACAGAGGGATACAAGGGCTTATATAGGCCCAAAAGATGCAAAAAGACTAAGCTACCCTGCTTGCAGCCGTTGGATCAGAGGGCACTAGCGTCCTTCTCCCGACCGAGGGGGTTGGATGCTCGACAAGTGTCCTCGCTGATTCCCAAGGCGCACCTCGCGTGACCCTCATGTGACCCCACCCGTGACAGTGGCACTGGGGCCTTTGTCTCCGGGCAAAAGGTGGGGCCCAGGCTGGGGGTCACCGGGGCCCTTGTCCCCAGGCAAAAGGTGTAACACCCTGGGTTTGGGGTGAAAAATCTTTTCTTAAAAAGTCATCCATGCATATGTCTCTTCTCGATCAGCCAAATCAGCCCAAAGCCAAGAAGAAGAAATTGCAAATCAGTCCAGATTCGACCAGAGTAGTAGTTGTGTTTTCGACCGCAGCCTCGCCGTGCTTCTGCACCGTGTTTGCACACCGCCGGCCAAGCCTCGCCTGTGCCTGTGCCCGTGTGTGCCTTTGCATGTGCGCTCGTGCCCACCCCTACGTCGTCGTGGCAGCGCCAGCGACTAGCAACCGCCCGTGGGCACGACCAGCAGCAACCATGCCCAGCAGTAGTAGCCCTTTTGTCAGAGGTTTTGTGCCACGTCGCCTTGCCATGCCAGTCATTGTCGCCACCACTTGAACCGCCCAGCACCAAGTTCCAATGCCCCAACCAAACACAATTGCAGAGTCATTATCGCAGTCTCATCGCGTTGTCGCCACTGTTGCTTCTGCGCCCAACCAGTCCCGACCCCGGCGCCAATTCCCTTGCTGTCCCCCTCCTCGCAAGCTTCGCCGTTGGCCTATTTAAGCACCCTAGCACCCTGTGTCATGTCTACTTCACCAGAATTTGACTAAGTCCCAAATTTCTTCTCCTTCGTCTTCTTCTCCGGCGAGCTCAAAAGAGGGAGCACGGTGTCAACTCCAATTACTCCATCAATCCTCAAATTGAAACCACCAGTAAGCATCTTCCTTCCCCCTTATCATGTGATAGCATCCAATCGAGCTCTGGTGACCTCTAACGCCGGCGATCACCGGAATCCTCTAATTCCATGTTCCAGCAATGCCATCTAAATTAGCCCAAATTTGCTTTCGTGATAATAGAACAAAATGATCAGTGAACTAATCATAGCAAGCCTGTAAACTCAGATTTTGAATACCAGCACTAATCGAAGCTTTCCCCAAATTCTAGCACCACCAGTAACTGGCTCACATCGCCAGGCCACACCGGCGATCCTCCAAAGTTGACCATACTAGTAGCTTTCTTACACCGCCTTTCCACTCTCACAGCAAGGAATCGACCTCTCAACCTTTGTAGCAGAAACGCCCAATTTCAGTGTCATCTTCTCCAGCACCGTTCACCGGAATCTGTTTCTAGCAGCCGTCATTGAAGCCACCTTGTCTAGTATATTTGCCTTGATCTCCTGAGCACTTTTCTCTTCTAGCCCGACCTTTGAAACTGCCCAGATCACAAGATATAACTATGCCAAAGTTTCTGTCCAGTGCTATTGTCTTGCCGTGTCGCCACTGTCTTTCCTCACCGTCGGTCGTTGCCGTCCGGCCGTCTTAGTTCTTGAAACCGCCACCATTGTGTTGCTATCATCTTCGCCTACCTCCTAGACATAATTGGCGAACCCAGCAAGCCCTAAATCGATAAAAGCACCAAAGCCCTAGTTTTTGTCAGTACCAAGACACCCAGTTTACTGTGTCCAGGGACCTTTTTGCAAATCTTTGAACTCCTAGACCTTTCTGTGAAAACCCACTTTGTCAAATAGCTGTCTTATGTCCTTGTGCACCTAATTCCTTGATCCAAACCTGTTTTGTCCACTGAAAATCCTCAAAACCATGCCAATGCCATTCTTTGACAATGTCAGCCCTTGTCAGTGAATGTTAGCCAATGGCATTAGCCCTGTTCACCCTCTTTTGGCTGTGCATTTATAAAATAGCTTTGTCCATTGGATTTGTAGAGTTGTGATCTACATTTTATTCTACTACCACAACTAGAGATGAGCTCTCTAGAATCTGTTGAGCCTATGTCAATGCCTTGAACGGAATGTCGACCTAAAGACGTTCGTCATTTTTTAGCAAACCAGCCATTGACTTGATGTCCATACTTGTGACCTGAAACCCTAAGAGCCTCTAGCCACCATCCGGGGCCCTATTTCTGAAATTTCCAAGCTAACCCTAATCCAGCTCTTAAATTTGCCAATTCAAGTATCGCCGAAGGCATTTTCTCTTAAGAGCATGTTGCATACAGATTATTAATGTATTTAAATGGATTGTGATCCCTGTTTTCATGTTGATCTATGATTAGAGCAAGAGCCCGAGTTCAAAGACTTCGTCGCAGACCCGACATCGACTGCTGTTTCTTACGACGTGGAAGGCAAGTCATATTCTTGAACATCTTGAACCTATATTTTAAGAGTTGCTATAACATAACCTTGAATATAAGTAGTATTGCATGTGAAAGAATGATTGAGATATGAATTGGCAGTACTAGGCTGGATGCGTGTTGAGATGTGAAATGTGAAATGAACAAGTAATGAGCCATGAACTAATATATATGCATATATATTTATATTCTTGAAATAAAACCCCTAGCAGTGACCAGGTTTTTGGTATGGAATGTTAATAGCACTGGATGTGCATGGTAGCACTGGATGTGCATGGGTTTTGGTACGATCAGGTCATTGGCATATAAGGACTAGAACCTTGTGTTGTGCATCTAGTGGCATGAGAAACGTGCTAACCGCAAGCCTGGTATGGGACAGACCTGAACAAGTAGTATGTGGATCACACATGACACCCCTATGTGACACATACACGATTTACACGGAGTGCGGCTCCAACAGATTGCACGCTGACCCTGAGTGGGAAGATGCCAATTTAGTAGGGGTTGTGTAAGCCCGCCACAACTGTGGTTTCTGAGTGGAACCGCAGGGTCTGGGGTGAACTGTGTGTGCAACATGGAAAAAGTTCTTGTTATCTCCACCTTGCCACTCGCACATGGTTGTGAGGAAGGGTCTAATCATTTTGATAGGATGGGAATGAAAGTGGAATATCTTGCGGGTAAATTGGTACCTCTCTGCAGAGTTAAAAATGTATTCGAATACTCCAAGCTCCCGGGTTTATAGGAGTCTACTGCGGTGGATTAAATCTACGGGGTGTGGCACAAGTATGTTTTCTAAATAAAATTTGATAAGTCAAGATTACCCAAATGACATGTGTTGTCATGAGAAGGGGTGCTGCCGTGGGCTGTCATGTGTCGACGTGTCACGGTAGTACTATAAATAGTGGAACATGAATAGTGATGCTATGCTATGAAAGGTGCTGCCATGAGATGTGACATAAAGAAAAAGACTATTCTACAAACATCCACACTTCTTTATTAGCATAGGTTCATATCATCCCTACTATATGTATCTACTCTTACCTATGACTTGCTGAGTACATAAGTACTCACCCTTGCAACCTACAATCCAGTAGATGGAGCGTTCCGTGATCAAGATGAAGGCGTGGAGAATTTCTTAGATCCAGAAGGAGGAGAGCTAGTTCCCCCAGAGCTCTTATGTGTGTTGTTTTGGCGTCAACTTCTTGCTGGGCGAGGGTCACCTATCTTCTGCTGTGTAGTTGTTATTTTGCTAGACCATGTATGCCGCGAAGGCATTGTAATCTCCTTATGTTGTATTAAAGCCAGCATGCCACACTGCTTAATTATTTTGTAAGTTACTCTGCTGTGATGTAAATATAAATATACTCCTATGCTTGACTTATCCTAGGAAGTCAACGGTATGCATGTATGGGCCGGACCAGCTGCAGTGAGCTGGGTCTCCACGGGAGTAGTCGTAGTCCCCAGGTCGGGGAACGACAAAAGGTGGCACCCGAGACGGGGGTCACTGGGGCCCTTATCCCCGGGCCAAAGGTGGCGGCCAGGACGGGGCCGGTGACCCCCGGGCCAAAGGTGGCGCCTGAGACAGTGGCACCGGGGCCTTTGTCCCTAGGCAAAAGGCGGCGCCCGGGACAGGGGTCACCAGGGCCGTTGTCCATTGGCCAAAGGAGGCGCCCAAGATGGTGGCACCGGGGCCTTTGTCCCCTGGCAAAAGGCACCGGGGCTGTTGTCCCCGAGCTAATGGCGGCACCCGGGACGGTGGCACCGGGGCCTTTGTCCCCGGGCAAAAGGCGGCGCCCGGGACAGGGGTCACAGGGTCCCTTGTCCCTAGGCCAAAGGCGACACCCGGGACGGTGGCACCAGGGCGTTTGTCCCCGGGCAAAAGGCGGCGTCTGGGACGGGGGTCACCGGGGCCCTTGTCCCCGGGCCAAAGGCGGAGTCTAGGATAGGGGTCACCGTGGCCCTTGTCCCCAGGCCAAAGGCAGTGCCCGAGACGGGCCACCGGGGCCTTTGTCCCCGGACGAATGGCGGCACCCGGGACGGGGCCACCGGTGCCCTTGTCCCCGGGCCTATGGTGGCGCCCGGGACGGGGGTCACCTGGGCCCTTGTCCCCGGGCCTAAGGCGGCGCCCTGGACGGAGGGCCACCGCGGTTAATGACCGGGTTCGATCGTTCGGAGATTTCCCCCAACACTTCAAAGTGCTATCCGGTAAGTTAAGATAAACAATGAAGTGGAGACGCGAAGATTTATACAGGTTCGGGCCCTCGATGGTGGGAGTAATAGCCCTACGTTCTATTGTGATTTCACTATGTACGAAAAAAAGGGTTTTACAGAAAGAGAGATTGTCACAGGCGATAATCTCCTTTTACACTTCTGTCTATTAACTATATCTAAGTCTCCAAACATTTATGGATGTTGACCATTCGTCGTTGTTCTTCATCAGCAATCCTTTTATATTCAATGAAAGGTTGCCAATACATGGCAGCTCCAGATGGTTGCCATAGTGCAGTTCATATAACCGCACCAATCTCCTTCGCCAGTTAAGCATGTGCAGTTATAGATAACCACACATGCTAACCTCCTGACGGTTGTCTTCCTACGTGGTAGAAGTTATCTTGACCCTGAGAACGTGTCCAGTAAAGGCTTGAACACCCCCAGGTTGTCTTGGTCGCACAGAGCCAGCGACCTTGTGATCACGCGTAGCATGCGACCTTCTGATCGGGCATAGCCTGGAACCTTATGATCGCGCATAGCCTGTGATCATAGACTGACTCTGTGTCCGCAACCTTCTAGTGCACAAGTTGTCTGTCTGCGACCATAGTGGCTACTAAGACTCATAGACATATATCACATCCGAACTTGACTTGAATACAATATATGTTAAATAAACTAGCTCGGGTGATAATCCTCATCAGCCACCTCACTGACATTAGTCTTTAGTGCATCCCTATGCTTCGTCACAAACTCTAGGATGTTGGCGATAAGTGACTCAGACTGTGCTGCCACCAGGTCACAGGACTCAGCAAGTGTTGAGTCATCTCCCTCGGGATCGATGATCACTGCATCAAATTAGTCTGTGAAAGTGAATTTTCTTAATTATAACCATTTTACAATCTTTTGCATCTTCAACTGGATTGAAAGTGAATTTTGAAAAATCTTCCTTAGTCCCAATGCATTGTGATCATGATTCAATGACCAATCTAGCTGGAATTCTTGGGTGCAAAATAGGATCTTTCTCTTTCACTTATTGAGGGCTGCCTCTTGGAACCTTGCTGCCAAAAGTGGCAAAATTTGATTTTTTGATCAATAGAATTGAAAAAAGACATACAGGATGGCATCTTTCTTTCCTTTCTCTAGGGGGAAGATTAACCTTATTAAATTTGGTATTATATTCTTTGCCAATGTTCTTTATGAGTACTCTAAAAATGCCAAAGAAGATAATAGATAGAATTGATAAAATCCGAAGAGCCTTCTTATGGAAAGGCCAAGCTTCATGTGTTGGAGGAAATTTCTTAGTTACTTCATCTAGAGTTTGCAGATCAAAAAGAGAGGCCTGATTAGGGGTGCTGAACCTTAAAGTTCAAAACTTGGCTCTTTTGATTAAGTTCGTATTCAAGTTCTTCAATCAGAAGGATATTCCTTGGATTAATTTGCTATGGGAATTATTATTCACAGAATTTACCTCAATGATCTTAGGTCAAAGGATCCTTTTGGTACAAAGATGTGATCAAAATCTTACATTTTTTCAAGTCATATTTAAATGTGTCATTGGTAATGGATCAACATGCAGTCTTTGGAAGGACCTATGTGTTGGGGCAAATCCTGTACCTCCGGGTAGTCTTCGAAGTGAGCTCCCGAGCACCCTTGGTCCTTCGTGCGGAGAAGGTCCCGAGCGGGTCCTAGGCGTCTGGGCCCCGGGTCCCACGGGGTCTTCGGAGCGCCTCTATCCTTCGTGCGGAGAAGATCCCCGGTGGGTCCCTGGGCCTCCGGGCCCTTAATCCCGTGGGGTCTCCAGAGCGCCTCAGGCCTTCGTGCGGAGAAAGTCCCCGGTGGTTCCCTGGGCCTCCGGGCCACGGGTCCCAGGGGACCTCCCGAGCGCCCTCGGTCCTTGGTGCGGAGAAGGTCCCTAGCGGGTCCTGGGCCTCGGACCCTGGGTCCTGCGGGTCTCCGGACCGCCTCGGCCCTTCGTGCCCAGACGGTCCCCAGTGGGTCCCCAGGGCTAGGCCCGGGTCCCAGGGTCAGTGGGCCCCTGGTCCCGGGGAGTCACCGGGTCCCGGAGAGTCCCAAAGAGTCACTGGGCCCCCGGTGAGACCCGGAGCATCACCGGCTCCCGGGAGTCCCGGAGGGTCACTAGGTCCCTGGAGGGTCTTCGGGCCCCAGAGAGTCCCAGAGGGTCACTAGGTCCCTGGAGAGTATCGGAGGGTCACTAGGTCCCTGGAGGGTCTTTGGGCCCCCGGAGAGTCTCAGAGAGTCACCGGGCCGCTTGTGAACCGGGTCCCGGGAGGGTCTTGGAGCACCCGGAGAGTCTCGGAGAGTCACTGGGCCCCTCGTGAACCGGGTCCCGGGAGGGTCTTGGGGCCCCCGGAGAGTCCCAGAGGGTCCCTGGGCGCCGTAGGTCGATTTGGGTCCCAGAAGGTCATCGGGTCCCAGGAGGGTCCCGGACGGTCCCCTGGCGACGGATCCCTGGGAGTCACCGGGCCCCGGAGAGTCCCAGGGAGTCACCGGGTCCCAGAGAGTCTCAGAGAGTTACCGGGCCCCCGGTGAGACCCAGAGAATCACCGGCTCCCGGAGAGTTATGGAGGGTCACTGGGTCCCGGGAGAGTCCTGGAGGGTCTTCGGGCCCCTGGAGAGTCCCGGAGAGTCATCGGGCCCCCGGTGAAACCCGGAGCATCACCGGGTCTCGGACTGTCCTGGAGGGTCACTGGGTCCCCGGAGGGTCTTCGGGGCCCAAAGAGTCCCAGAGGGTCCCTGTGGGCCCGGTCGGTCCCAGAGGGTCTCTGGGCCCCAGAGGTACACTAGGGTCCCGGAAGGTCCCTGGATCCCGGAGGTTCACTTGGGTCCCAAAGAGTCCCTGGCCCCAGTAGGGTCCCTGATCCACAGAGGTTCACTGGAGGATCCCGGAGGGTCCCTGGGCCCCGGAGGGTCACCGGGTCTCGGGGAATCCCGGAGGGCACCGAGCCTCGGAGGTTCACCAGGGCACCAGAGGGTCCCGGTGGGCCATCGGTAGCCCCGGGGGTTCACCGTGCCCCAGAGGGTTGCTGGGTACCGGGAAGCCACCAGAGGATCGGACAGCTCCCGGAGGAATCCTGATCGCCCCACGCGGTCGATCCCGACGACACGAAGGGTCACGTGCTGATGGCATAAGGAGTGCTTTGGGAACTGACAAGGACACTTGTCAAGCATCCAAGCCCTTCGGTCGACGAAATGACGCCAGCACCCGTCGATCCAACGGCCGTAGCTAGGGCTTTTTGGTCTTTTGCACGTTTTGTGGACTATATATACCCCTCTTGTATCTCATTTGTGACTAACTCTAATTCATTTACAACACACTCAAACAACAGGCTCCCTTGGAGACCTCTCTCCCCGACAGAGCACCTCCCCAGCGGACTAGCGTTCAGAGGGTGCCGACAGGACTAGGGCCCCCACGGGGACCCGAACCTGTATAAAAATCGCTGTGTCAATTGCTGTGTTGCCCGGTGGGAGGTGACCGGTAACTCGGTTAGCTCGCGCCGCTGTACACGTGCTATGCACGTCCGAAGAAACCTGCCGGGGTATCCGTAATACCACGACAGTTGGCGCCGACCATGGGGACTCGTGACGAATCGCCATGGCTCTCCAATGAACGGGGGCTCGCGCCCTCCCCGGTGACGCCGGTCCCAGTGACCTGGTGCCACCCATCCGGGACACAACCGTCCCAATGCTTCCGCCCGGAGGCGGCCAGACCCAGGTACCGCCTCCCACCTTTCCGATTAATTTTGGTGGTTCAACCTCCGGGTCAATCACGGTGACCGTGGCCGCCTCGGCGTGGACTAGTCTCCCCCCGATGGCACACCCGGCTCCCCGGGACACCTTGCTCGAAGCTTTGGTCGAAGGCCAACTCCATGCCCAGCGCACCTTGGAGGAGTTGTTGCGTGCATTAGCGTGGCCTCTGGCTCCCGTCTATCCGCCCTCATTCCCATTTATGGGGTCGCCGCCCCCATTTTTCGTAGGACACCCAGCGGCCTTCCTAGCGCCGGGCATGTTCACCGCGCTGGGAGCTATCCCCGCGCCGGAGACTTACCCTACGTCGGGGGCTGACCCTGCAGCAGGAGCTCTCCTCGCGCCCGCGCCAGGAGCTGTCCCAGCGCCGGAGGCTTACCCTACGCCGGGGGTTGACCCTGTGCCAGGAGCTCTCCCCGCTCCCGCACCGGGGACTTACCCCGCAACGGGGGCTCTCCCCGCGCTGGAGACTTACCCTGCGCCGGGAGTTGTCCCCGCACCGAGGCCTTAGGCCGCGCAGGGAGCTGTCCCCGCGCCAGAGACTTACCCTGCGCCGGGGACTGTCCCCGCGTCGGGGCCTTACCCAGCACCAACAGCCTTCCTCACGCCGGGGCCTTACCCCAAGCAGTGAGCAGTCCCCGCGCCAGGGCCTGACCCAGTGCCGGGAGCCTTCCCCACGTCGGGACCTTACCCCTCGCCGGGAGCCTTCTTCCCACCGGGGCCTTACCCCGCGCAGGGAGCTGTCCCCGCACCGGGGCCTTACCTCGCATCGGGAGCCTTCCCCGCGCTGGTGGCTCTCCCTGGCTCCGCGCCACGGATGGTTGCCGGTGCGTCCGTAGTTGCTCCTGGGCTCGCGGTGGTTGATGTGCATCAGCTCCCTCCTCCCCCGGTGGATTAGACCCGACTAACTCGGGAGGAGGTGGAGCGCATGCGTGCCATGAAACCTAGCGAAGCTCCCTCTCGACACAGGCTGGGGACACGCCGCCAGACCAGCTGGGGAGGGAGAACAGTCGACGAAGCCACTGCCACCTCTGGGGGACACCTGGAGGTTCACGAAGCTAGCTCCAACCCTGAGGAGAAGAGGCGCTACCACCGTCCGGGCGGACCGCTGGGCCTCTCCCCGACTCCGATAATGAGCGCGTCTCCCCTGCAAGGGGGGACAGCGACTGGGAACCTTCCCGGAGAGTTGAGGGGGCCAACCAGCCCTTGTGCCACCGGCTCCGACTCGTGTGATGGCCAAAGCCATATCGCCCGCCCCGCATCGAGTACTACAATGGTGAGGCCGATCCTTATGAATTTGTGCAGGTGTACTCCACAGCCATCTCAGCGGCCGGGGGGGATGAGACGGTGCAATGCAACATCTTCCCCCTATACCTCACCGGGATCGCCCGCTCATGGTTTTACAACCTGAGGGCCGGTTCCATCAAGTCCTTCGCGCAGCTCAAGCATGAGTTCTGTGTGAACTTCCAGGGGAACTATGTGCGTCCCCTGGACTCGTCGCAGCTCTACACCATTCGGTAGAAGACGGGGGAGACCATCCGAAGCTTCTTCAAGCACTTTGCTCAGTTCAAGAGAAAGGTGGCGCATGTCCCCGACTCCACAGCCATTGAGGCATGTAAGAGCGGGATCCTCCCCGGGGAGCTCCATCGGAGGCTCTCCCAGAGCTGCCCCTCCTCCGTCGACGAGCTCTTCAACGTACTTGAAAAGTACGCAAGGGAAGAGGAGGATGACCTCTGGAAGGAAGACCAAGGGGTCCCCCCCCCCCACAAAGAGGGATGTTGGGGACTCACCCCGCAAATGTCTCAAGGAGGGACATCACAGCGAGTCGATGTCTCGGGATGTCTTCATTCTTGAAGACGGAGGTGGCTCTCGCAAAGCTGATCGAGGCGGCCACCCCTCCCCCAAGTCAAAAGGGGGGGAGGCCAGCCCTCCCGTGCTCAGGACAATCCCACGCTGGGAAGCAACGAGGTTGGGGCCGACTTATGGTGCGCCTTCCACCAGTCCACTTCCCATGCCACTTGAGAATGTAACGCGCTTCGTCAACACTTCACCGCATTCCTCGAGCAACATGAGCAGGGGGGAGAGACTTACCTTGCCCCATCAGTCGGTACAGGCAGCCCACCCCACTACCTATGGGGGACACCAGGAGCTGGCCCAAGACAGGGGCTCAACTGACGTTCCCCCTTATCAAGACTCCCAATGACATGTCTCCTGACTTGGGGGGATCCTGTCCCCGAGCCCCGCATTGGACCCTCGAGGAGATGCCCTCCCCGCAAGGATGCCCTTACTTAGAGGATGCCCTCCCCGTGAGGATGCCCTCTCCGGGAGGATGTCAGCACTTGGCCTCCGGGCCTCCCCCTCACCCTCTCGCGCTTCGCAAGGGGAAGGCGTTGTATCAATTTACTTAATCATCAATGTAAATTAGTCGTTCCCGTATCAATCTTCTCTTGCAGGGTGTATTTTTTTCACCGCCTCCAAGGCTATGCCCTCCCAGTGAGGATGCCCTCACATAGAGGATGCCCTCCCTGCGAGGATGCCCTCCCAGTGAGGATGATCTTCTAGGGTGTTGGGAGAAATCTCCGCCCAACAGATCTCGGTGACCCGCATCCTAGGTGCCGCCACCACTCCGGTGATAACGCCCCGGGAGCAGGTGTCGCCGTGTCCCAGGCGCCATCACTGTCTCCCGGTGAGAGGCATCCCTATGACGGGCGTCCTCGCGTCTCGGATGCCGCCACCATCCCAACAGCGCAGGGTCTTTCCCCGCGCTGGGGGCTCACCCCGCGGCAGGAGCCTTGCTTGCGCCAGGGCTTCCCCCGTGCCGGGGGCTTACTCCACACCGGGGGTTGACCCCATGCCATGGGTGGTTCTCCCAACGAGGATGCCCTTAAGAGGATGCCCTCCCCAGAGGATTCCCCTCAGAGGATGCCCTTGAATGAGGGTCACGGGCTCCTGCTTAGCCCAGGTCCCGATGGCGGCAGCCCTGCTCCCCTAGGGCGGCTTACAACCCCCCTCGTGGACTAAGGGCTTAAGCGGCAACCCGGTTCCTAGAAACTACAGTAATGAGTCACTTTGAGGGGTGAGTCCTCCCCCTCAAACACTCCAAAAGTCCTGACAACGGGAGCCTCGCTCCCCAAGCGGCTTACGATAACCCCTTGCGAACTGAGGCGGTAAGCGGCAACCCAGTTCATAACTATGGTAACGAGTCACTTTGAGGGAATAGTCCCCCCTCAAATACTCCAGAGCCCATCATGGCGCTCTCCCTCCTCTGGGAGCGAATCTCCAGACCCAAAATTTCTTCACTGGCTTCCCGTTCTCATGGTTACTAGGGAAAATTTTGACTGGGCCTCGGAATTTTTCGACTTTGTCCCGAGAGAAGGTTTTTCCCGTATAGGGGCTCCGCGCCGCTCGGATGCGGTAACTTCCTCTCCCGGCTTGACTTGGTCCCGGGAGGAGGTTTTTTCTCAACCGCGCCGCCCAGACGTACTCTCCCTGGTGGACTTTGTCCCGGGACAAGGTTTTTCCCGTCCGGGGGCTCCGCGCCGCTAGGACGCGGTAATATACTCTCCCTGGTGGACTTTGTCCCGGGAGAAGGTTTTTCCCGTCCGGGGGCTCTGCGCCGCTCGGACGCGGTAACATCCTCTCCCCGGGGGACTTTGTCCCGGGAGGAGGTTTTTCCCGTCCGGGGGCTCCACGCCCCTCGGATGCGGTAACTTCCTCTCCTGGGTGGACTTGGTCCCGGGAGGAGGCTTTTCTCCACCGCGCCGCTCTGACTCGGTAATGTTCTCTCCCGGAGGGACTTTGTCCTGGGAGAAGGTTTTTTCCGTCCGGGGGCTCCACGCAGCTCGGACGCGGTAACATCCTCTCCCCGTGGGACCTTGTCCCGGGAGGAGGTTTTTCCCGTTCGGGGGCTCTACGCCCCTCGGATGCGGTAACTTCCTCTCCCGGGTGGACTTGGTCCCGGGAGGAAGTTTTTCTCCACCGCGCCGCTCAGACGAGGTAACGTTCTATCTCGGAGGGACTTTGTGCCGGGAGAAGGTTTTTCCCGTCCGGGGGCTCCGTGCCACTCGGACGTGGTAACTTCCTCTCCCGGGTGGACTTCGTCCCGGGAGGAGGTTTTTTCTCAACTGCGCTGCCCAGACGAGGTAACTTCTCTCCCGGGGGGACTTTGTCCCGAGAGAAGGTTTTTCCCGTCCGGGGGCTCCGCGCCGCTCGAACACGGTAACATCCTCCCCCCAGTGGACTTGGTTTCGGGAGGAGGTTCTTCTCAACCGCCCGCTCAGACGCGGTAACATTCTCTCCCCGGTGAACTTTGTCCCGGGAGGATTTTTTCCGTTCTGGGGCTCCAAGCCCCTCGGGGGCGGTTTTGTTTTCCTCAGCGACTTTACATCCCAAGTTCAGATCCTTCCGTTCGGAGATCCCCGGTCCCTCGGAAGCTAAAGGGTTCTATCGCAGCACTGTGCGGGAAAATTACCCCGGAGGCCTAAGTGTCATCAGGGAAAGGGTTTTACACATACCCTTCGGGGCCACGACGTGTCCCCGAGGGCCTGGGGGGATCCTATTGGGGCAAATCCTATACCTCCGGGTAGTCTTCGAAATGAGCTCCCGAGCGCCCTCGGTCCTTCGTGCGGAGAAGGTCCCTGGCGGGTCCTGGGCGTCTCGGGCCCGGTCCCGTGGGGTCTTCGGAGCGCCTCGGTACTTTGTGCGTAGAAGATCAACGGTGGGTCCCTGGGCCTTTGGGCCCTTGATCCCGTGGGGTCTCCAATGCGCCTCGGGCTTTCGTGCGGAGAAAGTCCCCGATGGTTCCCCAGGCCTCTGGGCCACGGGTCCCAGGGGACATCCAGAGCACCCTCGGTCCTTCGTGCGGAGAAGGTCCCCAGCGGGTCCTCGGCCTCGGGCCCTGGGTCCCAGGAGGGTCCCTACGCCACGAGTCCCGGGGAGTCACCGGACCCCGGGTCCTGGGGAGTCACCGGGTCCCAGAGAGTCCCGGAGAGTCACCGGGCCCCGGTCAGACTCGGAGCATCACGGGTCCCAGAGAGTTCCGAAGGGTCACTGGGTCCCCGGAGGGTCTTTGGGCCCCCGGAGAGTCCCGGAGGGTCACCGGGTCCCCAGAGAGTCCGGGAGGGTCACTAGGTCCCCGGAGAGTCACCGGGCCCCCGATGAGATCCAGAGCATAGCGGGTCTCGGAGAGTCCCGGAGGGTCACCTGGTCCCCGGAGGGTCTTCGGGCCCCCGGAGAGTCCCAGAGGGTCCCTGGGCCCCGGAGCTTTACTAGGGTCCCACTATGGTCCCGGAGGGTCCCTAGGCTCCGGAGGTTGCCGGGTCCCTGGAGGGTCCCTGGGCCCCGGTGGGTCCCTAGGAGCCCAGGGCCCCAGAGGTTCACTTGGGTCCCGGAGTGTCCCTGGCCCCAGGAGGGTCCCTGAGCTCCGGAGGTTCACTGGAGGGTCCCTAGGCCGCAGGGGGTCCCTGGTCCCAGGAGGTTCACTGGGGGCCCTGAGGGTCCCTGGGCCACGAAGGTTCACTTGGGTCCCAGAGGGTCCCTGGGCCACGGAGGGTCACTGGGTCTCGGAGAATCCCGGAGGGCCACCGGGCCTCGGAGGTTCACCAGGGGACCAGAGGGTCTCGGTGGGCCACCGGGAGCCCCGGGGGTTCACCGTGCCCCAGAGGGTCGCAGGGTCCTGGGAAGCCACTGGAGGATCGGAGAGCTCCCCGAGGAATCCCGGTCGCCCCACGCGGTCAATCCCGACGACACGAAGGGTCACATGCTGATGGCATGAGGAGTGCTTTGGGAACTGACAAGCACACTTGTCAAGCATACAAGCCCTTCGTCGACGAAATGGCGCCCGCGTCCCTCGATCCAACGGCCGTAGCTAGGGCTTTTTGGTCTTTTGGACGTTTTGGGGACTATATATACCCTCCTTGTATCTCATTTGTGACTAACTCTAATTCATTTACAACACACTCAAACAACAGGCTCCCTTGGAGACCTCTCTCCCCAAGAGAGCACCTCCCCAGCGGACTAGCGTCCGGAGGGTGCCGACAGGACTACGGCCCCCACCGGGACCCGAACCTGTATAAAAATCGCTATGTCAATTGCTGCGTTGCCCGGTGGGAGGTGACCGGTAACTCGGTCAGCTCGCGCCGCTGTACACGTGCTACGCACGTCCGAAGAAACCTGCTGGGGTATCTATAATACCACGACACTATGTGTTGGGGAACGGGCTGCTACTCTAGCACAATTTCACAAATTTTACCCGAAATCCCAAGAATCTTGCAAGAAACAGATCATAGATCAAGATATTTACCACTAGACGCCCGGATGCAACAACACAGCAGCGGAAGAAGAGTTGATGTCACAACTGGATAGTGACCAGCAGTGCGGCAATAATAGCCACACCTCTATGAAAGTCCACATGTCCGGGGAAGGAGCACCGCGTGTTTGTGTGCTAGCACCAGTGCACGTGGCTAAGGTTTTACAAGATCTATCTCGTGGATGATGGTGGCAGCCAAAAATAGATCAGATTAGTTATCTTTTGCATGCCCACCACGCATCCTTTTATAAGGCCTTGTAGATAAGTCCTACTCAAATGCGAATCATAATCCTAATGGTAAACCCGTTACCAATAGGAGACCCATTTTGGATCTTATCTGAATTAATGCTCCAACCCGTTAAGTGTGTCACCCTATAGGTTTGTGTATAATTGGTCGTGACTGGAAAAAACTTCCCGAATAACAAGTCATAAGCAGTTCCTAGAAAGACATTATGACTACCCGCATATACAAGAAGATCATATCCGATGAACCTATACAACTTATCATGGATTATCTCTTTGCCTCACGATATCAGATCGAACACAAGATGAGAATCGTGTCATCCTTGAATAGCTCGGTCCTTTCTTGATCTTGTAATTAATGGACTAACCTTAATCCATAGTTGACTCTCAACTATATTCGGCATGACCATTCACTTTCTTAGTCAAGTTACATCAAGGGGCCCAGAGATATCTCTCTCAAGATATGAGGGGCAACTTCCATCTTCACCATTCACTTAACCACATGGTTGATAGCATATCGGTATGTCACCTTTATGACTTCTCGGTTAAAAGTGGTGGTTGATGACACCAAGGTATGCTACTACGCATGTATGAAACCGTGATGATCTTAGGTCCCAAGATAAACCAAAATAAATGTTTGCAACATACTGATGACACATAAAATCTCAACAGTGTCTCAAATTGGGTCAATCAGACCAACATGTTCTCCAATATGTGTCAACAACATTGACTTGATATCTCATATCTATGGTCCGTGAAACTGGACTACCAATCAATGATCTTGCTGACTTATATTGCATTATTATTCCATGTAATGCCGAAAGTCAGGAATGTTTAGAATAAGTATCACTGATAAAATCGTAAGTAAATTGAGACAATTCATATACCATTATAAAGAGTTCCACGAACAAGTGACATACTTGTTGACCAATATAAGTGATACTTTATTCACAGAATGCAATAACATTTTATTCACAACAATTCATAAACATATCATGAAACAACCATTTCCATGGTTGCCTCTAGGGAATATCTCTATCACTATGGCACCGCAATGTTTTATCTCAGGAATGGACCGAGTTATACTCTTCCACTAATCAGGAGGTTTCAGTTGGGAATTTTGCGGTAGTAGAAGAGCTGGTGGATTATTTTTCACTTCCTTTGTCGCCAATTGCACATCAATAATTCATCCTTCTATCTCACCTGCATCAGAATCTTCAACAAGTGGGGGGAGTAAATGATGAATGGTGTTTCAATGAATCCCAAAGTAAGGAATACTCAACAAAAAATGTTTATAGAGCAATGATGGGTCAATCTCAAGAACATGGAATTTTCAAGTTTTGTTGGAAGAACAGTTGTCTTCTTAAACAAAAGACTTTCTTTTAGATCTTCTTGCTTAATAGACTAAATACAAGAGACTTACTAGTGAGAAAGCATTTTAACTTGGATAATCAGAATTGTGTTTGTTGTCAAGGTAACGCATTAGAAACACAAATTCATTTATTCTTTCTCTGTCCATTTGCTATTTCCTATTGGAGGAAAATTGGTATATCTTGGAATATGGATGATAATATATGGGACATGTTATTAAGAGTTAAAGATCAATACAAGAGACTTTCTGTTGCTAAGTGGTGATCACAGCTCTTTGGAATTTATGGAAAATCAGAAATGAGATTATATTTCAAAATCATTCAAGAACAGTAGCAGATCGGGCAAAGATATTTGTGTCTGATTTACACACTATTTTATTTAGAATTAAACCAGTTAAAAAACATGGTTTAAGTAGATGGATTGATCTTTTGTAATCCTCTTTTGTTTTGACTTTGTTCTCATTTGTAACTTTTGCATTACCTTCTTGATAATATATTTCATACAGTAGCGCTTTCCTACTGTTTCTCCTCAAAAAAAAAGAATGGCAAAGGATGAGGAAGAAGCAAAGAGGAGAAGCAGTAGGAGGAAAAAGAGAGAAAGAAGGGGGAGCTCGCCAGCGGTGAAGACGAATGGGAAAGAAGAGGGCGAATTATGGTGAGAAAGGATGAAGTGGGAGGAGACTGGCGTCTCACCTAAGAAGGAGAAGAGGAAAAAGAAAATAGTGGGAAGTCTAGCGACTCGCCGCTGGTGTGGACCTGGCGGCCGGCGGCAAACACGCCGAGGCCAAAAGAAATGAAGTAAGGGAGGAGGTTTTCGAGTATGTGCCAAGCCGATTTGTTCACAGTGGCGGCTGAGGATTTCTCAAGCTTTGGCCATTTTTCAAATAAGCACTCACATTTAAGCATTAGGGTTAGGAATTTTGAGTTTTTGCCGGTTTGGAAATGGGTACTCAAATTTGGAAGAATTAGCATTTGAGTCCTTGGCTGTTAGGTTTAGTTGTTCCGGCCTCCTGGAGGCTCTGATTTCGACGCGGTCAGCTCCTACTCGTCCGTAGTGGCGCGTACTTCTGTACAGAGTCATCCGTTGGCTGGATCCAGTTGATGAAGCTCATCCATTTAGCCAAAGATCACCCAAATTGCGTTGACCTGCAATTAAAAATTAAAAATGAATAATCCAGTCGATTTCGCACTTAATGTATATATTATTTATGCAAATGCTGTGTTTTATGATTAGAATGCATATTTGTGTGGGGTAAAATATATGGAAAATGTTTATAAATATGACGAATGTCAAGCCACTTTTTGAAGGCAAAGCAATTTTCAATTATGTGCATGACATACCTATGGTACGTGCAATACAAAGGATTATCTATCATTTTCACTTGATCAGGCCTTCTTAGTTCAGGAAGTTTTAAGGCTTGTTATGCCATCAACTGATCAAAAAATGTCTTCACTACCTCCTAGTGGAAAATATATTGCTTTATCAATAGTTCTTGAATAGTCAGGTGCTAAATAGTTGGGCATTGCTTTCCAGGCGTAGTTCACGCCTTAAACCAAACATTGGAACATTATTATAATGTGCAGCAGGTGCATGCATAGCATTGTGGGATTTGGCCGGCGCCTTGGTTTTGACTCCAGTGCTGGGAGGCTTGGCCTCGGGTTGAACCTTCTTAAATTATCAGTGTTGCCAGCATTTTTGTAAAGCTCCATAATCTGGAGAGACTTTTATAATTCCAACTTGGTTGCGGCTATTGTTGTGCTAAGAGTACTGAAAGTTTTGGGCTCATGCATGCAAACTTCAATCGACCAATGCTATTGCATCCCATGGACGCACATGTGAATGGCCTTTTCTTGATGCATTTCCCTGGCGAGATACACATTGTTGTCGCGGAAGCGGATCAAGTAATCATTGATCTTTTCATCACACTTCTATTTGACTTGGGATAACTCTAGAGTTAAAATATCCTTCGGCATGGTTACAAAGTGCGTCTTGAAAAGATTCTTCATGCCTATCCAATCGTAGAAAGATCCAATCGGAAGATGACTATACTATTGGAAAGTAGAGCCAGTTAATGACCCTGAAAAATGCCTCAAAAAGGAGTGATGGATTGTTAGCAGTGTCACCGCAAGATGCCTCAAAGTTGGCTAGGTGCTCTCTCGCATCGCCAATACCATAAAATTGACAAAACTTAGGTAGATGTCATCCAGACAATAAGGGCACGAAGTCATGCCATGCTTCGTAAGGCCTTTCAAGCTCACTTTCAAGAGTTTGAGGAGCTTTCTAAGCTATAATCTGTTTTAACCTTCGGTTTATAAAATCTTCCACATAATTGTGACACTCCTTCAATGCACTAGGTGTCGGTGTAGTACTTGCAGCTATTTTTGGAATTGCTAAAAGTAGGGTGTGAGGATTATGACCCGAACTAGTTATTTATTTAGTATATCATATTCAAGACATTTCAGATATGATATATAAAACTGTGCATTAGAAGCCACTATGGTCACAGAAGCAATTCCCTGTATACCATAAGGTTGCAGTCACAGTTCCAGTCTATGGTCGCAGAACTTGTGCAACCATAAGGTCGTAGAGCTTGCACGACCAAGGTAACCTCAGTATTACATTTAACCTACGTAGTATTTGAGCTTTACCAAACACGTTTCCAGGATAAAGATAACTTCTTCTCCCACGTGTGAAGACAACCATCAAGGAGTTAAGATGTGCGATTATCTATAACTGCATGTGTTAACCGGCGAAGAGATCAATGCAGTTATGCAACTGCATATTAGCAATCGTCCAAACTGCTTCATGTTGGCATCCTTTCATTCAGTACAAAAGGAGGGAAGGAAGCAGAGGACGAGGGATCAGAAGATAGATATCAATAGAGATATATGAGATATATCAAGCAATAATCAATAGACAACAGCATAAAAAGAGAGATTGTCAATCCCTGTAACAATCTCCCTTTTTCTATGTAAACATTTTTATACCTAGCAAAAGAACCACAGGACGTAGGGTTATTACTCAATTCTTTGAGGGCCCGAACCTATATAATTCTGTGTGTCAGCGACTCGTACTTACCTTAACTTACCTGATAAGCGCCCTGAAAGGTCTCACTCCCTACTCACAAATTTGCGTAAGATTGACTAAGACCCCGAGTCCCAATCATCGACAGCTGGCGCCCACCGTGGGGCCTTTCTCAAGGCATTTTCTTCATCAAGATCTCTGGTAAGTCATGTCCAGGGCATATGATTTCGAGAACGATTTCAATCTCGATGATTATGCCCAGATTTGGATGCCTTCGCCCAACGACCCCGTTTCTATGGAAGAGGTTGATGATGAGGACGTCCATGAATCACATCCAGAAGATACATCTTCACCAACTCAGGTCATGTCTGTCGACGAAGGGACGGAGAAGATAGATGCTTCCCCTCATGGGGAACCCACCACATCAGAGGCTGAGTACGTGCCACAACACGTTGTCTCGGATGATGTGGAGGATGACAACCTTGAATTTAGTCTTGGAAAGTTTGGACAATCTCAAATCCCTTTTTGATTTTGAATTTGATTTGGAATAAGGAGGAATGTTTTCCCCGTCTATGACCTCAATTCCTTGAGAATTTGCTGCACTATCGGAGGAAACTCTCGAGTGACGAACTGCCAGGGAGGAACAACAACGTAGACAAAAGGAGGATAAGGATCGCAAACAATGAGGAAACGAGATTCTCAGGGCCACTAAGGAAGCTTTACACCTTGCGCAATCTCGCCACGATTCCATTGTTCGAGATCCTACTCCTAGCACTTCCTGTCATCCGCATGGTCGCAAGTGCGACCAAACACCTTCTTTGGCCTCGGATTATCCTCTGGCAGTTGAAGAAACAGTGACTCCTCTAGCGCCTAGGAGGAGTACACAAGATTGAATTCATGTTATCGTAGATACCCTGTGCAATCCTCCTCCTGGTATCGAAGATGTGGAAAGAACCACTTTTTCCAGAGTCCTGGAGGACATGCTCGACAAAGTTGCATCTGATTCAACTCCAATGGCATCGTCCCATTCCACGATTCGTTCCCATGAGCGAGATTATTCTTACTCTAGTCATGGGAGGCACAATTGATTGCCAGCAAGGCCAGTTCGGCTTGACAAGGTTAGGCGAGTTGGAAATTCCCACGATCGAGATCACGTGACAGTCCATTCTCACCTGGGGCCGCGAGGTGTATCTCCTCAAGGGAATGTCGCCCCCAATCATATGGAAGGTCGCGAACATTTTCGCAGTTCCTATGTTGGTTGTAAAGCTTTCACGCCAGGCCTCCATGCTGTGGTCTGGCCAGATAAGTTTAAACTAGGAACGATCGAAAGGTTCGATGGAACTCAAAATCCATTGGAGTTTCTTTAGATCTACATCACTACCATCCAAGCGGCAGGAGCAGATGACCGCGTAATGGCAAACTATTTGCCAATGGTTCTTGAAGGACGAACGAACACCTGGTTGTTTAAGCAACTAGAAGGGTCGATCTACAATTGGGAGATGTTGTGTGATGCAATACTCAACAATTTCTAAAATTGTTATCAAAAGCCTGGGAAGGAAGATGATCTTCATAGCTTGCGCTAGACTTCTTCCACGGAAACTCTTTGGTAGTTTGTCAAGAGATTTGTTGGAGTGAGAAATACCATTCCTAACATCTTTGACAGTTCCGTTGTCAGGGCATTCAAACATGCCATTCGATATCGGAGATTCATCGAAGATTTACTTATCCATCCGCCTCGATCAGTAGCCGATCGTTTCGACATGGATGATCGTTATTCTGATGCACCCGAGGCGGTGGAATGAAATAGGATGGTGGATAAAGGAAATTTACTGTCTCAACCAGGTCTCAAGAATGACAAAAAGGATGATCCTAGAAAGAAGCCAGAGTCATCGACTGGTGGGAAATCAAAAAAGCCCAAGAAGAATCAGGCTGGACAATATCGAGATGTCGCCGTTGCCGACAAACCACCTACAGGAAAAGGTAATAAGTTCTCATTTAAAAATGTCGTGGTATTGCGAATACCCCAGCAGGTTTTGTGAACGATCCTAGCGAAGAAAACGAGACGCGGGCTGACCGGGTGACCGGTCCTCCCCCGCCGGACAAACACAAGAATTGACACGAGGATTTATACAGGTTTGGGTCCCGGTGGGGGCCCTAGTCCTGTCGGCGTGCTCCCGACCGGAGTCGGCTGGGGAGGCTCTCTCTGGGAGGAGGCTTCCGGAGCACACCTGTGAGTTTTGGCTATTCCAATAATGAATCACTTGTCTTTACAACAGGAGGTACAAGGGCTATTTATAGCCCCAAAAAGAAGCAAAAAGACTAAACTACCCCGGACGCTACCGTCGGATTGAGGGGTAGCAACGTCCTTCTCCCGGTCAAGCGCCTTGGATGCTTGACAGGTGGTCGCTGATTCCCGAGGCGCTCCTCGCGTGACCTGCAGGTGATCAACAACCAGAGACTTTACCTTTAGGAGGGCGATGAGGCCCGGGACATGCACCGGAGGCCAGGTTCCCAGGCCAAAGGTGGCTCTCGGGACCGGCACCGGAGGCCGGGTCCCGAAGCCAATAGGCGGCGCCCGGGGTAGGCACCGGAGGCCACGTCCCCGGCAAAATGGCTGCGCACGGGACCGGCGCCGGAGGCCAGGTCCCGGGAGCGAAAAGGCGGCGCCCAAGGCAGGCACCGGAGGCCACGTCCCCGGGCAAATGGCGGCGCCTGGGACCGGCGCCGGAGGCCAGGTCCCGGGAGGTAAAAGGCGGCGCCCGGGGCCGGCCCCGGAGGCCAGGTCCCGGGAGCCAAAAGGCGGCGCCCGGGGCTTGCACCGGAGGCCACGTCGCTGGGCAAATGGCGGAGCCCGGGACCAGCACCGGAGGCCAGGTCCCGGGAGCCAAAAGGCGGCGCCCGGGGCAGGCACGGGAGGCCATGTCCCCGGGCAAATGGAGGCTGCCGGGACCGGCCCCGGAGGCCAGGTCCCGAGAGCCAAAAGGCTGCGCCCGGGACCGGCACCGGAGGCCACGTCCCCGGGCAAATGGTGGCGCCCGGGACCGGCCCCGGAGGCCACGTCCCCGGGCAAATGGCGGCGCCCGGGACCGGCCCCGGAGGCCAAGTCCCGGGAGCCAAAAGGTGGCGCTCGGGACCGCCACCGGAGGCCAGGTCCCGGGAGCCAAAAGGCGGCGCCAGGGACCGCCACCGGAGGCCAGGTCCGGGAGCAAAAAGGCGGCGCCCGGGGCAGGCACTGGAGGCCACGTTCCCGGGCGCATGTGACGCAACTTACGTGGACTTATTCACGCAGAGATTTCCCCCAACAGCAGCCCCCCATGCCCCCCGGGGACGATGCTCGAGTCCCCGGTGGGTATGGTACATGTCGCCGGGAAAATCTCCGGACCAAGCCACCGGAGCCGTGACGCTTCGGTTCTCGTGCCGCGCGCTTATGACCGCACCGCTTCGCCACAAATGCGCTCCAATTCGAATCGGTGCCTCGGTTTGCGCGCCAGTCCCTTCGTTTCCCGCGCACGGTTTGCACTTCAACGGCCCAGATGTACCACGAAGTGCCACGTGGCGCCCATCTAGGCCGCAGTTCGCCCCTATAAATAGGGCCTTGGGGGGCCCAGGAGGATCATTCGAAACTTTCCAACCTTAGCGCATTTTGCTCTCCCGGTAGCTAGCTCCCGGTAGCAGGCGTCCAGGATCTTTAGGTGTCCTGTTCCCTGAAACTTTAGTAGCCGAGAGAACCAAACCTGATGGAACCGAAGGGTCGAGCGAAGACCACGGAGGTGCCCCCGGAGGAAATTGCTCCGGATTTCCTCTGGGCGTCGGAGTTCACGGCCGGGGACATGGAGTCCCTGGTCGAGCATGGAGTCATCGAGGACGGGGACATCCGAGTTCCCGTGAAGAAGGACGGAGCCCCCCGCCCCAGGCCTAGAGAGATCGTGGCCTTCGAGGCCTTCCTGGAGGCGGGGCTCTGGCTCCCAGTGCATCCACTGCTCCGGGAGTTTTTGAAGGAGTATGGGGTGGCCCTAAACCACCTCACTCCGAACGCCATCGTCCGGATGGGCCTCTTCATTTGGCTCTTCGAGACGGCGATAGGGCGGGAGCCCACCCTACGCGCCTTCCGGTACTTCTATGAACTAGCGGCCAGGAGCTCCCACCTGGTGAAGGGGGGACCCAAGTCCCCCTTCGGCTCGGCGATGGTGCAGATGCTGCCGTCCCGAGTAGCTGATTACCCGGCGGCAGCCTCCCGGGACCACTGGGGCGACTGGATCCGGAGGTGGTTCTACCTCCGGGTCCGGGACGACGAGGTGGCGTACGCCCCGGAGCCCCCCGCCTACAGCAGATCGTCCGCGTCGAAACCTCCAGTGTGGACGGACGAGGAGCTCGTGCTCCTTGGCAAGGTGATCATCTCCTGGGGCACCCGCTCCATGCGGGACGCCGCCGAGGAGATGATGCTCCTGAGGATCTCCCCCTTCTCACGCGGGAGAAGGGGGATCGGCATGGGCCCGGAGCAGCGGCCCCCGGTCAAGCCGGTGACCCGACGTAAGTCCCGGTTACCTGATACAATGCAGTTACAAATTTTTGGAAATTTGACTAACTCTTTACGTTTTGTAGTCCGGCCGTACCCGGCGGCGCGGGAGAAGGTGTAGAACCTCCTGGGGAGGTACTTCGCCGACAAGCACGAGCGCATCGTGCGCCTCGTGGGGGAGGGCCCTCCCCGGAACTTGGTAGCCGAGGCCTTCGGGTTAAAGCTACCGGAGAGGAAGCCCCTCCCCACCCCCGGGTCGCACAAACGGGGGAAGGACGCTGCCGGGGGCTCTGAGCCTAAGAAGGCCAGGGCCCAAAAAGCCCCCGGCCCTTCGACGACGCCGGCGGTGACACCAGCTAAGCCCCGGGAGGAGACCCCCGGGACCGGGCGTGCCCGGGCGCCGGCCCGGAAAGAAGCAACTCCCCCTCCCCCGGAGAGCCCCGTTGAGGCTCAGGGGAAGGAACCGGCCGCGGGCGGGGCGGCGTCCGATTCGGCGGACTACGCCCCCTCGCCGACTTCCGTAGTGGCCCTCCCGGCGCACCCGGCACCATTGGAGCCGGAGAAACCGGAGGTGAGGTTCGCGGAGGCCTCGCCTCCTCGGGTCGAGTGGCCGGTGGACGAGGGGGGAGCCCCTCGGTCTACGAGGTCCCTCCGGAAGTGGAGGTTCTGGGGGCCGTCCCGCCCAAGAAGGGGAAAGGTCTGATGATCCCCCCCGAAAAGGGACCCAATCCGAAATGTCCTCCGCCACTTCCTCAGGGGGCACTTCTTCGGCGACGAAGACGACGACGACCGGCACCCCGACCGAGATCATGCCGGGCACCCAGGTCCGGGGGCCCGTCCCCGGCGGCGACGGGACCAGCGCCAGGCGGGAGTTCGCCCTGCTTTCCGCAAGGGAGGTTGAGCGCTGCGCGGAAGGCCTGCGGACCCCAAAGGTCCAGGCCTACGTCGCAGGGGGACGCTCCACGAGCGCTTCGGGGAGCTCCGGTCCCTCCAAGTTCAGGTATTCACCCGAAGCGGTTGCCGCTTTCTTTTGGCTTCCTACATCCAAAATTTTTCTAACTCTGGAATTTGTAGGGGGTGGCGATTACCTGGGGTGTTGAGCAGCGCGTCGTCCGGCTGCTCAAGGACGCGGAGGACAAGGCCGCTGCCTACCTGGGTCAACGGGACGAAGCTCTCCGGGAGCTGGCCCGCGTCCGGGCCCAGGCCCACGTCTCCGAGGCCGTCAACGACCGCCTCCTGCAGGAGGCGCAGGCCAAGGAGGAGGCTTTCCGGGAGCTCAAGGGGTCGAGCGTTCGGGCGGTTATGGACGTGGGCCGCTCCGTGCGCTCGGCCCTCGAGAGCCTTGGCGTGAGCCTAGGCTCCGGGGGTGGCTCTGAGGTGCCCCCGACCACACTCACGGAGGCTGTGCGTTTTCTTAACGCACAAGTCTCAGTGATCTTGGAGACAGCGGACGCCCGGGCACGAGGCCGGGCGATCCCCGTCGTCGCGGCCGTGGCCGGGCTCGTCGAGCACCGGGGGGTGGGCACCCGGGCGATCGGGGCCCGCATCCCCTGGAGCTTCCCCGAGTTCTTCGAGCCATCGCGCCGCGAGGTTGAGCAGCTCGCCGGGGGCTTCTACGACCAGATCGTCTGGGTGAGATTCCCGGCACCGGCGCCTCCGGCATCGGATGCCCCGGCCCCGGCCCTAGTGGAAGCCCCCCGGGGGGAGGACGCCAATGAAAGAGTATGAGCCTCCCCCGGGTCTTAGATAGGACCCTTTTGTTTTCTTAAGATTTTGATCCCAGTAGCTTCTTAGAAGAAGCCCCGGACACTTGTAAAAAGACATTTTGAATGCAATAGAGTTAGAAAGTTTTTCTAAGTCTTGAATTGAATGCAATGTTACCAGGGTTCCTGGGAGGGTTCTCCCGGGCGAAGGTCCGGAGGAGGTTCCCCGAGAGCGAGGCCCAGGAGCCCCGGCAGGTGCCCCCTGGGGGAAGCCCAAGCTGCTTTGATCTTGCTTAGCCTCATCTCCGAGAGGCGCAGTGGGGACGTTGTCCGGGAGCCAATCCGGCTAAGGTGGCATCCGGAGTGGCACTTGGATAATTTTGACAATCATCGCGCCGAATTGCCCCCTTCGCATTCGGGGTTCCGGATGATACCCCCTCTTCGGGTACTTTCACCGGCGGGCTACGAGTACTGGCCCGAAGATGTGCTCCAGGAAGCCCGGCGCCGCGTAAGCGCATTGTACCGGGACCTGGCCCGGGAGCTAGCAGAGGGCCTCCGGGAGTATTAGGCGTAGGAGCCTTAGGATGTAGAGAGCTTCCGGGTTTTGACCCGGGTTGTATCATTTCCGATGCCCACCAGAGGGGGAAGATGTCCTCCGGGTTGAATGACCAATAAAGCTGTGTTTGCTTTCTTCTTTGAGTCTTCTTTTATTTTTTCTTGGATGGTCTGAACGACTCCTTTTCATAAGAATGAGCTAAGTTTTGCTCGTGGTCGGTGCGGTCGACACCCGGGAGTTCCTTATCCCCCCGCCCACAGCGGGCCGGAGGGTAGCTCCACGCGCTGTGGGGGTAACAAGGCCCCCGGGGTGAAGTTGACCTGTAGCATAAGAATTTTTCCAAGTTAGAAAATTCTAAAACGAGGTTTCCAAGGGAAAGACCTTCCAGGAGACAATCATCCAGTCGCCGTGAGAATGGGGAGCCGGGAATAAGGCCTCGTGTGGAAGAAACCCAAGAAAACCCGATGAGATTTCCGGAGGTGAGCTTCCTGGGAGACAATCGTCCGGTCGCCTTGAGAACGGGGAGCCGGGATAGGGTCTCCGGGAGGCAATCATTCGGTCGCCGTGAGAACGGGGAGCCGCGAATAGGGCCAGAAATCCTGAGGAAGATCCGGAGAAAATTCTTCCAGGAGACAATCGTCCGGTCGCCGTGAGAAAGGGGAGCCGAGAATAAAGTCAACAGGGAAAAGATATCCAAGAAAGCCAGAGACGTCCCACTGGGGAGAGTGTCAACTCCCGGAGGAGGAAGTGCCCGATGACGGGTCTGAGTGTTTGGGTAGTGGACTAGTCTCCCAAAGTGACTCGTTACCACGGCCGCTGGGGACTGGGTTGCCGCTTACACCCTCAGTCCACGAGGGCTGATCGTAAGCCGCCCTATAGGAGGGACTTGCTGGGTCTGGGCCCACTTCCTCACGAAGAGGGCATCCTCACGGGGAGGGCATCCTCGCGGGGAGGGCATCGCCGTTAGGGGCGGTAATGGGAAGAACCTGCAATCAGAGTTGAAAAGAATCCAGTTGTATTGATAACGAAATGAAATACAGTGCCTCCCCCGCGAAGTCGCGAAGGGGGAGGGAAAAGTAAATACAGTGTCCCTCCTCACCCTCTGGCGTGATCGCTCCGGGGGAGGGGACAGGTGTGCTTCAGCTCCTGCTCTTGAAGGTTGGAGAGCTTGTAGGCCCCCGAGCCCAGGACTGCGGAGATCCTGTAGGGGCCCTCCCACTTGGGGGAGAGCTTACCCTGGGCTTGGGGGTCCGTGATGCGCTTGAGGACCAGGTCCCCAAGGTGGAAGGATCTTTCGTGCACGCGCTGGTTGTATGCGCGCGCCATCTCGCGCTCGTAGATGGCGTGACGGAGGAGCGCTCGGTCGCGTTCCTCCTCCACGAAGTCTATCTCCAGTCACTGGTTGGCCTCGTTGGCCTGGTACGCTGTTGTCGTGGCTCCTTCCAGGAGCTCGACTCGCAGCGACCGGAAGCCAATTTTCGGGGGGAGGACTGCCTCCGCCCCGTAGACTAGGGAGAAGGGAGTACGTCCCGTCGTCCGGGACGGGGTCGTGCGCATGGAGCAGAGGATGCTAGGGAGCTCCTCTGCCCATGCACCCCGCTTAGAAGCAGTTTGCTCGAGTCTCCGGCGCAATCCTTGTAGGATCACGCTGTTGACTCTCTCGACGGCCCCATTGCTCCGGGGATGGGCCACTAAGGCGAAGTGGATGACGAGCCCCAGGCCTTCGAAGAATTCCCGGAAATAAGCCGAGTCGGATTGGGTCCCGTTATCCACGGTGATTTCCCGGGGGACCCCGAAACGACAAACGACGTTTTTCCAGAAAAACCGCTGAACGGCCCGGGACGTGATGCTGGCCAAGGGTTCCGCTTCTACCCACTTTGTAAAGTAGTCAACCGCGACCACCGCATACTTGTATCCTCCGGGCGCTGGGGGGAAGTGCCCTAAGAGGTCCATCCCCCAGCACACGAAGGGCCAAGTGATGGGGAGATCCACCTTTCCCATGGGATGGATCGCCTTCCCCGGGACGAACCCTTGCAGGGGCCCTGCCGCGGGTTGCAGGAGCTTCTCATGCACCTGCATCTCTTTGAAGGCCTTCAGGAATAGGACGTCGGCGGAGCTCCCGCCGTCTACGAGGATGCGGGCCAAGTGGCAGTTCTAGATGGTCGCGGAGACGATGAGCGCGTCATCGTGGGGGAAGCGAACCCCTCGCGCGTCTTCCACCGTGAAGGTGAGGGGGACGTCCGACCACTTGGGTGGCGGAGATGTGTGTAACACCCCCACAACCTTGACTTCGCGTGCGTACTCCTTACGCTGGCGCTTAGAGTCCCGCTCGGAGGTGGACCCTCCCACGATGACGTTGATGTGGCGCTGAGAAGTTTGGAAGGGGAGAGCTTCTGGGGGCTCCCCCTCCTGCGTCTGCCCCTGCTGGTCCCCCACGGGAGCGGGAAGGGCCGGAACAGCTGGCCGAGGGGGCAAGGAGGCCGGAGTCCCCCCCGCTGCCCATGCTGGTCGAGGAACGCCGCGAAGTGTTGCAGCAGTTGGTGGCAATCTCGGGTAGCGTGGGTACTGGACCCGTGGAAGCTGCACCACGGTCCTTCCCGACTTCTCCCCGCGGGGCCGTCCCGGCCCCTCGAAGACTGTCCTGCCCCATGGCCTTTCGGCTTGGGGAAGGGGCGGTTGCCCCTTGGGGGGTCACGCGAGCCACCTCCGCCCTCGAGGACAAAGGTGTCCCGAGGCCGTGGCTCGCTACGCCCCCCTGCCTGGGGCGTTTGAGGGGATCCCTGGCCCCCCGGTCGGCGGGGGAGGGAGCCCCCTCGGTCTTCTTCCAGATGTCGTCTTCCTTCGCCCGAGCGTACTTTTCGAGTACGTTGAAGAGCTCATCGGCGGAGGGGGGGTAGCTCCGGGAGAGCCTTCAGTGGAGCTCCCCCGGGAGGATCCCGCTTTTGCATGCTTCGATGACCGTAGAGTCGGGGACGTGGGCCACTTTGCTCTTCACTTGAGCAAAGCGCTTGAAGAAGCTTCTAATGGTTTCTCGAGTGCTCTGCCGGACGATGTACAGCTGCGAGCAGTCCAGGGGACGCACGTAGTTCCCCTGGAAGTTTGCGCAAAACTCCTGCTGAAGCTGCGTGAAAGACTTGATGGAGTCGGCCTTCAGGTTGCAGAACCAGGAGCGGGCAATGCCGGTGAGGTAGAGGGGGAAGACGTTGCACTGTACCGTCTTGTCCCCCAAGGCCGCAGAGATGGCTGTGGAGTATACCTGCACAAATTCGTAAGGATCGGCCTCACCGTTATAGTCCTCGATGTGCGGAGGGCGGTAGGGCCGCGGCCACCGGATGCTACGAAGTCTTCGGCATAGGGGCTGGTTAGCCCCCTGCACTTCCCGGGGAGTGTCCCGGTCGCTGTCTTCTTTGACGGGGGACACACCCTCGTTATCGGAGTCTGGGAGCGGTCTGAGAGGTCCGCCGGAGTGGCGGTGGCGACGCTTTTCTTCCGGACCGGGGCTGAGTTCCCGGACGTCCGAGCTCTCCTCCGGAGAGGCTGGCTCTTCAGCGGGTCTCTTCCCCCGACCGGTACGAGAGCGAGGCTCCCCATGCCCGCGGCCAGGGGGAAGTTCTTCCCCGTGCTCAGGTGAATGCATTCGCTCAACCTCCCCCCAGGAGAAACAGACCTGTTCCGCCGAGGGAGGGAGCTTACGCACTGTAGCTGCCGGCCCAGGGGCTTCCGGGGACGGCTGGGGGGAGCCCCCTGCGAAAACCCCCGGGACCGGAAAGGGGGAAGCCCCTATATTATCCGGAACCGGGGAGGGGGCGCCCACGGCGACGTTTGGAACCGAAGTGGAGGGAGCCCCCGTGGCAACGACCGGAACTGGAAAGGGGGAAGCCCATGTAATATCCGGAACCGGCGTCGGGGGAGTCCCCGGGGCGGCGTCCGGAGCCGGCGAGCCGATGCGGGGGGAAGTCCTCTGAGGCATGGGAGCTGCTCTGTCGACCGCCCCCGGTGTGATAAACGCGACGCGCGGGGCGGGACTGCCTCCCGGCGTAGGGAAAACCCCCGGCACGTAATGGGCCGCCGGCCCTGGGAATGGGCTCGGAACGGGGTATCCCCCAGGCTCCACGAAGGGCCCATACGCATAGCCCGCAAGGGGAGGGAACCCCCCGGCGGGGTCATACGGGGCGGCCAAACCACCGGAGACCGGAGGGCCGCCGGGTGACCCATAAATGGGGGCATAGCCCCGGGTATGGGTGCGGCACAAATGTGGGGGCCGGAGGCCGCACCAACACGCTGAGCAGCTCATCCATAGAGCATTCGGCGTGGAGCTGGCCCTCCACTAAAGCCTCGAGCAGGGCGTCCCTGGGAGCCGGGGGAGCCGTCGGTGGGAGACTGGTACCAGCCGAGGTCCCCGCGGTCACCGGGAGCGACCTGGAGGTAGAAGCACCTAAGTAAAGAGGAAAGGCAGGATGCGGTACCTGGGCCTGGCCGCCTCCGGGCGGAAGAGCTGGGACAGCCGTCCCGGACGGGCGGCGCCGGGTCTCCGAGACCGGCGTCACCGGGAAGGGTGCGAGCCCTTGTTCTTGGGGGAGCCATGGTGTCTTGTCACGAGTCCCCACGGTCGGCGCCAACTGTCGTGGTATTGCGAATACCTCGGCAGGTTTTGTGAACGATCCCAGCGAAGAAAACATGATGCGGGCTGATCGGGTGACCGGTCCTCCCCCGCCGGACAAACACAAGAATTGACACGAGGATTTATACAGGTTCGGGTCCCGGTGGGGGCCCTAGTCCTGTCGGCGTGCTCCTGACCGGAGTCGGCTGGGGAGGCTCTCTCGGGGGAGAGGCTTCCGGAGCACACCTGTGAGTTTTGGATATTCAAATAATGAATCACTTGTCTTTACAGCAGGAGGTACAAGGGCTATTTATAGCCCCAAAAAGAAGCAAAAAGACTAAACTACCCCGGACGCTAACGTCAGATAGAGGGGTAGCAACATCCTTCTCCCGGTTAAGCGCCTTGGATGCTTGATAGGTGGTCGCTGATTCCCGAGGCGCTCTTCGCATGACCTGCAGGTGATCAACAACCAGAGACTTTACCTTTAGGAGGGCGATGAGGCCCGGGACATGCACCGTAGGCCAGGTCCCCGGGCCAAAGGCGGCTCCCGGGACCGGCAACAGAGGCCGGGTCCCGGAAGCCAATAGGCGGCGCCCGGGGCAGGCACAGGAGGCCACGTCCTCGGGCAAAAGGCAGCGCCCGGGACCGGCGCCGGAGGCCAGGTCCCGGGAGCGAAAAGGCGTCGCCCGGGACCGGCCCCGGAGGCCAGGTCCCGGGAGCCAAAAGGTGGCGCCCGGGGCAGGCACCGGAGGCCACGTCCCCGGGCAAATGGCGGCGCCCGGGACCAGCCCTGGAGGCCAGGTCCCGGGAGCCAAAAGGCGGCGCCTGGGACCGGCCCCGGAGGCCAGGTCCTGGGAGCCAAAAGGCGGCGCCCGGGATAGGCAACAGAGGCCACGTCCATGGGCAAATGGCGGCGCCCGGGACCGGCCCTGGAGGCCAGCTCCCGGGAGCCAAAAGGCGGCGCCCGGGGCAGGTACCGGAGGCCACGTCCCCGGGCAAATGGCGGCGCCCAGGATCGGCACCGGAGGCCAGGTCCTAGGAGCCAAAAGGTGGCGCTTAGGGCAGGCACCGGAGGCCACATCCCCGGGAAAATGGCGGCGCCCGGGACCGGCCTCGGAGGCAAGGTCCCGGGAGCCAAAAGGCGGCGCCCGGGACCGGCCCCGGAGGCCAGGTCCCGGGAGCCAAAAGACGGCGCCCAGGACCGGCCCCGGAGGCCAGGTCCCGGGAGCCAAAAGGCGGCGCCCGGGACCGCCCCCGGAGGCCAGGTCTCGAGAGCCAAAAGGCGGCGCCCGGGGCAGGCACCGGAGGCCACGTCCCCGGGCTCATGTGACGCAACTTACCTGGACTTAGTCTCGCGGAGATTCCCCCAACAAAAAATAAAACTCCTTCTGGCGGCCGCGACAGTGACCAGTCGGGAAAATCGGCTAACCCGCAGGGAAATAAGAAGTTGTGTGCATTCTAGAATTCTTCTGGACAAGACCTCAAGAACTGTCGCAACTAGTTGAAATACTTGGAAGCCTTTTACCAAGGAATTAGACCCATGCCAACCATACCACGGCAAGATCAATCCTGAGAGGTTAGAGACACTGATGGGGATCAAGAAATATCTTACCAAGTACCCCAAAATCATGTCAATATTATTTTTGGTGGTTCTTATTCTTATGCTTCTAAGCATCAATTCAAAACTTTTTACCATGAGGTAAACAAAGTTGAAGCACCCCTTGGAGAGCCTCAATATCCACGCTGGTCGGAAACTCCCTTAACCTTCGACCAGGATGATTGTCCCAAGGGGCTCACATGACCATTGCAATTTCCTTTGGTCATTACCCCTATAATTAGCAATGCTAGGGTCGAAAGGGCTCTGATCGATGGGGGTAGTTCCTTGGATCTGTTATTGGTCAAGGCACTAGATGAGATGCAAATTCCTCTCTCAAAGATTAAACCGATAATTCACCCATTTTATGGAATAATCCCTGGTCCCTCAATGATGCTGACAAATTGTGTTACTGGTAACATTGGGAGAACCAGATAATTTCTGAACAGAATTAATTACATTTGATGTAATTGATTGTGATTCGGCATATAATGTTATTTTTGGCAGGCCAACACTTGTTAAGTTCATGGCAGCGGCGCATTACGCTTATCAATGCGTCAATCTACCAAGCCCAAAAGGCATTATTTCGGTCCGAGGCAGCCGAAACACAGCTCTAACTTGCGATCGGCTATCTCTTGAGTTGGTGGATTAGCTTCCCCTTCAGGATGTTAAAATTGCGAGCACAGCTTCAGATACGATCAAAGTTTTCCCGCGACCAGATGAGAAATTGAAGCTGATTCCATTGTACCCAAATGATCCATCCAGAACAATTTGGATTGGATCAGGTCGAGATGTAAAATAAGAACTCGAACTCGTTACTTTCCTTCGGACTAACGCAGATGTGTTTGCGTGGAAACCATCTGACATGCCTGGAGTCCCAAGGGAAGTGATTGAGCACAAGCTAGCTATTCGGCCTGGATAGCAACCAATAAAGCAAAAGTTGAGACTCTTTGCTGTTGATCGACAAGAAGCCATACGTGTGGAGTTAGAAAAACTCCAGAAAGCAGGATTTATTCGAGAAGTTGATCATCTTGAATGGCTCCCGAACCCGGTCATGGTCCTAAAGTCAAATGGTAAGTGGCGCATGTGCGTCGATTACACCAGTCTAAACAGTGCTAGCCCGAAGGATGATTTTCCCCTTCCTCGTATCGATCAGTTGGTCAATTCTATAGTGGGTTGCGAACTGATGAGCTTCCTGGATGCTTACTCAGGGTACCATCAAATTAGCATGGCAGAAGAAGATGAAGAGAAAATTGCCTTCATCACACCATTTGGCACCTACTGCTACTTCAGAAGCCATTTGGTCTCAAGAACGCTGGTTCCACGTACCAGCGCTTGATGCAAAAGACCTTTCTTCCCCAGTCAGGGCGTAATTTAGAAGTTTAAGTTGATAATTTGGTTGTAAAGAGTTTGAAAAGCTCTAGTCACATAGATGATCTTACTGAAACCTTTTGTACTTTGAATAAGCATGGAATAAAGTTGAGCCCTAAAAAATTCTCCTTCGGAGTTTCTTCTAGTAAACTTTTGGGTTTCCTTGTTTGTTCGAGAGGAATTGAGGTTAATCCTGAAAAAAACAGGGCCATTGAGCAAATGAGATCTCCTTCGACTATAAAGGATGTCCAGAGCCTAACAGGTCACATGGCGGCTTTAAGCCATTTCATATCTTGACTAGGCATGCGTGGTTTGCCTTTCTTTAAGGTTCTTCACAAACACAATGGTTTTACCTGGTCGGATAAAGCCGAAAAAGCCTTTCAGCAGGTCAAAGCATATTTATCTAGTCCGCCAGTACTGGTCACTCCAAATTTGGTAGAACCATTACTTCTTTACTTGGCAGCCACCCCTCATGCGGTCAGCGCAGTTCTGGTCGTAGAGAGAGAAGGTATACAGCAACCAATCAATTATGTAAGTGAAGTACTTCATGGACCAAAGGAGCGTTACCCTGAGGTCCAGAAGTTACTTTATGCTCTTGTGATGGCTTCCCGTAAGCCACGACATTACTTTCAAGCACATAAAATTACAGTGCCTTCATCCTTTCCATTGGGAGATATTATCCGAAATCCAAAGAAATCTGGTCGCGTTGCAAAATGGGCAGTGGAACTTGGAGCATTTGACATCCATTTTACCCTCGTATCGCAGGTAAATCTCAAATTCTTGCAGATTTTGTGGTTGAATGGACTAATCCCGACCCTCCTACGCAAGAATCTAAAGATTTACAATGCACCAACCATTGGACGATGTACTTTGACGGCTCTCGCAGTTTTCAACACTCGAGGGCTGGAGTGGTCTTAATCACACCTCAGGGCGACCAACTCGAGTATGTCATTCAATTACACTTTGTTGCGACCAACAACGCAGCACAGTATGTAGGTCTTCTTGCAGGGCTTCGAGCAGCAAAATTCCTTGGAGTCCATCGATTAGTGGTGAGGAGAGACTCACAACTAGTCGTAAACCAGGTAAACAAGGAGTACAGCACCTCCAATGAGACAATGGCTCATTACCTGGAGGAAGTGAGAAGATTGGAAAAACACTTTAGTCATTTTGAAGTCCAATTTGTTCCTCAAAAGGATAATATACTTGCAGACCAATTATCAAATATTGGGTCCTCACACACATCCGCTCCAGCAGGAGTGTTCATTGAACACTTACAATACCCTTCGATCACGGCTTCAGTCGAGGATGATCTGGTGATAGTTCACGTCGCCGACCTTGGACAAGAAGAAGATTGGACCCGTCCACTGTGGATCCATCTTGAGTATGGGACCTTGCCCAAGGATGAAACTGAAAGTGATCGGTTAGTACGAAAGGCGCGTCTATATAAAATAATTGATGGAGTTTTGTATAGAAAGGATACTCAAGGAGTATTCATGCGTTGTATATCTCCAGAGGAAGGTAAATCCCTCTTGAAGGAAATTCATGACAGTGTGTGTGGTGCACATGCATCTTATCAGATGCTGGTCGGAAAGGCTTTTTGACATGGTTTTTATTGGCCTTCGGCACTTAATGATGCCATGTATTTGATCAAGACATGCCCACAGTGTCAATTTCATACACGGCAAGTTGATCAGCCTGCATATGCCTTACAAACTATTCCTCTAACTTGGCCTTTGGTGGTTTGGGGAATAGATATAGTGGGTCATATGCCCCAAGCGGTTAATGGATACAAGTTCCTGTTCATAGCCATTGATACGTTTACTAAGTGGATTGAAGCTAAACCAGTCCACAATGTTACTGCTGCTGCGGCGAAGAAATTCTTTCATAATAATATTGTGACACGATTTGGTGTTCCAAGTCGTCTTATTACTGACAACGGTTCCCAATTCATTAGTGGTCTTTTCTAGACTATTGCGACATATTGGCACCAAAGTGTGTTTTTCATCTGTGGCTCATCCACAAAGCAATAGAGCCGTTGAACGTGCCAACATGCAGGTATTACAGGGCATTAAGAAATGGGTTTTCAACCACCTTAAAATGCGCTCGGGGGCTTGGGTAGATGAACTCTACTCCGTTCTATCGGCACTACTCACTACATGCAGTTGAGCTACAGGTGAGACACCTTTTAAGCTGGTATATGGTGCCGAGGCTATCTTACCTACGGAAATTCGCATTGGTTATGTTCGTGTAGATCAATTTGATCATTCTGATCAACATGAATAACGTGTCCAAGATATTACCCTCCTTGAGGAGAAACGCAATCGGGCGTTGATTAAGTCTACAGCATATTTACAAGCTCTGCGTAAATACCACAGTAAACGGATGCGAACTTGTAGTCTTCACATGGGTGACCTGGTTTTATGAAAAATCCAAAACCAGTCTAATCACAACAAATTCTTCCCTCAATGGGAAGGCCCTTATAAAGTGGTCTCAGTGCCGCGACCAGGATCAGCCCGATTAGTAATGGAAGATGGAAGGATCTTGTCCAATACTTGGAACATATATCAGCTACGCAAGTTTTACGTGTAAGTTTTTTCCATTTCCTTTTTCCTTTTCAATTAGAATGATTTCGTTAAAAATAAAATGTACCTTTTATCGCGTTACATTATGGTTTAAATCCTAACCTTTGTCCTCCCTTTGCCGAGATATGCTCGGGGGCTGGCCACCAATGATCACCTTATTATAGTAACCAAGTTGGATTCGCTGGCCGATCTCATGGTCACATCTAGATAAGACATCCCTAAATAAGCCATTTCTTAACGCATACGGGACTTACTAGTATGTTTCTGATCATTCGAGGGGCTGCTAGTTCGTAATAAACTTCAGTATTATATTAAGATCAGTATTGGTGTGACTAGATGTTCATATTTAGTTGAGACATTTCTTTCTAAACCGTTTCTTAATGTATAAGAAATTCGCTAGATACTCCTTGATCATCTTTAACCCATATTTTTCCTGAGATTATAATACAATACCTTCAGTATGTATGATCTCCGGAGGGGGCTAGGGGAATACGGCCATAAGACGAGATTAAGTATATTTTTTCCAAAAGTGAAAGGCATGCATCTTCATATTTTCTACTACATTTGTATATGTGCAGGTACAATTCAAAATGTGGATCATTGTTCATTACAATGAGATCACGATAAGCCAAAATCTTTCAAGAGGTCTTCAACCAAGAGCTGGACTTCTTTCATTATGGCTTCAAGCTCATCTTCACTCTTAAATTCTGCATCTCCCACCACCGGTTTCAAATCCAAATTTGGGCCGTGGTGATGTCTTAATGTGCACAAAATGGCAGAGGCCACAGATCTTGTGTTGGTCTTCAATGCCTCTTCTTGCCTCTTTGTATCTTCATGAAGGTACTCAAGAAGTGATTTAGCTTGAGCCACAACCAATTTGCATGATTCATTCAAGCTTAAGTTCTCCTTTTGAGGATTGATGATATCAACCTTCAGCAAATCCGCAACCATCTTCAGTTTTTCAAAGACTTCTGACTGAATGCTGCTACAGGTTGAGATTGTCGCCTTTAGGGTTTTCCTCTCCTCGCAGACAATTTCGGTCATCTTTTTGAACGATTCGATGGTTGCACAAAGTTTCCCATTCTGAGCTTCAGCCTGGGCACACTTCTTCTGGAAGTCATTCCTTTCCTTAGAAAGAATGCTTATCTGTTCCTCTTGTACTACATGAACAATGTAATGAAAATTACAGCAGTTCATGTAAGGAAATAACATCCTTTGGCTGAAAGTAAACTTACAGGCAAGCTTTAACTGCACCTCGTTGAGTCTTTTCTCCATAGAAGAAAATCTCATGGCCGCAGTTTCTTCCTAACCTCGTCAATCAGCCATGCTTTCGTCAAAGAAGAATTTTCTCTGCAACCAAAGAGGCAACCTTTATACTAAGATGAAGTTCAAGTTAGTATAACCAAGGTATGGATACTTACTATTGCAGATGACTGATTTCCTTTTGGGCGACCTCAATTTGTTCCACTGGAGCTCTTGATTTGGTCGACATTTGGGTCAGATCCTGAAACACAGTAAAACCTGTTGGTCAAACATGAACATTCCTAAGATCTTCAATTTCAAGGAGGGTAAAAAGTTTTTTTTGCTTACCTCTAAGAAATTGCTGAAAGTGTTCTTCAGCATGCTTTCGGGTTCATTCGAAGTTTGAACCTCGAGACTAGTCATTTCCTTGACAACAGGAGCAGCAAATGTTATTTCTTACTGATTTGCTCCTGCCGTCAAGACTGATGGTACGGTCTCCATCTGATTGGATTGGAGATTTGTAATCATTTCTTCTACAATGGTCTGAGGAACCGTCTTAGCCATTTTTCTCGCGCCTGCATCCTTCACAACCTCCACGCTAGGTGTTTTGCTGGTTTTTGGTGAGGTCGGCAGGGTGCTAGGCGTAGGGGTCCTAGAAAATTCACAATTTGCAACATTGGTAATTTCAAAATCAGGACTTGGTAAGACGTGATATCCTTACCTGATTCGGAACCCCATCCAACCTTTGGGTTTCGGTAATGCACTCCTTGGAGAAAGGAGTGCGTTGAGCGCCCCTGTTGCAGAATCATCAGGGTTTGTCCTTGTTCTTCTCTTTTTGAACAGGATAGAGGACTCCTCCTACATGCTCAGAAGATGATTAATATATGCAGTGGAGCAAAAGTCATGGAGGGTGATGTTCTTACCATAACAACTCCTTCGGTGTTGGGAGGAGGTGTCACCGGATCTGAGGCCGCCGAAACTATGGCCGTAGAGTCTTCTACGACCAGGGCAGTGGAAATTCTGCCCTCAGGGCTGGTAACTTTCTTTGTGTTCGTGAGTTCTCCCGTGGCCATGAGATCTCCTGCATCAATAGCTGCCTCTGCCATTGAGGACAGTATGTTGGCAATGGTGGGGGAGGATGGCCTCTCTGGAATGTCAATCTCCAGAGGGTTCACCGCTCTTCTCTTTCCGCGGATGAGAGGAATATCGTCTTCCTTATCCTCGCTCCCCTCACCCTGTACGATTAAGAAGTGACTCCTATTCGTACATGGTATAATAGGGGAAGAGAAAACCTTACCGCAGCAATTTTTGCGGTAGTTTTCTTCACCTTCGATGAAGCCCCTCCTACGGTCCTTACTTTGGACGCCCCAAGGGTTGGCTCCATCTTCTTGGCTTTGGAAGAGATCATTTTATTCTCTTCGATGCTGGCCTCCCAGAAGGTCCAACATCATCCCAGGATGTTTTGTCCTGATAACTTGCCCTTTTAGCAGCTGCATCATTTCAGGATTTGCGATTTGATGATTGATATCAACAGACGTTTATGGACAAGTTTCTCAAAGGAAGGTTTACCTTTTGACGTTCTTGGCTCAAATCATTGCCACTGTTGATTAAGCTCTGAGGACGGGGTGATCCTAGGACTCCTTCTATCGTCGCATTATATGGCTTTAGAAGGCTATTTGCCCTCCTATCAATCTCTGGTATAGACAATACTGTTTCAAAATCGCAAATTACTCAGCACGACATTGATCATCAATAATAACGCGCATTTTGTAAACATGTGAAACCTACCATTGTTATAGTCCATGGTATTATCTGCCATGGACTGCACCTCCCAGGCAGGATGCTCCCTCTTCTTTACAGGGCTTATCCTATTCTTCACAAAGTCACGGATGATGTCTCGCACAGTCAATCCCTGGTGGACTAAGTGAAGGGTTATTTGTGCTTGTTTTTGCAAGTCAGTGCCAAACACTAGGGCGGTGTCCATTTCGCTACTTTTCACCGGCCGCCGGTTTTCAAACCACAAGTTGCTCTCCGCCGGTGTAGAGCAGTAGAACCATCTCTGGTTCTATCCATGCACATAATCACGCAGCGGGAAGGAAGGGCAATCGTTTTTCTCCCTCAGGCGGAAGTATACACACCCTGCTGCACTGGGACTTTTCAACCATGCTGAGAAGTAAAACCGTCGAAACAGATCTTCGCACAGTAATACTCCCACAAAAGCCTCACACAAATGCTGGAAGACAACCATAATGAGGATAGCATTCGGGTGAAGATTAATTAGCCCCAAGTCGAAGTGCGTCAAAACGTCTTGCAAAACTTTGCTTTCTGGCAAGCGGAATCCACATCGCAGAAAGTTTTCGAAAATCACCAGTTCACTTTCTTGGACATTGGGCGTTTCTTCTTGTTTCTCCACCGGCCACCAATTGATCAGTAGTCGCGGGTGGAGGATTTCCTCTTTTTCCAATGCCACCAAACTCTCAACATTGTAGTGGCTTGATCGACTCCAGGATGCCATCTCTGAGTATCTTTGGAAAAACGAAGGCTTTAATGGCGATGAGAGCAAAAGTGAACAACGAGGGTTTTTTGCGGCGGAGTGGTTAATGCAAAAGAGGGTTTTCGGAAGCTTCTCAAGCAAGGTACCTTCCTTTTATCTTCCCAAGGCCACTACCTGTTCTGTTCATTAATTTAATATTCCCTCATAACGGGTTTTTCACGGATTGAACCCGAAACCACATCATTACCGTGGTGAAATTTGAAACAAAATGGCATCTTTTTGGAAATTAAAAAGTCATTTTTTTCAAATTCGGTGGCTACGGTACAAGTAATTATGTGGGAATTTTTTGTGGTTTTAATACCCTATGATTTCAGGGTAATCTCGTAATTCAAGTACTGTTATGATCTCAAAGTAAATTCTGTGATCTCAGTACTATGTATGGTCTCAGTGCAATCTATGATCACAATGATATTCTGTGACCTCAGTGCTCCTTATGGTCTCAATGCTATTTTGTGACCTTAGTACTGTCCTGGTTTGATCATGGACAAAGTATTTATTACTTGTGGATGTTATGGTCGCAGAGACATTTAACCATTTTTACACAGAGATATTTATTCAAGAATTCCAACTGATGATTATAGACTATTGATACCACCTAGAACGGGGCCTCGCAAGCGGACGAGGTCACAGTAGAAGGTGAGTATGTCGTTCTCTCCCAAAGGACTAGATGGGAGCAAAATATGTCTAACTAAATCCAAATCAGAAAAATCAAACAAAACCGCCAAGAGGGACGTGGGTTGGTTCATCTCGACTCGTCTCACCGATGTGAGACCCCCATTTGAGGGTCACCTTGGCAACCGCCCAGGTAGATTGCACACAGAAAGGTACATCACAAGCTCACAACAACAGAATTCACTTTAAATAATAAAGCTGTTAGATAAAGCAAGTACAAGGTCACGAGGACCACTATTACAATTTCATAATGCCACGGGTGGCACTAATTAAAGTTGATACTAAAGTAGAGAGTTTTTCAAAATCAAGAATCGGTATTGAAGTACCGAACACAGAAAAACAACACAAAAAGCAACCACAAGGGTCTTCACTTCCTTCTGCAGCGGCTCTGGAAGGGCTTCCTCCACATCGGACTCAACTTGGCTCATGACCCTCCTAGAAGCTCAAATCGTCTGGAAAGACTCTTTCCTCTTCTTGGTGCTCAAGGCCAGGGGAATTGGAATTCTCAAAGTCTTCTTCTGAATTTGTTTGCAAAGGCAAGGGTGAGCATGTTTTTACACAATGCTCAGCAAGTCTCATTACAAAAATGTAGGTATATAGATGAGGAGTGATCAAGAAAAGGGTTTAAGACTTATAATTATAAATAGTATAGATTTCAATTCTTTGATCTCTCAAATGAGGGTTTTGTTTTCAACAACGGGGTTTTGTAAATCTTAAGTTATACTTTGGAAATCGTTATGTGTGATGGTCTCCCATGAGTCATCACTTTTATCAACCGTATTATGAAAACATTCCAAATCATTACTTGTGCTATAACCCATGGATAACATCCACTACGAAAAGACTCCTGAACCTGGGAGTATAGAGTATCTGATACTTCTTTTACACTTTGCAAAGGTGTACCTCTTTTTAAATCCACTGGTTCACTCGGCTTTCAAGTCGGTACAGCTCCATGTGACTTATACACATGTGACAAGGCCGAGATCACACAACGCTTTTGCAGTTTAGTATTAACAGTATCCCCGCCCGGTAAATAGACAATTAAGTCTCAAGTACCGTTGTGGGTCTTCCCCACTGCCTTACTTCCTAGCCTCTCTGGTCTATGTTCCCACAGGACACATAGCCTTGGTCTATGTCCACGCGAGACATACGACCATTTAAGATTACAACCGCTCACGGCTTAATCAGGTCTAGGGCGCCTTCCTTCTTTTACGCCTTTTCCTCTCATTATTTTTCTGAACTCACATCACTCATAGCCGAACCTTGGCCTTCCAGTTTCCACGCGAGAAACCAGATAGTCAAACCATGCAGGGAACTGCTAATACCAAAAAGCTACTAAGTTGTGCCCGTCCCATACCAGGCAAGTGGTTGGTACGTTTACAATTTGCATAGGGACACAGCACAAGGTTCTCGTCCTTATGAACCAATAGTGAGGAGCATTCACATTCCCTGGTGCGCACCGCACCCTCTCCATACAATCCAATCCTCACTATCAATTCTAATTTCACATTTTCTTTCATAAAAAGAGTTTCAAATTCATTTCTCACATATTAGCCATTTCACACTTAACATGTACGTTTAAATAAGATTAGAGTTTAAGCATAGCATCCTAGGGTGACAAGGTTGCATGATGATTCAATCTCAAAAGGGGGTTTCCACATAAGACTTGGGTCATATCTATTCACATGTTTCTAAACATAGTTTTATCAAATACTCAGCATGCATATATCTTGAAAACAGTTAATCTACTTTATATCAAAATACTAGGTGAGACATGATCAAGGGGCTGAGACTTGCCTTGCACTGCTAGGTCTAATTACTCGGACGAATCTTCAAAGACTTCTTCCGCTCCTTCAGCTTCGGGCACTGCGGCGGACACAAGCAATACAATACACACACTACATGAGCATACATAAAATAGTTTCCATAGAAAATATTGAGTAAATAAGACATGCATGCAGGGGAAAAGGTTAGGGCAAGGTCACAAGGGTTCTGGTCGAAGAAATGGCTAAAAAGGATTGAACGTGAAAGGGTCGACATTCAGTTCACGGCTTTGGCATAGCTTTAAACTGGTATTAGGATGGTTTTCTGGAGAAGTGACAGAAGGGAAAGATGTAGAACACAACTCCAGGAATCTAGGGGACAAAGTGACATTTCCATTTCTCAACCAGAAGGGGTCAAACAAGGCTAATGCCAGTGGCTGACATGCACTGACATAGTGCAGACATTGTCAAAATCTAGGGCTTGACATAACTTTTGATACAGGGCTCCAATTGATGCACAACTTTGTCTGGGAGGTAGGCATTGATAACAGGAACAATTAAGTCAACAGGATCTAGGGCTGAAAGTGGCTGGAAGGTGATGAAATTCAGTGATGAACTGAGGTGACTTGGACATGAACTGGGCTTCTGGACAGTGATCTTGGCATTGGAATAACTTTTCATTCAGGTCGATTCAGGGATCGAGCTAGTGGACAATAAATCTCAGGAGGCTAAGGCACATCTAAATGACAAGGTGATTTGGGCTGAAACGGCCGGGAACACTTTTCCGGTCGTCGGCGCTGGAGAAGAAGCACTACCAGCTGTGGGTTTCTGCTACAGGCCGAAAGAACTCTAATCCAAGCTTGGAGAGCATCTAGGAGATATAAGGAAGCTGTTGGCACGGTTAGTTTGGTCAGATAATCACCGGAGAAGCCTGGCGACCATCGCCGGCGACTGGTGAAATCCGGATTTGGGGAAACCATCAATTTAAGCTCAATCTGGAAATCTAAGTACACAGGCTTGCTTGAAATAACTCACTGATCATTTCTCTTCACAGGCTCGAGGGCTAATTCGAGATAGATTGGCCAGCATTGCCGGAACAGGGCAAACGGCCGTTTACGGCGATCACCGGCGATGGGGTTCAATCTGGTGCAATTAACTGGTATGACACAGAGAGGGAGGTAAGGGACGCTTACTGGTGGCCTTGGATTGGAGATTGGGGCTGTGGAGAGCTCTGGCGACAGTGGCCTCAAAAACAGCTCGCCGGGGAAGAAACTGTTCGCGGCGGCGCTGGAGAGTTGGTGGTTTTCTGGTACTGGAAACTGAAGCAATGCACTGTGGAGGTATTTATAGCTGCTGAAGCCATCTGTTGGTCGACAATTCAGGGAACAGTGGTGACGAAATCGACCGCGAAGCGACCGGACACAGCGGGAACTTGTGCCGGCGATGATGGCGAGGCACTGGCGTGCAGCGGTGCAGGCTTTTGGCAGTGAATGGCACTGGCGCAAGCGACGAGAGAACGGTGAAGTGAAAGCTCCATCGACGCGTGGCCGAGACGTGTCGAACGGGCGAAGCTGGACTTGCTGGTTCGCGGGCTCGCGCGCGGGGAAGAAGTTGGTTGTGCTGGCGCGGCCGAGGTGGCGTCCACGGCGGTGCCACGAATGCGCACGGGTGTCAGGTACGTGGCAAAGGTGGTGGCAGCTCTGGAAGTTCACCGGCGGCGAAGAACGCGGCGAAGCTTTGCGGCGGTTTCTGTTGAAACACGGCCAGGGGCCTAATTGCAATAAAAAGGACTGATCTGCAAGGAAAGTTTGAAATAGAATTGGGCTTGATTGCAAATCTGGAGATCTAAGGGTCCGATCTGAAATCTGATTTCGCAGATAAGTTGCAAAAGATTATTAGAACTTATCCGGCCAAAGTTTGACAAGATCGGGCAAGATCTGAAGGGTTTCGACAAAAGTTGGGGAAAACGACTTTAGGGTAAAACAGGGTAATTAGGGTTTCAAAAAACGGCGAGGGTCGAAACTCAGGTTTAGGGCAGGATTTGGAAATTCTTCCAGAAGGGAAAAATGTTCAGAATAGTGAATGAGAGATAGTCACTGAATCAGATCAAAGTTTGGAGGTGGTCTGAGACTTTTACTCTTTTTGGGCTTCTGACAAATCTGAAAAGGGCTGATTTGTGAAAAGGTATGAATGACAAGAGTTTGATTGCCAACCTTTTTGGGGTAAGCTGCTGGCACAACAGGGATCTCATTCTGAAATAGAAAGGGTCAAGACACGCCAGGATTTGGGAAAATCGGGGTGTTACAAATCTAACCTCCTTAAAAACAATCTCGTCCTCGAGATTCTGATAGGTCTGAAAATTGATAAGGGAAATCTTGATGTAGTCCTTCTTTTTCCATATCGACTCATCTTTCGGGTGGTTGTTCCATTGAATTCTGTAGAATCAAATGGTCCTTGATTTCATTCTCCTGACCTCAAATATCTTGATGGGGTATTCTTGGTAGAATGAGTCTGATCGGACCTCTACTTCCTTGGGAGATGTCTGTTCGATCGGTTATCAGCATAACTCTTCTTGTCTGGACTGTGCAGTCTTCGGCTTCGTCCTAATGATTCGTACATGAGCTTCTACATCTTGAGCTATTTCTGAGCTGATTAGTTGCCTTTCTCCAATTTCTGACTAATGTAAAGGCATTCTGCACTTGCGGCTGTATAGAGCTTCAAGTGGGAACATCTGTAAACTTGTATGGTAGCTACTGCTGTGGGTGAATTCTGTGTATGGCAGTATAACTCTCTTGAAATTCCATATTTGAGCACACAGGTTTGCAACTTATCCTCCGGTAACTTATCCTCCGGTATTCGATTCACTAGTTCCGTCCATTCTCTAGTCTGAGGGTGGTAAGCTGTGCTGAAGTTCGAAGCTGTGCTGAAGTTCAACCTTGTTGTTGGGGCTTCATGCAGACTTTTCCAAAATCTTGAAGTGGGTTGTGCTCCGCGATCTGATACAATCCTCTTGGTTATACCATGTAGAGTCACAGTCCTAGTCATGTAAATTCCTGCTGATTTGGCGCCATCATAAGTCATCTGCGCTAGTACGATGTGCGCTACTTTCGCCAGTCTGTCCACGATCATCCACACGGAGTTATATCCATTCTTAGTCTTCGGAAGTCCTGTGATAAAGTTTATTCCATCTTCTTCTCATTTCCATTCCAGTATGGCTAGTGGCTGTAACAATCCTGCTAGCCTTCGATGCTTGATCTTCATCCTCTTGACATGTGTCACACTTTACCGCTCACTAGGCAATCTCTGTCCATGTGACTTCACCAAAATTGATTCTTCGAGTCCTAACACATCCGAGTACTTCCGGGGTGAATATAGTATGGAGTGTTATGAGCTTCTTTCAAAATTAGTGTCTTGATCTCCTTAACCTCTGGAACACACATCCTCTTATCTTGCCAAATTGCACCTTGCTCATCTTCCCGAAATTTCACTATCTTTCTGATCCTCATATCCTCTTTGATCCTCCGAGTTCCTTCATCACTTCCTTGTGATTTTCGAATCTCTTCTTCTAAAGTAGGTGTAACTGACAACATACATGGTCACAGAACCTTGATCTACCGATTTAATCATCTGCCGATGCAGTCCTCCATTAACTTTGGTGTAACAATGGTGCTGCAGTAAACCTTTCTGCTCAAGGCGTCTGCAATGACATTAACTTTACCAAAATGGTAACGCATGTCTGGGCCATGGTTCTTTATTAACTCTAGCCATCGATGTTGCCTCATGTTCAAATTCTGCTAGGCAAGACATACTTCAAGTTCTTGTGGTCTAAGTGGATTGCACATCGATTCCTTAGTAGATAATGTCTCCAAATCTTGAGTGCGTGAATCATTGGTGCTAACTTCACGTCACGGTTCGGGTAATTCTTCTCATGAGACTGCAGTTATCTCGATGCAGATGCGACTGTTCTTCTTCCTTGCATTAAGACACAACTCAGTTTATGCCTAGATGCATCACGCTACATCTCATAATTCTTCCTATCATCAGGGAGTACTGGGATCGGTGTGGTTGTTAGCCTTCGTTTCAACTTCTTCGAAGCTCTTCTGACAATCTTCTGTCCACTCAAATTGGACATCCTTTTTCAACAAACTAGTGGGCGGTTTGGCTAGCTTGGAAAAATCCTTCAATGAATCGGTGATAGTGCTCAGCTGATCCAAGAAAACTTCTGATATCTGTCGCTGATTCTGGTTGTTACCACTCTTTCACGGTCTCGACTTTTAACTTGATTCACTTGCACTCCTTCGGCTGTCGTCAGGTGACCTAAAAATGAAATTTCCTGTGTCCAAATTCACACTTATCCGGCTTAGCATTAAATTGTTGCTCCCTTAGTTTATCCAAGACTTTTCGTAGGTGGTCAGGATACTTCTCTTGGTCCTTGAATGACATCCGATATGGTATTTTTGATACGGTTGCTGTTCTAGGTTTCAGTTCAACATTGAGTTCAAAACCTTAATCAGGGCACTTCTGGTAACTCTTTTGGAAACACGCTTGGGTATCTTCCAACTTCAGGGATCTGGTTCACCTCTTTCTTCGAACTGTGCGGATTTTGGGCTGGGTGTTCTACTAACATCCTCTCAGGGTTGGAACAAAACTTCTTTTCCATTAGGACTAGTAAGGGCAACGGCCTTACACTCGCAATCCATTTGTCCTTCATGCTCCGACAACCAGTCCATTCTAGGTGTAACCTCTCAATCCTTGTAGTTCTAGTGCTAGTAGTTTAGCAGAGAACTCCTTTCCACTTATATTAAATTTTACTCCTTTGCACACTGACTTTACTGGCATCCTAGAGTCGGGAAACTGAGTAGTGATAGGGTACTCTAGATACGTCATATTCAGTCCACTTTAAATAGCAAAGATTTTTGTCTGATGATCCTCTTTCTTCTTCTGATGTGACATAGTTGAGTTTGCCTTGAGTTGGTACCGGGTTTCCTCAACTTCTTCTATGGTTAGTTGGAAATCTTTCTCTTGCAGCTGGAGTTTCTTATCCATACTGTTGTATCGGGGCAGGCATTGGGATTAGTGTCTGAACTGTAGGCTGTTGTTGACCTTCACTTCTTCTCTTGGCTATTGGATTTGACAGATTCCTCTAGGGGATTTCTCTTGACAATGACCAATTTGTCCATGATGGTAGCAGTGTGGGGACAATCACGCTAATAGTGGCTTTTGTGACAAGCCAGGCACTTGGCTGTCATGGGTCTTGGGTACTGTAGACTTGACTGATATTGTGGTGCTGCTTGAGTCTTTGATGAATGCATGAATATTCCTTCACTTGATATAATGTGGTCTAAGAAAGAATCTTTTTCAACCAGAGAGTACACTTATCAATCTTGGCGTACAATTGGTGATCTGCTAACCTCCTTAGCACTAAACTTAGATGCTAATTATGCTCCTCCTCGTTCTCGGGGAAAAGATGGAAATATCGTCCACAAACACGATAATGTACTTGCATAAGTATTCCATGAGAACTTTTTCCATTAAGTTCATGAACATTGCCGGTGCATTCATTTATCCGGATGACATCACTGTAAACCCATATAATCCATACGTTGTCATGAATACAGTCTTTGGGATATTCTTTTCTTTGATCTCTTCAACACCGTTCAAGCTGTCCATATGGTCAATTAATGGAGATCTTTCTTTTCTTTTCTTCTTCTCTTCTTTTCTGTTCTGTTCTGCTCTGTTCTGTTCTTTTCTTTTCCATTCTGCACGGAATGTGACTTATTCTCCTTCGACGTTGGTTAGAATGACGGTCTTCTTCTTACAATCTATTTGACCTTTGTGTTTTTGGCTATCCGGTCCATTCCAAGGATGATGTCTAACTCTTTAAGATTCAGAACTAGCAAAACTGCTAGGAATCCTAGGTTGCCGATACAAAAAGGCAATATTTCTACAGCTGGATTTGATTGGGATTCTCACTGCATCCATATTAACATATCATTGATATTTCCTCCTTATGACATGGGGGTTGGTGATCCGGGTTGATCTTAATTGGTACGGGCTCTTCTTTCATATGTGTTCCTCATGTCACTGCTATCTTCCTCGGGTTCTATTCCATGAGATCTTCCTCTTGAGTTAACCCATCTACTCTAACAGGCGGTCAAAGAAAAGATTGCTGATTCAAAAGGGAAACGCAGATAGTGTACAAGCGGAAAGCTGGGATCAATCCGTGAGACAAGGATTGGAAAGTGCAAGATGTTTTTCATAAATTAAATTTTTATAAAATACATAGTTTTGCCTCTATGGCTTACAAGAATATTTAGCAACCAACACCCATCAAGACAAGCAACTACTACACAAAAGATCTAACGTCTGCTGTGGTTAGGCACAAAAGGTTAAACCAGGGGAAAGTCTGGGATCACACGTCGGTATTGGAAGAACCGTGAGGCTCTACTTCCTCTGAGTCCCCCTCCTGATCTTCATCTGCGCCCATCAGGTTCAATTCCAAGTTCTGGGATTTCGTAGACTACCACTGAAGCACGAAAGCTATCTAAGGGGACATAACACAAAAACACTTAAAAGTTGGAAATAATATTTAAAGCTTTTTCAAATAATCAAAAAGGATAACTACATAATATATTTTTCTTAGACAAATTAGATTTTCGTAATTAGATTTTAGTCAAATAAACTAACGATTTTCTTTCTAGGGACGCCAATGTCTATAGGGTCACGACCTACAGTCGAGCCTTTGCTCTGATACCATTCGCTGTGAGACCCCCATTTGAGGGTCACCTTGGCAACCGCCCAGGTAGATTGCGCACAGAAAGGTACATCACAAGCTCACAACAACAGAATTCACTTTAAATAATAAAGCTGGTAGATAAAGCAAGTACAAGGTCACGAGGACCACTATTACAATTTCATAATGCCACGGGTGGCACTAATTAAAGTTGATACTAAAGTAGAGAGTTTTTCAAAATCAAGAATCGGTATTGAAGTACCGAACACAGAAAAACAACACAAAAAGCAACCACAAGGGTCTTCACTTCCTTCTGCAGCGGCTCTGGAAGGGCTTCCTCCACATCGGACTCAACTTGGCTCATGACCCTCCTAGAAGCTCAAATCGTCTGGAAAGACTCTTTCCTCTTCTTGGTGCTCAAGGCCAGGGGAATCGGAATTCTCAAAGTCTTCTTCTGAATTTGTTTGCAAAGGCAAGGGTGAGCATGTTTTTACATAATGCTCAGCAAGTCTCATTACAAAAATGTAGGTATATAGATGAGGAGTGATCAAGAAAAGGGTTTAAGACTTATAATTATAAATAGTATAGATTTCAATTCTTTGATCTCTCAAATGAGGGTTTTGTTTTCAACAACGGGGTTTTGTAAATCTTAAGTTATACTTTGGAAATCGTTATGTGTGATGGTCTCCCATGAGTCATCACTTTTATCAACCGTATTATGAAAACATTCCAAATCATTACTTGTGCTATAACCCATGGATAACATCCACTACGAAAAGACTCCTGAACCTGGGAGTACAGAGTATCTGATACTTCTTTTACACTTTGCAAAGGTGTACCTCTTTTTAAATCCACTGGTTCACTCGGCTTTCAAGTCGGTACAGCTCCATGTGACTTATACACATGTGACAAGGCCGAGATCACACAACGCTTTTGCAGTTTAGTATTAACAGTATCCCCGCCCGGTAAATAGACAATTAAGTCTCAAGTACCGTTGTGGGTCTTCCCCACTGCCTTACTTCCTAGCCTCTCTGGTCTATGTTCCCGCAGGACACATAGCCTTGGTCTATGTCCACGCGAGACATACGACCATTTAAGATTACAACCGCTCACGGCTTAATCAGGTCTAGGGCGCCTTCCTTCTTTTACGCCTTTTCCTCTCATTATTTTTCTGAACTCACATCACTCATAGCCGAACCTTGGCCTTCCAGTTTCCACGCGAGAAACCAGATCGTCAAACCATGCAGGGAACTGCTAATACCAAAAAGCTACTAAGTTGTGCCCGTCCCATACCAGGCAAGTGGTTGGTACGTTTACAATTCGCATAGGGACACAGCACAAGGTTCTCGTCCTTATGAACCAATAGTGAGGAGCATTCACATTCCCTGGTGCGCACCGCACCCTCTCCATACAATCCAATCCTCACTATCAATTCTAATTTCACATTTTCTTTCATAAAAAGAGTTTCAAATTCATTTCTCACATATTAGCCATTTCACACTTAACATGTACGTTTAAATAAGATTAGAGTTTAAGCATAGCATCCTAGGGTGACAAGGTTGCATGATGATTCAATCTCAAAAGGGGGTTTCCACATAAGACTTGGGTCATATCTATTCACATGTTTCTAAACATAGTTTTATCAAATACTCAGCATGCATATATCTTGAAAACAGTTAATCTACTTTATATCAAAATACTAGGTGAGACATGATCAAGGGGCTGAGACTTGCCTTGCACTGCTAGGTCTAATTACTCGGACGAATCTTCAAAGACTTCTTCCGCTCCTTCAGCTTCGGGCACTGCGGCGGACACAAGCAATACAATACACACACTACATGAGCATACATAAAATAGTTTCCATAGAAAATATTGAGTAAATAAGACATGCATGCAGGGGAAAAGGTTAGGGCAAGGTCACAAGGGTTCTGGTCGAAGAAATGGCTAAAAAGGATTGAACGTGAAAGGGTCGACATTCAGTTCACGGCTTTGGCATAGCTTTAAACTGGTATTAGGATGGTTTTCTGGAGAAGTGACAGAAGGGAAAGATGTAGAACACAACTCCAGGAATCTAGGGGACAAAGTGACATTTCCATTGCTCAACCAGAAGGGGTCAAACAAGGCTAATGCCAGTGGCTGACATGCACTGACATAGTGCAGACATTGTCAAAATCTAGGGCTTGACATAACTTTTGATACAGGGCTCCAATTGATGCACAACTTTGTCTGGGAGGTAGGCATTGATAACAGGAACAATTAAGTCAACAGGATCTAGGGCTGAAAGTGGCTGGAAGGTGATGAAATTCAGTGATGAACTGAGGTGACTTGGACATGAACTGGGCTTCTGGACAGTGATTTTGGCATTGGAATAACTTTTGATTCAGGTCGATTCAGGGATCGAGCTAGTGGACAATAATGCTCAGGAGGCTAAGGCACATCTAAATGACAAGGTGATTTGGGCTGAAACGGCCGAGAACACTTTTCCGGTCGTCGGCGCCGGAGAAGAAGCACTGCCAGCTGTGGGTTTCTGCTACAGGCCGAAAGAACTCTAATCCAAGCTTGGAGTGCATCTAGGAGATATAAGGAAGCTGTTGGCACGGTTAGTTTGGTCAGATAATCACCGGAGAAGCCTGGCGACGATCGCCGGCGACTGGTGAAATCCGGATTTGGGGAAACCATCAATTTAAGCTCAATCTGGAAATCTAAGTACACAGGCTTGCTTGAAATAACTCACTGATCATTTCTCTTCACAGGCTCGAGGGCTAATTCGAGATAGATTGGCCAGCATTGCCGGAACAGGGCAAACGGCCGTTTACGGCGATCACCGGCGATGGGGTTCAATCTGGTGCAATTAACTGGTATGACACAGAGAGGGAGGTAAGGGACGCTTACTGGTGGCCTTGGATTGGAGATTGGGGCTGTGGAGAGCTCTGGCGACAGTGGCCTCAAAAACAGCTCGCTGGGGAAGAAGCTGTTCGCGGCGGCGCTGGAGAGTTGGTGGTTTTCTGGTACTGGAAACTGAAGCAATGCACTGTGGAGGTATTTATAGCTGCTGAAGCCATCTGTTGGTCGACAATTCAGGGAACAGTGGTGACGAAATCGACCGCGAAGCGACCGGACATAGCGGGAACTTGTGCCGGCGATGATGGCGAGGCACTGGCGTGCAGCGGTGCAGGCTTTTGGCAGTGAATGGCACTGGCGCAAGCGACGAGAGAACGGTGAAGTGAAAGCTCCATCGACGCGTGGCCGAGACGTGTCGAACGGGCGAAGCTGGACTTGCTGGTTCGCGGGCTCGCGCGCGGGGAAGAAGTTGGTTGTGCTGGCGCGGCCGAGGTGGCGTCCACGGCGGTGCCACGAATGCGCACGGGTGTCAGGTACGTGGCAAAGGTGGTGGCAGCTCTGGAAGTTCACCGGCGGCGAAGAACGCGGCGAAGCTTTGCGGCGGTTTCTGTTGAAACACGGCCAGGGGCCTAATTGCAATAAAAAGGACTGATCTGCAAGGAAAGTTTGAAATAGAATTGGGCTTGATTGCAAATCTGGAGATCTAAGGGTCCGATCTGAAATCTGATTTCGCAGATAAGTTGCAAAAGATTATTAGAACTTATCCGGCCAAAGTTTGACAAGATTGGGCAAGATCTGAAGGGTTTCGACAAAAGTTGGGGAAAACGACTTTAGGGTAAAACAGGGTAATTAGGGTTTCAAAAAACGGCGAGGGTCGAAACTCAGGTTTAGGGCAGGATTTGGAAATTCTTCCAGAAGGGAAAAATGTTCAGAATAGTGAATGGGAGATATTCACTGAATCAGATCAAAGTTTGGAGGTGGTCTGAGACTTTTAGTCTTTTTGGGCTTCTGACAAATCTGAAAAGGGCTGATTTGTGAAAAGGTATGAATGACAAGAGTTTGATTGCCAACCTTTTTGGGGTAAGCTGCTGGCACAACAGGGATCTCATTCTGAAATAGAAAGGGACAAGACACGCCAGGATTTGGGAAAATCGGGGTGTTACAACCGACTAGAATGCAACTATCAGAAATCAAATTCTGAACACGTACTCTAGGCCAGCAGTGAATAAAATTCGTAAGCCGCGTGAACACTACCGTGTGAAAGCAATTCAAGCGGAGAAGATTAACAGAAACAGATTCTCAAGAGACTACATACAGCAATCCAAACCTAACCGAACCAAGTTGTCAAGCAGCAAATTGGGTACAGTTTTCTGTACATCATGTGACCAGAGGAAACAAAAATCGTCTATACAATTGAAATGATCCACTTTAGTTTAATCAAGTCAATCCAGCTCCCAATCAGAGATATAGTTCAACTTAAGTAGCAAGACAAATTCGAAACAGAACTCATACAAATCCAAACACAAGAACTCTAGCAGATTCAGTAAACTCCTGCAATCAGTGCAAACAGTTCACACCTCATTGATTCATCACAGTTCAAGTCTAGTTCTCTTTTCTGTACATGCATCACTGGAATAAAAGATTAGGGGGAGAAGAGAATGAGGTTGAGAGAGGGGAATCGTTGCCAAGAGTTCGAAGTCGAAGAAGAAGCCGGGCGCAGAGGTCGCCGGAGCAGTGCAAGAAGATGGCCGGAGTCGATGAAGACGTGGCCGTCGTCGTCGAAGCCGCAGCAACTCGGGATGAAGAAGAGGATGCCAGCTCGGTGAAGCACAGCTGTGGCGGCGCCGGCTCGGGACGGCGATGAAGCGAGATCGGCTGCTGGTGGAGTGAAGAGGGGCGCCCGAGGAAGATCCCAACGGCGGCTGTCGTGGAGTTGTGGGGCGGCGACGCTGAAGGCCGGCGCAGATCCGTGGCGCTGGAGCAGAGGCACCGCCGCTGTGGAAGCCCACGGCGCGGGATGGAGACGCACGACGGTGGGATGGCACCAGGTGGTGGATCGGCGCGGGAGACTGGCGGATCGGTGGCGTGGGGCAGCTGTGGTGCCTGCGCAGGGGATCCGTCAATGGAGGCCACGAGGGGCGGCTGTGGGGGCTTTGAGCTCGCCGTGGAGAGGATGGGCGCGGCGCCGTGGAGATCTGGTGGTGGCGGCGCGGTGTCGCGTGGCTGGCGCGGGAGAGACGCAGTGGTGGCGTAGCTGGCTCGGTGACGTCTCGGGCTGCGCGGTGCAGGATGAGAGCGGCGCGGGATCCGTGGGCGAGGACGAGCACCGCCGGTGTATGGCCCGGCCACCGGCGGCGAGGTGGAGGGAGGTGTGGAAGAGTGATTTGGGGAAGAAGAAGAAAGGAGTAAAAAAAATAAATGCCGGGCTCCAGTTTCCTCTGATGGCCGGCGGCTGGGTAAATGGGAATTTGGCACTTTTACACTTAGGTCCCTGGATTTATCAGAAATTACAGAATAGACCTGGTGGCTAGGGTTTGGGATTCCGGGCCCCCGGAGACTCCGATTTCAGTGCGGTCAGTTCCTATGCGACCGCGGGAACGCGCACTTCCATCCGGAATCGACCGATGGTCAGAAAAAGTTGATGAGGCGCGACCGCTAGCCAGAAATCCATCCGATTCGCGCCGACCTGCGATAAAAATTGGAAAAACAAGTAATCCGGTCGATTTGGCGACAAATCTGGAATAATCTAAACATATGCCGAGGTTAATGACTGATATGCGCAAAAATCATGGGGAAAATATACAGAAATATAAGACGAATCAAGTAAATATCAACTATGCGTAATCATTAAAAGAATTCGAGATGTAAAGGAAAGGAATTTTATTTCTTACATTCTTTACATAAAATAGGGATGCAGGCGACCAAAGCGTCAACCTGATCTGAAAGTAATTTACAAAGTTCTCCAAGGGACAGGTTGATATTAGTGGGATCAACACTAGCTGCCCCAAGAGAACCCACGACGTCCCTCAGTCTATCGACGTCGTCTTTTATTGCGAAGAAGCAGTTGTCCCTAATTGCATTAGAGAGGTCCCTCTGGTCTCAAGCAAGATTCCTCTCTATGCGGGCCGACCGTGCCTCTTCGCAAGCTCCAACATAGCACTCTGACAGACACTCCATAACCGAGAGAACAGTCTCAAGGTTGTGTCCTCGCCTGTTGAAGCGGTTCTGCAGCTCCTCTTTTTCTTCATGGAGAATTTTGCACAAAGTAGACTTCTCCCTCAGAAGAACCTGGACCTCAGCAAGCTGTTCGCTATGGACCTAGTGATACCGGCCTAGACCGTCTCGCAATAGAACGAGGACGATGCAGTAAGCGAGTATTCTATCGTTCTTTCCACAGGGACTAGACAAGCAAAATCGTGTAAAACTAGACTAAATCGATGGCAAGCGAAACTAAAATAGTCGAGAGAATGAGAAAGAGAATGTCAGAGGAAAAGCGAAGAGAGAAAAAGGCAGAGGTGATCGCACCGCGACAGGCGACTAATGTTTATTCTGGACTAGTGTTCGCAATACAAGCAATAAAAAGAAATCGTGTAGTAGTAGCGCGCGAGGCAGCGCAAACTACCATCATCGATCGCAATCTACGGCGAGTATCTACGAAACACAAGTACAAAATAAACACTAAAGCCCAGCCAACTCCACTCGACAACTCAACCATAATATATTCAATCAATACAACACGACCACTAACTCAACAGCGAACTCAATTGCAAATGAACAACTTCTTCAAAGAGCCAAGATGTTTAAGACAACAAGAATTGATCTTTTAATATCTCAACTTGACATAGCATTACAACGCAAAAGAACACTGAGCAAATAGAAAGCTGTCCCAAAACCACACAAATGACTCAAGAGACTGATTACAAGAGTTTAAACACAACTATTAATCACAGAACTTCACAGAAGATACCAAGACTTAGTTCAACTCGAGATGCTTTAGAACTTTGCAATGAACTCTGATTATTACACAAGGGTAGTTCTACTGGAGCAGAGCAAAATATGAGACAAGCCGCAATTCAATTCAACACTGTGTCTGTGTCTGCAATACAATCAAGAGAATTGAACAGCACAAGACAAGATAAACCAAGTATCAGTAGAAAGAGAGTATCAATTAGTGTAACATGGGGGTTATATGCAGACAACTAGAGCTGAAGTTCAACATCCCAATACACCAAATTCAGGCAACTGATCATCCACAAACCATATAAAACACAAACAGATTCGGAACAGGCATCACAAAACAAAACAGAGTTCATCCAGTAGAAAATCCTAGACTTGCATTCACTGGATAGAACTATGGGAGATTGTAGCTAATTTCAGTGCCAATTTTCACTTGTATTGAATTCAGAAAATTAAGTTTGATTCATCACATTTACTGAAGTGAACATCTCATACATACATCGCAGTTCATTCAAAGATGTAGAACAGAAGGGGGAGAAGAATTGATCACCAAATTTCTTGCTGTGGTCGATGTAGTGGACTGCAGTGGCCTTCGGAGGAGCTGGTCGAGCTCGTGGAAGAGGAGCGTGGCTGTCGGCGCTGAGGAAGAAGAAGAAGCCGGTTTGAGTGGGGGAAGCACGGCTCGGGACCGGATCGGGCGGCTGAAGTGGTGCGCCGCGCTCGCGAGGTGGGGATCAGGCAGATGGCGGCATGGAGGCACGAAGTGGTGACGATGCATCGGCATCGGGCGAGATCGGCAGTGGAGACATGGTGAAGGCGGCGGCGCAGTAGATCCCACGGATACCCCGGCGGCGGATCTGAAGCGGGAGTGGCGGCGCAGTGAGCGCGGCTCCGGCGTTGACGCAGTGGTGGCGGCGCTTGAACAGATCGACGGCAGGAGGTGCGGATCCGGTGCGGGATGGCCAGATCCGGCGGCGGCTGAGGCGAGGCGGCGGCTCCGGTGGAGATGGCGCGGCGCCGGTGGAGGACGGGAGCGGGCAGATCCAGTGGGAGACTCGGCGGCGCAGCGGGAGGCTACGGCGGCGCAGAGGGAGGTCACAGCGCGGCGGCTCCAGTGGAGATAGGCGGTGGAGGCGCGAAGAAGAGGCTGGAGCAAGAAATGGACAGAAAAAAAAGGAAGAAGGGGAGGAAGAAGAGACCGGCTAGCGCCGGGGGTGGACGGAGGTGTGGAGGATTTTGGGGGAGACAGAAGGAGAAATTGCGCCGGAGAAGAAGACGGTGGCCGAGGGAGAGGAGATGAACAGCGGCGCTGGAGGCGTGGATGGGCGGATCTGCGGCTGATCCGGTGGTGTGGGATGGTGGAGATGCGGAGATCCGGTGGCGGCGCAGTTTGGGCGCAGGAAGGCCAAATCCGGCGCGGGCTTGTGGGCGGCGGTGAGAGCGGCGCTGTGGAGTAGCGAGCTCGCCGAGGAAGATGGCGTCGAGGGAGGAGGAAATAAAAGAGGCTTTCCTATATAGAAGGGGAAGATGAGGGAGGTAAAGAAGGTGGAGCGCCGCCGGCGTACGGCCCGGCCACCGGCGGCGAGGTGGACGGAGGTGTGGAGGAGGATTTGGGGGAGAAAGAAAAGAAGGTAAAAAAATAAAAACCGGGCTCCCTTCTCCACAGTGGCGGCCGGGCTGGATTAAGCCAATTTTTGGTCTTTTTGCGAAAAGGCCCCCGGGTTCTCTGGAAATAGCTGCTGGGTCCTCGGCAACCGGAATTCAGCGTTACGGGCTCCCGGAGACTCCGATTCGAGCGTGGTCAGTTCCTACGCGTCCGTAGGAACGAGCGCTTTCATCTGGAATCGACCGAGGCTTGGATCCAACCGATGAAGCGCGTCCGTCAGCCGAAAAGACCGTCCAATCGTCGCCGACCTGCGATAAAAATTGCAAAACGAGTTATCCGCTCGATTTGGCGACAAATCTGGAATAATCTAGAAATATGACGTAATACAAGACTAAAATGTGCACAAGCCTGGGTAAAATATGCAGGAAAAAGCATGCAAATCAGATAAGCATCATCCCCCCAAGCTTGAATCGTTGCTTGTCCTCAAGCAATGAGATAAGAAATAAGTCTGGGCAAAAGGCAAACAACATCTGACGTAGAAGAGTAGAGTGCAGCTATAGTGACCTCGACAAATTAAGGTGTGTATCAAGTGACTCAACCATCTAATAATTCACACAAGAATCGCAAACAGCTAAACTAGTTTTGGGTACCAAAGAAATAAGAATATCCACATCTATTCATATCGCCTGCATCCAATCATATAAATATGAAATATCAAAGTGAGTAGAAACAATACACAAGCATGAAAGGTCTACAGTCTCCATAAACATCAAGTGAACCATTTTAACCTTATTAAAAATTTTAAAACAGAGTATGGTGCTTATGCTAGTCTCCACCCTTCGACTTATTTAGGCGGTTCTCTCCGTGCTTCGCTCTAGGTTGGTTAGCTCACTAGAGTGTTTATAAAAACATGCTCATGGGTCAGAAAAGATGAAGCGAAGGTTTGTGCACTTATTATGTTTGAAAATGTGCTAACCATGCTTTCATACTAAAAACTCAGAGGAGCAATGGAACAGGAGAGTTTTTATTCAAAAGAAAGAAAAATAGAATGGCAGTGTCTACAAGGTAGAGAACAAACAATTGCAACCTTATTAGCAAGATTTTTTTTCAAATTGGTTTGCACGGTTTAAATGATAGTTTAGGAGACTTGTGTTCTAAGCATGTGTGTAAAGATCAAGCTCAACAATTGACATTTCAATATACATGAAAGAATGCGGCAACATGGATATCCATAAATATTCAAATTTCAACGACATCCGAAACAAGGCTAGGTGCAAACAATTCTAGTGGCATTAGAAGATGATTGAACACAATTCAACACAGTAATTTGTCGAGCCACTGAAGCATGCAATTACTCAACTAGTCAGACAAAAAGCTCTCGAAGCCAAGTAGGCAGTGAAGGCAACAAGAAAGCACATCTAGTCAAAAGCTACGTCATGCATAAAATATGTACAAATTAGCACAAGTCTAGATTTTCTGAAAAATTTTGGCATGACCTTTCTAGATTATGCTCGTTGGTCCATACAACACAAGTATATATATCACAATCACAACAGGTCATAACCACATACATACAAGCCCACAAGGCTGGATATAGATCACTCACAACATAAGATAAACAATTACATACCACAGATCATAGAAGCTCAATTTTGAAAAATTTGACCCAAATTTTCAGAATTACAGCACAACAAGAAATGCATTCTCCCCCCCAAGCTTAAATGGTTGCATAGTCCACAATGCAACAACATGAGATGAACACATGGAGATGGGAACACAAAATAAATTTCATGCACAAGGGTCATATGAGAGGTCCGCAATAGCTCACCGGGTAAGGGATGAAGATGATGCTGCGATGAGCCATCCAGAGTGTCCCAAATGTGCCAAGCCGCCATATGAGGATGATGCCCTGAAAGAACAACCAAAGAAGGAACTAAGAACAATCCTACAAAACAGGTAAAGAGAAGGTGAAGACAGAGAGGGAAGAGAGAGGATGCTCGGGTTGCCTCCCGAGAAGCGCTCGTTTTAGGTCGGAAGTTCGACCCTCAAAGGATATAGCGTTGAAGCGTGAGTGCGGAAGGAGAGGCAAGTATGGGACGTAGTAGAAGCTCCACGTCCACCCTCCTGTCGAAAGCAGCATACTGTCGAAAGCAGCATACCAGGGAATCCACCAGGATCCCAAGGAATGTCGACTCGGAGCAAGTCTGCTCGCGGTCGAGAAACCACACGTGCTAACCTGCAAATAAGATCGAGAACAAACAAGCACGTGTGTATGGTAGGGACAAGGCCCTCCAGAAAGTCAGCTGACGAAAATCCTTTCCCGTAGATCGACTGACTATACATATCATGAGGATGGCATATATTGATGCAGGATGAATGACAACTCAAAGGAATATGAATAACCTCGTCAGAACTAGACAACTCATAATGATACGAGGGGGGTTTCGAGTCTACCTGAATAGTGGATGACGTGAAGTCTGGGGTAGGAAGGACCTCCACGGGGGTCGTATCTGATAGATCAGGATGAGCGGAGTCCCCTATGTCTGAAGGAAGTCCCTCGTCAGCAAATATGAACGTCTCCCTCTCGATCTCGTGACTCAAGGAGTAGTCCAAAAGGTCTACAACGTCGAAACTGACACTCTCAATCTCTGGTCCGTCTGCCAATGGATCATCAAAAGAAAACGGTCCAAACGGACGTAGAGGAGTCTCAAAAACAAGCTCTCCATCATCATCATCAAACATGATCAAATCAATAGGAGGCGGAGGTGATTGATGCGACGTTGAAGAAAGAAGATCGGGTCGAAGCTCGTCGCTCAATACTGTGGTCTCTCCGTGAGGGTCTCCAAGATAGGTGTCATGGATGGGCTCCGGGACACTCAACGGAGGTGTGATGGTCTCAAATGCGGGTACTTGAGATGGCAAGATGTGGACTGGATCTCGATATCCTCTGAACTCAGCTATGCAGGATCGCACACCTTGCATCTCAGTCCGCAATAACTCCACATCCCTTGAATGCTGGGTCATGAGTCGCTCAGATTGCTTAACCAAGCCCTCCATCAGTGCCTCAAGTCTGGATGTATCCTCAATTTCGGGAGGCGACTGTGGAGACGGATGTAGAAACTCGTTCATCTTTTCCAAATGACGCTCAAACAGCACCTCAAGTCTAGATGGTGTATCCTCATATGCAGGAGGCTGCTGTGAGTACTGCTGATGTGCCAAGTACGGAGGCTGATATGATGTACATGGGTGCCGCTCTCCGTACCTAAAACCCTGCGAAAGATGACTAGGAGAAGATGATGAGATAACAGGGTGGTTGTTCCTATATGATGAATTTGGGTATGTAGGCCATCCAGGACGATATGTAGTGGATGCTCGACCACGCTGACAAGCGGTGGGCGAATGACCTCGAATACCACAAATACAACATATAGGAGCAACACTAATATGAGCAAATAATCTGCGAAGGGCTATATCCATCTGACGAGGCAAATCATCTAGTTTAGCACTGAGATTGTCACATGCATCACAAAAAGACTGCGAACCCTCCATAGCCTCAATCAGAGAAAATCAATCAACGAGAAAAGGACAAGAGGAAAGGCGAGAAATAAAAGAGCTGGGAGGGAAAAAGGGGCGGGAAAAGATGCAAACAAAAACCAAAAACAAAAACAAAAACAAAATGATTTAATCTAGTTAAACACATTCACTTTCATCTAGTCCCCGGCAACGGCGCCAAAAATTGATACCGGCCTAGACCGTCTCGCAATAGAACGAGGACGATGCAGTAAGCGAGTATTCTATCGTTCTTTCCACAGGGACTAGACAAGCAAAATCGTGTAAAACTAGACTAAATCGATGGCAAGCGAAACTAAAATAGTCGAGAGAATGAGAAAGAGAATGTCAGAGGAAAAGCGAAGAGAGAAAAAGGCAGAGGTGATCGCACCGCGACAGGCGACTAATGTTTATTCTGGACTAGTGTTCGCAATACAAGCAATAAAAAGAAATCGTGTAGTAGTAGCGCGCGAGGCAGCGCAAACTACCATCATCGATCGCAATCTACGGCGAGTATCTACGAAACACAAGTACAAAATAAACACTAAAGCCCAGCCAACTCCACTCGACAACTCAACCATAATATATTCAATCAATACAACACGACCACTAACTCAACAGCGAACTCAATTGCAAATGAACAACTTCTTCAAAGAGCCAAGATGTTTAAGACAACAAGAATTGATCTTTTAATATCTCAACTTGACATAGCATTACAACGCAAAAGAACACTGAGCAAATAGAAAGCTGTCCCAAAACCACACAAATGACTCAAGAGACTGATTACAAGAGTTTAAACACAACTATTAATCACAGAACTTCACAGAAGATACCAAGACTTAGTTCAACTCGAGATGCTTTAGAACTTTGCAATGAACTCTGATTATTACACAAGGGTAGTTCTACTGGAGCAGAGCAAAATATGAGACAAGCCGCAATTCAATTCAACACTGTGTCTGTGTCTGCAATACAATCAAGAGAATTGAACAGCACAAGACAAGATAAACCAAGTATCAGTAGAAAGAGAGTATCAATTAGTGTAACATGGGGGTTATATGCAGACAACTAGAGCTGAAGTTCAACATCCCAATACACCAAATTCAGGCAACTGATCATCCACAAACCATATAAAACACAAACAGATTCGGAACAGGCATCACAAAACAAAACAGAGTTCATCCAGTAGAAAATCCTAGACTTGCATTCACTGGATAGAACTATGGGAGATTGTAGCTAATTTCAGTGCCAATTTTCACTTGTATTGAATTCAGAAAATTAAGTTTGATTCATCACATTTACTGAAGTGAACATCTCATACATACATCGCAGTTCATTCAAAGATGTAGAACAGAAGGGGGAGAAGAATTGATCACCAAATTTCTTGCTGTGGTCGATGTAGTGGACTGCAGTGGCCTTCGGAGGAGCTGGTCGAGCTCGTGGAAGAGGAGCGTGGCTGTCGGCGCTGAGGAAGAAGAAGAAGCCGGTTTGAGTGGGGGAAGCACGGCTCGGGACCGGATCGGGCGGCTGAAGTGGTGCGCCGCGCTCGCGAGGTGGGGATCAGGCAGATGGCGGCATGGAGGCACGAAGTGGTGACGATGCATCGGCATCGGGCGAGATCGGCAGTGGAGACATGGTGAAGGCGGCGGCGCAGTAGATCCCACGGATACCCCGGCGGCGGATCTGAAGCGGGAGTGGCGGCGCAGTGAGCGCGGCTCCGGCGTTGACGCAGTGGTGGCGGCGCTTGAACAGATCGACGGCAGGAGGTGCGGATCCGGTGCGGGATGGCCAGATCCGGCGGCGGCTGAGGCGAGGCGGCGGCTCCGGTGGAGATGGCGCGGCGCCGGTGGAGGACGGGAGCGGGCAGATCCAGTGGGAGACTCGGCGGCGCAGCGGGAGGCTACGGCGGCGCAGAGGGAGGTCACAGCGCGGCGGCTCCAGTGGAGATAGGCGGTGGAGGCGCGAAGAAGAGGCTGGAGCAAGAAATGGACAGAAAAAAAAGGAAGAAGGGGAGGAAGAAGAGACCGGCTAGCGCCGGGGGTGGACGGAGGTGTGGAGGATTTTGGGGGAGACAGAAGGAGAAATTGCGCCGGAGAAGAAGACGGTGGCCGAGGGAGAGGAGATGAACAGCGGCGCTGGAGGCGTGGATGGGCGGATCTGCGGCTGATCCGGTGGTGTGGGATGGTGGAGATGCGGAGATCCGGTGGCGGCGCAGTTTGGGCGCAGGAAGGCCAAATCCGGCGCGGGCTTGTGGGCGGCGGTGAGAGCGGCGCTGTGGAGTAGCGAGCTCGCCGAGGAAGATGGCGTCGAGGGAGGAGGAAATAAAAGAGGCTTTCCTATATAGAAGGGGAAGATGAGGGAGGTAAAGAAGGTGGAGCGCCGCCGGCGTACGGCCCGGCCACCGGCGGCGAGGTGGACGGAGGTGTGGAGGAGGATTTGGGGGAGAAAGAAAAGAAGGTAAAAAAATAAAAACCGGGCTCCCTTCTCCACAGTGGCGGCCGGGCTGGATTAAGCCAATTTTTGGTCTTTTTGCGAAAAGGCCCCCGGGTTCTCTGGAAATAGCTGCTGGGTCCTCGGCAACCGGAATTCAGCGTTCCGGGCTCCCGGAGACTCCGATTCGAGCGCGGTCAGTTCCTACGCGTCCGTAGGAACGAGCGCTTTCATCTGGAATCGACCGAGGCTTGGATCCAACCGATGAAGCGCGTCCGTCAGCCGAAAAGACCGTCCAATCGTCGCCGACCTGCGATAAAAATTGCAAAACGAGTTATCCGCTCGATTTGGCGACAAATCTGGAATAATCTAGAAATATGACGTAATACAAGACTAAAATGTGCACAAGCCTGGGTAAAATATGCAGGAAAAAGCATGCAAATCAGATAAGCATCACCTAGAGAGCCTTGTCCTCCTGTACATACATGAGTTAGTTCCAAAAGTATGAAACAAGCAGAGAGGATAAAGATGATAACCTGGGTCACAAGCTGGGTGGCAAAAGATGAGGAAGGAGGACGACTTGGTGACAAAGGAACTGCAGGTGCAGTGACACCTAACACCCCAGAAGATGGATGCAAAGAAAGAGAAGAAGGTAGAACAAAAGTTGGATGCAAACAAAGAGCTGAGGGTAATCTGGCTGTCTAGTTCTTTGCTCCCATTAGCTTTTTTGATGAGGCTCCACTGGAGGATTCCGCATCATCTCCAGACCACTTCTTCGAAGGTGTCGGGTCCTCGAACATCTGAGAATTCCAAAATGCATTGCTTTGGAAATACTCAAACTACAAAGAAAAGATTCACACATATGTTTCAGAAGAGAATTACCTTCTAAAGAGCATGTTCAATCTTGCCTTCTATCTCTATTTCTTCCTCATCACTCTCAACAATCTTTTTGGAGTCTTGGTTCGCCTTTAAGATGAGAGTAGAAAAGGAAAAGTAAAGTAAGAAGATGAGAAGAAGTTCTAAAAGACTTAGCCAAAGAAAACTTGTGAGTCTTAGAACTGAAGAGCTTCGCTATTTATAGATCCCAGAGGCCACGGTTCTCATTCACATAAGCCTTGAGCTCCTAAACGCACTTATGTTTTGTCTCGATTATGTGGTAAAAGACTTCATGATTACTTGTCAAGTTAAACCCAAAGTTTTTCTTGGGAAACAAACCACCACATGGTGTGCAAGTGCCACAGAAGGAGGTGAAGCGCCGGATACTATATCCAATGATTTTTAAATTTGAAGTTATAATCTTTTTATCACTTCAAATTTGGGGGCTAGCTGATGAGGATTATTACCCAAGCAAGTTATTTATTTAGTATATCATTGTCGTGGTATTGTGAATACCCTGGCAGGTTTTGTGGATGATCCTAGCGAAGAAAATACGACGCGGGCTGACAGGGTGACTGGTCCTCCCTTGCCGGGCAAGCACAACAAATGACACGAGGGTTTATACAGGTTTGGGTCCTGGTGGGGGCCCTAGTCCTATCGGTGTGCTACCGACCAGAGTCGGCTGGGGGAGCTCTCTCAGGGAGACATGGCCCCAGAGCACGCCTGTGAGATTGTCTATTCTAGCAATAATGAGCCAATTGTCCCTTACATGAGGTGTTACAAGGGCTTTTATAGCCCCAAAAGAAGCAAAAAGACTAAACTACCCCTCCTGCCACCGCTGGATCGAACGGTAGCAACGTCCTTCTCTCGGTCAGGCACCTCGGATGCTTGACAGGTGTCCACTGATTCCCGAGGCACTCCTCGCGTGACCTGCACGTGACCCGGAACCAGAGACTTTTCCCTCCGGAACCATGGTAGCGCCTGGGACAAGCGCCGGGGGCCTTGTCCCTGAGCAAAAGGCGGCGCCCGGGACAGGCACCGGGGCTGTGTCCCCGAGCGAATGGCGGTGCCCGGGACAGGTACCGGGGGCCCTATCCCCAGGCCAATTGCGGCGCCCGGGACAGGCACCGGGGACCCTATCCCCGGGCAAATGGCGGTGCCCGGGACAGGCACCGAGGGCCGTGTCCCCGGGCTAAAGGCGGCGCCCGGGACAGGCACCTGGGGCCGTGTCCCCAGGCGAACGGCAGCGCCCGGGACAGGCACCGGGGGCCTCGTCCCCGGGCGAATGGCGGCACCCGGGACAGGCACCGGGGGAAGGATATTCCGAAGACTGCGTTCATAACTAGATATGGACTATGGACTGTACGAATTTACAGTGATGCCATTCGGACTAACGAATGCACCAGCTGTATTTATGAACCTGATGAATAAAGTGCTCATGGAATATCTGGACAAGTTCATTATTGTATTTGTGGATGACATACTCATTTTCTCCAAGACAGAGAAAGAACATGTTGAGCATCTTAGGCTAGTGCTGAAGAAGCTAGCAGACCATCAACTGTATGCCAAATTTGATAAGTGCGCCTTCTGGTTGAAAGAGATTTCTTTCTTAGGCCAGATCATTTATGAGAAAGGGATATTCATGGACCCTTCAAAAATCCAAGCTGTGATGGAATGGAAACAACTGGAGACTGTGACAGAAGTAAGAAGCTTTCTAGGATTAGCTGGATACTACAGAAGATTTGTTGAAGGATTCTCCAAAATCACTAGGCCACTAACCCAGCTGTTGAAGAAGAATGCCCCATTTACGTGGACTGGGAAGTGTGAAGAAAGCTTCGAAGAGCTGAAGAAGAGGCTGACGACTGCACCTATCCTTATATTACCCGACGTCAAAAAGGATTTCCAAGTTTACTGTGATGCATCTAAGCAAGGATTAGGTTGTGTTCTGATGCAAGAAGGAAAAGTGGCAGCGTACGCGTCAAGACAGTTACGACCCCATGAGGAGAATTACCCAACGCATGATCTAGAGCTAGCTGCTGTCGTCCATGCATTAAAAATTTGGCGACACTACTTACTAGGTAATAAGTGTGACATCTACACATATCATAAGAGCTTAAAGTACATCTTCACACAACAGGATCTGAACATGAGACAGCGAAGATGGTTGGAACTTATCAAGGATTATGACCTTGAGGTACATTACCATCCTGGAAAAGCAAATGTGGTGGCAGACGCTTTGAGTAGAAAGTCCTACTGTAGCCAAGCAAAGAATCTGGGTTTACCACACCAACTGCTCAAGGATTTCGAAAGACTACAGTTGGAATTGGTTGAGCAAGGAACTATTGCTACCTTGAGGATGGAATACGAGTTAAAAGATCAAATCAGAGAGGCTCAAGTAACAGATCCACATATCCAGGAGATGAAAGAGGACATGAAGCACAGAGACGCAATCAATTTCAGAGAAGATGAACAAGGGATTCTATGGCACCATGATCGGATTTGCGTTCCGGATAATAAGGAAATCAAAGATGAAATTTTACATGAAGCTCACCATACCCCGTACTCAATCCACCCGGGTAGTACGAAAATGTATCAAGATTTGAAGAGTCAATTTTGGTGGAGAAAGATGAAGAGAAAGATAGCTGAGTTCGTAGCATCTTGCGACACCTATCAAAGGGTGAAAGCAGAACACCTGAAGCCAGCAGGACCGCTACAACCACTACCAATCCCAGAATGGAAATGGGACAAAATCGGAATGGACTTCGTGACAGGATTACCAAGGACCAGAAAAGGTTACGACTCCATATGGGTCATAGTAGATAGATTGACAAAAGTAGCACATTTTCTACCAGTGAGAACCCAATACTCAACCAAGCAATTGGTAGAACTATACCTTTCCAGAATTGTTAGCTTGCATGGAGTACCAAAAGCAATAGTATCTGATAGAGGACCCCAGTTTGTATCACAGTTCTGGGAAGAACTACAAGAAATCTTAGGAACCAAATTAAAGTTCAGTATAGCTTACCATCCACAGACTGGAGGACAAACTGAAAGAGTGAACCAAGTTTTGGAGGATATGCTAAGAGCTTGTACCTTGGAATATGGAGATTCTTGGGAATCATTCCTGTCATATGCTGAGTTCACATATAACAACAGCTACCAAGCAAGCATAAAGATGGCACCATACGAAGCACTCTACGGAAGGAGATGCCGTACTCCATTATACTGGACCGAAGTGGGTCAAAAGCAATTTTTAGGACCACAATTAGTGGAAGAGGCCACAGCCCATGTGAAGATCATTCGGGAAAGAATGAAAACGGCTCAGTCTCGACAGAAAAGCTACGCCGACCACAGAAGAAGAGAACTATCATTCGAAGAAGGTGATTATGTCTATTTCAAGGTAACACCTTACATAGGAGTGCGTCGATTCCAAATGAAAGGAAAATTGAGCCCGAGATATGTTGGACCTTATATGATTCTGGAAAAGCAAGGAGAGGTAGCATATAAGTTAGAACTACCACCTGAACTAGCTGGAGTACATGATGTCTTCCATGTGTCACAACTGAGGAAGTGTTTAAAGAAACCAACAAAACAGATATCTCCCAGAGAAACAGAAGTACAACCAGATTTGTCTTATCAAGAATACCCCATCAAGATACTCGAAGTCAGCGAAAGGAAACTGAAATCAAGGACCATCCGATTCTGCAGAGTCCAATGGAATAACCATTCAGAGGAAGAATCAACTTGGGAAAAGGAAGAAGAGCTACGCCGAGACTTTCCATACCTGTTCTCAGACCTACCAGAATCTCGAGGACGAGATTATTTTTAAGGAGGTTAGGTTATAACACCCCTATTTTCCCAACCCTAGCCTGCCTTGACTATCTGCATATCAGGATGAGATCTTGGTAATGCCAGAGTGTTACTCTAAAAAGTTGGCAGCCAAACTCCTTCATTGAAGTCATTTTCGCATATCAGTCCAAAACATTCACAAATCAGTCCTTTTCAGATATCTGAGGAACCCCAAAAAGGCTAAAAGTCACAGATCATTTCCAAATCCTGATTTGACTCAGTGAACATCTTCCCTTCACTTTTCTGGATATTTTTACCTTCTGGAAGAATTCCCAAATCTCACCCGAAACCCTAGTTTCAGCCTTGTCAAATTTATAAAATCAGAGTACCCTAATTACCCTGTTTTCAGTTCATCTCAAAACTTGCCTAAATCTCCAAAATTTTATCATCCATAGCTGCTGATCAATATCTTAGACTTTGTGGATTAATTTAACAAAGTCAAAACTCTTTCTACCTAAGCCAAATGCTAGATTTATAGATCAGTCCCTGGAATCAAGAATCTGTATTTGCAAAACAGCCCTTCCTCTCTTTTCAGCTGTTTTCGACCAGGGCCTGGTCGTTGCTTTCGACCAGTGCTGCTTCGCCGGAGCCGCGCCGTGTTCTCGCCGTGTTTGCTCGCCGCCGGCCACCGCCCCTTGTCGCCTGCGCTTGTGAGCAAGTGAGCCACCCCGCGCGCACGTGCCAGCAACCGGAGCATCGACATGTTCAGCGGATAAACGCCCACGCTCCAGAGCAATGTCTTCACGCGCGCAACCGTTGCCGTGGCATTGCATGCAGTTACGTGTCGTTGCCGGAGCTGTACTGCTGCCTCCGCATCTGCGCCGTCCCAAGTAAAGTTCCAATGCAACCGACAAAGCCTGCAGAGCTGCTACACCGCCAGTGCACAATCACATCGCCGTTCGCCGCTGTCGCGCCTGCGCCCGGCCGGTCTTGTCCCCAGCACAAGTTCTCTCACCGTTTCCCCTCGCAAGCTCCGCCTCAGCACCTATTTAAACCCCCTTCAGCGCTGTGAAGAAGCACAACTCCAGGACTTAGCCAAATTCTCGGATTTTCACTGTTTCCCCTTCTTCCCCAACGAGCCGATCTTGAGGCCATCGTCGCCAGAGAAAACCACAGCCCCTCTCTTCAATCCAAGCTCACCAGTGAGTTCCCCACACCCATCTTTCTGTGTCCAAGCAAGCAATTGCACTCTAGTGATCCCCATCGCCGGTGATCGCCGGAAAACCAGAAAACCCCTGTTCCAGAAATTAAACTCACTCCAGCCCTCTTCACCACCCCTTTCTGTAGGATCAAACGATCCTTAGCCCTCCCTCAGCAAGCCTGTTCAGCCAGTTTTCAAATTGAAGCAGTGTCGTGCGTTTTCCCAATTTTCGCGCGCCACCGTGGACGTCTCACGTCGCCGGTGTGCCTCACTGCCGCTCTCCCCAAACTGAAGCCACCTACACCTTCCCTGTAGCCCCTAGATGGTGTAGTCCAGAGCTCATAGCCTGCATTGCTGTGTAGAGCCAGTTCGTCGTTCACCGTCTTCTCCAACTCCGGTGACTACGTCGACGAGCTCGCACGCTTAACCACTGTCCAATTCCCTTCCCTAGAACAATCCACACCACCCCAGGAGTGTTTCCCCTCAATCAATTTCAGGCTGAATCCACTCCAGTTCCCTATCACCGTAGCTCGTCCTTGTCTCAGGCGGCCGAAGGTTTCAACCTTGCCGTTTGTCGCCGATAAGCCACCCCAGTCAAATTCCCTCCACCAGAAACATTGTCTTGATCCCGCCTACCTCCCTGACATGTTTGGCAAAGCAATGCATGCGTGATTCATCCAGACGCATGTGCCCTAGTTCACTGCTGTACAGTGGCATTCGTTTTCCTGTGTCCTGAGCTTTGCTGTGATTTTCTGTTGATTCAAGGGCAAGTCCACTTTGTCATTTAGGTCCCTCACAGCATTTGGCACACAATGCCACCTCTTGCACCAATTTTGATCATCTAGAAGCCCCAAATCATTCTTGTGTCCTTTTCGGACATTGTCTGTTCGCGAACCGAATGCCAACCCTTGGCTTTCGTCGCAACCAAGTCTTGTCCAGTGAACCTAACCCTAGAATCCTTTTCTCCGCTGTTCAGTTTCTGCCCAAATCCCCTTGTCTACATACATGTTTATATTTTACATATATTTTTGTATAAAGCATATTTTCTGGATGCTTATGTCTTGTTTGTGTTGTGTGTGCTCTCGTGCGAATGCAGAGCAAGGAGCGGAAGATTTGGAAGGAACGTTTGAAGATCCAGCAGATTTCTTAGACCCAACTTGGCAAGGCAAGTCGCCACCCTTGATCATGTCTCACCTAGTATTTTGATATAAAGTGGATTAATTGTTTTAAAGATATATGCATGCTGAGTATTTGACAAAACTATGTTTAGAAACATGTGAATAGATATGACCCAAGTCTCATGTGGAAACCCCTTTTTGAGATTGAATCATCATGCAACCTTGTCACCCTAGGATGCTATGCTTAAACTCTACTCTTATTTAAATGTACATGTTGAGTGTGAAATGGCTAATATGTGAGAAATGGATTTGAAATCCCTTTTGTGAAATGAAATGTGAAATAAAAATTGGTAGTGAGGATTGGTTTGGATGGTGAGGGTGCGGTGCGCACCAGGAAATGTGAATGGCTCCTCACTATTAATTCATAAGGACTAGAACCTTGTGTTGTGCCTCTGTGCGGCATGAAAAATGTACCAACCACTTGCTTGGTATGGGACAGGCACAACTTAGTAGCTTTTTTGTATTAACAATTCCCTGCATGGTTTGTCGGTCTGGTTTCTCGCGTGGAGAAACTGGTTGGACGCAGTTCGTCCGTGAGTGATGTGAGTTCAGAAAAAGTATGAGAGGAAAAGGTGGAAAGAAGGAAGATGCCCTATGCCTCTGATTAAGCCGTGCGCGGTTGTAATCATGACGGTCAGATGTCTCGCGTGGACAGACCAAGGCTATGTGTCCTCCGGGAGCATAGGCCAAAGGCTAGGAAGTAAGGAAGTGGGGAGGACCCACAACGGTACTTGAGACTTAATTGTCTATTTACCGGGCGGGGATACTGTTAATACTAGACTGCAAAAGTGCTGTGTGATCTCGGCCTTGTCACATGTGTATAAGTCGCATGGAGTTGGCCCGACTTGAAAGTCGAGTGAAGAAGTGGATTTAAAAAGAGGTACACCTTTGCCAAGCGTAAGAAAAGTATCGGATACTCTGTACTCCCAGTTCATGGAGTATGTTCGCGGTAGATTTATCCATGTGGTTCAACACAAGTAATATTTGGAAAAAGTTTTCATAATATGGTTAATTCAAATGGTGGATCACGGAGGATCGCCATTCACAATGTTTTCTTAAAGTCTATTATACGGTTTTCAAAAACCCCGCTGTTGAAAATAAAACCCTTATTTGAATGATCAAAGGATTGAAATCTATACTATTTATGATTATAAGACTTAACCCCTTTTCTTGATCACTCCTCATCTATATAATTGCATTTGTAAATAAACGACTTGCTGAGCATTGTGTCAAAGCATGCTCACCCTTGCCTTTTCAAACAAATCAGAAGAGGGATTCACCGATCCCGATTCGTTTGGTTATGAAGATGAAGCAGAGGATGGGAACGTCCCAGACGATTCGGAGTTCTAGGAGGGTCTCGCGCCAAGTTGAGTCCGATGTGGAGGAAGTCCTACCAGAACCGTTGCTGCCAGAAGTGAAGATCTTCGTTGTTGCTGTCTGCTTTGTTTTGTGTGTTCGGTATCTTGATACTGACTCTTGTATGGATAAACCTGTTATTTTCATAGCAACTCTAAGTAGCGTCATTCTGGGCGCTATGTTAATGTAATATTGGTCCCTGTGACCTCGTACCTGTTTAATTATGTTTTATGCAATTACTGCTTTCCCCTTGTTGTGAGCTTGTAATGAACCTATCTGTGCGCAATCCACCTGGGCGGTTGCCACGGAAATCCTCAAATGAGGGTCCCACAGATGTAGCCCATCGGAGGGGGAAGATGTCCTCCGGTTGAATGATCAATAAAGTTGAGTTTTTGAAATTTCTTCGATAGAGCTAAGTTAGCCCGTTTATTTTTGAAGTCCGGGACGGTGTGATTCCCGGGTGCTCCTTATCCCCCCCCTCCACAGCGGGTCGGAGGGTACCTCCGCGCGCTGTGGGGGTAACGATGCTCCCAGGAAGAAGACCTGTTGCTTAAGAATTTTTCCCAAGTTAGAAATTTCGGTTTTTCTGGGAGAACTCTCCAGTCGCCGTGAAAATGAGGAGCTGGGAATGAGGTCTCCGGGAAGAAACGTCCGGGAAAATCCAAAATCCAAGATTTTTTCGGGAGTTCTCTGGTCGCCGTGAAAACGGGGAGCCGAGTTTCTGGAAAATTTTCCGGGAGAGAACCTTCCCGGTTACCGTGAAAACGGAGAGCGAGAATAAGCTCTCCGGGGAATAATATCCAAGAAAATCCGAGACGAAATTTCTGAAGGTAATTTTTCCAGGAAACAACTGTCCGGTCGCCGTGAAAACGGGGAGCCGGGAGTAATGTCTCCGAGAAAAAATATCCAAGAATTCCGTTTCTGAGGAGACAATCGACTCCCGGAGGAGGATGTGCCCGATGATGGGTCTGAGTATTTGGGTAGGGTACTAGTCTCCCAAATTGACTCGTTAATGTGGTCCTTGAGGACCGGGTTGCCGCTTACACCCTCAGTCCATGAGGGGTGATCGTAAGCCGCCCTACGGGAGTGGGACTCCCGTTATAGGGACTTGTTGGGTCGTGATAGCCCACTTCCTCACGGGGAGGGCATCGCCGTGAGGGACGGTAATGTAAAAAACCTGCATCAAGACAGTGCTGAAGAAAAATCCATTTGCATTAATAATGAACCAAAATACAACGCCTCCCCCCGTGAAATCGTGAAAGGGGAGGGAACGGTGATTACAATGTCCCCCCTCCCCCTCCGGCGCAATTGCTCTGGGGGAGGGGACAGTGAGTAGAAGGTCCCCCTTCCCCATCCGGCGTAATCGCTCAGGGGGAGGGGACGAGCCCATGTATGTTAGATGTAGAACTTGCGAAGTAAACGCAAGTTCCACGTGTGCTTCAGCTCCTGCTCTTGAAGGTTGGAGAGCTTGTAAGCCCCCGAGCCCAGGACCGCCGAGATCCTGTAGGGGCCCTCCCACTTGGGGGAGAGCTTGCCCTGGGCTTGGGCATCCGTGACGCACTTGAGGACAAGGTCCCCAAGGCGAAAAGCCCTCTCGTGCACGCGCTGGTTGTATGCGCGCGTCATCTCGCGTTCGTAGATGGTGTGGCGGAGGAGCGCTCGGTCACGTTCCTCCTCCACAAGATCGATCTCCAGTCGCTGGTTGGCCACATTGGCTTGGTACGCCACGGTGGTAGCTCCGTGTAGGAGCTCGACTCGCAGCGACAGAAAGCCAATCTCCGGGGGGAGGACTGCCTCAACCCCATATACCAGGGAGAAGGGAGTACGTCCCGTTGCCCGGCTCAGAGTCGTGCGCATATAGCAGAGGATGCTAGGGAGCTTCTCTGCCCATGCACCCCGCTTAGAAGCGACTTGCTCGAGTCGTCGGCGTAACCCTTGTAGGATCAGGCCGTTGACCCTTTCAACCGCCCCATTGCTCTGGGGATGGGCCACTGAAGCGAAGTGGATAGTGAGCCCCAGGCCTTCATAGAATTCCCAAAAATACGCCGAGTCGAATTGGGTCCCATTATCGACAGTGATTTCCCGGGGGGACACCAAAGTGACAAACAATGTTTTTCCAGAAAAACCACTGGACCACCTGGGACGTAATGCTGGCCAAGGGTTCAGCCTCTACAGATTTAGTAAAGTAGTCGACCACGACCACCGCATACTTGTATCCTCTGGGCGCTGGGGGGAAGGGCCCTAGGAGGTCCATCCCCCAGCGTGCGAAGGGCCAAGTGATAGGGATAGTCTGCAGCACTACGGGGGGGAGGTTCGAACCCTTGGCCATCTTCTAGCAAGCCTCGCACGCAGAGACAAGGTCTCGCGCGTCGCGCATCACCGTGGGCCAGTAAAAGTCCTGGCGAAGAGCCTTGGCCATGATGGCGCGCGGGGCTAGGTGAGAGCCATAGCTCCCCGCGTGGATGTCTTCGAGAAGCCAGAGTCCCTCCGGCCATGGGAGGCAGCGGAGGAGGGCGGAAGCCCCCTGCTTGTAGAGCTTTCCCTCCAGTAGGAGGTATGACCGGGCTTTGGCCCGGAGACGCTTAACATCAGTCTCGTTAGGAGGGTCCCCCTCCCCCTTGATGAAGGACATAAGGGGGTCCATCCAAGACGAAGTCCGAGTGATCTCGGTGACTTCTGGGATGTGAGGCTCGTCGCCCGCGTCCAGGGAGGTTACCGAGGGCTTCGCGATAATCTCCAGAAAGGCCCCTTTGGGGAGCCGTTCCCGGGCGTTGGCCACCCGGGCGAGGGCGTCGGCCCGGTCATTGTCCCTTCGCGGGATATGTCGGGCCTCGAGACCGTCGAAGTGCCTCTCCATCTTGCGCACCTCCTGCAAGTAAAGGCTCAAGTTTGCATCATGGCACAAGCAAGACTTGTCCATTTGGCAAACTACGAGCTAGGAGTCTCCCTTCACTAGGAGGCATCGAATCCCCAGGGAGCGCGCAAGACGCAACCAGAGGAGCAAAGCCTCGTATTCGGCGACGTTGTTGGTTGCGGGGAACTCGAGCCGCGCCGCGTACTCAAGTTCGCTCCCCTCGGGGCTACGGAGGACTACTCCCGCACCAGCCCCGGCGAGACACAGGGACCCATCAAACATGAGTGTCCAGTGGTTGCTGCGTCGGGGTGGCACGGGGAGTTCTTTGTCCCCGGGCCCAGAGGCAGGAGTCCACTCCGCCATGAAGTCAGCGAGGACCTGTGACTTGATGGCGGAGCGCCCCATGAGGGAAAGGGAAAAGGGAGCGAGCTCGGCCCCCCACTTCCCAATCCGGCCGGTGGCCTCTTTGTTTCGGAGCACCTCCCCTAGGGGGAGGGATGACGGGACGGTGATGGGGTGCCCCAGGAAGTAATGACGAAGCTTCCGGGATGCCATCAGGAGGGCGTAGCAGTTCTTCTCCATCTCCGTATACTGAGTTTTGGCCCCTTGGAGGGCTTCACTCATGTAGTACACGGGACACTGCTACCCATCTTGCTCCTTTACCAGTACCGCGCTTACGGTGAATGGGGTCGCGGCAAGGTAGAGGAGAAGGGGTTCTTCTGGAGATGGGCTCACGAGCATTGGGGGGCTCGTGAGGTACTTTTTCAGGTCGTCGAAGGCTTACTGGGCCTCGGGGGTCCACCGGAACCCCTCAAGCCCCCGGAGGATCTTGAAGAATTGAAGGCCGCGTACCCCCGACCGCGAGATGAAGCGGCTCAGCGCGGATAAGTGGCCGACGAGTCGCTGAACGTCTTTGACCGAGTGCAACGGGGCCATGTCTATGAATGCCCGAATCTTCTCGGGGTTCACCTCTATGCCCCGCTGGGACACGAGGAAGCCCAGGAGCTTCCCCCCGCGCACACCGAAGGCGCACTTCTCCGGGTTGAGCTTCAACCCATACGTGCGGAGGTTGCGGAAGGTCTCCACTAGATCGTTGACGTGGGCGTTTGCGCGGGGACTTTTGACGATCGCATCGTCGACGTAGACTTTGACGTTGCGACCGATTTGGTCCTTGAAGACCAGCGTCATGAGTCGCTGGAAGGTCGCTCCCGCGTTCATCAGCCCAAAGGGCATCTGGACGTAGTAGAAGGTTCCGAGGGTAGTTATGAAACTCGTCTTTTCCTCGTCCCCTTCCGCCATCCGGACCTGGTGGTAGCCCGAGTAGGCGTGTAGGAAGCTCATCAACTCGTACCCCGCAGTAGAGTCGACAAACTGGTCAATTCGCGGGAGCGAGAAGTTGTCCTTGGGGCAGGAGCGGTTGAGGTCGGTGAAGTCCACGCACATCCGCCATTTGCCATTCGACTTCTTCACGAGGACGGGGTTCGTGAGCCACTCGGGGTGCAAGACCTCCCGAATGAACCCCGCCTCTCGGAGTTGGGTGATCTCTACCTTGATCGCCTCCTGGCGTTCAAGGGAGAGTTTCCTTAGCTTCTACTTGATTGGGGGGTGACCGGGGGTCACCACGAGCTTGTGCTCGATGACGTCCCGGGCGACGCCCCGCATGTCGGAGGGCTTCCATGCGAAAACATCAGAGTTTTCGTGCAGGAAGGTCACGAGTTTCTCTGCCTGCTCCTCGGGAAGCTCTGCTCTGATTCGGACGGTCCTATCCCCGTCGTCCGGGGACAGCGGGATCTTCCGGAGGCCCCCTTCCGGACGCAGCTTAGGGAGGGGCCTCCCGGAAGGTATCACAGCGACGTCTGATTCTGGGGGAGAGACCTCCCCCCCCCCCGGGGTCTTGATGATGTTGACGCTCCCGATCATTGCGGTGGCGCGCTCGTATACAGCGCGGGCCACGTCTTGGTCCCCCCGGGCGGTGATCACGCCGTGAGGCCCGAGAATCTTCACGCAGAGGTAGTTTTGGTGGATCGCGGCTCCCAGCCGGTTGATCGTGGTCCTCTCCATTATCGCGTTGTAGGAGGAGGGGAGGTCCACCACGTCAAACCGGACCATCTCAGTTCGGTAGTTCTCTGGGGTACCGAACGTCATGGGGAGATCCACCTTCCCCACAGGGTGGATCGCCTTCCCCGCGAAGAATCCTTGCAAGGACCCTGCTGTGGGCTGCAAGAGCTTCTCGTCCACCTGCATCTCCCTTAAAGCTTTCAGGTAGAGGACATCGGCGGAGCTCCCGCTATCCACAAGGATGCGGGCCAGGTGGCAGTTGTAGATGGTGGCGGAGATGATGAGCGCATCGTCGTGGGGGAAGCGAACCCCACGTGCGTCTTCTGCCGTGAAGGTGAGGGGGATGTCTGACCACTTGGGTGGCGGAGACGTATGTAGCACCCCCACTACCTTTACTTCGCGCGCGTACTCCTTGCGCTGACTCTTGGAGTCCCGCCCAGAAGCGGACCCTCCCGAGATGACGTTGACACGCCTCTGAGAAGTTTGGAAGGGGAGAGTTTCTGACGGCTCCCCCTCCTGCATTCGTCCCTGCTGTCCCCCACGGGAGCAGGAAGAGCCGGTAAAGCCGGCTGAGGGGGCAAGGAGGCCGGAGTCCGCCCCCCCCCCCACGCCCATCCTGGTCGAGGAACGCCGCGAACTGCTGCAACAGCTGATGGCATGGGTCTTGGACCTGTGGAAGGTGCACCATGGTCCTTCCTTGCTTCCTGTCGCAGGGCCTTCCCGACCGCGGGACGACTACCCTCCTGTCGGGGGAAATCTCCGCGGGACTAAGTCCAGGTAAGTTGCGTCACGATTGCCCGGGGATCTGGCCTCCGGGGCCTCCCCAGGCGCCGCCTTTTGGCCCCCGGGACCTAGCCTCCGGCGCTGTCCCGGGCGCCGCCATTGGTCCGGGGACGTGGCCTCCGGTGCCGTCCCAGGCGCCGCCATTTGCCCGGGGACATGGCCTCCGGCCCCTCCCCGGGCGCCGCCTTTTGGCCCCAGGGACCTGGCCTTCGGCGCCGTCCCGGGCGCCGCCATTGGCCCGGGGACGTGGCCTCCGGGGCCTCCCCGGGCGCCGCCTTTTGGCCCCCGGGACGTGGCCTCCGGCACCATCCCGGGCGCCGCCATTGGCCCGGGGACGTGGCCTCCGGTGCCCTCCCGGGCGCCGCCATTTGGCTCCCGGGACGTGGCCTCTGGGGCCCTCCCGGGCGCCGCCATTTTCCCGGGGACGTCGCCTCCGGCCCCTCCCCGGGCGCCGCCTTTTGGCCCCCGGGACCTGGCCTCCGGCGCCGTCCCGGGCGCTGCCATTGGCCCGGGGACGTGGCCTCCGGGGCCTCCCCAGGCGCCGCCTTTTGGCCCCCGGGACCTGGCCTCCGGCACCGTCCCGGGCGCCGCCATTGGCCCGGGGACGTGGCCTCCGGGGCCTCCCCGGGCGCCGCCTTTTGGCGCCCGGGACCTGGCCTCCGGCGCCGTCCCGGGCGCTGCCATTGGCCCGCGGACGTGGCCTCCGGGGCCTCCCCAGGCGCCGCCTTTTGGCCCCCGGGACCTGGCCTCCGGCACCGTCCCGGGCGCCGCCATTGGCCCGGGGACGTGTCCTCCGGGGCCTCCCCGGGCGCCGCCTTTTGGCCCCCGGGACCTGGCCTCCAGCACCGTCCCGGGCACCGCCATTGGCCCGGGGACGTGGCCTCTGGGGCCTCCCCGGGCGCCGCCTTTTGGCGCTCGGGACCTGGCCTCCGGCGCCGTCCCGGGCGCCGCCACTGGCCCGGGGACGTGGCCTCCGGGGCCTCCCCGGGCGCCGCCTTTTGGCCCCTGGGACCTGGCCTCCGGCGCCGTCCCGGGCGCCGCCATTGGCCCGGGGACGTGGCCTCCGGGGCCTCCCCGGGTGCCGCCTTTTGGCCCCCGGGACCTGGCCTCCAGCGCCGTCCCGGGCCTCATCGCCCTCCTAAAGGTAAAGTCTCGAATTGTTTGTCACGTGCAGGTCACGCGAGGAGCGCCTCGGGAACTAGCGACCACCTGTCAAGCATCCAAGGCATTTAACCGGGAGAAGGACGGTCCTACCCTTCAATCCGACGGTGGCTTCCGGGGTAGTTTAGGTTTTTTGCTTCTTTTTGGGGCTATATATAGCCCTTGTACCCCTCTGTTGTAAAGGATCGGTTCTCTTTTATTGGAATAGCTACACTCATAGACGTGCTCCGGAAGCCTCTCCCCCGGAGAGAGCCTCCCCAGCCGGTTCCTGTCGGGAGCACGTCGACAGGACTAGGGCCCCCACCGGGACCCGAACCTGTATAAATCCCTGTGTCATTTCTTGTGCTTGTCCGGCGGGGGAGGACCGGTCATCCGGTCAACCCGCGCCGCGTAATCTTCGCTGGGATCATTCTCAAAACCTGCCGGGGTATTCGCAATACCACGACAGTTGGCGCCGTCCGTGGGGACTCGTGACAAGACGCCATGGCTCCCCCAAGAACAAGGGCTCGCACCCTCGCCCGTGACCCGGGTCTCGGAGACCCGGCGCCGTCCGCCCGGGACACTGCCACCCCGGCGGTCCCTTCCGGAGGCGACCTGGCCCAGGTACCGCTTCCCTCCTTTCCGTTTAACTTAGGTGCTTCCACCTCTAGGTCATTCCCGGTGACCGCGGGGACCTCGGCCGGGACTAGTCTCCCCCCGATGGCTCCCCCGGCTCCCCGGGACGCCCTGCTCGAAGCTCTCGTGGAAGGTCAGCTCCGCGCTCAGCGCTCTATGGACGAGCTCCTTAGCGTGTTGGCGCGGCCTCTGGCCCCCACATTTGCCTCACACCCGTATCCGGGGAACATGCCCTCGTTTATGGGTTACCCGGCGGCCCCTGCGGTACGATCCTGCCGGGGGGTTCCCTCCCCCTGCAGGATATACGCCCGGGCCCTTCCTGGCACCCTGGCCCATCCCGGTGCCCGGAGGTTATTTCATGCCGGGGCCCTTCGTGGTACCAGGGGGGTACCCCGTCCCTGGCCTATTCCCGGGGCCGGGAGCCCACTTCATGCCGAGGGTTTACCCTACGCCGGGAGCCAGTCCCGCCCCCCGTATCGCATTTACCGCACCGGGGGCGGTTGACAGAGCAGCCCCCGTGCCGCAGCGGACTTCCCCCCGCATGGGCTCCCCGGTTCCGGACGTCGCCGCGGAGGCTCCCCCCTCGCCGGTTCCGGGTGTTACAGGGCCTGCCCCCTTCCCGGTTCCGATTGCGGCCACCGGGGCAGCCTCCACTTCGGTTCCAAGCGGCGCCGTGGGCGCCCCCTCCCCGGTTCCGGATAATACAGGGGCTTCCCCCTTTCTGGTCCCGGGGGTCGTCGCAGGGGGCTCCCCCCAACCGGCTCCGGAAGCCTCCGAGCCGGCAGCTACAGCGCATGAGCTCCCCCCCTCGGCGGGACAGGTCCGTTTCGCCCGGGGGGAGGTCGAGCAAATGCGTTCACCAGAGCGCGAGGAAGAAGTTCCCCCTGGCCGCGGGCACGGGGAGCCTCGCTCTCGCACCGGCCGGGGGAAGAGACCCGCTGAAGAGCCAACCTCTCCGGCGGAGAGCCCGGACGTCCGGGAGCTCAGTCTCGGCCCGGAGGAAAAGCGTCGCCACCGCCATTCTGGCGGACCTCTTGGACCGCTTCCAGACTCAGACAACGAAGGTCCCGTGAAAGAAGACAGTGACCGGGGCTCTCCCCGGGAAATGTAGGGGGCTAACCAGCCCCTATGCCGAATACTTCGCAGCATCCGGTGGCCGCGGCCCTACCACCCTCCGCACATCGAGCACTATAACGGTGAGGCAGACCCTTACGAGTTTGTGCAGGTCTACTCCACAGCCATCTCCGCGGCCGGGGAGGACGAGATGGTACAGTGCAACGTCTTCCCCCTCTACCTCTCCGGCATTGCCCGCTCCTGGTTCTACAACCTGAAGGCGGGCTCCATCAAGTCTTTCTCGCAGCTCAAGCGGGAGTTCTGTGCCAACTTCCAGGGGAACTACGTGCGTCCCCAGGACTCCTCGCAGCTGTACACCGTCCGGCAGAGGACTGGGAAACCATCAAAAGCTTCTTCAAGCGCTTTGCTCAGGTGAAGAGCAAAGTGGCCCATGTCCCCGACTCTACGGTCATCGAAGCCTGCAAAAACGGCATCCTCCCGGGGGAGCTCCACCGAAGGCTCTCCCGGAGCCACCCCTCTTCCGCCGACGAGCTCTTCAACGTGCTCGAAAAGTACGCTCGGGCGGAGGAAGAAGACATCTGGAAGATGACCCAGGGGGCTCCCGCCCTCGTCGACCGGGGGGCCAGGGATCCCCCCAAACGCCCCAGGCAGGGGGGCCATAGCGAGCCACGGCCTCGGGACACCTTTGTCCTCGAGGGTGGAGGCGGCTCGCGCGACCCCCAGAGGGCCAACCGCCCCTTCCCCAAACCGAAGGGCCATGGGGGAGGACAGTCTTCGCGCGGCCGGGAAGGCCCCGCGGGGAGAAGCCGGGAAGGACCGTGGTGCAGCTTCCACAGGTCCAATACCCACGCTACCCGAGATTGTAGCCAGCTGCTGCAGCACTTCGCGGACTTCCTCGACCAGCGCGGGCAGGGGGGGGGACTCCGGCCTCCTTGCCCCCTCGGCTAGCTGTTCCGGCCCTTCCCGCTCCCGAGGGGGGTCAGCAGACGCAGGAGGGGGAGCCTTCAGAAGCTCTCCCCTTTCAAACTTCACAGCGGCACATCAACGTCATCGTGGGAGGATCCGCCTCCGGGCGGGACTCTAAGCGCTAGCGTAAGGAGTACGCGCGCGAGGTCAAGGTTGTGGGGGTGCTACACACGTCCCCGCCACCAAAGTGGTCGGACGTCCCCCTCACCTTCACGGCAGAAGACGCGCGGGGGGTTTGCTTCCCCCACGACGACGCGCTCATTGTCTCCTCAACTATCTACAACTGCCATCTACGCCCGGGAATCGCTCCCCAAGGGGGCTTTCCTGGAGATCATCGCGAAACCCTAGGTGGCCTCCCCGGACACGGGCGACGAGCCTCATGTCCCGGAGGTCGCCGAGATCATCCGGACTCCGTCTTGGATGGACCCCCTCATCTCCTTCATCAAGGGGGAGGGGGACCCTCCTAGCGGGACCGAGGCTAAACGCCTCCGGGCTAAAGCCCGGGCATATCTCCTGCTGGAGGGGAGGCTCTACAAGTAGGGGGCTTCCGCCCTCCTGCGCTGCCTCCCCCGGTCGGAGGGACTTCAACTTCTCAAAGACATCCACGCGGGGAGCTGTGGTTCCCACCTAGCCCCACGTGCCATCGCGGCCAAGGCCCTCCGGCAGGGCTTCTACTGGCCCACAGTCATGCGCGACGCACGAGACCTTGTCTCCGCGTGCGAGGCATGCCAGAAGATGGCCAAGGGCTCGAACCTCCCCCCTATAGCACTGCAAACCATCCCCATCACTTGGCCCTTCGTGCGCTGGGGGATGGACCTCTTAGGGCCCTTCCCCCCAGAGCCCGGGGTATACAAGTATGCGGTAGTCGTAGTCGACTATTTGACAAAGTGGGTTGAGGCGGAGCCTTTGGCCAGCATCACGTCCCGGGCCGTTCAGCGGTTTTTCTGGAAAAATGTCGTATGTAGTTTTGGTGTCCCCCGGGAAATCACCGTGGACAACGGGACCCAATTCGACTCGGCTTATTTTTGGGAATTATGCGAAGGCCTGGGGCTCGTCATCCACTTCGCCTCGGTGGCCCATCCCCGGAGCAATGGGGCTGTCGAGAGGTCAACGGCGTGATCCTACAGGGGTTGCGCCGAAGACTCGAGCAAACCGCTTCTAAGCGGGGTGCATGGGCAAAGGAGCTCCCTAGCATCCTCTGCTCCATGCGCACAACCCCGTCCCGGGCGACGGGGCGTACTCCCTTCTCTCTGGTCTACGGGGCGAAGGCAGTCCTCCCCCCGGAGATTGGCTTCCGGTCACTGCGGGTCGAGCTCCTGGAGGGAGCCACGCCCGCAGCATAACAGGCCAACAAAGCCAATCAGCGCCTGGAGATCGACCTCGTGGAGGAGGAACGCGACCGAGCGCTCCTCCACCACGCCATCTACGAGCAAGAGATGGCGCGCGCGTACAATCAGCGCGTGCGCGGGAGAGCTTTCCGCCTTGGGGACCTTGTCCTCAAACGCATCACTGACCCTCAAGCCTAGGGTAAGCTCTCCCCCAAGTGGGAGGGCCCCTATATGATCTCCGCGGTCCTGGGCTCGGGGGCCTACAAGCTCTCCAACCTTCAAGAGCAGGAGCTGAAGCACACGTGGAACTTGGGTTTACTTCGCAAGTTCTATGTTTAGCCTTACGGGCCTGTCCCCTCCCCCGGAGCGTCCGCGCCGGAGGGGGAGAAGGGACACTGTATTTTCCTCCCCTTTCGCGACTTCGCGGGGGGAGGCCCTATACTTCATTTTATTAGCAATACATAGGTCTTGCTTTTCAAACTGTCTCATTGCAGGTCTTTCTCATTACCGCCCCTAGCGGCGATGCCCTACCCGCGAGGAAGCCCTCCCCGCGAGGATGCCCTCCCCGTGAGGATGCCCTCTCCGCGAGGAAGTGGGCCAGCCCCAGCAAGTCCCTCCTGTAGGGTGGCTTACGATCAGCCGTCGTGGACTGAGGGTGTAAGCGGCAACCCGGTCACAGTGGCCGTGGTAACGAGTCACTTTGGGAGACTACTCCCCTGCCCAAACACTCAAGACCCGTCTTCGGGCACTTCCTCCTCCAGGAGTAGACGCTCCCCCAGTGGGACGTCTAATGGCCTTTATGGATCTATCTTCCTCCTACGGGAGTCGACGTTATTCCCGGCTCCCCGTTTTCACGGCGACCGGATGATCGGCCCCTTGCGGCCTGATTGGATCTATCTTCCTCCTACGGGAGTCGACGTTATTCCCGGCTCCCCGTTTTCACGGCGACCGGATGATCGGCCCCTTGCAGCCTGATTGGAACTATCTTCCTCCTCTGGGAGTCGACGTTATTCCCGGCTCCCCGTTTTCACGGCGACCGGACAATTGGTCCCCGGCGACCTTATTCCCGGCTCCTCGTTCTCACGGAGACCAGATGAATGCCTCTCGGAGACCCTATTCCCGGCTCCCCGTTCTCACGGTGATCGGACGATTGTCTCCTGGAGAAGTCACGGATTTTTCGGGCATTTTCTTCTGCGAAGACCCTATTCCCGGCTCCCCGTTCTCACGGCGACCGGACGATTGTCTCCTCGGAAGCTCGCCTCGGGAAATCTCATCGGGTTTTAATGGACGTTTCTTCCATATGAGGCCTTATTCCCAGCTCCCCGTTCTCACGGCGACCGGACGATTGTCTCCCGGAAGGTCTTCTCCTTGAAAACCTTGTTTTAAAATTTTCTAACTTAGAAAATTTCCTATGCTACAAGTGACTTCCATCCCGGGGGCCTTGTTACCCCCACAGCGCGCGGAGCTATTCTCCGGCCCGCTGTGGGCGGGGGGGATAAGGAACCCCCGGGTGTCGACCGCACCGCCCACGAACAAACTCAGCTCATCCTTGTTAAGATGAGTCGTCCGGACCATCCAAGAAGAAGAAAATAAAAAGACAATGAAAGAAGAAGCAGCAACAGCTCTATTGATTGTCAAACCCGGAGGACATCTTCCCCCTCCTGTGGGCTTCGGAAACGACACAGCCCGGGTTCTAACCCGGGGGATTCTCTACGCCCTAAGGCTCCTACGCCTAATACTCCCGGAGGCTCTCCGCTAGCTCCCGGGTCAAGTCCCGGTACAATGCCCGTACGCGGCGCCGAGCGTCCTGGAGCACATCTTCGGGCCAAAACTCGTATCCCGCCGGTGGAAGTATTCGGAGGGGAGGTATCATCCAGAGCCCCGGCCGTGGAGGGGACAATTCAGCGCGATGATTGTCAAAGTTGTCCAAGTGCCACTCCGGACGCCACCTCAACCGGATCGGCTCCCAGACGCTGTCCCTGCCGCGATTCCCAGAGACAAGGCTTAGCAAGATTAAAGCCGCTTGGGCGTCCCCCTGGGAGCCCCTCCCGGACCTTCTCCCGGAAGCAACCTCCCGCGAACCCTGGTAACAACATTCAATTCAAAGACTTAGAAAAAATTCTAACTTCATTGCATTCAAAATGTTTTTGTACAAGTGTCCGGGGCTTCTTCTAAGAAGCTACCGGGATCAAAATCCTAAGAAAATAAAAAAGGGCCCTAGCTAAGGCCCGGGGGGAGGCTCATACATGTTCGTTGGCGTCCTCCCCCCGGGGGGCTTCTTCCAAGACCGGGGTTGGGATGTCCCCCGCCGGTGGCGCCGGAGCCGGGAATCTCGCTCGGATGAGCCGGTCATAGAATCCCCCGGCGAGCTGCTCGATCTCCCGATGCGACGGCTCGAAGGAGTCCGGGAAGCTTCGGGGGATGCGGCCCCCGATCGCTCGGGCGCCGACTCCCCGGAACTCAACGAGCCCCGCAGCAGCCGCGACAACGGGGATCGCCCGGCCCCGCGCCCGAACGTCGGCAGCCTCCGGGATGGCGGAGACCTGTGCGTTGAGAAAACGCACAGCCTCCGCGAGGGTCACCGGCGGCGCCTCCTTGCTCCCGGAGCCCAGGCTTACGCCGAGGCTCTCGAGGGCCAAACGGAAGGAGCGGCCCGCGTCCGCCACCGCCCAGACACTAGAGCCCTCGAGCTCCCGGAGCGCCTCCTCCCTCGCCTTGGCCTCCTCCCGAAGGCGGCCATTGACAGCCTCGGAAATATGGACCTGGGCCCGGACCCGGGTCAATTCCGCGAGGGCTTCATCGCACTCCCGAAGGGCCTCCTCGCGCTGCCCTACCGAGGCCGCGGCCCAGCCCTCCGCTTCTTTCAGCAGCCGGGCGACCCGTTGCTCAAGGCCCCAGGTAACAGCTGCCACCTACGAAATACATAAGAGTTAGAAAAATCTCAAAGTGCAGGAGTTGAATGAAGATGTCATCGACTCGGGTTACCTGGGCCCCGAGGGACTGAAGCCCCATGAAATGCTCATGGAGCGTTCCCTCCGCGATGAAGGCTTGCACCTTCCGGGTGTTCAGGCCCTCCGTGTAGCGGGCGACTTCCCCTGCGGGAAGCAGAGGGGCCTCTCGCCCAGCGCCGGCGTCGCTGCCGGTGGGGGGTCCCCGGATCTGCAAGTCCGGTAACACGGCCGGCGTCACCGGCGTCTTCGTGGCCGAGGTCTCCTCCGAAGACGTGGCCGAGGAGCTTCGGGCGGGGGTCCCCGCCCGGGCGGCGATCATCAGACCCTTCCCCGCCCCGGGCCGAAAGGTCCTCGGGACCTCCTCCTCCGGGGGAACCTCGTAGACCGAGGGGCTCCCCCCCTCGTCCACCGGCCAAACCAGCGGAGGCGAGGCCTCCGTGAATCTCACCTCCAGCCTCTCCGGCTCCAAAGAAGCCGGAAGGGGCAGGAGGTGCTCCACCAAGAGCGGCGACGGGGCGTAATTCGCCGAGTCGGACGCCGCCCCGCCCGCGACCGCCTCCTTCCCCCGGCCCTCGACAGGGCTCTTCGGGGGAGGAGTTGCTGCTCCCTTCTGGGCCGGCGCCCGGACACACTCGGCCCCGGGGGTCTCGCCCTGGGGCTTCGCCGGTGCCGCCGCCGGCGTCGTCGATGGGCCGGGGGTCTTTTGGACCCTAGCCTTCTTGGGCTCCGAACCCCCGGCCGCTTCCTTCCCCCGTTTGTGCGACCCGGGGGTGGGGAGAGGCTTCCTCTCCGGCAGCTTGAGCCCGTAGGCCGCCGCTACCAAATTCCGGGGAGGACACTCCCCCACGAGGCGCACGACGCGCTCGTACTCGTCGGCGAAGTACCTCCCCAGGAGGTTCTCCGCCTTCTCCCGCGCCGCCAGGTACGGCCGCACTACAAGATGTAAAGAGTTAGTCAAATTTTCAAAAAAATTGTAAGTATAATGTGGCAGGTTCCCGAAGCTTATGTCGCGTCACCGGCTTCACCGGGGGCCTCTGCTCGAGCCCCATGCCAATCCCCCTCTTCCCGCCTGTGAAGGGGGAGATCCGGAGGAGCGCCATCTCCTCGGCGGCGTCCCGCATTGAGTGGGTCTTCTTGGAGAGGATCACCCTGCCGAGGAGCTCGAACTCCTCGTCCGTCCACACCGGAGGCTTCGGCGTGGACGACCGGCTGTAGGTGGGGGGCTCCGGGGCATACACCACCGCCTCGTCGCGGACCCGGAGGTAAAACCACCTTCGGACCCAGTCGCCCCAGTGGTCCCGGGAGGCCGCCGCCAGGTAGTCGATCACCCGTGACGGCAGCATTTGGACCATCACCGAACCGAAGGGGGACTTGGGGCACCCCTTCACCAGGTGGGAGGTCCATGCCGCCGGTTCGTAGAAGTACCGGAAGGCGCGAAGGGTGGGCTCCCGCCCGGTCGCTGTCTCGTAGAGCTAGATGAAGAGGCCCATCCAGACGAGCGCGTTCGGGGTGAGGTGGTTGAGAGCCACCCCGTACTCCTTGAGAAACTCCCGGAGCATGGGATGCACCGGGAGCTGGAGCCCCGCCTCCAGTAAGGCCTCGAAGGCCACGACCTCTTCGGGCCTGGGGCGGGGGGCTCCGTCTTTCTTCACGGGGACTCGGATGTCCCCGTCCGCGATGATGCATCTTTCGACCAAGGACTCGGCGTCCTCGGCCGTGAACTCCGACGCCCAGAGGAAATCCGGGGGGATTTCCTCCGGGGGCACTTCCGTGATCTTCGCTCGACCCTTGGGTGCCATGAGGTTAGTCTTCTTTTTTTCGGTGGCTAACCTTGCAGGAGGCTACTACTAAAACTTCCGGACGTCTGCTACCGGGAGCTAACTACCGGAAAGATCTACCGGGAGAGGGCTACCGGGAGAGCAAAAATCGCTAAGGCTGGAAGTTTGGAATGTGCTTCTGGGCCCCCCAAGGCACTATTTAAAGGGTCGGGACGTGGTCTAGATGCGCGCCACGTGGCACCCACGGAGCAATCTGGACCATAGAAGTTCAAACCATGAGCGGGAAACGATGGGACGGGCGCGTGAATCGAGGTGCCGGTCCGAACCGCACGCGCATTTATGGCGAAACGGCGCGGCCTTAAGCGCGGGGCGCGAAAACTGAAGCGCCGCAGCTCCGGTGACTTGGCCCAGAGATTTTTCCGGTGACGTGTACCATACCCACCGGGGACTCGAGCATCGTCCCCGGCGTGCATGGGGGGCTGTTGTCAGGGGAAATCTCTGCGGGAATAAGTCCAGGTAAGTTGCGTCACGATTGCCCGGGGATCTGGCCTCCGGGGCCTCCCCGGGCGCCGCCTTTTGGCCCCCGGGACCTGGCCTCCGGTGCCGTCCCGGGCGCCGCCATTGGCCAGGGGACGTGGCCTCCGGTGCCCTCCCGGGCAACACCATTTGGCTCCCGGGACGTGGCCTCCGGTGCCCTCCCGGGCGCCGCCATTTGGCTCCCAGGACGTGGCCTCCCGTGCCGTCCCGGGCGCCGCCATTTGGCCGGGGACATGGCCTCCGGCCCCTCCCCGGACGCCGCCTTTTGGCCCCCGGGACCTGGCCTCCGGCGCCGTCCCGGGCGCCACCATTGGCCTGGGGACGTGGCCTCCGGGGCCTCCCCGGGCGCCGCCTTTTGGCCCCCGGGACGTGGCCTCCGGTACCGTCCCGGGCGCCGCCATTGGCCCGGGGACGTGGCCTCCGGTGCCATCCCGGGCGCCGCCATTTGGCTCCCGGGACGTGGCCTCCGGGGCCCTCCCGGGCGCCGCCATTGGCTCCCGGGACGTGGCCTCCGGTGCCATCCCGGGCGCCGCCATTTGCCCGTGGACGTGGCCTCCGGCCCCTCCCCGGGCGCCGCCTTTTGGCCCCCGGGACCTGGCCTTCGGCGCCGTCCTGGGCGCCGCCGTTGGCCCGGCGACGTGGCCTCCGGGGCCCCCCGGGTGCCGCCTTTTGGCCCCCGGGACCTGGCCTCCGTCGCCGTCCTGGGCGCCGCCATTGGCCCGGGGACGTGGCCTCCGGGGCCTCCCTGGGCGCCGCCTTTTGGCCCCCGGGACCTGGCCTCCGGCGCCGTCCCGAGCGCCGCCATTGGCCCGGGGACATGGCCTCCGGGGCCTCCCCGGGCGCCGCCTTCTGGCCCCCGGGACCTGGCCTCCTAAAGGTAAAGTCTCGAATTGTTTGTCACGTGCAGGTCACGCGAGGACCGCCTCGGGAACTAGCGACCACCTGTCAAGCATCCAAGGCATTTGACCGTGAGAAGGACGGTCCTACCCTTCAATCCGACGGTGGCTTCCGGGGTAGTTTAGGTTTTTTGTTTCTTTTTGGGGCTATAAATAGCCCTTGTACCCCTCTGTTGTAAAGGATCGGTTCTCTTTTATTGGAATAGCTACACTCACAGACGTGCTCTGGAAGCCTCTCCCCCGGAGAGAGCCTCCCCAGCCGATTCCGATCGGGAGCGCGTCGACAGGACTAGGGCCCTCACCGGGACCCAAACCTGTATAAATCCCTGTGTCATTTCTTGTGCTTGTCCGGTGGGGGAGGACCGGTCATCCGGTCAACCCGCGCCGCGTAATCTTCGCTAGGATCATTCTCAAAACCTGCCGGGTATTCGCAATACCACGACACCTCCCTCGTGGCCTTTTGGCTTGGGGAAGGGGCGGTTGCCCCTCGGGGCGGCTCCGCCCTCGAGGACAAAAGTGTCCCGAGGCCGTGGCTCGTTACGACCCCCCGCCTGGGGCTTTTGAGACCCGATCAGCGGGGGCGGGAGCCCGCTGGTTTTTCTTCCAGAGGTCGTCCTCCTCCGCCCGAGCGTACTTTTCGAGTACGTTGAATAGCTCGTCGGCGGAGGAAGGGCGGCTTCCGGAGAGCCTTCTGCGGAGCTCTCCCGGGAGGATCCCGCTCTTGCCCGCCTCTATGACCGTAGAGTCGGGGACGTGGGCCACTTTGCTCTTAACTTGAGAGAAGCGCTTGAAGAAACTGTGGATGGTCTCCCCCGTCCTCTGCCGGACGGTGTACAGTTGCGAAGAATTCAGGGGACGCACGTAGTTCCCTTGGAAGTTCACGCAGAACTCGTGCTTGAGCTGCGCGAAGGACTTGATGGAGCCGGCCTTCAAATTGTAGAACCAGGAGCGAGCGATCCCGGTGAGGTAGAGGGGGAAGACGTTGCATCGCACCGTCTCGTCCCCCCAGCCGTCGAGATGGCCGAGGAATATACCTACACAAATAGGGGTCGGCATCACTATTGTAGAGCTCGATGTGCGGCGGGCGGTAAGGCCGCGACCATCGAATGCATCGAAGTCTGCAGCACAACGGCTGATTAGCCCCCTGCACTTCGAGAGGGGAATCCCGGTCGCTGTCCACTTTGACAGGGGACGCGCCCTCGTTGTCGGAGTCGGGAAGTGGGCCAAGAGGCCCGCCGGCGTGGCGGTAACGGCGCTTTTCTTTCGGGCCGGGACTAAGTTCGAAGACGTCCGGACTTTCCCCTGGAAAGGTTGGCTCTTCGGCGGGTCTCTTCCCCCGGACGGTGCGGGAGCGAAGCTCTCCGCGTCCGCAACCCGGAGGAAGCTCTTCCCCGGACTTAGCCGTGCGCATTCGCTCGACCTCCTCCCAGAAGAAATGGACTTGGTCCACCGGGGGCACCCTCGGGGGCGGCCCCGGGGGAGGAGGGAGCCCATGCCTTGTAGCTACCGACCCGGGCGCAACCGGGGCCTGTTGGGGGGAGCCCCCTGTGGCCACCTCCAGAACGGGAAAGGGGGAAACCCCTATATTATCCGGAACCGGGGAGGGGGCCCCCGCGGTGACGTTCGAAATCTGAAAGGGGGAAACCCCTGTATTATCCGGAACCGAAGTGGACGGAGCCCCCGCGGCGACGACCAGAACCGGAAAGGGGGAAACCCCTGTATTATCCGGAACCGGGGAGGGGGGAACTTCTGCGGCGACGGCCGGAGTCGGGGCGCCGTTGCGGTGGGAGGTCGCTGCGGGATGGGAGCTGCTCTGTCGACCGCCCCCGGTGCGGTAAACGCGACCTGTGGGGCCAGAATGGCTCCCGGCGCAGGGAAAACCCCGGGCGTGTAATGGGCCTGGCCCCTGGAATGGGCCCGGAGTAGGGTAGCCCCCCGGCATCGCGAAGGACCCGGGCATGAGGTAACCCCCCGGCATCGGGAAGGCCCCCGGCACCGGGAAGGCTCCGGACTGAGGACCCACCGGGGGAGGGTACCCTCCGGCGGGGTCGTACGGGGCGGCCGGGCCTCCGGAGACCAGAGGGGCCACCGGGTGACCCATAAACGGGGGCATAGCCCCCAGGTATGGGTACTGCGGGTATGTGGGGGCCGGTGGCCGCGCTAATACGCAAAGCAGCTCATCCATAGAGCGCTGGGCGCGGAGCTGGCCCTCCACTAAAGCCTCAAGCAAGGCGTCCCGGGGGGCCAGGGGAGCCGTCGGGGGGAGACTGGTCCCGACCGAGGCTATCGCGGTCACTGGGACTGACTCGGAGGTCGAACCACTGAAATTAATAGGGAAGGTGGGAGGTGGTACCTGGGTCTGACCGCCTCCGGGCGGAAGCGCCGGGACGGTTGTGTCCTGGACGGGTGGCGCCGGGTCACTGGGAAGGGCGCTGGCCCTCGTTCTTGGGGGAGCCATGGCGTCTCGTCAGGAGATCCCCACGGTCGGCGGCAATTGCCGTGGTATTGCGAATACCCCAGCAGGTTTTGTGGACGATCCTAGCGAAGAAAATACGACGCAGGCTGACCGGGTGACCGGTCCTCCCTCGCCTGGCAAGCACTACAAATGACACGAGGGTTTATACAGGTTCGGGTCCCGGTGGGGCCCTAGTCCTGTCGGCGTGCTACCGACCGGAGTTGGCTGGGGGAGCTCTCCCGGGGAGAGATGGCTCCGGAGCACGCCTGTGAGATTGTCTATTCTAGCAATAATGAGCCAATTGTCCCTTACATGAGGTCTTACAAGGGCTTTTATAGCCCCAAAAGAAGCAAAAAGACTAAACTACCACGCCTGCCACCGCTGGATCGAAGGATAGCAACGTCCTTCTCCCGGCCAGACGCCTCCGATGCTTGACAGGTGTCCGCTGATTCCCGAGGTGCTCCTCACGTGACCTGCACGTGACCCGGAACCAGAGACGTTTACCTCCGAAAGGATGGTAGCGCCTGGGACAAGCGCCGGGGGCCTTGTCCCCGGGCAAAAGGTGGCTCCCGGGACAGGCACTGGGGCCCTGTCCCCGGGCAAATGGCGGCGCCTGGGACAGGCACCGGGGGCCCTGTCCCCGGGCGAATGGCGGCGCCCGGGACAGGAACCAGGGGCCCTGTCCCCGGGCCAATGGCGGCGCCCGGGACAGGCACCGGGGACCCTGTCCCCAAGCAAATGGCGGCGCCCGGGACAGGCACCGGGGGGGCCCAATCACCGGGCTAAAGGCGGCGCCCGGGACAGGCACCGGGGGCCTTGTCCCCGGGCGAGAGGCACAACTTCTTACCTGGACTTAGTCTCGCGGAGATTTCCCCCAACAATCATATTCAAGAAATTTCGGATATGATATACAAAACTATGCATTAGCAGCCACTATGGTCGCAGAAGCAATTTCTTATATACCAAAAGGTTGCAGTCACAGTACCAGTCTATGGTCGCAGAACTTGTGCGACCATAAGCTCGCAGAACTTGTGCGACCAAGGTAATCTAAGGATTACATTTAACCTGAGTACTGTTTGAGCTTTACCAAACACGTTTCCAGGATAAAGATAACTTCTTTTCCCACATGTGAAGACAACCGTCAAGGAGTTAAGAGGTGTGGTTATCTATAACTGCATGTGTTAATCAGCGAATAGATCAGTGCAGTTATGCAACTGCATATTAGCAACCGTCCAAATTGCTTCACATTGGCATCCTTTCATTTAGTATAAAAGGAAGGAAGGAAGCAGGGGACGAGGGATTGGAAGATAGATATCAATAGATATATATGAGATATATCAAGCAATAGTTAGTAGACAACAGTATAAAAAGAGAGATTGTGAATCGCTATAACAATCTCTCTTTTTCCCTGTAAACACTTTTCTACCTAGTAAAAGAACCACAGGACGTAGGGTTATTACTCAATCCTTTGAGGGCCCAAACCTGTATAATTCTGTGTGTCACCGACTCGTACTTACCTTAACTTACATGATAAGCGCCCTGAAAGGTCTCACTCCCTACTCACAAATTTGCGGAAGATCAACTAAGGACCCCGAGTCCCAATCGTCGACATAGGGGCCGATTACTCGTTGTTGCGGCATGTTGCTCAACACTGTCTACAGATCGGGATTGTGTGGTAGCCTCCAATTATGCCAACAACGTGTTGAGGTGGAGCTAATGGTATTACTCTACAACCAGAACTTGTCAAGGCTTCAACCAACCGATCAAATTTCGCTCCAAGTTCGCCGATCATCCTTTTATATTCGCAGTCTCCCTCTTCAAAATTAAGGTGCACAGAAGGATCAATTGTAGAGGGATCAACAACTGCCCCTTGATTTGCATCATCATTGGATCCATCACCTAGGCCGCCTTCTCCTATTGCCTTGTTAACCGGTGCGGTGTTCTCATCACTAGCACCAATTCCAAGATAACGTTCCTCATCAGAAGCGATGGACTGAGCAAGATAAGAATAATGTGGTGAACAAGGGAGTCGCTGCAAAAACATTGACTCAAAGTCAAAAGACCCACTCTTAGCATCAGATTCAACATCCTCTTATGAGGCCTCAGTTGTAGAACCCATGGTTCTTTGACGTGCTGTCACCCTCAAACAAGTTTCCATTCCTTGTTAGCTCGCAACCTACTGTAATTGTGTAAGGTCCTCCGGAAGACGGGATACGATATCAACATACGGGTGAGAAGATTACCCCACATCAGTAGCTTTCTTGTCTTGTGAGTCCTTCCGAGAAGAAATAGGAAGGCAAGGGGCTCTTGCCACTGCTTCTTTTCTTGATGTCGATGTTGATTTATCATGATTTTCTTGCCCTTCGGTGGACTTGAACCAAGAACAAATACCTCCCAAGCGAGGTAAAAATGCCTTAGGGAATATAGGTGTCAAGTTTGGAATTATCTCCTCATCCGAAGGGTACGAGAACTCTTGAGTAACAGGGGGAGGTCTCTAGTTAGAGTTAGTATCACCCTCGAGTTGAGGTGTTACCATCTAGCAAATCATCACCTTTTCTTCAATGACTTGGATTGCTTGTACGGGTTCAATTTCTTGTCTAGAAGTACTTAAATGGGTATGAACTTGCACAGCTGCCTGTGAAGGAGTGACTGATTGTAGCTGCTTTTGTCCAACAACTTGAGGTGGAACCACTACAAGGGGTGATAGAGATGATGTTGCCTTCCCTTGTTTGTCAAGAACATATTCAGTTGATTGATCATGATGCCGCCTTTGAGCTAGACGGTCAGGAAGCTAATTATACCTCTGACTTCGTTCCAACATTGGAGAGATGAGGAACATGATCTTCTCATCACCAGGATAGATGCTACCATCGGGCCGAACATGGACTTGTACATTTCTCAGTACGAGATCTTCTAGCTCTTAGTATAACAGATGACAATTCCTCCTACGCCGATCACGCTTACATTGATGCGGTAGGGACATGAGGGGCCCTTGGTAGGCCAGGTGGTGTTGGGAGAAGGGGAGGAGCCTAGGAAGGAGTCATCCACTAAGAGTTTGTAGGTACTTCATGTCGTCAAGGATGCATCGTTTGAGGTGGCAAGTTAACTTGTATTCTGCGAAGAAAATGACTGTTGAGGAAAAGAGACAATCTTTTGCTTAAATGAAGTCAATGCTGGTGGGATAGTCCGCACACACCATTGCTGCAGGACACGTGGCAGCTGCTCTTGCCGATGAGACCACTGGTTCCATCGAGGTGGTAGTGATGCTTGTCTAGGCCGGTAAGTTGATGTAGGTGAAGGCTTTTGGCAAGGCATCCAAGTCTGGTGCACATGCTGAGGATGGTGTCTTGAGGTGTCATACCCCAAACTCATCCTGAGCTAAGAGAAAGAATCAGGAATGTCACGACTTTGCAAGCGCTCTTGTAGACATTCATTTGTGCTCGAAGCTATTGGAATTGTTGTTATAATTCAGTAGCACCAGGAGCGTGTACTTTATTCAGCAACACTACAAACTTGTTATCAGTTATGGATGGGCCAGCTTTAGTAGAAATCTGACAGCATGAAACCCAACCAGTCACTTTAACTTCGGGGGTGTAAGAAGTAGTCAGGTTAGGCATTCTCATTCGCTTGGGTGAGTGGCGCCTCCAGATTTCTCTCATAATGGCATGTATTAATGAACTTTTGATCTTGTCAGGCTGCCACACCCATTCATAAAGGAACAAATCATATGGTGATACTGTCATGTATGGCTGCCGGCAGATTCTATCAATGCGATCATTGGTGCCAAGCAACCAATCTTCCTCAGGAATAGCAACACAGGCAATGCAGGCACCAAGCTGCTCCTGCAGATCATACACCTTGTGGTACTTCCGTCTGAGGTTGCGTAATTGGTTGGAATTGTAGGTGCGGCAAGCATATGACATGTGCCTTCGTAAAGTATAGGAGATACTATCCAATGCATCAAATAACTCGACCTCGGTATGTTGTATGCCTGGGGTAGGGAATGCAGAACCAATGAATGGAGCAGATACATGAAGAGAGGTAGCGTGATGCCGCTTATTAGTGGCCTGCTGACAAGCCATTGAGCAACCTGGACGTCACCTCAAGTGTTAGCGATGACAGAAATCTTCAAGAGGTTACGTGCTTCCTATTGCATCTAGGCCCTTATGCCGGATTTTGATAATTAATGAAAATAAGTGTTTCAGACTAATTGTGTTTTTGAGCTATTTGGATACAGAGCTCTTTTGGAAAAATATGCAAGATGATCAAGACTGAAGTCATAAGAACCAGGGTAAAAAGATGAGACACAAGTCGCAAGTTTGAAGTTGCAAAAGATCTAAGGTAAAATGTTTTTTATTTTTACCGATCTCGGTGTTTGGAGGTTGATCAGTTTATAGAAATTTTTTTTTAGTTTAAACCGTACTATTAAGAAGGGTTGCAACTTCTATCTACATTTCCAGCATAAACCGAGAAATTCTTAGGTCATTGCATTCATTCATCTTGGTCGAATCTGTTTCTTAAATGGTTTGGTTTTCAGATATTTTGGCAATAGGAATGCTATTTGAAGTTTATTGATTTATCTAGGCCGATCTAGGTCTTGCTCCTATTGACAAAATTATAGCCCTTTAAATTATCATTCCACTACTACAGAAGTGCATTCCACTAACCCTTATTTTCTAACGGTTGTAAGCAATCTAGGAAAAATCCGATAGAATAGGACGACAGCGGCGGAAAACCATCATTTTACTATCGGTTATACACTAATCCAACGTTAGTGAAATGCAAATACTTTTTACTATCGGTTATTACTGTACAAACTGATATAATATATTAAATAGTACTATCGGTTTTCCATTTTTAACTGATAGTGAAATAACTGACTTTTTACTATCGGTTATTACTGTACCAACCGATATAATATATTACAATAGTACTATCGGTTTTTCGTTCGTAACAGATAGTAAAATTACTCACTTTATACTATCGGTTGGTACTGTATTAACCGATATAATATATTGAATAGTACTATCGGTTTTCCTCGGGTAACTGATAGTGAAATTACTGACTTTTTACTATCGGTTATTACTGTACTAACCGATACAATATATGAAATAGTACTATCGGTTCAACAACACAAACCGATAGCAAAATGACTTCATATACACTAATGGTTATGACAGTGGGGACCTTATTTTACTATCGGTTAGTGTTGTTGAACCGATAGTAAAATTGGACAACTTAATTAGGTCGACCCCTGCTCTGCGCTCTACATGTTGGAATCATTTCAGCCGCGCACAACTCCAAGCTAGAGTGATCTGGAGAAGCTAGCTGAGAGGTTGATCATATTTCCATCCCCCTCGGTATTGTCATCTTCTCATCACCTCTCTCTCTCTCTCGATCACTCTTTCACACTCTCCCTCTCTCTCTCTACTTGCAATTCATTAAACTAGATACATGTATCTCCAAGCTAGCTAGAAGGCTGGGTTGGCTAGCTAGCTATAGCTTGCTGAATTTAAGCAGCTAGCTAGCTGGCTCTTCCAATTAATGCATGCATCAAGTTAATTAGGGTTTCATATATACAAATCCATTTAATGTAATTAAACAGCTCATGCATGTACACACATATGGCCTAGCTAATTATGTTTCATTCATATATGCATGCCCTGAGTCATTAATTATTTATTTGAATTTGTCAATTTTGTGAAATAATTGTAGATGGACCGAGAATATTGGATGTATGGAATAAAACGTACTACTGTTGAGTATTTGGAGGGTGTGAATGGATTTATTAAATTTGCTGAGCAAGAGAAGGCGAAGAAGGGAGAGAAAGATATGCATTGTCCTTGTATAGATTGTATGAACTTAAAAAGGTTCGGCAACTCTGATCAGATTAGGAGTCATTTGATTCGTCGTGGTTTTAACGCACGCTATACCTGTTGGATATGGCATGGTGAAGATCTTGAGGAAACGAGCACTACCGCTACCACTCAGCAGCACCCAGAAGTGGATTGCAGTAATGATGATCATGGTCAAAACATTGATAATGTTCATTCAGAAGTCCATGTAGATGATGACAATTTAGATGAAATGTTACGTGATGTAGAAGAGGACTACAGCGAAAACGATTTAGCTAAATTTCAGAAATTAATTGTTGATTCTGAGAAGCCTTTGTTCCCCGGATGTGAAACATTTACAAAGTTGTCTTCTGTGTTGAGATTATATAACTTGAAGGCAAGCAACGGTTGGAGCGATAAGAGTTTCACGGCACTATTGGATCTGTTAGCGGACATGCTTCCAGAGGGAAATGAGTTGCCAAGATCGGTTTACCAGGCCAAAAAACTATTGTGTCCGTTGGGAATGGAAATCGAAAGAATACATGCATGCCCAAATGATTGTGTTCTGTACCGTAACGAGTACGAGGATTTGCATGTTTGTCCAAGATGCGGTGCATCGCGGTATAAGCATGGGGACAGAATTTATCACAATGGATGTGATGAGGTAAAGAAAGGGCCTCCGGCCAAAACTGTGTGGTATTTGCCTGTGATTCCCAGATTGAAACGGCTGTTTGCAAATCCGAAAGATGCGAAGTACTTGCGTTGGCATGTTGAAGGTCGGAAACAAGACGGAAAACTAAGACATCCAGCTGATTCCATTCAATGGAGAAACATTAACAGAACATTCGGTGAGTTTGGCGGCGAAGTGAGGAATATAAGGTTTGGGCTGAGTACGGATGGTATGAATCCACACGGAAATATGAGCAGTCGACATAGCACTTGGCCGGTTCTTTTATGCATCTACAATCTTCCTCCTTGGTTATGTATGAAGCGGAAGTACATCATGATGTCGTTACTAATTTCAGGACCCAGACAACCCGGGAATGATATTGACGTGTTGCTATCACCGTTAGTCGAGGACTTACAAAAATTGTGGAGCGAAGGGGTGCGGGTGTGGGATGCACATAAGCGAGAGAATTTCATGTTGCGGGCCATGATATTTTGTACCATAAATGATTTCCCGGCCTATGGAAATTTGTCGGGGTATAGTACGAAAGGAGTCAAGGCTTGTCCTATTTGCCTGGATGAAACTGAAAGCATGTGGTTATCGAACTGCAGAAAAACAGTGTACATGGGTCACCGCAGATTCCTTCCGATGCATCACGCCTACCGTAAGAAGAGGAAGTCATTCAATGGGAAGCCTGAGAAAGGATCAGCCCCAGTGTTTGTGACTGGTAAGGAGCTTTACTTGCGCGTGAAGGACATCAAAGTTGAGTTCGGTAAATGTTCTAAACCTCCAGGAAAAAATGTTTGGAAGAAGAGATCGATTCTTTGGGATCTGCCATATTGGGAGCACTTACAAGTTCCACATTGCATTGATGTCATGCACGTAGAGAAAAATGTTTGTGACAGTTTGATTGGTTTGTTGTTGAACATTCCAGGAAAGACGAAAGATGGCATCAACGTTCGCCGTGACATGCTCGACATGGGCATAAGGACTGAGCTTGCACCGTTGGAGAAGGGAAAGCGGACATACCTCCCCCCGGCCTGCTGTACTTTGTCAAAAAGAGAAAAAACAGAACTCTGTCAGTGCCTACATGGTGTCAAAGTTCCATGCGGGTATTCTGCGAACTTGAAAAAACTTGTGTCCATGAAAGACTTGAAACTGGTTGGTATGAAGTCCCATGATTGTCATGTACTGATGTCACAAATGCTTCCCATTGCTATCAGAGGCATTCTCCCAGTCAAAGTCAGAGAGACAATTACAAAGCTATGTTATTTCTTCAACACAATATCTGGCAAGGTACGTAAGCGTGTACTCCTAGCAAGTTAATTAGCTCCATTCGTGGAACTTGTCAGATTTTTTGGATCTGAATATTTGCTGCAACTGTGTCCTTGCAGGTAATTGATATGGATGGACTGGACGATTTGCAACGCGATGTGACTACCACTCTTTGTCAGCTGGAGATGTATTTCCCTCCATCCTTTTTTGATGTTATGGTCCATCTAATTGTTCACCTTGTCAGAGAAATTAAGTTTTGTGGACCCGTGTTCCTGCGCTACATGTATCCATTTGAGAGATTTATGGGTATCTTGAAGGGATATGTAAGGAATCGATATTGGCCTGAGGGCAGTATTATTGAAGGTTATGCCGCCGAGGAGGTGATCGAATTTTGCACCAACTATATGGCCGGGGTTGACCCAATTGGCGTTCCTACATCTCGGCATGAGGGCAGGCTTCAGGGCATTGGAACGATTGGATTTAAAGCAGTCGTCCCCTCTAGTGATCTGTATGCAAAAGCCCATTTTTGGGTCTTACAGCACATGACGGGGGTGGAGCCATACATACACGAGCACAAGGAAATGTTACGGAAACAGAATCCCTCGAAGCCAGAGATTTGGGTCACCAGAGAACATAATAGGAAGTTTGCTGGGTGGATCGAAAATAGAGTCCTGCAAGCTTCTGAGGGCGATGTAGATGAAGATGTTACATGGTTGGCCAGAGGGCCTAGATTTACTGTAGGGACTTGGCAGGGGTATGACATCAACGGCTATTCATTTTACACAAAAACTCAGGACGAGAAGAGTGCTATGCAATGTAGTGGAGTGACACTACTTGCTATTTCGGAGGATGCCAGGGCAGTAAGAGCACTCGACACATATTACGGTGTTATTGAGGAAATATGGGAGCTCGATTATGTATTACTTAAGATTCCTCTGTTTCGATGCCAATGGGTCGAAATCTCTCGAGGTGTTAAAGTCGACAATTATGGGTTTACTCTAGTCGATCTCAGTAGAGTCGCACACAAAGATGATCCATTTATACTTGCTGAGCAAGCCACACAGGTGTTCTACATCGTTGACCCGGCCAACCCAAAGTTGCACGTTGTCCTTCACAGTAAGAGACGTATTGTTGGGGTTGAAGATGTTGTGGATGAAGAAGAGTACGATCAGTTCGACGAACTACCTCCATTTTTAGATGGAATCCTTCAATCTGTCCCTACCGAAGATATTGACGAAACAAGTTACCTGCGAGACGACCACGAAGAAGGATTATGGGTGGACAACCATTCTTGACTAATTTGCAATATGTAAGTGACGTATATTACTTGGATCGAAGAATGTTCAAATCAATTTTCAAAAATTCTTTGGGAAAACATACGTGATGCATTGAGAATCATTTCTGCAAATTTTCATTTCAATTGGAGTATATACTTGATTTGAGCAATAATTGATTCTTTTCACAAATATATATGAAAACTGCAAATTTTCATTCCATGATTGGTCTTTACTGTTATTTTATTTCAAAATTATTGCAAGCCATTTGCATGGGGTTTCAGGTGTCTTTACAAGTGCAAAATGATGTACTGAGACCCATCTGTATTTGTTCTCAGGAAATACCTTTAGATCAATTTAACAGTATTATACTATCGGTTTCAACCTCCAAACCGATATGAAATTAACATATACTATCGGTTTATTGTCATAACCGATAGTAAATACAATACAAAATGATGTACTGAGATCCTCTGTAATTCTTCTAAGGGAAATCCTTTAGGGTCAATAGCATTGTATTTTACTATCGGTTATAACTGTGAAACCAATATGAAATTAAACTATACTATCGGTTTATCGTTCACAACCGATAGTGATTTACACTGTGTTATGATCCCCTGTTCTTAGTTTACTATCGGTTTACTGTTCACAACCGATAGTGATTTACTCTGTGTTATGATCCCCTGTACTTAGTTTACTATCGGTTTACTGTTCACAACCGATAGTGATTTACACTGTGTTACGAAAACCCTAACTTACATGTTTTTACTATCGGTTTTGTGGTGATGAACCGATAGTAAATATTCATTTAATAGGTTATAACCTGCACGATTTTCCCTCCAGTGCAACTGATCACATTCCTGTTGCATCTAGGCCTTCATGCCTAACCCTAATTTTGATGATTAATGAAAACAAGGTGTTCTGGACTAATCGTGCTTTTGAGATTGATTGAAACAGGGATCAGTTGGGAAGAAATGCAAGAAGATCAAGATGAACCCGACTTGAGGTGAAGCACAAGACACAGAAGAGCAAGAGACGAGTCGCAAAATCTTGAAGATGCGAAAGACCTCAGGTATTACGAGTTTTTATTTTTACCGATCTTGGCGTGTGGAGATGATCGGTTAGGAAAATTCTTTTTTAGTTTTAACCGTACTATAAAGAGGGGTAGCGAAAGTCCTCTTTTTTTCTCCAGCACAAACCGAGAATTCTAGGTCATTGCATTGCATCTTTTTGATTGGATTTGGTTTTGAACTTATTTGAAAAATCTGGATTTTCAGTTCAGTTTTTGACAGCAGAAGAGTATTTGCAATTTTCAGAAAGATCTAGGCAGATCTGGCTTTTGCTTCTGTTGACAAAAATGTAGCTCTTTAAATTATCTTTCAAACGAGCTATTAAAAACTCAATTTGGATTTCAGGATCAAAAGTTATGGATGTTTTTATCGGACTGTCAGTTATTTGGTTTTTCAGTTTAGTTTTTGACAGCAGAAGAGTTTTTGCATTTTCTGGAAAGATCTAGAGAGGTCTGGCTTTTTCTTCTGTTGACAAAAAGATAGTCCTTTAAAATATCTTTCAAATGAGATATTAAACACCTCTTTTGGATTTCTGGATTTAAAGTTATAGCTGTTTTTGTTCAGACTGACTGTCAGTTTGCTGAACTGACTGTCAGTTTGAATGTCAGTTTGTGTTAACTGACAATTGTCCAGAGAGTGTGTTTTTCGGGCCAAAAATTTTTGTACTAAACTGACTGTCAGTATGCCCATGCTGACTGTCAGTTTGGGTTTCGACCACAACTGTTTTTATCTGAGTTTCTATTTGATCTGGTCGTTGTTTTGGTCGAACTGACTGTCAGTTTGCATAACTGACTGTCAGTTGGGGGTTTCAAGTTTCCTTAAACAACCACAAACAGCTAGCTATTTTTTATCCGTAAATTTTGTCGGCCGTTGTGCACTAAACTGACTGTCAGTTTGCATAACTGACTGTCAGTTTGGGTTGCTGATTTTCAGCCCTAGCTCCAACGGTTCATTTGCTTCTTGAGGCTATAAAAAGGGGCTTTGGGCATAAGTTTTCTACAACCAGAAGCAGTCTCCTCTCATATACACTCTTGAGCTCTAGTTTCATATATAAAATCTTGATCTTTTGATCAAGTCGAGTGCTTTTCGATCCACCGAGAGCTTCAGTTCTTTTGCTTTTGCATACACTTAGTTTCTCGGTGTGTGTTTGGAGGTCTAGAGAAGACCTCGCTGCCTGTTACTCTTGGTGAGCGCCCTCACCTAGACGGTTCGGAGGCGTGGCCGTTGATCTCTCCGTTCGGAGATTGTCGGAGAGGCTCGGCAAGTGTGTACAAGGCATCGGTGCTCGCCTTTCCGGAGTGGACAAGGAGCAACCATTAGTGATAATATCCTTTGTGGATATTGAAGCGATACTCAAGTGATTTGAGTGCTTCAACGAGGATTAGTGGAGACTGGGCGAGTCTCCGATACCTCGGTAAAAATCATTGTGTTCGTTCTCTTTTCCCTTTGCTTATATTATTTGTTCTTTATTTGCTTTAAGTTTTTAAGTTTTAAAAGCCTCCTATTCACCCCCCCCCCTCTAGTCGGCATCCTTGATCCAACACGTGGTATCAGAGCTTGGTCTCTCGATTCATTAGGCTTTACCGCCTAGAGAGAGGATGTCGTCAAGTAGAGATTTTCTTCTCGGTCATACCGGTCGTGCGCCTATCTTTGATGGGACAAACTATCCTTATTGGAAAGTGCGCATGTCGGTATTCCTAGAAGCAATGGGGCTTGATGTATGGGATATTGTTAAACTCGGCTTTACTCCTCCGGTTGATCCGGCAAGTCAGTCTGAGGACGATAGGAGAAAGTTGCATTTAAATGCCCGTGCAAAAAATGCACTCTTTTCCGGTTTATCTTTGAATGAGTTCAACCGTGTGAGCAATCTCACGACTGCTCATAAGGTTTGGACTACCCTCGAAGAAATTTACGAGGGCACTACAAAGGTTAAAGAGGCAAAATTGCTAATGGTGAGGCAAAAATATGAGACATTCACCATGTCATCAACCGAGTCCGTGGATTCCATGTTTACTCGGTTAAATAACATTGTGAATGAACTCAAGGGTTTTGGTGTTGTTTTTACTGACCTTGAGCTTGTGAGAAAGATGCTTAGGGCCTTGCCGGAAAGCTTCGACACTTTGGTCACGGTTCTCACAAACTCCGATCTATCAACCACAACACCAACCGATCTTTATGGGAACCTCATCACCCATGAGATGCACAAGAAGGAAAAGAAGGAAGCCGCCGAACCCACGGAGACAAAGAAGAAAGCTTTGGCTTTCAAAGCAAACTCAAGGAACGATTCAAGCGAAGGCTCCTCCGATGAAGACCTTGCACTCATGGTAAAGAACACTCAAAAACTTCTTCGCAGGTTGCATAAGAAAGGTGTCAACATTGACACACGACCAAAGGGGCAAAAGCAAAACAACTTCAAGGACATCATTTGCTATGGATGTCATGAGAAGGGACACATAGCATCAAGATGTCCAAACAAGAACAAGGCGTGGAACAAGAAGAAGAAGTTCTTCAAGAAGAAAAATGAAGAAATTAAAGAAGCTTGTTTTGGAGAATGGATGTCCGGCGGAGAGAGCTCCGACTCCGACTCCGACAACGAAAGAAGTTGCTCCAAGAAGATGGCCGGACTAGCTCTCGGCAACATCAACACTTCAACTAGCTCATCCATTTGCCTTATGGCCAAAAGCGATGAAAAGGTACATTCAAACGATCCATCTTATGATGATTTAGTTGAAATGATAACCGAATTAAATGAAGTTTTTGGAAAAACTAAGAAGAAGTATAAGGCGCTTAAGGAAGAGCATTCTTCCCTACGCGCTCAATACTCTGAGCTTAAAGATTCATATGAAAACATGCTTATAAAAGATGTTACAAATACTTCATCTAAGGTAGATGCTTCAACTTCATGTAATTTGGATGATTCTCCCTCTAGTAGTCATCACATTCCATGTGTTTCTAATGATAACATCTTAAATGAAAATATTGAACTTAAGGCACAAGTTGAACAACTTGGAAAAGGCTTAGAAAATTGTTATAAAGGTAAAATATCTCTTGATCTAATCCTTAATAAACAAAGATGTTCTTTTAGAAAAGAAGGATTAGGATATTTTCAAAAGAAAGGTAAGAAACAAAATTCTAGAACTATATTTGTTAAAGCATGCAACTCATTTTGTCATAAATGCCATGAAACCGGTCATTCACATGAAGCATGTCCCCTAATGACTCCTAATTACTTTGATACTTGCTACATGCTTCAAAAGTCGAGAAAAGGTTATGCTATAGCAAAGTATGTTGGTGCACCCATGTTAAACAAAAAGAAGAAATCTATTTGGGTGCCCAAAGCTTTGATTGCTAACATTGAAGGACCCAAAAAGGTTTGGGTACCTAAAAGAACTTAATTCTTTTTATGCAGGTGAACTACAAGACCGGTGGGAGGCATTGGGTGCTAGATAGCGGATGCTCCGAACACATGACCGGTAACAAGAAGTTGTTCACCTCAATAGAAGACAACTCAAGCGAGAACCAAAAGATTACCTTTGGCGACAACCGTCAAGGAAATGTGGTCGGCTTGGGTAAAATCGCAATCTCAAATGATCTATCTATTTCAAATGTTTTATTGGTCGAATCTCTAAATTTCAATTTGCTTTCCGTTGCACAAATTTGTGATTTTGGTTTTAGTTGCACATTCTTCCCAAAAGAAGTTTTGGTTGAAAGTTTAAAAGATAAAACCTTGATCTTTAAAGGCTTTCATTTTGGAAATCTTTATTTGGTTGATTTTCATTCAAAAGATGCATCTCTTTCAACTTGTCTTGTCTCTCAAACCTCAAAAGGTTGGCTATGGCATAGACGACTTGCACATGTTGGAATGCATCAATTGAGAAAACTTTTAAAACGTGATTTGGTTGTTGGCTTAAAGGATGTGAATTTTGAAAAGGACAAACCTTGTAGCGCTTGTCAAGCGGGCAAGCAAGTAGCTACTTCACATCCAACTAAGCGCATTCTTTCGACTTGCAAACCTTTGGAACTTCTTCATATGGATTTATTTGGACCTTCCGAGTTCCAAAGTATCAGGGGTAGCAATTATGGTTTTGTGATTGTTGACGATTTTACTCGCTATACTTGGGTTTTCTTTATTTCTCAAAAATCCGAAACCCCCGATGTTTTCAAAAGTTTTGCAAAACGTGTTTCTACTGAATTCGAATTATCCATCAAGAAAATCCATAGTGATCATGGTGGAGAGTTCGTTAATTCAACACTATTTGATTTTTGTGACTCTCTTGGAATTAAACACGAATTTTCCACATCCTACACTCCACAGCAAAATGGAGTCGTTGAAAGGAAAAATCGAACACTTATAGAAATGGCAAGAACTATGCTAAGTGAGTATGATACTCCTACTCGCTTCTGGGCTGAAGCCGTGCATACCGCTTGCTATTCTATAAATCGACTTTATTTGCATCCTCTTCTGAATTTGACTCCTTATGAACTTCTTGTTGGGCGCAAGCCAAATATTTCTTATTTCCGGGTCTTTGGTTGCAAATGTTATATTCTTAAGAAAAGAAATTTTGGTGGAAGATTTCAAAGAAGAGTAGATGAAGGCTTTCTAGTTGGATACTCCACCACTAGTAAAGCTTATCGTGTTTTTAATAAAAATACAAGTTGTATTGAAGAATCAGGTGATGTCGAATTTGATGAAACTAATGGCTCACAAAAGGAGCAAGTATCTCATGAAGTTTCAGGTGACGATCTTCAAGAAGCCATGAAAAACACAACCATTGGAGACATCAAGCCAACAGAGGAAGATCAAGAAGATGATGTCAACGTTGAAAATGTTGATCAAGACGCATCATCATCTCAGGTTGATCCTCCAGAACAAAGTCAAGATGAAGCAATACAAGATGAAGAACCAAGGCAACACCAAACCATCACCAAGGATCACCCTCTAGACCAAATATTGGGTGACGTCAGTAAGGGTGTTCAAACTCGATCTCGTATTGCTGCATTTTGTGAACATCATTCATTTGTATCTTCTCTAGAACCCAAACATGTTAATGAAGCTTTAAATGATCCTGATTGGGTTAATGCCATGCATGAAGAACTTAATAATTTTGCTAGAAATGAAGTTTGGACTCTAGTAGAAAGACCAAAAGATCATAATGTTATTGGAACAAAATGGGTTTTCAGAAATAAGCAAGATGAAAATGGTATTGTAATTAGAAACAAAGCTCGTCTTGTTGCTCAAGGCTTCACTCAAGTCGAAGGTTTAGACTTTGGTGAAACTTTTGCAACCGGTAGCAAGACTTGAAGCTATTCGCATTCTTCTTGCTTATGCATCATGTTTTAATATCAAACTTTTTCAAATGGATGTAAAAAGTGCTTTTCTAAATGGTGAAATTTCTGAACTTGTATTTGTTGAACAACCTCCCGGTTTCGAAGATTCTAAATTTCCAAACCATGTATTTAAATTGTCGAAAGCTCTCTATGGTCTCAAACAAGCTCCTCGAGCCTGGTATGAGCGACTTAGAGACTTTCTATTATCAAAAGGTTTTAAAATTGGGAAGGTTGATACAACTCTCTTTACAAAGAAAATTGAAAAAGATTTGTTCATTTGTCAGATTTATGTTGATGATATCATATTTGGATCTACTAATGAACATTTCTGTCATGAGTTTGGAGAGATGATGTCTAGGGAGTTCGAGATGTCCATGATTGGTGAGCTGAGCTTCTTCCTTGGACTTCAAATCAAGCAACTCAGGAATGGTACGTTCGTGAGTCAAACAAAGTACGTGAAGGACCTGCTCAAGCGCTTTGGGATGGAAGACGCCAAGGCAATCAAAACTCCCATGGCGACCAATGGACACTTGGACATGGACAAAAGCGGCAAATCGGTTGACTCTAAACTGTATAGGTCTATGATTGGTAGTCTTTTATATCTCACTGCATCTAGGCCTGATATCATGTTTAGTGTGTGCTTATGTGCTAGATTTCAGTCTGATCCTAAGGAATGTCATTTAATTGCTCTTAAAAGAATCCTTAGGTATTTAAAATGCTATCCCAGTTTAGGACTTTGGTATCCTAAAAATGCAAATTTTGAATTAATTGGGTACTCTGATTCTGATTATGTTGGGTGTAAGATTGATCGAAAGAGCACATCTGGTAGATGTCAGCTGTTGGGGAGATCATTAGTATCATGGTCATCTAAGAAGCAAAATTCAGTAGCTCTCTCCACAGCTGAAGCTGAGTACGTGTCTGCAGGCAGTTGCTGTGCTCAATTATTGTGGATGAAGCAGACATTTTTGGACTATGGGATCATATTTGATAAAGTGCCACTATTGTGTGATAATGAAAGTGCCATTAAAATTGCAAATAATCCTGTTCAACATTCTAGAACTAAGCATATTGAAATACGGCACCACTTTATTAGAGATCATGTGGCAAAAGGAGATATTGATGTGAATTATGTTAGAACTGATATGCAACTAGCAGATATTTTCACCAAACCCTTAGATGAATCAAGATTTTGCTTTTTAAGAGGTGAACTGAACATTATTGATATATCAAATGCTAGTTGATCTAAAATAACTGTCTGATTTTCCTGTCCTCCCGCCTTTTTGTGCTTGATGACAAAGGGGGAGAGATTCTTGAGTCTTCTTGCTTCATTATTGACATTGTTTATGCTTAGGGCAGAGATTGGGGAGAAGTATTTTGGATAGTATTTTATTTTGGATATTAGAGTCTGTCTTTTGATGTATTGAACAGATGGTCTTTATATATATATGGAGATGTTTTTATTCATCATATATGTCTGTGTGTCATGTGTTTATCTTTTTAGATCTTTTTAGCTCTGATACATATGATGACTTGTGCTCTGCTCTGATATACATGATGTCATTGTTTTTCTTGAGATGATGCTCTTGAGCTCTGATATGTGATTATAGCTCTGATACATTGATATATATGATGTCTTGATGTGCATGTGTATGCTTTGATATGTCTTGTGGATATTTGCACATCCGTGACTTGCTTATGTATGAGATGCCCCTGATGTATATGTATTAGTTTATGATCTTGTATGATGAGATGCATATACTCAGGGGGAGCTATTTCATTTATTTTGTTATTGAACACTTGTTGTCATCAATCATCAAAAAGGGGGAGATTGTTGCATCTAGGCCTTCATGCCTAACTCTAATTTTGATGATTAATGAAAACAAGGTGTTCTGGACTAATCGTGCTTTTGAGATTGATTGAAACAGGGATCAGTTGGGAAGAAATGCAAGAAGATCAAGATGAACCCGACTTGAGGTGAAGCACAAGACACAGAAGAGCAAGAGACGAGTCGCAAAATCTTGAAGATGCGAAAGACCTCAAGTATTACGAGTTTTTATTTTTACCGATCTTGGCGTGTGGAGATGATCGGTTAGGAAAATTCTTTTTTAGTTTTAACCGTACTATAAAGAGGGGTAGCGAAAGTCCTCTTTTTTTCTCCAGCACAAACCGAGAATTCTAGGTCATTGCATTGTATCTTTTTGGTTGGATTTGGTTTTGAACTTATTTGAAAAATCTGGATTTTCAGTTCAGTTTTTGACAGTAGAAGAGTATTTGCAATTTTCAGAAAGATCTAGGCAGATCTGGCTTTTGCTTCTGTTGACAAAAATGTAGCTCTTTAAATTATCTTTCAAACGAACTATTAAAAACTCAATTTGGATTTCTGGATCAAAAGTTATGGATGTTTTTATCGGACTGTCAGTTATTTGGTTTTTCAGTTTAGTTTTTGACAGCAGAAGAGTTTTTGCATTTTCTGGAAAGATCTAGAGAGATCTGGCTTTTTCTTCTGTTGACAAAAAGATAGTCCTTTAAAATATCTTTCAAATGAGATATTAAACACCTCTTTTGGATTTCTGGATTTAAAGTTATAGCTGTTTTTGTTCAGACTGACTGTCAGTTTGCTGAACTGACTGTCAGTTTGAATGTCAGTTTGTGTTCACTGACAATTGTCCAGAGAGTGTGTTTTTCGGGCCAAAAATTTTTGTACTAAACTGACTGTCAGTATGCCCATGCTGACTGTCAGTTTGGGTTTCGACCACAACTGTTTTTATCTGAGTTTCTATTTGATCTGGTCGTTGTTTTGGTCGAACTGACTGTCAGTTTGCATAACTGACTGTCAGTTGGGGGTTTCAAGTTTCCTTAAACAACCACAAACGGCTAGCTATTTTTTATCCGTAAATTTTGTCAGCCGTTGTGCACTAAACTGACTGTCAGTTTGCATAACTGACTGTCAGTTTGGGTTGCTGATTTTCAGTCCTAGCTCCAACGGTTCATTTGCTTCTTGAGGCTATAAAAAGGGGCTTTGGGCATAAGTTTTCTACAACCAGAAGCAGTCTCCTCTCATATACACTCTTGAGCTCTAGTTTCATATATAAAATCTTGATCTTTTGATCAAGTCGAGTGCTTTTCGATCCACCGAGAGCTTCAGTTCTTTTGCTTTTGCATACACTTAGTTTCTCGGTGCGTGTTTGGAGGTCTAGAGAAGACCTCGCTGCCTGTTACTCTTGGTGAGCGCCCTCACCTAGACGGTTCGGAGGCGTGGCCGTTGATCTCTCCGTTCGGAGATTGTCGGAGAGGCTCGGCAAGTGTGTACAAGGCATCGGTGCTCGCCTTTCCGGAGTGGACAAGGAGCAACCATTAGTGATAATATCCTTTGTGGATATTGAAGCGATACTTAAGTGATTTGAGTGCTTCAACGAGGATTAGTGGAGACTGGGCGAGTCTCCGATACCTCGGTAAAAATCATTGTGTTCGTTCTCTTTTCCCTTTGCTTATATTATTTGTTCTTTATTTGCTTTAAGTTTTTAAGTTTTAAAAGCCTCCTATTCACCCCCCCCTCTAGTCGGCATCCTTGATCCAACAATTCCAAATCGAAAAATACTCGCGCGGAAAACCCTAGAATCGCCGACGTTCGCTTCTTCGCTCCTCTGCGCCACTGGTTCTCCACCGCCTCCGGCATTGCATTGCGCCACCGCCTCCGGCATTGCATTGCGCCACCGCCTCCGGCCACTCCACGATCCACTGTAAGTGTTCTTGACCAAATCGCTCGCGTGTATTGCTTAATTCTGTATGCAATGGTTCATATCCCGTTCCATGGATTACAAATAGAAACCTAGAGTAAAATTCATGAACGGTATACACCTATCTGAAATTGTTTCCTGTGATGATTGTAAAGAACAAACCTGAATATTGGATGAACCGATAAGCTCGGTGAAGATAGTTTGAATTGCATTTGCATTAAACTGGGGTTCTTTTTGTATGGAACTAAGCTCTTAGTTAATCTAATTGCAAATTTAGAACTATGTGTAGACTTTGGTGTCAAAAATCTGTGTTTTGGGTACTAACTGCAATGCTAGATTGGATATTTCAGTGACTGAGCCTTACGCCATTCTTCAATTTCTAGATTTTGTGTTGTTTCTGTATGAATGGACAGGACTGGGGTGATTGAAGCTATGAATTGAAGTCTTATTCTGTCATTGATTGCTTTGTCTGGCTCTTAGTCACTTGCGTATTTGAATGTTTATCTACTGCTTGTGCATTCTGTGATTGCTGCTTGAAGTAGAGCTAGTGAAGAAATGAAATTGATTATATGATCTTTTGGCTTTCTTCTGAGTTGGTGGGAGATTGAAGTTTCTATTTCAGTTCTCTCCTTACTTGTGTCGTCCAAATTAGCAAGTCGTATTCTAGACAGCTGATTGATCAGTTGTTATCTTGAATTCTCTCCAGCATTGGTTTGACTACCCTTCTTGTATTAACTTAAAATTGGTTGGTTGTTTAGGCTTTGAGGTTATTTGAGAGAGAGACGATCATCTTGAGTCTGTGTGTTTGTTCCCCGGATTTGCCGTGTAGGCTATAGTTGAGAGGCTATTGGGGAGCGGTCTTTGTTAATTCCTTGCATGATCAATTCATTGATACCGTCAATAGGTGTATGCGTTTTAAGTTAATACATGAACTACAAAATTCATGAACTACAAACTTGATAGCTATGAGAATGACAGAATTGATGAAAATCATAGCAATTTGTCATACAGTGTAGTTCACTATCGGTTTCTTACTCAGAACCGATAGTAAATACCATAAACTGATTTTTCTGTTAATTATATCCCATTTTCTAATTTTCATCTCAAATTTAGGTTCATTTATTTTTTAACATACCTTATGTTCCTGCTGAGCAATTACTTTATGTTCCTGCTGAGCAATTTTTGAAATTTTTCCTAATGCTGACTTGATTACTATCGGTTTGACTTGGAAAACCGATAGTAAATAGTAGTGCCATCATAGTTTGCACAGCTAATATGAATTTTCCGTGAATGACTTCCCATTTTCTAATTTTCATCTCAAATTTAGGTTCATTTATTTTTTAACATATCTTATGTTCCTGCTGAGCAATTACTTTATGTTCCTGCTGAGCAATTTTTGAAATTTTTCCTAATGCTGACTTGATTACTGTCGGTTTGACTTGGAAAACCGATAGTAAATAGTAGTGCCAACATAGTTTGCACAGCTAATATGAATTTTCTATTAATGACTTCCCATTTTCTAATTTTCATCTCAAATTTAGGTTCATTTATTTTTTAACATACCTTATGTTCCTGCTGAGCAATTACTTTATGTTCCTGCTGAGGAATTTTTTAAATTTTTCCTAATGCTGACTTGATTACTATCGGTTTGACTTGGAAAACCGATAGTAAATAGTAGTGCCATCATAGTTTGCACAGCTAATATGAATTTTCTGTGAATTACTTCCCATTTTCTAATTTTCATCTCAAATTTAGGTTCATTTAAATTTTAACAGACTTTATTTTCCAGCAGAGAGATTAGCATAGTTTGCACTGCTAATCTTTTAAATTTTCCTGAATATAGACCTTAGTACTATCGGTTTTCCTTTTAAAACCGATAGGAAATATAGTATTTGTTAGTTTGCACTGCTCATCTGAATATTCTGTGAATTACTTTGTCATGTACCTTTCTTCATATCAATTGGATGGTTTGTTTATGGTATTTTAGGTAAAGCCATGTCGGCATCTTCCTCGGCTGATACTAGTGATTCGGCGAGGGCGAACGTAGATGGCGCTGCCTCGTCCCAGCGCAAGAGGAAGGCGCGAGGCGCGACGATGTTGGGTCGTTTGGCCAAACACGCGGATCTTTCCTGTGAGTTCAACCAGTTCGGGAGACCGATCGGGAAGAACGCCGGGCACTATGCTGCCTATGTTGGCTTGTTGGCGAAGGAAAGGGTGAAGATCACCGTCCAGAGCTGGAAGGACGTCAAGGCCGACGAGAGGGATAGGCTGTGGGCGGAAGTGAAGGTAAAATTAATCAAAATCACTGAACTCTTGAGTAATCACATTCCCTTGGTTTATCCTAGAGATTAGGTAAGTCCTACTTATATGCACCATTTGAAACAGGCCAAGTGGAACATCCCGGACGATGGTCCCAAGATAGCTTGCTTGAAGGACATGAACAACACGTGGAAAACCTTCAAGAGCGTCCTCGTCAGTACCTTCCTCGCTAAAGGCGAATCTCCATGCGAGAAGTACCCCTTCATAACGGAGGAGGTATGGGAGCAATTCGCCCAACAGAAGGGGACTCCTGAGTTCAAGGTATGAATGGTTCCTTTGCTTGGTTACACCATTGTATGCAGTAAGCAGTGGTGCATTAATTTTCTTGTTTCTGGTACGAAGGCCCTCAGCGAGAAGAACAGGGCAATCCAGAGGAGGAACGACCACCCACACCGGCTCGGTTCTCGCGGCTATGCGGGGAAGGAGGAGCAGTGGAAGAAGGGTGAAGACGACGGGTCGCATTTCGTCGACTCCCCTGACCTACCACTCTCCGAGATCCGTGATCAGCGATGCAAGCGCTGGTGGCTGGCCAGAGGGACCGTGTCGGCCACGGGGACTGTGGCGTTCCCAAACCCCAGGGACGTCGAGGTCGTGCAGCGACTCGTAAGTTGGCTAACTATGATCACTAGTGTGCGCACAACTTTGTATATATTTCTTCCTCACAATGGAGAGCTTTCAATGTAACAGATCTCTTGCTCGAAGGAGGCGACCGAGGGATTGTTCAATCCCCATAGGGAGAACGACATCCTTACCCGGGCTCTAGGGAACAAGGAGCATCCAGGGCGGACGCGAACCGTGGGGGCTGTGGTGCCATGGAAGGAAGGCTTCTCGGACCCCGGGCAAAAGGCGAAGAAGCCTGGCAGCTGGAAGGAAAGGGAAGTGGAGCTATCTCAGAAGATACGGGCAGATGTGACTGCACAATTCGCGGACATGTTCGCTCAAATGAACGAGAAATATGAACGCCTAAGCTGAGTTGTGCAGTCCAAGGGTTTAGATCCAGCTGCCGAGGTCGACGCTGCCAGGCCGAGTAGTGTTGGCTCGAAGGTTCACGTGGATCTGGTGGACCTGATCGAGGTATTGCAACTCTTGAGCTATATATGCAGTTCAGCTGATGCCACTCCCATTACGTTAGAATTGTTTCGCTAACTTGTTATAATTGTTGCAAATTGCAGAAGCCGGAGAGCTGTACCCTATTGATCAACATAGGCGACAAACCTGTTGCGGTTGCAAACGGGGTCGTATACCAGTCTTGGGAGGATGTCCAGATCCACTGCGTACCTCTGGAGCCTGGATTCGCAAAGGTACAGGTGGACATGGCCCTCCCGGGCTACAGCTCTTTTCCGTTGCCCGTCCCAACGGACGAAATGCGGACAATTGGCGAGGCATTGGGCTCGTACATACAGTGGCCCAAGAAGGGTGTTAGACTACAGGAGGTAAACCCTAGCCATTCTAGCTTACAACTCAGTTAATATACTTAATTTTCAAAATCTAATTTAAGCGTTTGTACTTAAAGTGGACGATGGATACCAGCACACTTCCTGAGGACACCAGCCCCGCCACAACGCATGAGCGAACTCCTTCGGCCCCCATGCCTCCTCCGACGGCCTCAAACCCTTCGCCATCAAATGAGGCCGACGGCACCACACCCCAACCTTCGAAGGTATACACTCGCTCCCCGCCCAAAGGCAAGGCCAAACAAAGCCAGCCGGGTACGTTCAAGAACGGGTCCCCACTCGTGTCGGAGTACCTTCTGCGCAATATGGATCAAATAACCAGAAGTCTCCACGAGTGGTACCTGACCCGGTCTAGGCGCCACATCAACTTCTTGGTTCACTTCAGGCCAGCCCATTTTCACCGTGAGCCCGGGAGCATATTGGTGGCCCACGAGGATTTGTTCGACCTCCTCAACTGGCGGGAGCTTGATATGTCCATCATACGGACTGGAGTCCTGTGAGTGTGCTGTTGTCTGAAGTTATCACAGTTCGTTTCATAAATCTAATCACTTTTTGTATGCACTACTTACTAATGTCTACTTTGCATCCAGGTGCATGTATAGGCTGGCGTCGATGAGGGCATGTGACAAGGTGGGTTTCCTCGACCCAGAGAAAATAAGCCTCACGATGCTAGAGCACGACCAAGCACATGCGGAGGAATACATATCAAGGGCACTACTAGCGCAGCAGGACCGAGAGTTCATCCTTGCGCCGTACCACCAAAGGTTAGTGCATTTCCTACTAATTTAACTCATTCTTGTATGTTACGCCTAACATATGTATGAAACGGTTCGCTTATATATGCAATGTAGGGGCCACTTGGTCCTCGCCGTCATTTGCCCATGGATGAATGAGGTCTATTACCTCGATTCGATGAGCGACAAGGTGGCGCATGTTTTCACCCTCACATGGCACATAGACGCGTAAGTTACATAGTTGTCTTAAATTTTTCTCTGACTAGCTAATTAATGATAAGATATTAATCGACAATGCTAAATTAAATACAGGGCTTTCAAAAATTATGCTAGTGCTGGAGGGAGGCATGACGCGTCGAAGGGCACAACAATTTCTTGGAAAGAATATGAGGTAATTAATACGGATGGAAGTACTCATGATGAGTCTTTTAATTTAAGCTTAATTAGTTCTTTCGAGTTAATGTGGGTTTATGTCTTTGCATATGCAATTTTTCCAGTGCCATCAGCAGCCACAATCGTGGGAATGTGGCTTCTATGTCATGAGATTCATGTATGACCTGATCAGGAGAAACTTTGCCCAATTCCCTAAGGTAACTATTTTTCCTGACTCAAAGTCGAACTTTAATTAGATGTGACGTACGATCCTAACTTCATACACGCATATATGCAGAGCACCATGTTGAAAGAGCAATATGAGTTGCCTCAATTGAAGGAGCTGCGAACAATTTGGGCTCAATATGTCATGGAAGAAGTGGCTATCAACGATCGATAGTAACTGACTTGTGTTGATTGTTGTATTTGTGAATATATATTGAATGTGTTGATTCATTGATTTGTGAATATATGTGAATATATGTGAATAGATTCATTGATGTATTTGTGAATAAACTCGATCAATATGTGCATAAATTCAGTCTGTCCAATGCATGTGTATATTACTGTATTAGTGTATTTGTGAACAAATTCAATATGTGAATATTGGTGAATATTTGTAAATATTGGTGTATTTGTGAATGATCCAATGTATCTCTGTATTGCTGTATGTATATTGCTGTATGTATCTCTGTATTGCTGTATGTATATTTGTAAATATTTAGTACTAACCGTACCACTACATAACCGATAGGAAAAACTAATATTACTATCGGTTATATACTACAACCGATAGAATAAAGTTTCCAGTACTAACTGTGTCCACACAATACTATCGGTTCATATTTAGAAACCGATAGAATACAGTTTCCTGTACTAAACGAGTCTACAAAATACTATCGGTTATATAATATAACCGATAGAATAAATTTTCCAGTACTGACTGTGTCCACACAATACTATCGGTTTATATATAACAACCGATAGAATAAAGTTTCCAGTACTAAATGTGTCGACAAAATACTATCGGTTTATATAAGAGCCGATAGAAAAAAATGTTTAGATTACTATCGGTTTAGATCCTAGCCGATACAAAAGGCCTAAACAATACTATCGGTTTATATAAGAGCCGATAGAAAAAAATGTTTAGATTACTATCGGTTTAGATCCTAGCCGATACAAAAGGCCTAAACAATACTATCGGTTTTTATACGAGCCGATAGAAAAAACTTATACAATACTATCGGTTTCAAACCGAGCCGATAGAAGAAATAGTCGATAGCGATTAGTGAACGTTGGGATTGTAGATGTTTTACTAACGGTTTTTGAACCGATAGAAGTGTGCTGCCCTCTACTATCGTGCCGACCACTATCGGTAAGAGAACCGATAGTAGAGTGGATTTTTAACCGATAGTGAAAAGCATTTCTGTAGTAGTGTTCGAACAAGATATAAATGACTTCAATCGGATCTCTGGATCAAAAGTTATGACTATTTTTATCTATATTGATAGTCAGCATGTGATGCTGACCGTCAGCATGAATGTTATCTTCTTTATTGCCATTTGTCCAGAGAGGGGTGTTTTTTGAGCCAAATTATTTTTGCCTATGCTGACTATCAGTATAAGTTTCGATAGAAAATTATTTGCTTTTGGAGTTTGTTTTACTAGTCGTTTTGTGGTCGATACTGACTGTCAGCATGTGATGTTGACTATCAGCATGAGTTGATTTCTTTCCTTTTGCGACCACAACGGCTAGCTAAGTTTTCTCCGTGATTTGTTTTTAACCGTTCGAGGTCGATGCTGACTGTCAGTGTTGGATGTTGACTATCAGCATGTGCAAATTTATTTCCATATACAACCACAACGGCTAGCTGAGTTTTCTCCTCATATCTTGTCGAGCTAATCGCGGTCGATGCTGACTGTCAACATCCAAGGATGACTGTCAACATCCAAGGATGACTGTCAACATGCACTGTTTTTTCTCTGCTCGACCATAACGGCTAGTTGAGAGTCTTGGGCTATAAATATGAGCCTTGAGCAGGTTTTTGAGTACAACCAAGTGCTACATTCTGATATACATTTGAGCCTTAGTCCCTAGAGCAAAAATCTTGATCTTTTGATCAAGTCTTGAGTTTTGTGTTGAGAAAAGATCCACCGAGAGTTATTCATTTGCATCATTTGCATTCTTAGAGTTTCTCAGAGTTTGTTGGAGATCAAGAGAAGATCTCGCAACTTGTTACTCTCAGTGAACGCTCTCACCTAGATGGTTTGGAGGCGTGACCGTTGACCTCTCCATTAACGGAGGTTGTCAGAGAGGCTCGGCGTACTTGTGAAAGGCATCGGTGCTCGCCTATCCGGAGTGGAGAAGGAGCAACCTTAGTGAAAAATATCCTTCATGCATGGATATTGAAGCAAGATTCATTCATTTGAGTGCTTCAACGAGGAGTAGGGGAGACCAGGCGAGTCTCCAAAACCTCGGGATAAATCATCGTGTTTGATTCTCTTACTCCTTCCTAAGTGCAAAATATTATTAAATTGTTTTAGTTTATTTGCTCTTAGTCTTTTCTTTGCTAAAATTGTTTTTAGTCGAAACTTGTTAAAGCCTTCTATTCACCCCGCCCTCTAGTCGGCATCCTTGAGCCTACACTTCCACCATCAAGGTGCGGCGCTCCTTCTTGGCTTTAGCAGCAGCATGCTTATGTGCTTTCTTTGACTCCGTTGCATGAAATTACGCGGGTTCTTGAGTTTGATGAAAGTATGAGATATGGATGTACTCAAAGATCGCCACCGGAGGCAATGTCCCAAACTGAACTATCAGAGGCTCCAGATGTTGCTTGGCAGTGTGAGTAATTTTATCGAGGAAGGACCCACTTGTAAAAATGGGGTTCCTTGATCAATCAACGGATCACATGTATTATGTAAGCTCTCTATAGACGAGAACTATTTGCATGATGGATGGAAGACAGAGGGCATGTAGAAGTGAGTTAGACGACCATCGAAGCATAGCAAAGATGGAAGGAGGACGATGTCCCACTGGGCGTGCCATTTTGTTTCACCAAAAATAGAGTTACAAGTTACAAGTTTCCTTGGGTTTTTACATATTCTCATTGCACCTATGAAAATACATCTTGACATCAGACAATTGTGCGGTTCATGATTCCCAGGGCTTCATGAAGCTAGTCCTGGTTAATTACATCCGTAGAACGAATCTGCAGAAATCCTCCCATTAAGCTGTTCTAATGGTCGTCATCTTGAAACTTCAAATTTGCCCTTGATGAATGTAATGCGTACACCCATGCATGCAACTATGCAAACCCATAGCTTCGTCAGTCTATGGTGCTTTCAATAATATGTATGTGTAGCCTTCGCCTCATCGGTGCCCGGCCAGGGGTTGTTTGGCCCCATCAGTCGCAAACAAATGGGTGCCTTCTCCTCATCAGTACCCGACATTAAAGGTAATCGGCTTCGTCTGTCACAGACAGGATGTCACCTTCACCTCATCTGTACCGAACGACATATGGTATGTATGGTAATGAATTATGATAATAGCTTTACTTCAATAGCATCTGAATATGCACATTGCATGGTATGGCAGCACATTGAAATATTCATCAATGTCTTCTTATTGTTTTGACAACTTCTGGCACAATTAAGATGCACCAGCTCCCATTTGCCTGACTGGATAGGGGCCTTTCTGGCCTCTGATTGGCATGAAACTTGGTGAAATTGCTTATGAACAGATGTTTAATTGGTCATCAAAATTTGATATAAATCTGAACATTGGATTGGAAGCTATATTCAATGCATTGCTCATATGTCAGACTGGAACTCATCGAGATAGAGCCTGTTTTCAATGATCTTTTGGGGATCTTCCCTACTTTTGATCAAAGTGAAACTTGAAAGAACTATTTAACTGGAAGTCTTCTATCTTCTAAAAAAACTTGAGGTCGATCAAACTTCTGGATCAGAAGTTATCGTCGATACATCAACCATGTATCTGGCTGGAACTTAGTAGGAAACAACTTGTTGTCGCAACCTTTTGAAAGCTTTTATGATCTCTGATCAAAATGCATCATGCAGACCTCTGATCTCTGATCGAAGTGGTTCAATGACCTCTAATCGAATCAAAGTGCAATTAGGAACTATTGATCTCTGATTGAAGTGGTTTAATGGCCTCTGATCAAATCAAAGTGAAATTAGCAACTATTGATCTCTGATCGAAGTGATTTAATGACCCTTGATCAAGTTAAAGTGCAACTTAATCGAAGTGCAATTCGACAATTTGACCAAAAATCCCACTTGATCTTGAGCGAAGTGCAATTTGACGATCTGATTAAAAATGCAACTTGATCTTGATTGAAGTGCAATTTGACGATCTGAACAAAAATGCAACTTGACCTTGATTGAAGTGCACTTTGACAATCTGACCGAAAATGCAACTTGATCTAGATCGAAGTGCAACTTAACGATCTGACCAAAAATGCAACTTGATCTTGTTCAAAGTGCCATTTGGCGATCTAACCGAAAATGCAACTTGATCTTGATCAAAGTGCAATTTGACAATCTAACCGAAAATGCAACTTGATCGAAGTGCATCATACCAACTTCTGATCGAGTTGAAACTCAGTGGACATAACGTCACATTGACTTTATATTCTCCATTGAAATCTAAAGCCGATCAGACTTCTAGATCATCAATCGTCTTCAATCTACTTTTGACTCGTCAAGCTGAAATTAACCGGGGTGCCTTCTACTTGACGCTCCCTTTGCACAAACAATTGGGGACCTTCAATATTGCTCCATGCTTCTTTCCATCTTCATGAACAAGCTAGCATGGGTACGAATAAACAAGCATCTCTTCTTTCCCTGACTTGGATGATATCTACACTGAGACATTGCTCGGGCATAGACCCTCCATGCAATGCATGATGAATGCTATGCAAACGAGTAGCACTCACACAGTGATCTTCATGACTTCAATAGCTTGCTCGAAAGAAGAGATGAAACAAATGGCTAGCAAGGGGGAAGAAGAGAAGGTTCCTTTGTAAGAGATGGAGACCCCCCTCTATTTATAGAGCATCTGGGATGGTTCAAGCCATCTAATAACCAGAGAGATTTGGGGAGGTTTGAATTTTGAAAAGAGGATACATGATTATTTAAATAGGTGAAAAGATAATCCTCCTTTTTATTTCAGAATTAAAAAATATCTTTAATATTTCGAGCTGTTGAGGGTGGCTCATGTCGTGTGATCAAACTCAACTCAAGTCTAGCTCGACCAAACCCAAACTTAGGACTAGTTTGACCAAACCCAACTTGGGTCTAGCTTGATCTGATCCAGTTCTGTTGATCCTTGAACTTGGCTCGACCAGTGAAGTTCGATCGGAAGCTTCAACTAGTGAAGCTCGACCAAGTCTTGATTATTTCCAACATTTCACACATATGTATTTTTTATTTCAACCTTTTGATCAACTGGGACTTCACATGTTACATAATGAATTTTATTACAAAATTTCGTCGAACATCCGCCTTGCCTTTAACCTTCCAGATATAAAATCTGATTTTGCATTCAAACTCTGGATCAAAATCTCCTTATTTTTTTGTTTGTTTTCAAGTCGATTGCCCGTCAATCGTACTGTTCCTAACCTCTCTTTTTTTCCATTGTGCCTTATAACCTCATATAATCTCCAACCTAATTTCTATAAGCTAACCTAGGACCCCAGACGCACCAAAGCGTCAGTTCATCACGAAAAATGGACTTAACCCTGCTCCAAAGCCATGCTAGCCAACTTCCAACTGAACCTAATAGCATCTACTCGAATCCAATTTGTACTAAACCTAACCATCACCACCAATCGCTAATCTTCAAATACATTTCTAAAATGAAGTAATTTGTTATGAAACTAAACAATTGAACTAGTTAAATTAGATTAAAAACATACCTCCTAAATACTTTGTTAGTCACCTTATCCTCAATATACTTCAAACAATTGATGAAAAGTGAATCTGCGTAGACTTTTAAAATCTCGAATGTTCAACCAAATTATTTTCAACTTGCATTTCCACTGAACTAATTTCCTCATAAATTGAATGTCTGATTTGTACCCTCTACCTTTCTAAATTCTATTTCTGATACTAGGTCGATCTTGTTCATCTAATTTCATCATTCAATTGGATCTATCTCATCTCACCAATTCAATTCCATCTCCTAATTTGATTCAGTTCGTCCTATCCAAATCAATCTCATAACCCATTTTGTCCATTCAATCTCGACTGCCGACTAACCTCCATACATACGTATATAATTTTATATATAACTAATGTTGGGGGAAATCTCCGCAGAATCAAGTCCAGACAAGGCCCCCGGTGACCCTGTCCCGGGTGTCGCCGTTTACTCGGGGACAAGGCCCCCGGTGACCCCTGTCCCTGGCGCAGCTGTCTACCCGGTGTAGTGGTATTGCGAATACCCCGGTAGGTTTCGTGAACGATCCTAGTGAAGAAAATGCGACGCGGGTTGACCGGGTGACCCGTCCTCCCCCGCCGGACAAACACAAGAAATGACACCAGGATTTATACAGGTTCGGATCCCGGTGGGGGCCCTAGTCCTGTCGGCGTGCTCCCGACCATAGTCGGCTAGGGAGGCTCTCTCGGGGGAGAAGCTTCCAGAGCACACCAGTGAGTTTGGCAATACCAACAATAATGAATCACTTGTCCTTACAACAGGGGGTACAAGGGCTATTTATAGCCCCAAAAAGAAGCAAAAAGACTAAACTACCCCGGACGCTACCGTCGGATTGAGGGATAGCAACGTCCTTCTCCCGGTCAGGTGCCTTGGATGCTTGACAGGTGGTCGCTGCTTCCCGAGGCGCTCCTCGCGTGACCTGCACGTGATCAAGAACCAAAGACTTTACCTTTGGGAGGGCGACGATGCACGGGACATGCACCGGAGGCGATGTCCCTGGGCAAACGGCGGCGCCCGGGACCGGCACCGGAGGCCAGGTCCCGGGGGCCAAAAGGCGGTGCCCGGGGCTGGCACCGCAGGCCACGTCCCCGGGCGAATGGCAGTGCCCGGGACGGGCACCGGAGGCTAGGTCCCGGGGGCCAAAAGGCGGCGCCCGGGGCAGGCACCAGAGGCCACGTCCCAGGGGACCAAAAGGCGGCTCCCGGGGCAGGCACAGGAGGACACGTCCCTGAGCGAAAGTCGGCACTCGGGACCGGCACCGGAGGCCAGGTCCCGGGGGCCAAAAGGCGGCGCCCGGGGCAGTCATCGGAGGCCATGTCCCCGGGCGAAAGGCAATGCCCGGGACCAGCACCGGAGGCCTGGTCCCAGGGCCCAAAAGGCGACGCCTAGGGCAGGCACCGGAGGCCACGTCCCCGGGCGAAAGGCGACGCCTGGGACCAGCACCAGAGGCCAGGTCCTGGGGACCAAAAGGCGGCGCCCGGGACCGGCACTGGAGGCCAGGTCCCTGGGACCAAAAGGCGGCGCCCGGGGCAGGCACCGGAGGCCACGTCCCCAGGCAAACGGCGGCGCCCGGGACCGGCACCGGAGGCCAGGTCCCGGGGACCAAAAGGCGGCGCCCGAGGCAGGTACCGGAGGCCACGTCCCCGGGCGAAAGGCGACGCCCGGGATCGGCACCGGAGGCCACGTCCCGGGTACCAAAAGGTGGCGCCCACGACCGGCACCAGAGGCCAGGTCCCTGGGCTAACGGAGGCGCCCGGGACCGGCACCGGAGGCCAGGTCCCGGGGGCCAAAAGGCGGCGCCCGAGGCAGGCACCGGAGGCCACGTCCCCGGACGAAAGGCGGTGCCCGGGACCGGCACCGGAGGCCAGGTCCCAGGGGCCAAAAGGCGGCACCCGGGGCAGGCACCAGAGGCCACGTCCCCGGGCGAAAGGCGGCGTCCGGGACAGGCACCGGAGGCCAGGTCCTGGGGACCAAAAGGCGTCGCCCGGGGCAGGCACCGGAGGCCACATCCTCGGGCGAAAGGCGGGCAACTTACCTGGACTTAGTCTCGCGGTGATTTCCCCCAACAGCAGCCCCCCATGCCCCCTGGGGATGATGCTCGAGTCCCCGGTGGGTATGGTACATGTCACCGGGAAAATCTCCGGACCAAGCCACCGGAGCCGTGACGCTTTGATTCCCGTGCCGTGCGCTTATGACCGCGCCGCTTCTCCATAAATGCGCTCGCGATCCGAACCGGTGCCTCAGTTTGCGCGCCAGTCCCTTCGTTTCCCGCACACGGTTTGAACTTCAACGGCCCAGATGTACCGCGAAGTGCCACGTGGCACCCATCTGGGCCATGCTTCGCCCCTATAAATCGGGCCATGGGGGGCCCGGGAAGCTCATTCGAAACTTCAAACTTTAGCGCCCTTAGCTCTCCCGGTAGCTAGCTTCCGGTAGCCAAGCGTCCGGAAACTTTTAGGTGTCCAGCTCCCTGAAACTTGTCACTGGAAAAAACCAAACCTGATGGCACCAAAGGGTCGAGCGAAGACCACGGAGGTGCCCCCGGAGGAAATCGCTCCGGATTTCCTCTGGGCGTCGGAGTTCACGGCCGGGGACTTGGAGTCCCTGGTCGAACGCGGAGTCATCGGGGATGGGCACCGCGGAGATCCTGTAGGGGCCCTCCCACTTGGGGGAGAGCTTACACTGGGCTTGGGGGTCCGTGACGCGCTTGAGGACAAGGTCCCCAAGGCGAAAAGCTCTCTCGCGCACGCGCTGGTTGTATGCGCGTGCCATCTTGCGCTCGTAGATGTCGTGGCGAAGGAGCGCTCGGTCGCGTTCCTCCTCGACGAGGTCGATCTCCAGTCGCTGGTTGGCCTCATTGGCCTGGTACGCTGCGGTCATAGCTCCGTCTAGGAGCTCGACTCGCAGCGACCGGAAGCCAATCTCCGGGGGGAGGACTGCCTCGGCCCCGTAGACTAGGGAGAAGGGAGTACATCCCGTCGCCCGGCTCAGGGTCATGCGCATGGAGCAGAGGATGCTAAGGAGCTCCTCTGCCCATGCGCCCCGCTTTAGAAGCGGCCTGCTCGAGTCACCGGCGTAATCCCTGTAGGATCACGCTGTTGACCCTCTCGACAGCCCCATTGCTCCGGGGATGGGCCACTGAGGCGAAGTGGATAACGAGCCCCAGGCCTTCGCAGAATTCCCGAAAATAAGCCGAGTCGAATTGGGTCCCGTTGTCAACGGTGATTTCCCTGGGGACACTAAACGGCAAACGACGTTTTTCCAGAAAAACCGCTGGACGGCCCGGGACGTGATGCTGGCCAAGGGTTCCGCCTCTACCCACTTCGCAAAGTAGTTGACAGCGACCACCGCATACTTGTATCCTCCGGGCGCTGGGGGGAAGGACCCTAAGAGGTCCATCCCCCAGCGCACGAAGGGCCAAGTGATGGGGATAGTCTCACACGTCGCGCATGACCGTGGGCCAATAGAAGCCCTGTCGGAGAGCCTTGGCCGCTATGGCACGCGGGGCTAGATGAGAGCCACAGCTCCCCGCGTGGATGTCTTCGAGAAGTTGGAGTCCCTCTGGCCGGGGGAGGCAGCGCAGGAGGGCGGAAGCCCCCCGCTTGTAGAGCCTCCCCTCCAGCAGGAGATATGCCCAGGCTTTGGCCCGGAGGCGCTTAGCCTCGGTCTCGTTGGGAGGGTCCCCCTCCCCCTTTATGAAGGAGATGAGGGGGTCCATCTATGACGGAGTCCGGGTGATCTCGGCGACCTCCGGGACGCAAGGCTCGTCGCCCGTGTCTGGGGAGGCCACCGAGGGCTTCGTGATGATTTCTAGGAAGGCCCCCTTGGGGAGCGATTCCCGGGCGCTGGCTGCCCGAGCCAAGGCGTCGGCCCGGTCATTGTCCCTTCTCGGGATATGCCGGGCCTCGAGGCCGTCTAAGTGTCTCTCCATCTTCCGCACCTCCTACAAATAAAGACTCAAGTTTGCCTCACGGCACAGGTAAGACTTGTCCATTTGGTAAACTACGAGCTAAGAATCTCCCTTCACTAGGAGGCGCCAGATCCCCAGGGAATGCGCAAGGCGCATCCCGAGGAGCAAAGCCTCGTACTCGGTGACGTTGTTGGTTGCGGGGAACTTGAGCCATGCGGCGTACTCGAGTTCCTTCCCCTCGGGGCCCCGGAGGACTACTCCCACACTAGCCCCGGTGAGACACAACGACCCGTCGAACATGAGCGTCCAATGGTCACTGCATCGGGGCGGCGCGGGGAGGTCTTCGTCCCCGGGCCCGGAGGCAGGAGTCCACTTCGCGACAAAGTCGGCGAGGACCTGTGACTTGATGGTGGAGCGGCCTGTGAGGGACAGGGAGAAGGGGGTGAGCTCGGCCCCCCACTTCCCTATCCGGTCGGTGGCTTCCTTGTTCCGCAGTACCTCCCCCTGGGGGAGGGACGATGGGACGGTGATGGGGTGCCCCAGGAAGTAGTGGCGAACCTTCCGGGACGCCATCAGGAGGGCGTAGCAGATCTTCTCCATCTCCGTGCACCGGGTTTTGGCCCCTTGGAGGGCCTCACTCACATAGTACAGGGGACACTGCTGCCCCCCTTGCTCCTTCACCAAGACCACGCTGACGGCAACGGGGGTCGTGGCAAGGTAGAGGAGCAAGGGCTCTTCTGGAGACGGACTCACGAGCATTGGAGGGCTCGTGAGGTACTTCTTGAGGTCGTGGAATGCCTCCTGGGCCTCGGGGGTCCAGCGGAACCCCTCGAGCCCCCGAAGGATCTTGAAGAATTGGAGGCCTCGCTCCCCCGACCACGAGACGAAGCGGCTTAGCGCGGCTAAGCGGCCGAAGAGCCACTGGACGTCCTTGACGGAGTGCGGCGGGGGCATGTCCAGGAACGCCCGGATCTTTTTGGGATTTGCCTCTATGCCCCGCTGGGACACGAGGAAACCCAGGAGCTTCCCCTGCACATGCCGAAGGCGCACTTCTCCGGGTTGAGCTTCAGCCCGTACATGCGGAGGTTGCGGAAGGTCTCCGCCAGGTCGTCGATGTGGGATGCTGCACGGGGGCTTTTGACGACCGCATCGTCTACGTAGACTTCGACATTGCGGCCGACTTGATCTTTGAAGACCAGCGTCATAAGGCGCTGGAAGGTCGCTCCCGCGTTGTTGAGCCTGAAGGGCATGTGGACGTAGCAGAAGGTTCCGAGGGGAGTTATGAAACTCGTCTTTTCCTCGTCCCCTTCCGCCATCTGGACTTGATGGTAGCCCGAGTAAGCGTCCAGGAAGCTCATCAACTCGCACCCCGCGGTGGAGTCGACCAGTTGGTCAATCCGCGGGAGTGGGAAGTTGTCCTTGGGGCAGGCGCGGTTAAGGTCGGTGAAGTCCACGCACATCTGCCACTTGCCATTCGATTTCTTGACGAGGACAGGGTTCGCGAGCCACTCAGGGTGCAGGACCTCCCGAATGAACCCCGCCTCTCGGAGTCGGGCGATCTCCCCCTTGATTGCTTCTTGGCGCTCGAGGGAGAGCTTCCTCAGCTTCTGTTTGACGGGGGGGTGACCGGGGGTCACCGCGAGCTTGTGCTCAATGACCCCCCGGGCGACGCCCCGCATGTCCGAAGGCTTCCACACGAAAACATTGGAGTTCTCGCGCGGCAAAGCCGCCAGTTATGCTGCCCGTTCCTCGGGGAGCTCTACCCCGATCTGGACAGTTTTGTCCCCGTCGTCCCCGGACAGTTTTGTCCCAGTTGTCTAGGGACAACTAGACCTTTCGGAGGCCCCCTTCTGGGCGCGGCTTGGGGAGGGGCCTCCCGGGAGGTATAACCGTGATGTCTGGTTCCGGGGGAGAGGCCTCCCCCCCGGGCACCTTTATGAGGTTGACGCTTCCGATTGTGGCGGCAGCGCGCTCGTATAGAGCACGGGCCATGTCTTGGTCTCCCTGGACGTTGATCACGCCACGCGGCCCGGGGATCTTCATGCAGAGGTAGTTTTGATGGGTGGCAGTCCCCAGGCGGTTGATTGTGGTCCTCCCCATGATCGCGTTGTAGGAGGAGGGGAGGTCCACTACGTCGAATCAGACAATCTCGGTCCTGTAGTTCTGCGAGGTGCTGAAGGTCATGGGGAGACCCACCTTCCCCACGGGATGGATCGCCTTCCCCGGGACGAACCCTTGCAGGGGCCCTGCCGCGGGCTGCAGGAGCTTCTCATCCACCTGCATGTCCTTGAAGGCTTTCAGGAATAAGACGTCGGCGGAGCTCTCACCGTCCACGAGGATGCGGGCCAGGTGCCAGTTGTAGATGGTGGCAGAGACGTTGAGCGTGTCGTCGTGGGGGAAGCGAACCCCGCGTGCGTCTTCCATCGTGAAGGTGAGGGGGACGTCCGACCATTTGGGTGGCGGAGACGTGTGCAGCACCCCCACAACCTTGACTTCGCGCGCGTACTCCTTACGCTAGCGCTTAGAGTCCCGCCCGGAGGCGGACCCTCCCACGATGACGTTGATGCGGCGCTGAGAAGTTTGGAAGGGGAGAGCTTCTGAAGGCTCCCCCTCCTTCTTATGCCCCTACTGACCCCCCGCGGGGGCAGGAAGGGCCGGAACAGCTGGCCGAGGGGGCAAGGAGGCCGGAGTCCCCCCTGCCCATGAGGAACGCCGCAAAGTGCTGCAGCAGCTGGTGGCACTCCCGGGTGGCGTGGGTACTGGACCCGTGGAAGCTTCACCACGGTCCTTCCCTGCCTCTCCCCGCGGGACCTTCTCGGCCGCTGGAAGACTGTCCTCCCCCATGGCCTTTCGGCTTGGGGAAGGGGCGGTTGCCCTTCGGGGGGTCGCGCGAGCCGCCTCCGCCCTCGGGGACAAAGGTGTCCCGAGGCCGTGGCTCGTTACTCCCCCCTGTCTGGAGCGCTTGAGGGGGTCCCTGGCCCCCCGGTCGGCGGGGGCGGGAGCTCCCTGGGTCTTCTTCCAGAGGTCGTCTTCCTCCGCCCGAGCGTACTTTTCGAGTATGTTGAAGAGCTCATCAGCGGAGGAGGGGCAGCTCCGGGAGAGCCTCCGGTGGAGCTCCCCCGGGAGGATCCCGCTTTTGCACGCTTCGATGACCGTAGAGTCAGGGACGTGAGCCACCTTGCTCTTCACTTGGGCGAAGCGCTTGAAGAACCTTCGGATGGTCTCCCCCGTCCTCTGCCGAACGGTGTACAGCTGCGAGGAGTCCAGGGGACGCACGTAGTTCCCCTGGAAGTTCGCGCAGAACTCACATTTAAGCTGCGCGAAAGACTTGATGGAGCCGGCCTTCAGGTTGTAGAACCAGGAGCCGGCGATGCCGGTGAGGTAGAGGGGGAAGACGTTGCATTGCACCGTCTCATCCCCCCCGGCCGCTGAGATGGCTGTGGAGTATACCTGCAGAAATTCGTAAGGATCGGCCTCACCGTTATAGTGCTCGATGTGCGGCGGGTGGTAGGGCCGCGGCCACCTAATGCTGCGAAGCCTGCGGCATACAGGCTGATTAGCCCCCTGCACTTCCCGGGGAGAGTCCCGGTCGCTGTCTTCTTTGATGGGGGACACGCCCTCGTTATCGGAGTCGGGAAGCGGGCCGAGAGGTCCACCGGAGTGGCGGTAGCGACGCTTCTCTTCCGGGCCGGGGCTGAGTTCTCGGACGTCCGTGCTCTCCACCGGAGAGGCTGGCTCTTCGGTGGATCTCTTCCCCGACCGGTGCGAGAGCGAGGCTCTCTGTGACCGTGGCCAGGGGGAGGTTCTCCCCCGCGCTTGGGTGAATGCATTCGCTCGACCTCCCCCCAGGAGAAATGGACCTGTTCCGACGGGGGAGGAAGCTCATGCACTGTACCTGCCGGCCCGGAGGTGATCCGGGAGGATCTCCAAGTCCTGATCGCATACGGCTTCGCGACCTGGATGAGTCCGCGACCATGTATTGGTTCACGACCAAGAAAAGGAATTCGTTCCCTGTTCGGAATTGTAATCCGATCCGAATGTGTATAACTAAGCTTATCTGTTTAGGATTAGTTATATGAGTCTAATACGTTTAGGTCTCTACGTCTGATACGTACTCATACGATTGGACTATAAATACCTTGTAATAGGTCTAGTTTAGATCATCGAATTCAATCGAAGAGTCATAGAACTTATTTGAGTTTTAGACACTTATAATGCCTTTGACGTAGACAAGTGTGTCTAACGTTCGACGTGTAAGCCCTCTTTGAAATAAAGAGTTGTGCAATTACTTTGGGTTTCGGGTATAAGATCCCGTTATTCCGCATATTAGAATCTGGGCGAGCCTAGTGCGAAAACCAAGGCTAGGTCTCAAATGGATCAAGTTGGTATCAGAGCAACTTTCCTATCCTGTGGATGGTGAAGACTCGCCAGGGTTACAAAACCTCCGGCGAAACTCCAGGCGATCAATTGACGGTTCCTACAGCCGCGTCTCCGACATTGTCTGGCGATACCTCCGTTCAAGCTAACCTAGCCGAACAAGCGGATAAGCTCTCCACCGACATGGAAACCATGCTTGCTTGGATTAAGGAGCAGGCCATTATTGTACCTCCTGAAGTAGGGAAGGGTATGGGTGCGAAGACTAGTGAAGACTTGCGCAGGGTAGACGAAGATGAAGACGAAGGCAACCACAAGACCGACGACCTCGCCAACACCTCCTTAGCTGTCGGATCTTTTAAGGTCGACGCTAAGATTGATATACCCATATATGATGGGGTGATCGATGTCGAGAAGCTGGATTCTTGGATCGATCAACTTGAGACCTACAAGACCTACTTTGACCCGGAGACCGGAGGGACCGCCGGGTGACCCATAAACGGAGACATGGCCCCCGGATATGGGTACGGTGCATATGTGGGGGCCAGTGGCCGCACCAACACGTGAAGCAGCTCATCCATGGAGCGCTGGGTGCGGAGCTGGCTTCCACTAAAGCCTCGAGTAGGGCGTCCCGAGGAGCCGGGGGAGCCGTTGGGGGGAGACTGGTCCCTGCCGAGGTTCCCGCAGTCACCGGGAGCCCCCCGGAGGTATAAGCACCTAAGTTAAGAGGAAAGGTGGGAGGCGGGACCTGGGTCTGGCCGCCTCCGGGCGGAAGCGCCGGGACAGCTGTGTCCCGGACGGGCGACGCCGGGTCTCTAAGACCGGCGTCACCGGGAAGGGTGTGAGCCCTTGTTCTTGGGGGGGCCATGGCGTCTTGTCACTTGTCCCCACGGACGGCGCCAATTGTCGTGGTATTGCGAATACCCCGGCAGGTTTCTTGAATGATCCTAGTGAAGAAAATGCGACGCGGGTTGACCGGGTGACCGGTCCTCCCCCGCCGGACAAGCACAAGAAATGACACGAGGAATTATACAGGTTCGGATCCCGGTGGGGGCCCTAGTCCTGTCGGCGTGTTCCCGACCGGAGTCGGCTGGGGAGGCTCTCTCGGGGGAGAAGCTTTCGGAGCACACCAGTGAGTTTGGCTATTCCAACAATAATGAATCTCTTGTCGTTACAACAGGGGGTACAAGGGCTATATATAGCCCCAAAAAGAAGCAAAAATACTAAACTACCCCGGACGCTACCGTCGGATTGAGGGGTAGCAACGTCCTTCTCCCAGTCAGGTGCCTTGGATGCTTGACAGGTGGTCGCTGATTCCCGAGATGCCCCTCGCGTGACCTGCACGTGATCAAGAACCAAAGACTTTACCTTTGGGAGGGCGACGATGCCCGAGACATGCACCGGTGGCGATGTCCCCGGGCAAACGGCCGGGGCAGGCACTGGAGGCCACGTCCCCGGGCAAACGGCAACGCCCGGGACTGGCACCGGAGGCCAGGTCCCGGGGACCAAAAGGCGGCGCCTGGGGCAAGCACCGGAGGCCACGTCCCCGGGCGAAAGGCGACGCCCGGGACCGGCACCAGAGGCCATGTCCCGGGGACCAAAAGGCGGCGCCCGGGACCGGCACCGAAGGCCAGGTCCCGGGGACAAAAAGGCGGCGCCCAGGGCAGGCACCGGAGGCCACGTCCCCGGGCAAACGGCGGCGTCCGGGACTTGCAACGGAGGCCAGGTCCCGGGGACCAAAAGGCGGTGCCCGAGGCAGGCACTGGAGGCCACGTTCCTGGGCAAACGTCGGCGCCCGGGACCGGCACCGGAGGCCAGGTCCCGGGGACCAAAAGGCGGCGCCCGGGGCAGGTAGGCCACGTCCCCGGGCGAAAGGCGACGCCCAGGACCGGCACCGGAGGCCAGGTCCCGGGGACCAAAAGGCGGTGCCCGGGACCAGCACCGAAGGCCAGTTCCCGGGGACCAAAAGGCGGCACCCGGGACCGGCACCGGAGGCCAGATCCCGAGGACCAAAAGGCGGCGCCCAAGGCAGGCACGGAGGCCACGTCCCCAGGCAAACGGCGGCGCCCAGGACCGGCACCGGAGGCCAGGTCCCTGGGCTATCGGCGGCGCCCGGGACCGGCATCAGAGGCCAGGTCCCGGGGGCCAAAAGGCAGCGCCCGGGGCAAGCACCGGAGGCCACGTCCCCGGGCGAAAGGCGGCGCCCGGGGCAGGCACCGGAGGCCACGTCCCCGGGCGAAAGGCGGCGCCCAGGACTGGCACCGGAGGCCAGGTCCCGGGGACGAAAAGACGGCGCCTGGGGCAGGCATCGGAGGCCACGTCCCCGGGAAAAAGGCGAGCAACTTACCTGGACTTAGTCTCGCGGTGATTTCCCCCAACTCCTGGGGACAAGGCCCTAATTTGGGGGAAATCTCCATGGAATCAAGTCCAGACCACCGGTGACCCCTGTCCCTGGTGCTGCCGTCTACCCGGGGACAAGGCCCCCGGTGACCCTGTCCCGGGCACAATCGCGTGAGGAGCGCCTCGGGAACTGGAGAGGACACTTGTCAAGCATCCAAGTCCCTCGGCTTGGAGAAAGACATCTGTGCCCTCTGATCCAACTACTACAGCCAGGGTAGTTTAGTCTTTTTGCATTTTCTGGGCCTATATAAGCCCTTGTAACCCCTCATGTAACCTAAGAACAACCCATTTACACCAATACACAAAATCACAGAGGCGTGCTTAGGAGCACTCTCCCCACGAGAGAGCTCCCCTAGCCAACTCTTGTTGGGAGCACGTCGACAGGACTAGGGTCTCCACTGAGGCCTGAACTTGTATAAATCTTCGTGTCACTTGCTGTGTTTGCCCGACGGGAGAGGACCGGTCATGCAGTCAGCTCGTGTCATCTTTTCTTCGCTAGGAACCTCCACAAAACCTGCCGAGGTTCGCAATACCACGACAGTTGGCGCCGTCCATGGGAACCTTCGCGACAAATCGCCATGGCTCCCCCAAGAACAAGGGCTCGCGCCCTACCCGGTGACACCGGTCCCAGTGACCCGGCGCCACCCCTCGAAAGCACGGCCGTCCCGGTGCTCCCGCCCAGACACGGCCAAACCCAAGTACCACCTCTCACCCTTTCGGTAGTCTCTGGTGGGCAGGCCTCCGGGTCCGGCCCGGTGACCGTGGGCGCCCCAGGGGGGCTGGCCTTCCCTCGGTGGCTCCCCCGGCCTTGCGGGACGCCCTACTCGAGGCTCTTGTGGAAGGCCAACTCCGCACCCAGCGCTCGATGGATGAACTCCTCCGCGTTCTAGCGCGGCCGCTGGCCCCCATCTAACCGCCGCAGTTCCTGTTCATTGGGGCAATGCCCCCATTTATGGGACACCCGGTGGCCCCTCCAACACTCGGAGGTCAGGTCGCTCCTGGGACCTATGATTCCACCGGGGGTTGCGCTCCCCTGGCGGGCCCGACATCTGGAGCCTTCCTGACCCCCGGAGCGTTCCCGATGCCGGGGTTTTACCCCGTCCCCGGGGCCTTCCCCATGCCGGTGGTTCACTCCGCACCCAGGGCTTTCCCAAGGCCGGGAGCCGGCTTCACCCAACCAGTCGCGTCCGTCGTGCCGGAAGCGGCCCGCCGGACTGCTCCCACGTCGCTACAAGATCTCCCCTGACAAGGCCCCCTCTCTATAGTTCCGGGCGGCACTCCCGGGGATCACCTGGCGGTGGGTTCCGCCCACACCCCAGTAGTACCTCCCGAGCTCGCGACCGTTACGCATGAGCTCCCTCCTCCCCCGGGGCCGCCCCCGAGGGCTCCCCAGGCGGATCAGGTCCACTTTACCCGAGTGGAGGTCGAGCAAATGCGTACCACCAGGTCTGCAGAGGCTCCCTTGCGCGACTGGCCGGAGCCTCCCCCGGGTCGTGGACGCGGTGAACCACATTCCAGTCCCGGCCGAGGAAAGAGGCCCGCTGAAGAAGCAATCGCCGCCGCTGGGGGGTGCCCAGACGTCCTGGAGGTTAGCTCGACTAACCCGGAGGAAAAGCGGCGCTACCGCCATGTCGACGGACCCCTTGGGCCCCTTCCCAACTCCGACAACGAATGCGCGTCCCCTGTCAAAGGGGACAGCGACCGGGACTCTCCCCGAGAGGTGGAGGGGGCTAACCAACCGCTATGCCACCGGCTCCGGTGCATTCGATGGCCGCGGCCTTACCGACTGCCGCACCTCGAACACTACAATGGTGAGGCTGATCCCTACGAGTTTGTGCAGGTGTATTCCACAGCCATCTCAGCAGCTGGGGGGACGAAACAGTCCAGTGCATTGTCTTCCCCCTCTACCTAACCGGGATTGCCCGCTCATGGTTTTACAACCTGAAGGCTGGTTCCATCAAGTCTTTTGTGCAGCTCAAGCGCGAATTTTGTGCAAACTTCCAGGGGAACTACGTGCGTCCCTTGGATTCATCGCAGCTATACACTGTCGGACAGAGGACAGGGGAGACCATCCGCATCTTCTTCAAGCGCTTTGCTCAGGTCAAGAGCAAAGTATATCACGTCCCCGGGGAGCTCCATCGAAGACTCTCCCGAAGCTGCCCCTCCTCCGCCGACGAGCTCTTCACTATACTTAAGAAGTACGCTAGGGCGGAGGAGGATGACCGCTGGAAGAAAAACCAGGGGGTTCCCGCCCTCGTTGACAGGGAGGCTAGGGACCCCCTCAAGTGCCCCAAGAGGGGTAATCATGGCGAGCCACGGTCTCGGGACACCTTTGTCCTCGAGGGAGGAGGCGGCTCGCATGATGCCTCCAGGGGAAACCGCCCCTTCCCCAAGCCGAAGGGTCGTGGGGGGGCAATCATCCCACTGCCATGAAGGTCCCACGGCAGGAGGCATGGAAGGCCTGTGGTGTGCTTTCCACAAGTCCAATACCCACGCTACTCGGGAATACCACCAACTTCTCCAACACTTCGCAGCATTCCTCGACCAGCATGGGCATGGGGGGACCCCTACCTCCTTGCCCTCTCAGCCAGCTTTACCAGCCCTTCCTGCCCCCGCGGGGGAACAGCAAGGTCAAGCACGGGAAGGGGGCCCTTCAGAAGTGCTGCCCTTCCAAACCTCCCAAAGGCGTGTCAATGTCATCACGGGAGGGTCTGCCTCGGGGCGAGACTCCAAGCGCCAGCGCAAGGAGTACGCTCGTGAAGTAAAGATAGTAGGGGTGCTGCATACGTCCCAGCCACCAAAGTGGTCGGACATCCCCCTCACTTTCACAGTGGAAGACGTGCGCGGGGTTCGCTTCCCCCATGACGACGTGCTCATCGTCTCCGCCACCATCTACAACTGCCACCTGGAGCGCATCCTCGTCGATGGCGGAAGCTCTGCCGACATCCTGTATCTGAAGGCCTTTAGGGAGATGCAGGTCGATGAGAAGCTACTGCAGCCCACAGCAGGGCCCTTGCAGGGGTTCATCCCGCGGAAGATGATCCACCCAATAGGGAAGGTGGATCTCCCCATGACTTTCGGTACCCCAGATAACTACCAGACAGAGATGGTCCGGTTTGACGTGGTGGACCTCCCCTCCTCATACAACTCAATCATGGGGAGGACCACGATCAATCGCTTGGGGGCCGCAATCCACCAGAGCTACCTTTACGTGAGGATCCCTGGGCCCTACGGCGTGATCACCGCCCGGGGAGACCAAGACGTGGCCCGCGCTTTATATGAGCTCGTTGCCGCGATGTTCGGGAGCGTCAACATGATCAAGACTCTGGGGGGAGAGACCCCTTCCCCGGCGCTGGACGCCACCGTCGTACCCTCCGGGAGGTCTTCCCCCAAGCCGCATCCGAAAAGGGACCTCCGGAAGGTGCCGCTATCCCCAGGCGACAAGAGTAAGATCGTCAAGATCGGGGCGGATGTCCATGAAGAGCGCGCAAAGCAACTCATGGCTTTCTTTCGCGAGAACTCCGACGTTTTCTCCTGGAAGCCCTCCGACATGCGAGGCGTCGCCCAGGAAGTCATCGAGCATAAGCTCGTGATGACCCATGGTCACCCCCCAGTCAAACAGAAGCTGAGAAAACTCTCCATTGAACGTCCAGAGGCGATCAAGGGAGAGATCGCCAAACACAGAGAGGCGGGGCTCATTCGGGAAGTCTTGCACCCTGAGTGGCTCGCGAACCCCGTCCTCGTGAAGAAGTAAAACGGTAAGTAGCGAATGTGCGTGGACTTCACCGACTTCAACCGCGCTTTCCCCAAAGACAACTTCCCGCTCCCGCTGATTGACCAGCTGGTCGACTCGACCACGGGGTGCGAGTTGATGAGCTTCCTGGACGCGTATTCGGGCTATCACCAAGTCCGGATGGTGGAAGGGGATGAGGAAAAGACGAGTTTCATAACTCCCCTCGGAACCTTCTGCTACGTCCATATGCCCTTCGGGCTGAAGAACGCTGGAGCGACCTTCCAACGACTAATGACGCTGGTCCCAAGGACCAGATCGGTCGCAACGTCAAAGTCTACGTCGACGACGCAGTTGACAAGAGCCTCCACGCGGCCACTCACATCGACGATTTAGCAGAGACATTCCGCAACCTCCGGGCATACGGGCTGAAGCTCAAGCCAGAAAAATGCGCCTTCGGTGTACGTAGGGGAAAGCTCCTGGGCTTCCTCGTGTCCCAGCGGGGCATAGAGGCCAACCCCGAAAAGATCCGAGCATTCCTGGATATGCCCTCGCCGTGCTCGGTCAAAGACGTACAGCGGATCATCGGCCGCCTGGCCGGGCTGAGTCGCTTCGTCTCGCGGTCGGGGGAGCGTGGCCTCTAGTTCTTCAAAATCCTCCTGGGCCTCGAATGGTTCGGATGGACTCCCGAGGCACAGCGGGCCTTCGACGACCTGAAGAAGTACCTCACGAGTCCCCCAATGCTCGTGATCCCGTCTTCGGAAGAATCCTTGCTCCTTTACCTCACCGCGACCCTGGTCGCCGTAAGTGCGGTGTTGGTAAAGGAGTAGGATGGGCAACAGCGTCCCGTGTACTATGTGAGTGAGGCCCTCCAAGGGGCTAAAACTCAGTACACGGAGATGGAGAAGATCTGCTATGCCCTTCTAATGGCGTCCCGAAAGCTTCTTCACTACTTCCTGGGACACAAAGAAGCCACCGGCTGGATCGGAAAGTGGAGGGCCGAGCTCGGTCCGTTCTCCCTTTCCCTCACTGGGCGCTCCGCCATCAAGTCACAAGTCCTCGCCAACTTTGTGGCGGAATGGACCCCTGCCTCCGGGTCCGAAGACGAGAGCCTTCCCGAACCGCCCCGACACAGTGACCATTGGACGCTCATGTTCGATGGCTCCTTGTGTCTCGCTGGGGCCGGCGCGGGGGTAGTCGTCTGGAGCCCCGAGGGGAGGGAACTGGAGTACGCGGCGCGGCTCGAGTTCCCTGCCACGAACAACGTCACCGAATATGAAGCTTTGCTCCTCGGGTTGCGCCTCGCGCGCTCCCTGTGGATTCATCACCTCCTCCTGAAAGGAGACTCCCAGCTCGTAGTTTCCCTAATGGACAGGTCCTACTTGTGCCATGACACAAACTTGAGTCTCTACTTGCAGGAGGTCCGCAAGATGGAGAAGCACTTCGACGGCCTAGAGGCTAGGCACATCCCGCAGAGGGACAATGACCGGGCCGATGTCCTGGCCCGGGCGGCCAGCGCCCGGGAACCTATCCCTAGGGGAGCTTTTTTGGAGATCATCGCGAAGCCCTCAGTGACCTCCCCAGACGCGGACAATGGGTCCCGCGTCCCGGAAGTCTCTGAGATCACCCGAGTCGTGTCTTCAATGGATCCCCTTATCTCCTTCATCAAGGGGGAGGGGGACCCTGCTGACGAAACCGAGGCTAAGCGCCTCCGAGCCAAGGCCCGGGCATACCTCCTGCTGGAGGGGAAGCTTTACAAGCGGGGGGCCTCCGTCCTGCTCCACTGCCTCCCACGGCCGGAAGGGCTCTGACTCCTCGAGGACATGCACTCAGGGAGTTGCGGGTCTCACCTGGCTCTGTGCGCTGTTGCGGCCAAGGCCCTTCGTCAGGGCTTTTATTGGCCCACGGTGGTCCGTGACACGTGAGACCTTGTCTCCACATGCGAGGCCTGTCAGAAGATGGCCAAGGGTTCCAACCTCCCCTCTGTGGTGCTGCAGACTATCCCCATAACTTGGCCCTTCGCGCGCTGGGGGATGGACCTCCTGGGCCCCTTCCCCCCAGCACCCAGGGGCTACAAGTATGCGGTGGTCGCAGTCGACTACTTCAACAAATGGGTAGAGGCCGAGCCTCTGGCCAGCATCACATCCCGGGCAGTACAGCGGTTTTTCTGGAAGAATGTTGTATGTCGTTTTGGGGTCCCCCGGGAAATCATTGTCAATAACGGGACCCAATTCGACTCAGCATATTTCTGGGAATTCTGCGAAGGCTTGGGTCTCACCATCCACTCCGCCTCGATAGCTCACCCCCAGAGCAATGGGGCCGTTGAAAGAGTCAACAGCATAATCCTACAGGTGTTACGCCGACGGCTCGAACAAGCCGCCTCCAAATGGGGTGCGTAGGCGGAGGAGCTCCCGAGCATCCTTTGTTCCATGCATACGACCCCGAGCTGGGAGACGGGACGCACACCCTTCTCCCTTGTGTACGGGGCCGAGGCGATTCTCCCCCCGAGATTGGCTTCCGGTCGCTGCGGGTCAAGCTCCTCGACGGAGCTACGACCGCAACGTACCAAGCCAACGAGGCAAGTCAGCAACTGGAGATCGAGCTCGTCGAAGAGGAACGCGACCAAGCCCTCCTCTGCCACGCCATCTACGAGCGCAAAATGGTGTGTGCATACAACCAGCGCATCTGCGAGAGAGCTTTCTGCCTTGGGGACCTTGTCCTCAACTGCGTAATCGACCCCCAAGCCCAGGGCAAGCTCTCCCCCAAGTGGGAGGGCCCCTACAAGATCTCAGCAGTCCTGGGCTCGGGGGCTTACAATCTCTCCAACCTTCAAGAGCAGGAGCTGAAGCACACGTGGAACGCACACTTGCTTCGCAAGTTCTACATATAGCCTACGGGCTCGTCCCCTCCCCCGGAGCGAATACACCGGAGGGGAGGGAGACATTTTACTCACCGTTCCCTCCCCCGTCGCGATCTTGCGAGGGGAGGTGTTGTCTCTCAATTCCTTGTTAATACAATCGGTTTTTCCTCAACTCGGGCTCACTACAGGTCCCTACATTACCGTCTTTCACGGCGATGCCCTCCCCATGAGGACGCCCTTAGTGAGGATGCCCACCCCGTGAGGAAGTGGGCTATCATGACCCAAAAGTCCCTACGACGGGAGCCCCCGCTCCCGTAGGGTAGCTTACAATCACCCCTCGTGGACTGAAGGCGTAAGCGGCAACCCGGTCCTCAAGGACTAAGGTAATGAGTCAATTTGAGAGACTAGTCCCCTCTCAAACACTCAGACCTATCACCAGGTTCATCCTCCTCAGGGAGCGAAATTCCCCCTGATGAGACAGGATTTTCAAAAATTGTTCTCGGAGGTTTTTACCCGGCTCCCCATCTCACGGCAACCGGAGGGTTTTGTAACACCCCTATTTTTCCCAAATCCTGGTTTGCCTCGTCTCTCTCTATTTCAAAATGAGATCCCAGTTGTGCCAGTATCTTACCCCAAAAAGTTGGCAATCAAATTCTTTCGTTCAGACCTTTTTTGCAAATCAGCCCAAAAGTATCACAAATCAGTCCTTTTCAGATTTATCAGAAGCCCAAAAAGACTAAAAGTCTCAGACCATCTCCAAACATTGATCTGATTCAGTGAACATCTCCCATTCACTATTCTGAACAATTTTCCCTTCTGGAAGAATTTCCAAATCTTATCCTAAACCCTAATTTTCAGCCTCGCCACTTTCCAAAACCCTAATTACCCTAATTACTCTGTTTTTGATTTTTGTCAAAACCACCAAATCTTATCAGATCTTACCATTTTTCTTGCTAGATGAGTCCAAGTGATTTAGTAACACTTATATGCAAAATCAGATCTCAGATTAGCCCTCCAGATCTCCAGATTTACAAATAGGTCCAAGATCCCGAAAAAATTCCTTGCAGATCAGTCCAAACCTTTGCGAATCAGTCCAAATCTTGCAACCAGGCCTCTGTGACATTTTCGACCACGACCAGGCCCCGTTCATGCGCACCTCGCCACCTCGCTTCTCCGCAGAGCTCGCCGCTGGCGAAGCTCCCACGCTGCCACCACCACCGCCACGTAGCCACCACGTGTGCGCACCCGTGCCGCCACCGTAGAGCCACCTCAGCCGCGCCAGTGCCGCGATTTCCCGCGCACGCGCGAGGTCCAGCTGCAGCAAACCAGTGCCACGTTGCAGCCATGCCATGGCCAGCTCTCACCTTGTCGCCTCGTCACTGCCCGCACCTGCACCGTCCACTGCTAAAGCTGCATCGCCCCTGCCAAAAGCCTGCACCGCCGCGCGCCAGTGCCTCGCCATCATCGCCGGCACAAGTCCCCGCTGTGTCTGCTCGCTTTGCGGTCGAATTCGTCGCCGCTGATCCCCAAATTGTCGACCAGCAAATTGCTCCAGCATCTATAAATACCCCTCAGTGCATTGTTTCAACTCCCAGCACCAGAAAACAACCAATTTCCCAGCGCCGCCGTGAACACTTTCTTCTCCGGCGAGCTGTTTTTGAGGCCACCGTCGCCAGAGCAATTCACAGCCCCTCACTCCAATCCAAGCTCACCTGTGAGTTCCTCTCATCCCCCTGTCTGTGTCATAGCACCCAATTGCACCCCGGCGAACCTTAACGCCGGTGATCATCGGAAAAGCCCAAAACCCCTGTTCCCCAATGTTGCCCAATTCAATCCAAATTAGTCCTCGTGCCAGTAGTAGAAATTGATCAGCACACTCCATTTAGCAAGCCTACCAATCTGGATTTCGAAATTGAGCTAAGATCATAGCTTTCCCCTGTTTGCGAGCCACCAGTGAGTCGACTCTCGTCGCCAGGCCACGCCAGCGATCCTCCGGCCAAATTAACTTCACCAGTAGTTTCCACACTTCGCCCTCTCACTCCCTGAGCAAGGAATCAAGTTCAAACCCTCTGTATCGAAAACCCCCAATGTCCACTGTCATCTTCTCTAGCGCCGGTCACCGGAATTCATCTCTGGCCGATCTAGCTCTGGAAACCTTGTCCCTTAGATAGATTCCAGTACCCTGAGCAATATTTTCCACTAGCGCGACCTCTGAATCGACCTGAATCAAGAGATATTCCAATGCCAAGATCACTGTCCAGTAGCTCAGTTTATGTCCAGGCCACCGTGTTTACTCGCCGGATTTCGCCGCCATCCGGCCACTTTCTGCCCTTAAGCCTGTTGAGTATTTTGTTCCTGTTATCAGGGCCTAACTCCCAGACAAAGTGGTGCATCAATTGGATCTCTGGATCAAAATTTATGTCAAACCCTAGTTTCTGGCCATGTCCAGCACTATGTCAATGCATGTCCACCAGTGGCATTGGATGATTTAGACCTATTACACTTGAGAAATTGAAATGCCACTTTGTCCATTAGATTCCTAGAGTTGTGCTCTACATCTTTCTCTTCTGCCACTTCTCCAGAAAACCTACCTAAGACCAATTTAAGGCTATGTCTAGCCGTGGACCGAATGTTGGCCTTTCGACATTCAACTCCTTTTGAACCCATCTCTTCGACCAGCACCCAAGTGACTTTTTCCAAATATTTCCCCTTGCATGCATGATATATTTACTTATTATTTTCTATTGCAACTATTTTCTGTATGCTTATGTAGCGTGTGCGTTGTATTGCTTGTGTCCGCCGCAGAGCCCGAAATTGAAGGAGCAGAAGAAGTCTTCGAAGATTCTTCTGAGTAACTAGACCCAGCATTGCAAGGCAAGTCTCAACCCCTTGATCATGTCTTGCCTAATATTTTGAAATAAAGTATGTTAGTTGTTTTCAAAGTATATGCATGCCTTACATTCAAATGAGAGTATGTTCAAATAATGTGGTTAGATATAACCTAAATGATTGTGAGTCCCCTCTTGTGATTGAATACCCATGCACCCTTGTCACCCTAGGATATATGCTTAGGATTATGCGTATGCTTGAAGACTTATGCTAAATACCAAATGGTCGCTTATATGAGAAACATGTTTGAAAACCCTTTTTGTGAAAGAAAATGTGAATTAGAATTGATAGTGAGGATGGCTTGATTGGTTGGCTGCTGTGTGTGCATTGGGTATGTGAATGTCTCCTCACTATTAATTCATAAGGACAAGAACCTTGTGTTGTGCCTCTATGCGGCATGAAAAATGTACCAACCACCTACCTGGTATGGGACAGGCACAACTTAGTAGCTTTTTGGTATTAACTGTTCCCTGCATGGTTTGTCGGCCCGGTTTCTCGAGTGGAAACTGGTGGGGCGCAGTTCGTCCATGAGTGGTGTGAGATCAGAAAAATTATGAGAGGAAAAGGTTGAAAGAAGGAAGTCGCCCTTTGCCTAGATTAAGTCGTGCGCGGCTGTAATCAAGAGGTCATATGTCTTGCGAGGACACAGACCAAGGCTAGGAAGTAAGGCAGTGGGGAGGACCCACAACGGTACTTGAGACTTAATTGTCTATTTACCGGGCGGGGATACTATTAATACTAGAATGCACAAGTGTTGTGTGATCTCGGCCTTGTCACATGCGTAAAAGTTGCATGGAGCTGATCCGACTTGAAAGCCGAGTGAAGAAGTGGATTTAAAAAGAGATACACCTTTGCAAAGTGTAAGAAAAGTATCAGATACTCTATACTCCCAGGTCATGGAGTATGTTCGTGGTGGATTTATCCATGTGGTTCATCACAAGTAACATTTGGAATGTTTTCATAATGTGGGTTGATAAAAGTGATGACTCATGGGAGACCATCACACATAACGATTTCTAAAGTATAACTTAAGATTTCAAAGTATTGCTTTTGAAACTAAAAGCTTTTCTTTATGACTTTATAGTGAAAACCCATTCTATTATTACATATAAAACCAAGACCTCATTCCTTGAGAACCCCTCATCTATATACCTGCATTCTCATAATGAGACTTGCTGAGCATCGTGTAAAAACATGCTCACCCTTGCTTTGCACATAAATTCAGAAGGAAGGATCCGTGGATCCCGATTCCCTTGGCCTTGAGCACCAAGAAGAGGAAGGAACCTCTCCAGGCGATTCGAGTTTCTAGGAGGGTCATGAGCCAAGTTGAGTCCGATGTGGTGGAAGCCCTTCCAGAGCCGCTGCAGAAGGAAATGAAGACCCTTGTGGTTGCTTTTTGTGTTGTTTTTCTGTGTTCGGTACTTCGATACCGATTCTTGATTTTGGAAAACTCTCTAGTTTTGTATCAACTTTAATTAGTGCCACCCTTGGCATTATGATATTGTAATAGTGGTCCTCGTGACCTTGTACTTGTTCTAATTATCTGCTTTATTGTTTAAAGTAAATCCTGTTGTTGTGCGCTTGTGATGTACCTTTCTGAGTGCAACCCACCTGGGCGGTTGCCACCGGATTCCTCAAGTGAGGGTCCCACAGAAGATGGTATCAGAGCAAAGGCTCGACTGTAGGTCGTGACCCTTCTGTAGACATTGGCGTCCCTAGAAGAGAAAATCGCTAGTTTATTTGACTAAAATCTAATTACGAAAATCTAATTTGTCTAAGAAAAATATATTATGTAGTTATCCTTTTTGATTATTTGAAAAAGCTTTAAACTTTATTTCCAACTTTTAGGTGTTTTTGCATTATGTCCCCTTAGACAGCTTTCGTGCTTCAGTGGTAGTCTACGAGATGCCAGAACGTGGAATTGGACCTGACGGACGCAGATAAAGATCAGGAGGAGGACTCAGAAGAGGTAGAGCCTTACGGTTCTTCCAATGCCGACGTGTGATCCCAGACTTTCCCTGGTTTAACCTTTTGTGTCTAACCACAACAAATGCTAGATCTTTTGTGTAGTAGTTGCTTGTCTTGATGTGTGTTGGTTGCTAAATATTCTTGTAAGCCGTAGAGGCAAAACTATGTATTTTATGAAAATTTAATTTACGAAAAACATCTTGCACTTTCCTATCCTTGTCTCACGGATTGATCTCAACTTTCCGCTTGTACCCTATCTATGTTTCCCTCTGAGTCAACAATCATTTCTTTGACCGCCTGTTAGAGCAGATTGGTTAACACTAGGGGAAGATCTTAGGGAATAGAACCCAAGGAAGATACCAGTGACATGAGGAACACATCTAGAAGAAGAGCCCGTACCAACTAAGATCAATCCGGACCATCAACTTCCATGCCACAAGGAGGAAATATCAATGATATGTTGATATGGATGGAGCGAGAATGCCAATCAAATCCATCTATAGAAATATTGCCTTTTGTATCGGCAACCAAGGATTCCTAGCAGATTTGCTAGTTCTGAATCTTCAAGAGTTAGACATCACTCTTGGAATGGACTAGCTAGCCAAACACAAAGGTCAGATAGATTGTAAGAAGAAGACCGTCACTCTAACCAACGTCGAAGGAGAACAAGTCACATTCTGCGTAAAAAAGAAAAGATCTCCACTAATCGACCGTATGGACAGCTTGAACAGTGTTGAAGAGATCAAAGTAGAGGATGTCCCAGTAGTCAACGAGTACCCGAAAGTTTTTCCTGAAAGAATTCCTTGGAATGCCACCAGACCAAAATATAGAGTTTGCCATCGAGCTGAAACCTCGACCAGCCCATACGCAAGGAAACTTGCATGTATGACGAGCCAAGAATAGGAAGAGCTGAGAAAGCAAGTGAAAGAATTGGAAGAAAAAGAATTCATTAGAACAAGTTCTTCACCTTGGGGAGCCCCAGTGCTCTTTGCCAAGAAGAAAAATGGCAGTCTACGACTTTGTATCAACTACTGGAAGTTGAATGATATGACGATCAAAAACAAGCACCCTCTGCCAAGGATCGACGATCTCTTTGATCAACTCAGAGGAGCAAAAATATTTTCAAAGATCAACTTGAGATCCAGTTATCATTAATTGAAAATCCGAGGAGAGGATATCCCAAAGACTGCATTCATGACAAGATATGGATTATATGAGTTTACAGTGATGTCATCCAGACAAACGAATGCACTTGCAATGTTCATGAACCTAATGGATAAAGTTCTCATGGAATATCTAGACAAGTTCATTATTGTGTTTGTGGATGATATTCTCATTTTTTTCCAAGAACGAAGATGAGCATAATCAGCATCTAAGATTAGTGCTAAGGAGGTTAGCAGATCATCAATTGTACGCTGAGATTGATAAGTGTGTTCTCTGGTTGAAAGAGATTCCTTTCTTAGGCCACATCATTTCAGGTGAAGGAATATTAATGCATCCGTCAAAGACCCAAGCTTGTCACAATATCAGCCAAATCTACAGTACCCAAGACCCATGACAGCCAAGTGCCCGGCTTGTCACAGAAGCCACTATCAGCGTGATTGTTCCCACACTGCTATCATTGTGGACAATTCGGTCACCGTCGAGTGGAAACCCAGTACCAACTCAAGGCAGACTCAACTATGTCACATCAGAAGAAGAAGGAGGCGCATCAGACAAAAATTTTTTCTATTTAAAGTGGACTGAATATGACGTGTCTAGAGTACCCTATCGCTATTCGGTTTCCCGACTCTAGGATGCCAGTAAAGTCAGTGTGCGAAGGAGTAAAAATTTAATATAAGCGGAAAGGAGTTCTCTGCTAAGCTACTGGCACTAGAACTTCAAGGTTAAGATGTTATACCTGGAATGGACTGGTTGTCGAAACATAAAGGACAAATGGATTGTGAGCGTAAGGCCGTTGCCCTTACTAGTCCTAATGGAAAAGAAGTTTTGTTCTAATCCTGAGAGGATGTTAGTAGAACACCCAGGCCAAAATCTGCACAGTTCGAAGAAAGAGGTGAACCAGATCCCCGAAGTTGGAGGATACACGAGCGTGTTTCCAAAAGAGTTACCAGAAGTGCCCCTGATCAAGGTTTTGAATTCAATGTTGAATTGAAACCTGGGACGGCACCTGTATCAAAAATGCCATTTCAGACGTCAGTCAAGAACCAAGAGGAGCATGCTGACCACCTACGAAAGTCTTGGATAAACTAAGGGAGCAACAATTTTATGCTAAGCCGGATAAGTGTAAATTTGGACATAAGAAATTTCATTTTTAGATCACCTGACAACAGCCGAAGGAGTGCAAGTGGATTGAGTTAAAAGTCGAGGCTGTGAAAGAGTGAAAACAACCAGAATCAGTGACAGAGGTTAGAAGTTTTCTTGGATTAGCTGAGCACTATCACCGATTCATTGAAAGATTTTTCCAAGCTAGCCAAGCCGCCCACTAGTTTGTTGAAAAAGGATGTCCAATTTGAGTGGACAGAAGATTGTCAGAAGAGTTTCGAAGAGTTGAAACGAAGGCTAACAACCACACCAATTCTAGTACTCCCTGATAATAGGAAGAATTTTGAGATGTAGCGTGATGAATCTAGGCATGGACCAGGATGTGTCTTAATACAAGGAGGAAGAACAGTCGCATTTTCGAAAAATTGTTCCCGCAAGTTTTTACCCGGCTCCCCTTTCTCACGGCGACAGGAGGATTTCTCTCCGGGATTTTTGAAAAATTGTTCCCAGAAGTATTTACCAGACTCCCCGTTCTCACGGCGACCGAGAAATTCCTCACCAGGACCTTTGGAAAATCTTGGAGAATTTTTTACCCGCCGTGGAGAGGGGGGGTAACTCGTGCCTGGGGATTGCCCTATTCCGGACCATCCTTTGAGAATTCGAAAAGTTTCAAAAACAAATTAACAAGCAAACTTAGCTTTATTGAAATATTTAACTGGAGGACATCTTGCCCCTCCGGTGCGTATCGTACATTAAACGCAAGATACAACCCGGAGGGCTCCTACACCTAATAATCTCGGAAGCCCTCTGATAGCTCCCAGGCCAGGTCTCGATAGAAGCTCCGTATGCGTCGCTGGGCCTCCGAAGCAAGTTCTCGGGCCAATACTCGTAGCCCACCGATGGGAGTATTCGAAGTGGCGGAAGCGTCTGGGACCCCGGTCGTGGAGGGGATAATTCGGCGCGCTGATTGTAAAAATTGTCCAAGTGCCATTCCGGGAGCCACCGCAACCGGAGTGGCTCCCGGGGACTACAACGGTGAAAGTCCCCAGCGCCAAGACTAAGCAAAGCCAAGGCCACCTAGGCCTCGGCCAAATCGTGCCTCACCGGGCCCAGAGGCCTCGCCCCGGGGGCAATCCCCCTTGTCACCGGGGTTCCCCCCGGGTTAAGACATCCAGGTCCCGAAAACCCTCCTCCGGGAGTCAGCTCCCGGAGGACCTATCACGACAAGTTGAGACTTAGCAAAAAATATTGTTCCATTGATTGAGCAAAGAGCTTTACAAATTTTCGGGGCTTCCTTTAAGATGCTACCGGGAGCAAAAGTCCTAAACAAAAGAAAGAGGACCTATCTAAAGGCCCGGGGGAGAGAGATTCATACTTGCCCGTCGCCGTTCCCCCCCCCCCCCCCCACGACAGTCCCCTCCATAGCTGGGGTACTCGTCCTCGGGAGCGAGAGGTTGGGAACCGGGCCCGGACGACCATGTCATAGAAGCCGCCCGCCAACTCGTCTAACTCCCGCCGTTGCGGCTCGAGGAAGTTGGGGAAGCTCCGGGGAAGCCGACCCCCGATAACCCAGGCACCAGTCCCCCGGTGCTCAACGAGGGCCTCGGCCGTGGCCACCACTGGGATAGCCCGACCTCGGGCACGCGCGTTGGCGGCCTCCGGGATGACAGAGACTTGCGCATCGAGAAAGTGCATAGCCTCTGTAAACGTCGCTGGAGCCACTCCCGAGCCACCTCCCGGGCCAAGACTCAACCCGAGCCCCTCGAGGGCCGAGCGAACGGAGCGGCCCGCCTCCACAACTGCCCGGGAGTAAGAGCTCTCGAGCTCCCAGTGAGCACTCTCCCTCGCCTTAGCCTCTCTCCAAAGTCGGGCATTGGCGTCCTCCGAGGCAACGAGCTGAGCGCGAAGGCGGGCAAGCTCCCCGAGAGCCTCATCCCTCTCAACCGTCGAGGCCGCAGTTTTGTCCCACGCATCCTGTAAAGCCGCTTCATAGCGGTTCTCGACACCTTGGGCGAGGGCCGCCACCGGCAAACCCGAGTTTTTAGACGACCTATAGGGGAAAGCGTCTAAAACACCCAAAAAACTAACTTCCCTAGAGGTGGAGAGAAACCAATTCGGAGCTACACTCACGAATGGTTCCCCGCGGGACGTAGTCAATGACCTTCCAGGTTTGAAGACCCACGGCGAACCTCCGGGCCTCGTCCGGAGATAGCATTGGGGTCTCTCTCCCGGCGGCACTAACCCGGTCCCCATCTGAGGGGCCCCTATAACCATCCCCAGGGACGATGCGGACCGGGCTGGCCTCGGCCAAGGCCACGGGCGCCAAGGATTCGGTCTCCGAAGAAACGGAGGACGAACTCGCTGGGGATCCTGGTGGATTCCTAGGTATGCTGCTTTCGACAGTATGCTGCTTTCGACAGGAGGGTGGATGTGTAGCTTCTACCACGTCCCATACTTGCCTCTCCTTCCACACTCGCGCTTCAACGCTATATCCTTTGAGGGTCGAGCTTCCGACCTAAAAGAAGCGCTTTTCGGGAGGCAACCCGAGTGTTTTCTCTCTTTCTTTCTTTTTGTTATTTATTTTCCTTTATTTTGTAGGATTGTTCTTAGTTTCTTCTTTGGTTGTTCTTTTAGGGCATCATCCTCATATGGCGGCTTGGCACATTTGGGATACTTTGGATGGCTCATCGCAGTGTCATCGTCTCCATTCTTCACCCGGTGAGCTATTGCGGACCTCTCATATGACCCTTGTGCATGAAATTTATTTTGTGTTCTCATCTCCATGTGTGATCCATCTCATATTGTTGCATTGTGGACTATGCAACCATTTAAGCTTGGGGGGAGGAATGCATTTTTCTTGTTGTGCTGTAATTCTGAAAATCTGGGTCAAAATTTTCAAAATTGGGCTTCTTTGTGCAAGTTTGTGCTTATGTATGAGATCTGTGGTATGTAATTGTTTATCTTATGTTGTGAATGATCTCTATCCAGCCTTGTGGGCTTGTTTATGTTGTGATATGACCTGTTGTATACTTGTGTTGTTTGGATTGCAAGAAAAATCTAGAAAGGTCATGTCAAAATTTTCTGGAAATTCTAGACTTGTGCGGATTTGTATCCATATGTGATTGTTGTGGTTATGACTACATGTGCTTTCATTTTGCATTTCATTGTTCTCATTCGGCTTCTGGAGCCCTTTTGCATGTTGTGTTGAGTTGTATGCATGCTTTAGTGGCTCGACAATCTTTTGTAGGTTGAATTGTGTCTAATCATCTTCTAATGGTATTAAAATTGCTTGTACTTAGTTTTGTTGTGGATATTGTGGAAATTCGAATGCTTACTGATATCTTTATTACCGCATTCTATCTTGTATACTGAAATGTCAATTGTGAACCTAATCTCTACACACATGTTTAGAACACGAGTCTCCTAAACAATCATATAACTTGTGTAAACCAGATTTGGCAAAAAAAAAAAAAAAAAAAATCTTGCTAATAAGGTCGCATTTGTTTGTTTTCTACCTTGTAGACACTGCCAAATTTTCTTTTCTTTTGAATAAAAGCTCTTCTGCTTCGTTGCTCCTCTGAGTATTTGGTATGTAAGCATGGTTTGCACATTTTCACATCTAATAAGTGCACAAGCCTTCCTGCTACATTTTTTGACTCATGAGCATGTTTATAAACACTCTAGTGGACTACCTACCCTAGAGTGAAGTACGGAGAGATCCGCCTAAATAAGTCGAAGGGTAGAGACTTACATGTGCACCAGATTTTGTTTTTCAAATAAAGAGCGCTCAAAAATTAATAAGGTTGAAACTGCTTATTTGATGTTTATGGAGACTGTAGTTCTTCGATGCTTGTGTATTGTTTATGCTCACTTTGAATTTCTATATACACGTATGGATGTAGGTGGTATGAGTAGAATTAAGCATTCTTATTTCCTCCGTGTCTAGAACTAAGCTAGTTACTTGCAATTTCAGTGCAATTATTAGATGGTTGAGCGCTTGAAACATATCTTAGTTTGCCGAGTTTACTATATGCTGCATTTTACTCTTTCATGACATTTGGTTGCTTGCTTGACTCCTTGGATTTATTTCTTTTCACATTGCTTGAGGACAAGCAAAGAATTAAGCTTGGGGGGTTGATATTTACTCGATTTGTCTTATATTTCTGTATATTTTCCCCATGATTTTTGCGCATATCAGTCATTAACCTCGGCATATGTCTAGATTATTCCAGATTTGCTGCCAAATCGACCGGATTACTTGTTTTGCAATTTTTTATCGCAGGTCGGCGCCAGCGGATGGATTTTCAGCTAGCGGACGTGCGTCCTCGACTTAATCCGGCCATCGGACGATTCCTGATGGAAGTGCGCGTTCTCGCGGACGCGTGGGATCTGACCGCACCGAAATCGGAGTCTCCGGGGGCCCGGAATCCCAAACCCTAGCCACGAGGTCTCAGTTCTAAATCTCCAAAACCTCGAGGGCTTTTCTGCAAAAGGACCTTCTTCCTTTTTTGTCCAGCCGCCGGCCATCTGAGGATTTTTGAGCCCGGTTTTTATTTTTTTTCTTCCCTTCTTCTTCTTCCCCAAACCACTCTTCCACACCTCCCTCCACCTCGCCGCCGGCGGCCGGGCCATACGCCGGCGGTGCTCCATTCCCTCGCTGCTCCACCACTTTTCTCCCTGTTTTCTTCCACGGCGGAACTCCTTTCTTTTTATTCCCTCTCCCCATCTGTTTTTCCTTTTCCTCCTGCCATCCTCCTCCTTCCATTTCATCACCACAAACTCCACCAAATCCACCACTTCAAGCCCCAAATCCACAGATCTAGCCCGAGCCAACCACACATCGCCGGGCCGCACTCCCTCTCTCCGGTGCCGCCCACACATCCCACCAGGCGCCGGATCTGCGCCTCCAAGACCCTCCGCGCCGCCTTTACGCCACCGGAGCGCCGCCGCTGCGCCCCTTCGTGCTCCGGCGCCCGGTGCTCCACCACTCCACGACGCCCCCTCTCACCGGGATCTGCCACGACACCCAAGTTCAGCCGCCGCCCACAAGCCCGCGCCGCCCCAAGACCGCGCCGCTTAGCTCGCGCCTCCCGAGCCGTGGCCTCCTCCTCGCCATCTTCCATCTCGCGGAGCCGCCTCTCCGAGCCTCCTTCTTAGCGCCACATCGCGCCGCCTCTACGCCGATCCCGCCGGATCTGCTCCGGTGCTGCCCAGCCGAGCCGCCCCCGATCCACGGCACCTCGTCGCCGTCTTCGCCGATCCGGCGCCTCCCACAACTCGCGCCGCCGGGCCATTCCTCCACAGCCCGAATCCGCAGCCTCCTCTTCACCAATCGCCGGAGCCGCCCCCTCCCTCTCCGCCATTTCCACGGCACCGCAGGAGCCGCCACCGCCACCTAGATCCAATCGGATCCGCCGCCGCCCTCAATGCCACAGCTGCCGCCACGCCCTCTCTCTTCTCCACGCCGTAAATCCCGCGTGTGCACCACCGGATCTGGCCGATCCCGAGCCGTGGCCTCCCTCCTCACCATCTTCCTCGACGAGCACCGTCTTCCCCGCGCCACCACTTCCCGCAGCGTCACCGGTGCACCACCACAAATCCATCGCCGAATCTGCCATCTTCGACCTTCGCCGTGCGCCAGCTCCACGGGCGCCTTCTTCCTCTACTGTGGAGTCGACATCTTCTTTGCCGTGAAGCTCCACTTCAACGTCTTCCTAGACACGGCTGCAGCTCCTTCGACCAGCAACTCCAGCGGCTGTAATTACTGGTTCAATCCTTCTCATCTTCTTTGTTCTTGAATTCCGATGAACTGATGAAGAGGAACAATGCATGTATGAGATGATGAATGCGTGTAAAGAACCAAATTGAATTTTAATTGATTCCCCATCCAACTGCACTTCTATTTCTTCAGGTTGATTAGAAATTTCTGCATTGCTATGTATTATATTGGCTGAATGCTTGCTGGAGGTTGAACTGAATTAATAGTGACAGACTGAACTTGTTCTTGATTAGTGTCGTGGTATTACGGATACCCCGGCAGGTTCGGACGTGCGCAGCACGAGTACAGCGGCGCGAGCAGACCGAGTTACTGGTCTCCTCCCGCCGGGCAACACAAAAAGTGACACGGAGGTTTATACAGGTTCGGGTCCCAGTGGGGGCCCTAGTCCTGTTGGCTCTCTCCGGACGCGAGTCCGCTGGGGAGGTGAGCTCTCGGGGAGAGGTCTCCAAGAGATCCGGGAATTGTGTTTATATGAAATGAATTCGAATCCCTGAAAAAGGGTACAAGAGGGGTATATATAGCCCCTAAGAAATACAAAAGACGAAAATGCCCTCGCTGCAACCGTCGGATGGAAGGGCGAAGACGTCCTTTGGCCTGATGGACGGCCTGGATGCTCGACACGTGGCGCCACAAGCTTCCTAGGGGCCCCACGGTCAGCAACAGCTCTTCATGGACCCGGAGGCTCACCGGATCTCACCGGGCGCCACCGGGGTTCCGGAGACCCTCCGTATCTCACCGGGTGCCACCGGGGTCCCGGAGGCCCTCCGGGGTCCCGGAGACCCTCCGGAGCTCGCCGGGTGTCACCGGGGTCCCGGAGACCCTCCGTAGCTCGCCGGGTGTCACCGGGGTCCCGGAGACACTCCGGGTCTCACCGTATTCCCGGAGACCCTACGGACCTCACTGGGTGTCACTGGGGTCCCGGAGACCCTCCGTACTCACCGGGCGTCACCGGGGTCCCGGAGACCCTCCGTATCCCCCCGGGTGCCACCGGGGTCCCGCAGACCCTCCGGATCTCACCGGGTTCCCAGGGACCCTTCGGAGCTCACCGGGTGTCACCGGGGTCCCGGAGACCCTCCGGGTCTCACCGGGTGTCACCGGTCCTGGAGACCTGCCGGACCTCACCGGGTGCCACCGGGGTCCCGGAGACCCTCCGGATCTCACCGGATTCGCGGAGACCCTCCGGATCTCACCGGGTTGCCGGGGACCCCCCGGAGCTCACCGGGTGTCACCGGGGTCCCGGAGACCCTCCGGACCTCACCGGGTGCCACCGGGGTCCCGGAGACCCTCCGGATCTCACCGGATTTCCCGGAGACCCTCCGGATCTCACCGGGTATCACCGGGGTCCCGGAGACCCTCCGGGTCTCACCGGGTGTCACCGGTCCCGGGGACCCTCCGGATCTCACTGGGTTCCCGGAGACCCTGCGGATCTCACCGGGTGTCACCGGGGTCCCGGAGACCCTCCGGGTCTCACCGGGTGTCACCGGTCCCGGAGACCCTCCGGATCTCACTGGGTGCTTCTTCGGACTTAGTGGGACCGCCGGGGATTCCCCCGACAGCAGCCCCCCAGGCCCTCGGGGGCTCATGGTGCCCCCGACGGGTATGTGGACCTCCAAATTGTGACGCTTCGTATTCCATGAAGTCCTTTACGCTCCCGGCGGCGCTTCGGCTTCCTAACCTCTCCTCCGCGGGATGCGTCTACCCGCGAACCGACGCATCATTTCGATGCGCCCGAGCCCGCGTCGGTTCGTTTTGTGCGCGACGGTTCAGCTCCGCGGCTCTGATGGTTTTTGTGGACACGTGTCGGGCATCCGGGCCCTCCCCACTGCCTATAAATAGGGGGGGAGGGGCCCTCAAGTTGACCATGCTCACACGCCTTCGAAATCCCACAAACACGTCATCTCCCGGTGATTTCCGGTGGTTTCCGGTGACCTTTGTCCGGAGGCGTCCGGTAGTTTCCGGTAGTTTCCGGAGACTTTTTCCGGGAACACCCGGTAGTTTCCGGAGGCTTCGTCCGGAAGCGCCCGGTAGTTTCCGGTAGTTTCCGGAGACTTCGTCCGGAGACGCCCGGTGGTTTTCGGTGACTTTTGTCCGGAGGCGTCCGGTAGTTTCCGGTAATTTCCGGTGGTTTTCGTCCGTGATGGCGCCAAAGAGTCACGTCAAGGTCTCCGAGTTGCCTGCGGAGGAGGTGACCTCCGATTTCCTCGGGGCCACCGAGTTCTCCTCGGGGGCCCTCGAGGCCTTCTTGGAGCGCGGCCACTTCCAGGCGGGACATATCAGGATCCCCGGCCCGGTGGAGCAGGTGCCGAGCCCCCGGGACGGGGAGGTGGTGGCTTTCGAGGCATTCGTGGAGGCCGGCCTTCGGCTTCCCATGCACCCGCTGCTTCGCGACTTCCTGCAGGTGTACGGCCTCGCGCTCAACCACCTCACACCGAACACCCTTGTTCGGATGGGGGTGTTCATATGGTTGTGCGAGACGACCGCCGTGACGCCCACCATGCAGCTCCTTCGGTACTTCTACGAGCCGGCGGCGAGGGGTCCGGTGGTGAGGAGGGGCGGCCCTAGGTCGGCCTTCGGCTCCATCATGATCCAGCTGACTCCAGGCCGCGCCGACGAGTACCTGGTGCTAGCCTCCCGGGATCACTGGGGGGACTGGCTCCGGCACTGGTTCTACCTCCGGGTAGGAGACCCGGGGGTGACCTACTCTCGGGAGCCATCGACGTACTCGCGGTCTAGTGCCCCGGTGGCCCCCGAGTGGACTGTGGCGGAGATGAACCTCCTCACCGCGATGGGAGAGGTTCGATTCCGGCGGTCCGTACGGGACCTCGCGGAGGAGATGGCTCTCCTTCGAGTGGCGCCGTTTCACACCCGCCGAGGGAGGGGGATGTCACCGGCGCACAGACCACCCCGGATGACGGTGGCGAACCGTAAGTATTTGGGCTCTTTCTTCCCACTAGGGGGGGTCTTCCTAACGCTTGCTTCATTTTTTGCTCTTGCAGTTAGGTCCTATGGTCGGGCCAAGGAGGTCGCAGCGACCCTTGTCGGCCGGTACTACGAGGACGAGCACGAGAGGGTGCTGCGCGCCATCGGGGAGGGTCCTCCCCGAAACGTCGTCGCGGAGGCGTTCGGGTTGAGGCTCCCAGCCCGGACTCCTCTGCCTACCCCTGCTTCACGCAAGCGGGGGAAGGAGGTCGCCGGCGGACCCTCGAAGCGGTCTCGTCCGTCTGGCAGCCCCTCGGGGTCCCGACCCCGGAGGAGCCCGGGGAGGCCCCGGTCTCCTCCACCACCTTCTCCCGTGAAGGAGACTGCGGCGGCGTTTGCCGGGCCGTCTGGTGCTGCTCTTGACACCCCCGGTGGGCCGGATCCGATGGGCAGCGTCCCGGCCGGAGAGGGTCAGGGCTCGGACTCGGAGATGTACGCCCCGAGTCCTTCGCCGCCTCCGGCCCCCGCGGGGCCCCGGTCGCAGCCCTCATCCAGCGAGGTCTCCGTCCGGTTCCGGGTGCCGGGGGGCCTGCCGATGGCCTCGATTCTGGCCCCGGAGACAGGTTCGTCGGCGGTTCGGCCCGCGACGGCGGCGCTCCCCGTACCCGGGAGGGGTAAGGGCCTGTTTGTCCGCCCCGGGGTCCCAGCGCCGCCGGATCAGGCCTCCGGCTCCTCCGACGGTGGGACTTCGGAGGGTGGTCTGCCCGGTGGGGAGGACTCCCGAGGGAGCGACCCGGGGGGCGACGAGGGCGACGTCGACGCGGTCATCGCCTCCGGGCTTCGGGTAAGTTGTTTGAGTCTTACGCTCCTTCGTTAGTTGTGTTCTGATGACGGTTTTTGTGCAGACGGTCGCCTTAGCCCGGGGCTTCAGGACCCGGCTCACCACGCGCCTCCGGGCCGCCGAGGACGTAGCGGCCTTCGAGCGCGCTGGTAAGGAGAAAGCGCTCAAGGACGCGGCCTCGGAGCGCTCTGAGAAGGAGCGGGCACTCGAGGAGTTGGCCGCGGTGCGGGCTCGGCTCGCCGCCGCCGAGGATACGGCTTCTCGGCTACGGAAGGAACTGCAGGTGGAGCGAGAGGCCGCAGCTTCGGGCGTCCAGGCCGTGGTCGCGGGGGGCAGTGCGATCCGCACTGCCCTCGAGGAGCTCGGGATCGAGCTCGGTCGGGGGGCAGGCCCCGACCCGGCTCCGACGTCGATGGGTGAGGCCGCGCACTTTCATGGTGCGCAGGTCGCCCTGATCCTGGTTGCTGCGGAGGCGTGGGCGCGCGGGCTCGCCGTCCCGGTGATCGCCTTGGCGGCGGCCCTCGTCGAGCACCGCGGGGAGGGCGCCCGAGTTATCGGGGATTTGGTCCCCCGGAGCTTCCCCGCCTTCTTCGACCCTCGGCGGCCCGAGCTGGAGCGGTCTGCCGAGGTTCTCTTCGACCGGATCACCGGCGCCATGGAGATGGGCGGTCGGCGCCCGGGTCAGGGCGCATCGGCCAGCACGGACGTCCCCCCGGGGGGGGACAAGGACGGGCAAGTATGAGCTCCTCCCCCCCCGGCTAGATTAGGCTTCTCTTTTTTAGGTCTTTTGCTCCGGACGGCTTCCTTAGAGAGAGCCCCGGGAACTTGTAAATACCTTTTGACTGAAATAAAGTAGTTCTTTCATTAAATGTGTTCAATTTGTCAGCAGGTATCTTTAGACGTCACTTTCCCATGGCTTTCTTGCCCTGAAGACCATCTTTTGGAGAGTGCTCGAGGGTCGCCCGGGGGGTCTAGCCTAGGTGGTGCCCGGGCGGCCTTGATCTTACTAAGTCTGGCAGCCGGGGGAGCATCCTCCGGGCTGGACTCCGAGTTTGCACATGACGACTTTGCGAAGGAAAGTGCCTCCGGGGAGCCAGCCCTTCTGCGTTGGCTCCCGGAGTGGCACTTAGGAAACTTCGACGATTGTCGCGCTGAGTTGCCTCCTCCGAGGTCGGGGGCTTTGAAAGTCCCCCCGCTCAGGATACTCCCCCCGGCCGGCTACGAATGTTGGCCAGAGGATCTCCTTCGGCGGGCTCTTCGGCGTATGAGGAGTTTGTACAAGGACCTCTCCCGGGAGATCTCAGAGGGTCTCCGGGATTATTAGTTGTAGTTGCTTGTTGGGAATCATTCCCATACTCGCGCGCTCGGGTTTGCCCGGAGGGTGCTTTAACTGGGGGGGGTTGTTCCCTAGTGTGATGTATCAATTAAGACCGTAGATTTGTTTGTTCGTCGTGCCTCTGCTTCAGAAACTTTGAAGCCTTTCGCATAAAGCCGTTGTTTTTCTGTTCGGGTCCAGGGTTTTCCTCCCCCCCCCCCCCACAGCGGGGTGCAGCTCAGCTCCGCGCGCTGTGGGTAAGGAGTGAAGGGGCCTGGACTGCATGGGGTGCTTAGTTTGCGTAGCCCCTCGTCGGGTCCCGGGGGTTGGCGGATGGTGCGTGACCGAGGAGGGGCTATGCTTTGAGAGCAAACTCCGAAAGCCGAGTTCTCTGTGTGCCGCGGAAGGCAACGTATATTCCCTTAGGAGGGTTTCGTAACCCGGTAGCGGGTGTAGAGTGTTCGAGGGGGGACTAATCTCTCGAAGTGACTCGTTACCGCAGTTTGTGAAAACTGGGTTGCCGCTTACCCCCTCAGTCCACGAGGGGTTACCGTAAGCCGCCCAATGGGAGCTGTGCTCCCGTCGTAGGGACTTTAGGCTGCGGTAGCCCACTTCCTCACGGAGAGGGCATCCTCACGGAGAGGGGATTTTTATAGAGGAGAAAGACTCCTGTAAAAGAATTCCAGCGGTGTAGAAAAAAGCCATTCAATTTAATGAAGACGTAAAAATTCCAGAGTTGAGCACAAAATCCACTTGTATTAACATGCGATGAGATACAACGCCTCCCCCCGCGAAGGCGCGGCCGGGGAGGGAATTTACATAGGCCTCCCCCCGCGGAAGCGCGGCGGAGGAGGTTGCGAGCCCGGAGGCTAAACATAGAACTTGCGGAGCAAGGTTATATTCCAGGTGTGCGTGAGCTCTTGGTCTTCAAGTGTAGAGAGCTTGTAGGCTCCCGAGCCTAGGACTGCGGAGACCCTGTATGGGCCCTCCCACTTGGGGGATAGTTTGCCCTGGGCTTGGGGGTCTGTCACGCGCTTGAGGACCAGATCCCCAAGGCGGAAAGCCCTTTCGCGCACGCGCTGGTTGTATGCGCGTGCCATCTCGCGCTCGTAGATGGTGTGGTGGAGAAGCGCTCGGTCGCGTTCTTCTTCGACAAGGTCGACCTCCAACCGTTGATTATCCTCGTTGGTTTGATGCGCCGCGGTCGGAGCTCCGTCGAGGAGCTCGACCCGCAGCGATCGAAAACTAATCTCCGAGGGGAGAACTGCTTCGGCCCCATAGACGAGCGAGAAAGGCGTTCGCCCTGTTGCTCGGCTAGGGGTCGTGCGCATGGAGCAGAGGATGCTTGGAAGCTCTTCTGCCCACGCGCCTCGTCTGGAGGCGGTCTGTTCAAGCCGTCGGGGCAGGCCTTGCAGGATCATGCCGTTGACTCTCTCAACGGCCCCATTGCTTTGGGGATGTGCCACGGAGGCAAAATGGAGGGTAGTGCCTAAGCCTTCGCAGAATTCCCGGAAATATGCCGAGTCGAACTGGGTCCCATTGTCGACGGTGATTTCTTGGGGGACCCCGAAGCGACATACGACATTTTTCCAGAAAAACCTTTGCACCGCGCGGGAAGTGATGCTGGCCAAGGGCTCAGCTTCCACCCACTTGGAGAAGTAATCCACGGCGACCACCGCGTACTTGTAGCCCCCAGGTGCCGGGGGGAAGGGACCAAGGAGATCCATCCCCCAGCGCGCGAAGGGCCAAGTAACAGGGATAGTTTGCAATATCGCGGAGGGGAGCCTGGTGCCCTTTGCCATCTTTTGGCAGGCCTCGCACGCGGAGATTAGATCCCGCACGTCGCGAACCAACGTGGGCCAGTAAAATCCTTGGCGAAGGGCCTTCGCCGCGACCGCCCGCGGAGCCACGTGGGATCCGCAGCTCCCCGAGTGTATGTCCTCGAGGAGCTGGAGTCCGTCGGCCCGCGGGAGGCAGCGAAGAAGGGCGGAAGCCCCCTGCTTGTAAAGCTTCCCGTCCAGCAGGACGTACGCCCTGGCTTTAGCGCGGAGACGCTTCACCTCAACGTCACTGGAAGGTTCCCCCTCGTCCCTTATGCAGGAGATGAGGGGATCCATCCACGAGGCAGCCCGAGTGACCTCGGAAACCTCCGGGACGCGAACCTCAGGATTCGCGTCCGGGAGGGTTATCGAGGGTCTTGTGATGACTTCCAGAAAGGCGCCCTTGGGAAGAGGTTCCCGGGCGCTGGCCGCCCGGGCCAACGCATCGGCCCGGTTATTATCCCGTCGGGGGATGTACCGGGCCTCCAAGCCTTCGAAGTGTCTCTCCATCTTCCGCACTTCGCCCAAGTATAGACTCAGGTTCGCATCGTGGCACAAGTAGGACTTGTCCATTTGGTTGACCACCAGCTGGGAGTCTCCTTTCACTAGGAGGCGGCAGATTCCCAGGGAGCGCGCGAGGCGCAATCCCAGGAGGAGGGCCTCGTACTCGGCGACATTGTTTGTAGCCGGGAACTCGAGTCTGGCGGCGTATTCCAGCATCTCCCCTCCGGGACTCCGGAGAACCACCCCCGCGCCGGCCCCGGCAAGGCACAAGGAGCCATCGAACATGAGTGTCCAATGGTCCTGGAACCGGGGAGGGGCGAGGGGAGTCCCTTCGTCCGCTTCGGCGGTCGGGGTCCATTCCGCCACGAAGTCAGCGAGGACTTGCGACTTGATGGCGGAGCGGCCCGTGAAGGTGAGGGAGAAAGGAGCGAGCTCGGCTCCCCACTTGCCAATCCGGCCGGTGGCCTCCTTGTTCCGCACCACTTCTCCCAGCGGGAGAGATGACGGGACCGTGATTGGGTGCCCGAGGAAGTAGTGGCAGAGCTTTCGCGACGCCATGAGGAGGGCGTAGCACAGCTTCTCCACCTTAGTGTACCGCATCTTAGCCCCTTGAAGGGCCTCGCTGACGTAGTACACAGGACGTTGTTGTCCATCCTGGTCTTTCACGAGCACCGCGCTCACTGCGACGGGGGTTGCGGCGAGGTATAGTAGCAGGGGTTCCCCCGGGGACGGGCTCACGAGCATCGCAGGGTTCGCGAGGTACTTTTTTAGCGCGTCGAACGCCGTCTGGGCCTCGGGAGTCCACCTGAACCCCTCGAGATCCCAAAGGATTTTGAAGAACTGGAGCCCGCGTTCTCCTGACCGCGAGACGAAACGACCCAACGCGGCCAGGCGGCCTGCAAGCCTCTATACGTCTTTGACGGAACGTGGGGGAGGCATGTCCAGCAGGGCCCGAATTTTTTCGGGATTCGCCTCAATGCCCCGCTGGGACACCAAGAAGCCAAGCAGCCTCCCGCCGCGTACGCCGAAAGCGCATTTTTCCAGGTTGAGCTTCAACCCGTACTTGCGAAGGCTGCAAAAGGTCTCCGCCAAGTCGTCGATGTGTGCGGCCGTGCGGAGGCTTTTGATAACCGCATCGTCAACGTAGACCTCGACATTGCGGCCGATTTGATCCTTCAGGACCAGCGTCATGAGACGCTGGAGGGTTGCCCCGGCATTTTTCAACCCGAAGGGCATGTGGAGATAGCAGAAGGTGCCGAGGGGAGTTATAAAACTCGTCTTTTCCTCGTCCTCTGTAGCCATTCGAACCTGATGGTATCCCGAATACGCATCGAGGAAGCTCATCAGTTCGCACCCCGCGGTCGAATCGACCAGTTGGTCTATCCGCGGGAGTGGATAGTTATCTTTTGGGCAAGCGCGGTTGAGATCAGTGAAATCCACGCACATCCTCCACTTGCCACTTGATTTCTTCACGAGGACGGGGTTTGCCAACCATTCGGGGTGGAGGACCTCTCGCACGAACCCCGCCTCTAGAAGCTTGGAGACCTCTACCTTGATGGCGTCTTGGCGCTCGAGAGATAACTTCCTCAACTTCTGCTTGACCGGGGAGCGGCCGGGGATCACAGCGAGCTTATGCTCAATGATGTCCCGGGCGACGCCTTGCATGTCCGAGGGTTCCCATGCGAAAACGTCTGAGTTTTCGCGAAGGAAGACCGCGAGCCGCTCGGCGTGCTCCTCGGTGAGGTCTGCTCCGATCCTGACGGTTCTCTCTTCACCTCCCGCGGACAGTCGGACTTCCTGAAGGTCTCCCTCGGGGCGTGGCCTCGGAAATGGCCTCCCGAGGGGAACGGCCGGGGCTGCATGAGATTCAGGGGGAGGTGCCCCCCCCGGGGTCTTGATCACGTTGATGTTCCCGACGGCGGCGGTGGCGCGTTCGTAAAGAGCGCGGGCCACGTTCTGATCGCCTCGAACGGTGATTGCGCCGTGAGGCCCAGGGATTTTCACGCAGAGATAGTTCTGGTGAATCGCCGCCCCCAGGTGGTTGATCGTAGTCCTCCCCATAATAGCGTTGTATGAAGAGGGGAGGTCCACCACATCGAATCGGACCATCTCCGTCCGGTAGTTCTCCGGGGTGCCAAAAGTCATTGGTAGATCGACCTTCCCCACCGGGTGGACGGTCTTCCCGGGAACGAAGCCTTGTAATGGCCCGAGTGCGGGCTGCAGTAGCTTCTCATCGACTTGCATTTCCCTGAACGCCTTCAGGTATAATACGTCGGCGGAGCTCCCACCGTCGACGAGGATACGTGCCAGTTGGCAGTTGTAGACTGTAGCTGAGACGATGAGCGCGTCGTCGTGCGGGAAGCGAACCCCGCGCGCATCTTCCGCCGTAAAGGTGAGGGGGACGTCCGACCACTTTGGTGGCGGAGACGCATGCAGCACCCCCACTACCTTCACTTCTCGCGCGTACTCCTTGCACTGGCGCTTGGAGTCCCGTCTCGCGGCAGATCCCCCCGTAATGACGTTTATGCGTCTTTGGGAGGTTTGGAAGGGGAGCTCCTGAGCTGGGCTCCCTTCTTGCGTTTGTCTTTGCTGCTCACCCGCGGGAGCGGGGAGCGCGGGCAAAGTTGTCGGGGGAGGCAAGGAGGCAGGGCCCCCTCCCCCCTGGCTGCGCTGGTCGAGGAAGGCTGCGAAGTGTTGTAGAAGCTGATGGCATTCTCGAGTAGCGTGGGTACTCGACTTGTGGAAGGTGCACCACACGTTGGCTGTGCCCTCCTTGCTCTCCTTGGCGCGGTTTTCGCGCCCGCGGGAGGATTGTCCTCCAGCGTAACCCTTTGACTTAGGAGGGGCGCGACTGCCTTTGGCGCTGTCGCGCGAGCTGCCTCCGCCCTCGAGGACGAAAGCGTCCCGAGGCCGTGGCTCGCGACGATCACTTCTTCGGGGACGTTTGCTGGAGGGGTCCCTTGGCTCCCGGTCGGCGGGGGCAGGAGCCCCCTGGTTCTTTTTCCAAAGATCGTCCTCCTCCGCGCGGGCGTACTTCTCAAGTACGGTGAAGAGTTCGTCGGCGGAGGTGGGGCAGCTCCGAGAGAGCCTCCGGTGGAGCTCCCCGGGGAGTATCCCGCTCTTGCATGCTTCGATGACCGTGGAGTCAGGGACATGCGCCACTTTGCTTTTTACCTGAGCGAAGCGCTTAAAGAAGCTGCGGATAGTCTCCCCCGTCCTCTGCCGGACGGTGTAGAGCTGGGACGAGTCCAAGGGCCGCACGTAGTTGCCTTGGAAGTTCGCACAAAATTCGCGCTTCAGCTGCACGAAGGACTTGATGGATCCCGCCTTCAGGTTGTAGAACCATGAGCGTGCGATGCCCGTGAGGTAGAGGGGGAAGACATTGCATTGCACAGTCTCGTCCCCCCCGGCCGCCGAGATGGCCGTCGAGTACACCTGCACAAACTCGTAAGGATCGGCCTCACCATTGTAATGCTCGATGTGCGGCGGGCGGTAAGGCCGCGGCCAGCGTATGCAGCGGAGACGGCTGCACAACGGTTGGTTGGTCCCTTCAACTTCCTTGGGGGATCCATGGTCACCGTCATCGCTTGCCAGGGACGCGTGCTCATTGTCGGAGTCTGGAAGGGGTGGCAGCGGTCCGCCGGTTTGGCGGTGTCGTCTCTTTTCTTCCGGGTTGGTTGAGCTGACCTCTTGGGCATCAAGGTATCCCCCAGGAGTGGTGGCAGCTTCTTTGAACGGTCTTTTCCTCCGGACGATTTGGGAGCGCGTCTCCGCGCGCCCGTGGGTTCGGGGGAGCCCTGACCGATGACGGGAGGTGGTTTCTCCGGACCTTGCGGTACGCATTCGCTCGACCTCCTCCCTTGTGAAGCGGGTCTGATCCGCTGGGGGCGCCCGCGGGGGCGGCCCCGGAGGGGGAGGGAGCTGATGCGCGTTTGCCACAGTCCCAGCGGACGCTGCCGGCGCGCGGACCGGGCCATGCGCCGGGTCCGCGCTCGGTTCGGCGGCGGGAGTGGTCCCAGTTCGAGTCCCCGGGGCGTCCGCGGGAGCGGGCGGTGCACCGATCACGGGCGTCGGCCCACGGAGGCTGCCGGGCTCAGGCGCCGGGGTTGTGCCCGGCGCGACGGTAGCCGCTCGCGGGGGTTCTGGACCCGGGGCCAGGCGACCCCCAGAGGCAGGGGAGGGCTCGGAGACGAGTTGACTCCCCGGCGCGGGAAGTGTCCCCGGGATCGGATATGGCCCGGGCGCACCCCCGGGAACGGGGAACATCCCCGGCCCGGGAAAGGCGGGGTTCCCCATGAAGAATTGGGGCGGGGCCCCCATGAACGGATACGGAGGCGGATAGACAGGAGCCGGGGGCCGCACCAGGACGCGCAGCAGCTCTTCCAGGGTGTGCTGGGTACGAAGCTGGCCCTGGATCAAAGCCCCCAGCATGGAATCTCCGGAGACCGGAACGGAGAGTTGGGGTGCACGGCCGCTGGGTCGGAAACGAGGGCCCTTTGGCCGGAGGCCGCGAGTAGAGGAAGCGAGTCCTCCGCCCGTGCACCCCCGGGCGGCAGGGCCGCAGAGGCCTCATCTCGCGGATGCGGAGCCGGGTTACTAGGACCAGCGCTCTCGGGAGATGAGAGGGCTTGAGCTCTGGTGGTTGCGGGAGCCATGGCGATTCGTCGCGGACTCCCCACGGTCGGCGCCAACTGTCGTGGTATTACGGATACCCCGGCAGGTTCGGACGTGAGCAGCACGAGTACAGCGGCGCGAGCAGACCGAGTTACTGGTCTCCTCCCGCCGGGCAACACAAAAAGTGACACGGAGGTTTATACAGGTTCGGGTCCCAGTGGGGGCCCTAGTCCTGTTGGCTCTCTCCGGACGCGAGTCCGCTGGGGAGGTGAGCTCTCGGGGAGAGGTCTCCAAGAGAGCCGGGAATTGTGTTTATATGAAATGAATTCGAATCCCTGAAAAAGGGTACAAGAGGGGTATATATAGCCCCTAAGAAATACAAAAGACGAAAATGCCCTCGCTGCAACCGTCGGATGGCAGGGCGAAGACGTCCTTTGGCCTGATGGACGGCCTGGATGCACGACACGTGGCACCACAAGATTCCTAGGGGCCCCACGGTCAGCAACAGCTCTTCATGGACCCGGAGGCTCTCCGGATCTCACCGGGCGCCACCGGGGTTCCGGAGACCCTCCGTATCTCACCGGGTGCCACCGGGGTCCAAGAGGCCCTCCGGGGTCCCGGAGACCCTCCGGAGCTCGCCGGGTGTCACCGGGGTCCCAGAGACCCTCCGTAGCTCGCCGGGTGTCACCGGGGTCCCGGAGACCCTCCAGACCTCACCGGGTGTCACCGGGGTCCCGGAGACCCTCCGTACTCACCGGGCGTCACCGGGGTCCCGGAGACCCTCCGTATCCCCCCGGGTGCCACCGGGGTCCCGCAGACCCTCCGGATCTCACCGGGTTCCCAGGGACCCTCCGGAGCTCACCGGGTGTCACCGGGGTCCCGGAGACCTGCCGGACCTCACCGGGTGCCACCGGGGTCCCGGAGACCCTCCGGATCTCACCGGATTCGCGGAGACCCTCCGGATCTCACCGGGTTGCCGGGGACCCCCCGGAGCTCACCGGGTGTCACCGGGGTCCCGGAGACCCTCCGGACCTCACCGGGTGCCACCGGGGTCCCGGAGACCCTCCGGATCTCACCGGATTTCCCGGAGACCCTCCGGATCTCACCGGGTATCACCGGGGTCCCGGAGACCCTCCGGATCTCACCGGGTTCCCGGAGACCCTCCGGATCTCACCGGGGTCCCGGAGACCCTCCGGATCTCACCGGGTGCTTCTTCGGACTTCGTGGGACCGCCGGGGATTCCCCCAACAATTAGTTTCCATCTCATGCTTGATTTGTAATGTTCTGAATTTCTTAGTTCAGAGTCCTGTGCGATGACTTGTATTGATCGATAACCTGACTGCACTGATTTCTGAGTGATATTTGTTTAATTCTTTGCCTCCAACTGATTGTGATTGTCGAAATCTGTCTTTGATGAGTCAAGTTTATTGATGTGCAAATCCCTATGTGTGTCACTCCAGTGGAGGTTAGTTGCAAATTGCTACTGTTTAGCTACTGCTTTTGCCTTCCGTGTCTTTGGTATCTTAGTATTTTGAAGCTGACATCAATATCTGAGACTTTGGGTTTTGGTGCGTGCTGATTGCGGGGTTGTTTCGCTGGATTCGTTTCTGTATGGTCAAGAGGAGTTGCAGATAACTGGTGTTTGTTTTGTTCTCGTTGTTCATTGATACTCGTTGTAGAGTGTAATCATTAATAGTAGTCCGCTCTTCCACTCATGCGAGATTACTACTCGACTACTACTCTTCTACGTGTATTCATGAATCATAGGTTCATAACAAACACTAGTTGCTTGTCGAGGCGACCTACTCTTTCTCTCTTCGCATTTCTTCTCTTTCGTTTGATTTATTTTCATTTGTGACCAATTTAGTCTAGTTCCTCATGTTTTGCTTCTCTAGTCCCTGTGGAAAGAACGACTGAATACTCTCCTACTGCATCGTCTTCGTTCTATTGCGAGACGGTCTAGGCCGGTATCAAATAGGTATAGTTTGATCCATCAAAGAGTGGTGGTTTGCCAATATTAATCTGACCCTCACTAGCCATCTTTATCCTACTCCGGGATGGTTAAATCCTCTAAATATGGAGTCCAAGCTTTGATACCAATTGAAAGGGATCTAGGATATCGACTAGAGGGGGGGTGAATAGACGATTTTGACAATTTAACAACTAATCAAGCAATTAACAATAAATGAGAGCAAATAGCTAAAACAAGATGAACAACAAGCAATTTAACACAAGGATATATCCCATGGTCTTGGTGATTTGCCGATCACCCCTAATCCACGTTGAGGCAAACTCAAATCTCTAACCGCTCCTCTATCTAGTCGACTTCCTCTCAAGAAGTGACTTAGATCTCGAGCCGGATTAGTATGATGAGTTATCCAAACCTCGATTCCACTATTGATGCACTTTACCACTCCGGCAAGGCGTGCTCGACCCTTTCACAAGATGTTTTGAGGCTTCTTCACAATCTTCCTTGAAGAGATCTCCAAATCCTTCCTCCTAGCCGTCTAGGAGCCGGCAAGCTCCAAGAGTAATAAGCCGGTGATGATCACTTAATGCTCTTCTAGTGCCACAAGGTTTCTTTAGTGATCTAAATGCAATGCACTAGAAGATCTCAAATGCACACTCTCTGAAATTCAAGAAATTGAACACTAGAGTGTATGAAACTTGTTTTTGCTCTTAAGAATGATGGCAATGATCACAAATAAGCCAAAGGTCCTAAACAGGACCATGCATGGGAGTATATATACCCCCCACAATAAATATAGCCGTTACAAGCCGTTGGAAGAAAAAGATCACTTGGCGGTCAGACCGCAGGTATAAGCCCGGTCAGACCGCCGCAATTGCAACGGTATTAAACAGGGGAAATAAATGCTCACCTGCCCTTGTCGGGCACTCTCAAGGTCAGACCGCAGCCAATGGCGGTCAGACCGTGAATCCTTCCAGAGACGACATGGTTTCTGGACACGATTTACGGTCAGGCCGAAAACTTCGGACAGACCGGCCACACGGTCAGACCGTAGCACAAAATCTCGGTCAAACCGTTTTAGCGGTCAGACCGACTCAACATACTATGTTCCATAAAATGTGATCATGAAGCTCCAGGAGTCTGACTTGGGGTTTAACCACGGACAAACCAATCTTTTTAAGAAAATAACCATACTTTAACAAAACTTTTGGTCAGTCCGAAACAACATTCAATCAGACCGTTTATGCAATCAGATCGGCTAACAATCGGTCAGACCGACAGAGACTGAACTTGGCTGTTTTGAATGGCTATAACCATTTTCAAAGGATATGACCTTCTAGTATGCAATGCAAGTTGTTTTTATGACTTGTGGCACATAGATGAACTATTTAGTGATACACCACATGCTCCTCTTAATAGTACGGCGACTATCCTATAATCCGGTCAAAATTATTCTCTAATCACCTTAGACCGGTAAAAAGAAAAAGACCATATTCCGTACCTTTGCCTCTTTGCTCAATGTCCTTTCTTCATCATGTAGCTCTTTCTTTGCCTTTCATTATCCTGTCTTTTGAGTTTGTTCTTGACACAACTTAACAGGTAACGTTAGTTCAACATTTGTAATTGTCATTAATTACCAAAACACTCCTTAGGGGCCTAGAAGCTACTGCGTGTCCGGGCCCTAGGTTCACCTCAGGTGTCCCCGCGGGGCAGACTGTCCGACACTGTCGCCGGACCGGGGGCCTTTCGCACCTTAGCACGCTTCGGCTCGGGCACCCCGGTGACCTCCTTCCCCCGCTTGTGGGATCCGGGGGTAGGGAGGGGCTGCCTCACCGGCAGCGTCAGTCTGAAGGCTTCCGCCACCAAGTTGCGGGGAGGGCCCTCCCTGATGAAGTGCACGACCCTCTCGTGATCGTCAGCATAGTACCTCCCAAAGAGGTTCTCCGCCTTTTCCCGGGCGGACGGGTACGGCCGGACTGCAAGAACGAGTGTTAGTCAAAAAACTTAAGTAAAGAGGCGAGTTACCAGATACTTACGCCGGGTGACTAGCCTTTGCGGAGGCCGAAGAGCCGGGCACAGCCCGATCCCTCTCCACCCATGGGAGAAGGGGGAGAGGTTGAGGAGCCCCAGCTCCTCGGTGGCATCCCTCATGGACCTCCGGCCCCAGGCGCTAACGACCTTGCCGAGGAGCTTCAACTCCTTAGGAGTCCACACCGGGGGCTTGGGAGCGGACGAACGGTAGTAGGAAGGGGCTCCGAGAAATAGGTGAGCCCGGAGTCTCGCGCCCGGAGATAGAACCATCTCCGAAGCCAGTCACCCCAATGATCCCGGGAGGCCGCCACCGGGTACTCCTCTACCCGGGAAGGGAGAAGTTGCATCATGATGCAGCCGTAGGCGGACTTTGGTCCTCCCCGGATGATGCACGAGCCTCTCCCGGAAGGCTCATAGAAATACCGGAGATGCCGAATGTCGGCTGTCGTCCGGTGGCCGTCTCGAACAGCCAAATGAAAAGACCCAGTCGGACGAATGTGTTGGGAGTGAGGTGGTTCAACGCCACCTCGTACTCTCAGAGGAACTCCCAGAGCAAAGGATGCGCCAGGAGCCGAAGGCCAGCCTCTTGGAACGCCTCGAAGGTGATGACCTCTCCGGGCCGGGGGCGTGGTGCGGTCTCCTTTGAGGGGACCCGAACGTCCCCATCTGCGACCACCCCGCGCTCCACGAGGGACTCCAAGTCCCCCACGGTGAACTCCGAGACCTAGAGGAAGTCCGCGGTAACTTCCTCCGGGGGAACATCGACAACCTTGTCGCGACCCTTCGGAGCCATCGAGATCCTCGGGTACCTAGGTTTCCGAAAACTAAGCTACCAGGAGAAAGCTACCGGGAGCCTAGAGAGCCGGAGAGAAGAGGAAGGCTTGAAGTTTGGAATGAACCCTCCGGGGCCCCTCAAAGCCCTATTTATAGAGCTCTTGCGTGGCTCCGATGGGCGCCACGTGGCTCACCCTGATCAATCTCGGCCGTCCATTTGAAACGACTCGCGCAAACCGACAGGGCGCGTGCGCGGGAGACGAAGCGACGATGGTTTGAACCGCGCGAGGCATTTATTGCTGGCGGCGTCATGATGACCGACGGCACCGCCATAAGTATCTGGCGCGAGGTTCAAAGCGTCGGCGAGGCGCCGAAAATCCATCCTGGAGGAGATGTTCCTAGTTATGTGAGCCATCCCCTCTGGGGACCCGAACAGTGTCCCCGGAGGACATGGGGGACAGCTGTTGGGGGAAATCTCCGCGGGATCAAGTCCAGGTAAGGGGACAAGGCCCCCAGTGACCCCTGTCCTATGACGATCGCGCCTCGGGAACTTGCAAGGACACTTGTCAAGCATCTAGGTCCCTCGGCCTGGAGAAAGACGTCTGTGCCCTCTGATCCAACGACTACAGCCAGGGTAGTTTAGTATTTTTCATCTTTTGGGCCTATATAAGCCCTTGTAACCCCTCTTGTAACCTGAGAACAACTCATTTACACCAATACACAAAATCACAGAGGCGTGCTTAGGAGCACTCTCCCCGCGAGAGACCTCCCCTAGCCAACTCTTGTTGGGATCACGTCGACAGGACTAGAGTCTCCACTGAAGCCTAAACCTGTATAAATCTTTGTGTCACTTACTGCGTTTGCTCGACGGGAGAGAACCGGTCAGGCGGTCAACTCGCGTCGTCTTTTCTTTGCTAGGACCCTCCACAAAACCTGCCGGGGTATTTGCAATACCACGACAACTAATTTATGTTTGGTGGACCTATGTCCATGTTGTTTTTCGTTCAATTAGGTCTCAAGCGAATCAAGCCCCAGAAGCTCACCGTTTCAGCAACTTCAACTAAACATCACACCAAGCAAGACAAGTAACTACTTCATCACCATATTGAACCCATATATTACAAAACTTACGTATGTTGTTTTTAATAAGTACGAGTATATGCATGCAAATGAACAATCACCGGTAGCTGATAGTAGAAAGTTTACCAAGTAACCCAAACCTGTCACAACGGTAAGGATCTAAGCCACCTTAAGTGAAAATTTTTGCCAAACAAACTAAACTCACCACAATGATATGGATGTAAACCACCTATAGTGGAAATCCATATTGAGCAAGCAAAACCCTAAAGTATATCAACAAGGATCTCATTTCAACTACTATATTCAATTAAATTTAGTATGTACTCATACAAGAGAATTTTTGACTAAGTATATTTAAACTGGTGATGTCTATTTGAGAAACTAATGAATGTTAGTGGTGAGGATGGTAGGATTGGTGGGTGAAAACTACTTAAGTGGGATAGTGGTTGGATACCTTACCCTGACAAATAAGGACTAATCAGTTGTGCTATACATGTAGTGGCATAAAAACATACCACCACAAGCCTGGTATGGGATAGGTGTCAGGGTGGAGGGTTTAGCCCACCACAACGGTATTAAGGCTACCAATCCGATGGTAAACCTTATACTGGGTAAAGCTAAGGTTATTATAATACAGGGTAAACAACGTGTTATCCTCAGATCAGTCACATGCAGAACTGTGGCATGTAAATGATTTGACAGTAATAAATTGAGGAATCTTGTGTGTAAAGCGGTACACCTCTACAGAGTTTTAAAGAAGTATTCGAATACCCCTAGCCCCCAGGTTCTTGGGGCATGCCGTGGTGAATGAGTTCAAAATCTTGTTGTGTGGCACAAATAGTGTTTTGAATTTAGAATGATTATGATGTGTTGAATCATTATGCAACCATGAAAATTTGAATTATTTTCTTATGAAACTATCTCTATATGAAGACTCATTTTGAAAATGTACTAAATAGTTTGTCAATTCTTATATGCTCATTTAGCATCTCTTGGTTATTGTTATAACTTACATATCCACTCCACTGGTCATTACTACATTTATATAAATATACAATTGTTATATTGTGACTTACTAGGTACTATGTACTCACTCTTACTGATTGTTTCATTAGCGAAAGAGAATTGGTGAAAGCTTCAGAAGACTAAGATACCTTGCGTCATGTGCCAACTCAAAAATGACCTGTGAAGGATTCTGGACTGCACTTGTATCTCTCAAAAAGAAGCAAATTAATTTCTTATTTTAACGCTGTTAGCCTCTCTAATGTAATTATGGTATTATATCCATAAGTAATAATGATTATAATTTTTATGCTGCTATTACCATTATACAGTAAATAAAAATTGAGATCCACAAATATGAGAGCAACTGTATCCTGAGCAGTTACGGAGTTGGGGCTAAATCTTGAGTGTTATGTCTAATGAAATACACAGAAAATTATAAATACATGAGTTGTTTGAAATGGATATCTAGGTACAACATAGGAAAATATAAGGATAGAATACAAATCAAGATACAAAAAAAATTTCAACAAGGTTATACTTTGTTTTATTATCACCAAAATTCTTACAAAAAAGTAGTTCCAAAAGATCTTATACAAGAAAAATTTCATAAAATTAAAATCCGCTAAAACTCATCTGTTGTTCGTCCGTTCAAGTCCTCTAAAGTATGGAAATGGAGGCCATGTACCAACGCATTACCTACCAACATGCCGCTAATTGAGTTGGTTGGCCAATGACTGTTTCCATTGGTTAGGATGGTCAAAGACGTAAATCAAGAATAATCCACACATTTTCTTGAATTTTTCGTACGGAAAACCCTAATTAAAAAAATAATTTCGCAAAAAACACAAAAGAAAAAAAAATTGCAGAAATGACCACAGTCGCCACTCGGGTTGGCGACTGAGTGGCTGCTGCCCTAAGTCACCAATTGGGCTGGCGACTTAAGGCCACGTCCTCAGTCACCATCCCAGTTGGCGACTTAGGGTCTACCAGATTTATTTATACACTAATAGGTTTTGTTTATTATTATTTCCAAAATAACAAACGTAGTTTTGATTATTTCAAAAATAACCCATGTGGTGTATGTTGTTTGTAAAATAGCCTGCAAGATTGTTTTTTATGTATGAATAACCGAAATAAAAAGAATAATTGCAGATAAAACATAGAAAGGCATATTGCAGATAACCACGTCCGGGTCGGCATGGACGGGATGGGGCGGAATGCAGGGCGGGCGCCTACTGGACGGTGCCGATGTAGCAGATGAGGACGTACCAGCAGGCTCATGCACCGTACGCTGCGACATGGTGACGTACTCATCGTCCAGGTCGAACGTGATGTCGAACCCCGGGCTGGAATCAGAGCTCGTAGGGGTACCCTCAGAGATCCGTACAGCCCCACGCGACGCCACGTCCACGTGAGGTGGAACACCTGAACGGTAAGAGCACGCCGGGGGCGCACCAAGATAAATAGGGGCGTCAATGGCCTTACCTGACGGTCCGGGTGCATCCGGCGGATGAGCGGGCAACTGCGACGGCGTCTGAATGGGAGGGGCCCTCGGCGAAGGAGGTGCAATAGATGTCGACGAAGTGGTGAAACTCTCCCGCAACAGCTGCGTCGCGACTCGATGAATGAAGGCGATGGTCTTCTTGTACTCCTCGGGTGCGATAGGTAGACGTGACTCGTCCCGATGGAGTAGCGGCTGTGTGGTGGAGGTAATCGCATGAAGGCCGTCAACCTACAAGACCACAACACAATGGTAAGCGGAAATAACAATAACAAGCAAGAAACCGAGTATTTGTTTGTATCTGGCAATGCACACAGGATGCGTGGTCTGAATCGTACGTCTGCTACACACTCGGGGTAGGGATTTCGGCAGGCGTTGGAGCTGGTGGGGCAATGCGAGGAATGGTGCGGGGGATATACCATCGGAGGTAGTCGCCATATGTCCTCGGATCGTATGGCCTATCCTCGCGCACTAGATCCATCCCTGCTCTCTGCTCCCAGCGGCGAGTGTACGGAGCCTGCCGATCCTCCCAAGTGAAAGCCTTCTTGCCCTTGCGGGTTTGCCTGCAGGAAAAACAAAAGTGTTAAGCCTTTTTGTGGAGCGAAAACACTATACGTAGAGATGATCGTGAGCTTACTCATGCTGGGCGTGTGACAACCGATGTGGAGCATCGACAGGAGGGACCGGCTGAAATAAGCCAAACTGCCGCATCACCCTCCATGGAGCGTATACCTCCAACATATGGCTGAAGACAAGAACACATCGGGTGAGCCATAAGTCCCGGTCCCCTGGACATATCGATGAGATCCTTCCTGGAGCTGTGCTCTCAACGTAGGTGGCCGTCCAGGCCCTCCAGACAACACGCGAGGGATGGAGCAGCTCCAACTCATCGTTGTACGCCCTGTAGCATGCGTGCACCTGGACCGTGGCCCATTGCAGCTCGCGCTGCAACCAACGATCCCCCATGGTCGGGCGATTGGCCTCGTCCTCCGCATCCCTGGGCGGGTACCCCTCCGGCAGCGGCACGGGCACTTCAATGCCGAGCGGTTGTCCTACAGGAAGGTGCTCGTACGACCACAGGAGAATAAGGAGAGGACACCCAGCCATAACTGCCTGCCGGGCACGGCGAACGCATGCGTCGCACAACGCTCAATACGTCGTACACAGAACCGCCGAGCCCCAGCTGATCTGTGGAATCTGCTCGATCGGCATGTCTGCGAGCATCTGCGCGAGTGGAACAAGACAACGGTCCACCGTGTCGCCGTGCATACCTGCAAACAAAAAAAAATAGGAAGTTAAGATTTAAATGCAGTAAGTAACATACATGTGTATGTACCATGAGTAAGCAGAACATGAAGCTACCAAACAGGTGTAGTAGGTACACCTCGAAGAGCCGGCTGACTGTCTACTCATCAGCATCTACTGGGCATATCTGAAAATGAGTGAGCCAGGCTGCAGGAACTCCCGCGTCATGGTGGAAGGGCTCGTGTCCTAGAGATAGTGGGTGAAACCTCTTTGTGAATGCCACATCCCACCCTGCAGGAGTGGGTGGTGGTAACCAGGCCTGTCCGTGAATCGGCAGGCCGAATAACATCGCCACATCCTCCAGGGTGATGGTCATCCTCCCCCGGGGCTGCCCCTCAGGGTGTCCCCGGTAGACCAGGTCCGTTTCTCCTGGGAGGAGGTCGAGCGAATGCGCACGGCCAAGTGCGGGGAAGAGCTTCCCCCGGGTCGCGGACGCGGAGAGCCTCGCTCCCGCACCGGTCGGGGGAAGAGACCCGCCGAAGGAACAACCTCTCCGGGAGAGAGCCCGGACGTCCGGGAACTCAGCCCCGGCCCAGAAGAAAAGCGTCGTTACCGCCACGCCGGCGGACCTCTTGGGCCGCTCCTCGACTTCGACAACGAAGGCGCGTCCCCCGTCAAAAGGGACAGCGACCGGGATTCTCCCCGGGAAGTGCAGGGCGCTAATCAGCCACTCGGCCGCAGACTTCGGTGCATTTGGTGGCCGCGGCCTTACCGCCCACCGCACATCGAGCACTACAACGGTGAGGCTGACCCCTATGAATTCGTGCAGGTATACTCCACCGCCATCTCGGCGGCTCGGGGGGACGAGACGGTATAGTGCAACATCTTCCCCCTCTACCTCACCGAGATTGTCCGGTCCTGATTCTACAACTTGAAGGCCGGCTCCATCAAGTCCTTCACGCAGCTCAAGCACGAGTTCTGCGCGAACTTCTAGGGGAACTACGTGCGTCCCCTGGATTCTTCACAGCTGTACACCGTCCGGCAGAGGACGGGGGAGACCATGAGCAGTTTCTTCAAGCGCTTCGCTCAAGTGAAGAGAAAAGTGTCTCACGTCCCCGACTCTACGGTCATCGAGGCGTGCAAGAGCAGGATCCTCCCTGAGGAGCTCCACCGGAGGCTCTCCCGAAGCTGCCCCTCCTCCGCCGACGAGCTCTTCAACGTACTTGAAAAGTATGCTCGGGCGGATGAGGATGACCTCTGGAAGAAAAACCATGGGGGTCCCGCCCCCGCTGACCGGGGGGCCAGGGACCCCCTCAAACGACCCAGGCTGGGGGGTCGTAACGAGCCACGGCCTCGGGACACTTTTGTCCTCGAGGGCGGAGGCAGCTCACGCGATGCCCCGAGAGGCAACCGCCCCTTCCCCAAGCCGAGCGGCCGTGGGGGAGGATAGTCGTCCCGCGGCCGAGAAGGCCCTGCGGGGAGAAGCAGGGAAGGACCGTGGTGCACCTTCCACGGGTCCAGTACCCATGCTTCCGGATAGTTCCACTAGCTGCTGCCGCACTTTGCGGCGTTCCTCGACCGGCATGGGCGGGGGGGGGGACTCCGGCCTCCTTGCCCCCTCAGCCAGCTGTACTGGCCCTTCCTGCTCCCGTGGGGGGACAGCAGGGACCCCCTCAAATGCCCCAGGCAGGGGGGCCGTAACGAGCCACGGCCTCGGGACACCTTTGTCCTCGAGGGCGGAGGCGGCTCACCCGACCCCCCGAAGGGCAACCGCTCCTTCCCCAAGCCGAAAGGCCATGGGGGAGGACAGTCTTCCCACTACTGGGAAGGCCCCGCGGGGAGAAGCAGGGAAGGACCGTGGTGTACCTTCTACGGGTCCAGTACCCATGCTACCTGAGAGTGCCACCAGCAGCTGCAGCACTTCGCGGCGTTCCTCGACCAGCATGGGCAGGGGGGGGGATTCCGGCCTCCTTGCCCCCTCAGCCGGCTCTACCAGCCCTTCCTGCTCCCGCGGGGGGTCAGCAGGGGCAGACGCGGGAGGGGGAGCCGTCAGAAACTCTCCCCTTCCAAACTTCCTAGCAGCGTGTTAACGTCATAGTGGGAGGGTCCGCTTCCGGGCGGGACTCCAAGCGCCAGCATAAGGAGTACGTGCGCGAAGTCAAGGTAGTGGGGGTGCTACATACGTCCCCACCACCCAAGTGGTCGGACGTCCCCCTCACCTTCACGGCGGAAGACGTGTGCGGGGTTCGCTTCCCCCGTGACAACACGCTTATCGTCTCCGCCATTATTTACAACGTCCTCTACCTGAAAGCTTTCAGGGAGATGCAAGTTGATGCGCACGGTGGCCCGATCTTCCGACAGGTAGAGGTAAGTCGATTGGTGGAGACTCGACGTTAACGATCCGGCTTCCGATCAGAACCGATCCGAACCCAGCAATCGCTACACCACGGCTCCGTTGGTTATCAACCATGCACAAACACGATTGACCTCGCCAAGAAGGCTTATCCCTGCATGCGAATCGAGAACACAAGCAAGAACGAGAAAGAAGCAATCTGAAATATTGCAAATATAAATTGAATCTCACGAGTTGGGGTTCCACAAACTGATACACGGCGAAACTGTTCTTTGACAGATTAATCTAAGCAAAACCCAAACCAAACCCTAGCGGCGGCTACTGAATATAAGGGCTAAGGGACGTCCTAGAAACCCTAGACGTGTCCGTGATGGACTCCAACACGATACATGGGCCAACGGCCCAAATTGGTGACGCAGCACCCTGGGACAGATTCTGTCTGCCAACATGCAACGCGAATTCCCGTCGACTCAGCAGTCCAATTGACCTGAAACCGGTGCCATTGGAAAGGTTATCTCCTTAGCTTTCGATAAATATGTCGATCATTGAAATCGGAGTCCGTTTGTGGCCTGGGCGACGATTTTAGTGAACACTGCTCCTGGTGGCCGAGGTAGTCGACTCCGAGATGAATTGGGACTCCGACTCCGAGATGAATTGGGACTCCAACTTGACTTGGACGCCCTCCTGGCCTCCCTCCTGGCCCTTGCTGGTTCCCAAGGCCTTCATGATCCTCTCCAAAGTTCCTAAGTACAATATAATCAATAATATCATTAGGTAGCATACTATCCTCACAAGTATATACACGGGCACTTAGGAACGAGCTCACCTGTTGATTCAATTGCCGTGCTCGTGCTCTTGTGATGGGTCCTTGCATCACAACTGGAGGAGTCTCGGGCGTATGCATAGGAGTGATGTCCTCATCATCCTCCCCCTCTTGAAGTGGAGTCGTCCTCGACTCAAGCTCATCTTCTTCTCCCATGAACGGTTTCAAATCTGCAATGTTAAATGTGGGACTAACCCCAAATTCGGGCGGCAACTCAAGTTTATATGCATTATCATTTATTTTCTCAAGTATCTTGAAAGGACCATCAGCTCTAGGCATTAATTTAGACTTTCGCAATTCTGGAAAACGATCCTTTCTCAAGTGTAACCATACTAAATCACCCGGTTCAAGGTTTACTTCCTTTCTACCTTTACTTCCCGCAGTCCTATACCTTTCATTATTTTCTTTAGTCTTTTCATGCAATTTCAAAATAAATTCAGCACGTTCCTTAGCATCATGATTAACTCGTTCACTAGTAGGTAAAGGTAATAGATCAATAGGAGCACGGGGATTGAAGCCATACACTACCTGAAAAGGACTTACCTTGGTGGTGGAGTGTACCGCCCTATTATAAGCGAACTCAACATGCGGCAAACACTCTTCCCACATCTTCAAATTCTTCTTCAAAACAGCCCTCAACATAGTAGATAATGTACGATTTACTACCTCGGTTTGGCCGTCGGTTTGGGGATGACATGTTGTTGAAAACAGCAGCTTGGTCCCCAATTTATTCCATAGAGTTCTCCAAAAGTGGCTCAAAAACTTGGCATCACGATCTGACACAATAGTAGAAGGCATACCATGCAAGCGAACGATTTCTTGAAAGAAAAGGTTAGCAATATTAACAGCATCGTCGCTCTTATGACAAAGAATAAAGTGAGCCATCTTAGAAAATCTATCAACCACCACAAAAATACTATCCCTCCCCCGCTTGGTCCTAGGCAGTCCTAAAACAAAGTCCATAGATATATCCTCCCATGGAGTGCTAGGAACAGGAAGAGGCATATATAAACCATGTGGATTCAATCGTGACTTAGCCTTTTGACATGTAGTGCAGCGGGATACAAACCACTCAATGTCTCGCCTCATCTTCGGCCAAAAGAAGTGAGCGGACAGAACGGCCTCCGTCTTCTTGGCACCAAAATGACCCATAAAACCTCCTCCATGAGCTTCCTGTATCAAAAGAAAATGAACGGATCCAACTGGAACGCATAGGCGGTTAGCTCTAAACAAAAATCCATCATTTATCACATATTTGTCCCATGTTCTTCCCTCTTTGCAATGCAGCAAGACATCCTTAAAATCATCATCATTAGCATATTGTCCTTTAATTGATTCCAATCCAAATATACGACAATCAAGTTGGGACAACATGGTATATCTCCTAGACAAGGCATCAGCAATCACATTATCCTTCCCTTTCTTGTGTTTGATAACATAAGGAAAAGATTCAACAAATTCAACCCATTTAGCATGTCTACGATTCAGTTTCACTTGACTGCGAATATGTTTTAGCGACTCATGATCGGAATGAATAACAAATTCTTTGGGCCAAAGATAATGTTGCCACATTTCTAAAGATCGCACAAGAGCATACAATTCTTTATCATACGTGGAATAATTCAAAACAGGACCACTCAATTTTTCGCTAAAGTAAGCAACAGGTTTACTATCTTGCATCAAAACACCGCCAAGTCCAACCCCACTAGCATCACATTCAAGCTCAAAGGTCTTATTAAAATCAGGAAGTTGGAGTAAAGGTGCATTAGTAAGCTTATCTTTCAAAAGGTTGAAGGCATTCTCCTGTGCTTGCCCTCAATGGAACACAACTCCCTTCTTCGTCAACTCGTTCAATGGGGCTGCAATGGTGCTGAAATCCTTCACAAAGCGGCGGTAAAATCCGGCAAGTCCATGGAAGCTCCGCACTTGTGAAATCGTCGTGGGCGTTGGCCAACTCTTAATCGCGTGCACCTTGGCTTCATCCACCTCAATTCCCTGTGTAGTCACAACATAGCCAAGAAACGATACTCGTTGGGTGCAAAAAGTGCACTTCTCGAGGTTACCAAATAAACGTGCAGTACTCAAAGCATCAAAAACAGCACGTAGATGATCAAGATGTTCATGTAACGACTTGCTGTAAATCAATATATCATCAAAATAAACCACCACAAATTTCCCAATGAAAGCTCGTAAAACCTCGTTCATTAAGCGCATGAAAGTGCTAGGTGCATTAGTTAAACCAAAAGGCATGACTAACCACTCATACAATCCAAACTTGGTTTTAAAGGCTGTTTTCCATTCATCTCCCAATTTCATTCTTATTTGGTGGTATCCACTACGCAAGTCAACCTTAGAAAAAAATTATAGAACCACTTAACTCATCAAGCATGTCATCTAACCTAGGAATAGGATGACGGTACCTTATTGTGATATTGTTAATGGCTCTACAATCTACACACATGCGCCAACTGCCATCTTTCTTAGGAACCAAAATAACAGGAACAGCACAAGGACTAAGGCTCTCACGTACATACCCGCGGTCCAAAAGATCTTGGACTTGGCGCTGAATCTCCTTAGTCTCCTCGGGGTTGGTCCTATAAGCAGCTCGGTTTGGCAAACTCGCTCCAGGTATCAAATCAATTTGGTGCTCAATCCCTTGTATGGGTGGGAGTCCTGGAGGTATCTCGGCAGGAAAAACATCTGCATACTCCTGCAAAAGGTTAGTGACAGCAGGAGGCAAAGTACTGGGCATACAATCCAATGAAAACAAAGCATCTTTGCATAGCAAAGCATAGCACGGTGCATCATTCTCATTAATTTCAGCAAGGTCACATTTTGTAGCAAGCATAACACCACCCTTCAATTTAATTCCCTCGGACCTAGAACTAGGTTCTTTCTTGTCTTTCTTAGGTGGGAAAATATTTTTAGCCACTTGCTGATTTTCAGATTCAAGCGCACTCTCTTTTCTCTCATTTTCAGCTCTCTCTTTGTCACATTGCACAATTTCAGTAGGAGTCATAGGGAGCAAAGTGATTTTCTTCCCCTTGTGCATAAGAGTGTATTTGTTACTTCTACCGTGATGAATTGCATCAGTATCAAATTCCCATGGACGGCCTAACAAAAGGGAACATGCTTGCATAGGCACTACATCAAAATCAGCAAAATCATGGTATGTTCCAATGGAAAATTGCACTCTCGCAGTTTGTGTTACCTTCACCTTACCGCTGTTATTGAACCATTGAATATGGTAGGGATGAGGGTGTGCACGTGTGGGCAAGCAAAGCTTCTCCACCAGATCTGAACTCACCAAGTTATTGCAGCTCCCACCATCAATTATGACATGAACACGACGGTCCTTGACGATGAGGTACATCTGAAACAAATTATGGCGTTGTAGCTTGTCCGCTTGCTCCATTTGAGCGCTCAACACTCGTTGCACAATGATTGTCCTATAATTCTTGGTGGCAGCGGTCCCTAAAATCTCCTCATCATCGTCGTCCGTCTCATGGTCATCCTCATTATCTGCAAGGTTAGCTACAAGAGCATATTCATCCTCAACATCACTAGCACTAATGTACCCACCTTCTTCTGTTGCAATGTACGCTCGACGACTTGGGCAATCCTTCATGACATGGCCCATCCCCTTGCATCGGTGGCACACAATTTCCGTTGTTCGACCCGTGGAAGCCACCGATGAAGAACTCTTTGTTGGTGCCTGCACATGGTTAGATTTACTCACCTCGGGAACTCGTGATGGCGGTGATGGTGCTGCTGAACGCGCCCTACTCATGGAGGGGGCAGCAGACCGAACAGGAAGGGGTGGAGCTGATTTGGTTGTCCCCGGCGTCGTCTTTGGTGTGGGTATGTTGCCGAAATTACTCCTTGGCCTTTGCTGTTTTCCCTGCAATTCTTTTTCTGCCAACATAGCAAGCTGGAACAATCTATTGATAGAATTATATTCTTTGTAATCAATTATGTCCTGAATCTCGCGCCGTAATCCCCCATAAAAATGAGCCATCTTATCCTCCTCATCCTCAACTACCTCACAACACAACATGCCTATTTGTAGCTCTTGGTAGTACTCCTCAACAGATTTATTATTTTGATTTAAGCGTTGCAAATTCTTGCGCATATCACGTTTATAAGAAGGAGGAACAAATCTTCTACGCATAGCTTGTTTTAATCTATCCCATGTATCAGGTGCTAATCCAGCATTTACTATCTCATTCCACCAAATGATAGCAAAATCTTTAAACTCACTAGTAGCTTGTCTAACTCTATGTATCTCAGGAACAAGATGGGAGTTAAATTTTTGATCAACTGTCATTTCCCAATCTAAGTAAACTTTAGCATCATAAGTACCAGAAAAAGATGGTATGGTAAATTTAACCCTAGCAAAAGAATCATCATGTCCACGACCATTACGAGGATTAAAATTGTTACCTCCCATACCTTGACGGTTGTTATTCAGGCGTTGTTGTTGTCGCACATCCTGTGCAGCGGCGCGAGCGGCAAAGGCATCATGGCCCTCTCAATCCACTTCATCTCCCGCGACAGACTCTTCTTGATCTTCCACTCTGCGAGCTCCATTGGGAGGCGGCTGTCTCTCAAAATTTTCCAACCTGGTAAGAAGATTGGCGATGCTTCGCTCTATCCTCTCCAATCTTTGGTCGTTATCTTGGCCGATCCTTGCGATGTTTGCGTTGATGTCATTGAGCGCGTTGTTAAGCTCGTTCCGTGTAACACACTCATCTTCCTCATTACCTGCCATTGTTAGTTGAAAGAAAGACAAAAGAAACAAAAACAACCGGTGGTATAATCTCTATCAACTACTTTGGCGGCAGAAGGTGGTTTCACTCACTCTCAAGCGTCTTACCACGCTCTTACAAGTGTTCTTACCAATGCAACAGGTGGTACAACCGGCGGCTGGTTCGTGATACCGTGACAAGCTTGAGTGTAGCGATTGCCGAATTGAACCTGAACTGATCAGAAGAAAGGTGGAGCTTGGAAGGCAAAGTATAGTAGCAAGGATTAGCAAATTTCGAAAACAGTTAGCAAAACTGAATAAAGATTCAAAGTTCTTGTCACAGTTGCTGGCCTAAGCGTGCTCCTATAACTAGTTCAACCTAGCAAGGGATATATCACAGCACAAAGGACTCAAAGGATGCAAGCAATTCTGATTTTCTACTTCTATTTCTCTTCTCTCTGTTTTTTTTTTTTTTTTTTTTTTTTTTTTTTTTTTGCCGGTTTGGCTCTTTCTCTCCTCTTTTTTTTTTCACTTATTTTTTTTCTAACACAAATATATACCTCTTAACTCAGAGGAGAAACAAAAATCTCACAATTTGAAGCAACAAACGACAAGAAACCGATGCCCGAAAGAATTGACAAAACAGGACAGCAAACTTCCGGGCGTCGAAACTCGGTCTTAGAAGCTTTTTTTGAGGGTCAAAAAAAATGCACAGGTCTAAAGACTTGTGGAATTTTCAGATGCGCATCGTCGTCCCCTTCGAAACAAAAAAAGTAGACCCAAATCGGAGTTCGTATGCAAAAGTTATGCCAATTTTAGTGAACACTGCACAATCTGGAATTGCTCGCGAATTTAGATCTTTCTCCCGGTTAGGCTAGAATAGGATTAGGTTTGCGGGTGAAAAAGGATGGCCAGCGGTGCAGGGCAATTGACACAAGGTGGCTCACGACCTCAAACCAGCAACAAGACGATGACTATGGATCAATACTCAACAATACGATACTGAAAACGAAATTGCAAAGCTCAAAGGGTTGTAGGACAGCGGAATTGATGATGAACTTTTTTGTGGGGCAAATTTTCTGGACTCTAGGACGATGGCAAAACAAAACTAAAGGGGATACAATGATACCTGATGGGAAACCGAGGCTCTGATACCACTTGATGGGCACGGTGGCCCGATCTTCCGACAGGTAGAGGTAAGTCGATTGGTGGAGACTCGACGTTGACGATCCGGCTTCCGATCAGAACCGATCCGAACCCAGCAATCGCTACACCACGGCTCCGTTGGTTATCAACCATGCACAAACACGATTGACCTCGCCAAGAAGGCTTATCCCTGCATGCGAATCAAGAACACAAGCAAGAACGAGAAAGAAGCAATCTGAAATATTGCAAATATAAATTGAATCTCACGAGTTGGGGTTCCACAAACCGATACACGGCGAAACTGTTCTTTGACAGATTAATCTAAGCAAAACCCAAACCAAACCCTAGCGGCGGCTACTGAATATAAGGGCTAAGGGATGTCCTAGAAACCCTAGACGTGTCCGTGATGGAGTCCAACACGATACATGGGCCAACGGCCCAAATTGGTGACGCAGCACCCTGGGACAGATTCTGTCCGCCAAATTGCAATGCGAATTCCCGTCGACTCAGCAGTCCAGTTGACCTGAAACCGGTTCCATTGGAAAGGTTATCTCCTTAGCTTTCGATACATATGTCAATCATTGAAATCGGAGTCCGTTTGTGGCCTGGGCGACGATTTTAGTGAACACTGCTCCTGGTGGCCGAGGTAGTCGACTCCGAGATGAATTGGGACTCTGACTCCGAGATGAATTGGGACTCCAACTTGACTTGGACGCCCTCCTGGCCTCCCTCCTGGCCCTTGCTGGTTCCCAAGGCCTTCATGATCCTCTCCAAAGTTCCTAAGTACAATATAATCAATAATATCATTAGGTAGCATACTATCCTCACAAGTATATACACGGGCACTTAGGAACGAGCTCACCTGTTGATTCAATTGCCGTGCTCGTGCCCTTGTGATGGGTCCTTGCATCACAACTGGAGGAGTCTCGGGCGTATGCATAGGAGTGATGTCCTCATCACAAGTGGACGAGAAGCTCCTGCAACCCGCGGCGGGGCCTCTGCAAGGATTCGTCCCGGGGAAGGCGATCCACCCCGTGGGAAAGGTGGACCTCCCCATGATGTTCAGCAACCCGGAAAACTACCGGACCGAGATGGTCCGATTCGACGTGGTGGACCTCCCCTCCTCCTACAACGCGATCATGGGGAGAACCACGATCAACCGCCTGGGAGCTACAACCCACCAAAACTACCTCTGCATGAAGGTCCCCGGTCCTCACGGCGTGATCACCGTCTGGGAAGACCAAGACATGGCCCATGCTCTATACGAGCGCGCCACTACGACGATCGGGAGCGTCAACATCATCAAGGCACCGGGGAGGGAGGTCTCTCCCCCAGAATCAGACGTCGCTGTGATACCTCCCGGGAGGCCCCTCCCCAAGCCGCGTCCGGAAGGGGGCCTCCGGAAGGTCCCGCTGTCCCCGGACGACAGAGACAAAACCATCCGGATCGGGGCGGAGCTCCCCAAGGAGCATGCAGTGCAACTCGCGGCCTTCCTGCGCGAAAACTCCGACGTTTTTGCGTGGAAGCCCTCAGACATGTGGGGTGTTGCCCGGGATGTCATCGAGCACAAGCTCGCGGTGATCCCCGGTCACCCCCCAATTAAGCAAAAGCTGAGGAAACTCTCCCTTGAACGCCAAGAGGCGATCAAGGTGAAGATCGCCCGACTCCGAGAGGCGGGGTTCATTCGGGAGGTCTTGCACCCCGAGTGGCTCGCGAACCCCGTCCTCATGAAGAAGTCGAATGACAAGTGGCGGATGTGCGTGGACTTCACTGACCTCAACCGCGCCTGCCCCAAGGACAACTTCCCACTCCCGCGAATTGACCAACTAGTCGACTCCACCGCGGGGTGCGAGTTGATGAGCTTCTTGGACGCCTACTCGGGTTACCACCAAGTCCGGATGGCGGAAGGGGACAAGGAAAAGACGACTTTCATAACTCCCCTCGAAACCTTCTGCTACGTCCACATGCCCTTCGGGCTGAAGAACGCGGGAGCGACCTTCCAGCGCCTCATGACGCGGGTCTTCAAGGACCAAATCAGTCGCAACGTCGAAGTCTATGTCGATGACCTAGCGGAGACCTTCCGCAACCTCCGCGCGTATGGGTTGAAGCTCAACCCGGAGAAGTGCGCCTTCGGCGTACGCGGGGGGAAGCTCCTAGGTTTCCTTGTGTCCCAACGGGGCATAGAGCCAAACCCCAAAAAGATCTGGGCGTTCCTGGACATGCCCCCGCCGCGCTCCGTCAAGGACGTTCGGCGACTCGCCGGCCGCTTAGCCGCGCTGAGCCGCTTCATCTCTCACTCGGGGGAACGAGACCTCCAATTCTTCCAGATCCTCCGGGGGCTCGAGGGGTTCCGGTGGACCCCCGAGGCCCAGAAGGCCTTCGACGACCTCGAGAAGTACCTCACGAGCCCTCCAATGCTCGTGAGTCCATCTCCAGAAGAACCCTTGCTCCTCTACCTTTCCGCGACCCCGGTCGCTGTGAGCGCGGTATTGGTGAAGGAGCAAGGGGGGCAGCAGCGTCCCGTGTACTACATAAGTGAGGCCCTCCAAGGGGCCAAAACTCGGTACACAGAGATGGAGAAGATCTGCTACGCCCTCCTGATGGCGTCCTGGAAGCTTCGCCACTACTTCCTGGGACACCCCTTCACCGTCCCGTCGTCCCTCCCCCTGGGGGAGGTGCTTCGGAACAAAGAAGCCATCGGCCAGATAGGGCAGTGAGGGGCCGAGCTCGCCGCCTTCTCCCTTTCCCTCACAGGCCGCTCCGCCATCAAGTCACAGGTCCTCGCCGACTTCGTGGCGGAGTGGACTCCTACCTCCGGGTCCGGGGACGAAGACCTCCCCGTGCCACCCCGATGCAGTGACCATTGGACACTCATGTTCGATGGGTCGCTGTGTCTCACCGGGGCCGGTGTGGGACTAGTCCTCCGGAGCCCCGAGGGGAAGGAACTCGAGTACGCGGCGCGGAGTACGAGGCTTTGCTCCTAGGGTTGTGCCTTGCGCGCTCCCTGGGGATTCGACGCCTCCTAGTGAAGGAGGTGGCAAGATGGAGCGGCACTTCGACGGCCTCGAGGCCCGGCATATCCCACGAAGGGACAATGACCAGGCTGATGCCCTAGCCCGGGCAGCCAGTGCCCGGGAACCACTCCCCAAAGGGGCCTTTCTGGAGATCGTCATGACACCCTCGGTGGCCTCCCCGGACACGGGCGACAAGCCTCGCATCCCAGAGGTCGCCAAGATCACCCAGACTCAATCATGGATCGACCCCCTCGTCTCCTTCATCAAGGGGGAGGGGGACACTCCCAACAAGACCGAGGCTAAGCGCCTCCGGGCCAAAGCCCGGGCATACCTCCTGCTGGAGGGGAAGCTCGACAAGTGGGGGACCTCCGCCGTCCTCCGTTGCCTCCCACGGCCGGAGGGCCTCCAGCTTCTCGAAGACATCCACGCGGGGAGCTGTGGCTCTCACTAGCCCCACGTGCCATCGCGGCCAAGGCCCTTCGCCAGGGCTTTTACTAGCCCACGGTGATGCGCGACGCGTGAGACCTTGTCTCTGCATGCGAGGCTTGCCAGAAGATGGCCAAGGGTTCGAACCTCCCCCCTGTAGCACTGCAGACTATCCCCATCACTTGGCCTTTCGCGCGCTGGGGGATGGACCTCCTAGGGCCCTTCCCCCCAACGCCCGGAGGATACAAGTACGCGGTGGTCGCAGTCGACTACTTTACTAAGTGGGTAGAGGCTGAACCCTTGGCCAGCATCACGTCCCGGGCGGTCCAGCGGTTTTTCTGGAAAAACGTCGTTTGTCGTTTTGGTGTCCCCCGGGAAATCACTGTTGATAACAAGACCCAATTTGACTCGGCATATTTCCGGGAATTCTGTGAAGGCCTGGGGCTCGTCATCCACTTCGCCTCAGTGGCCCATGCCCAAAGCAATGGGGCTGTTGAGAGGGTCACTGGCGTGATCCTACAGGGGTTACGCCGACGACTCGAGCAAGCCGCTTCTAAGCGGGGTGCATCGGCAAAGGAGCTCCCTAGCATCCTCTGCTCCATGCGCACGACTCCGAGCCGGGCGACGGGGCGTACTCCCTTCTCCCTGGTTTACGGGACTGAGGCAGTCCTTCCCCTGGAGGTTGGCTTTCGGTCGCTGTGAGTCGAGCTCCTAGACGGAGCCACGACCGCAACGTACGAAGCCAATGAGGCGAATCAGCGGCTGGAGATCGATCTCGTAGAGGAGGAACACGACCGAGCGCTCCTCCTCCACGCCATCTACGAGCGCGAGATGGCGCGCGCATACAACCAGCGCGTGCGCGTGAGGGCTTTTCGCCCTAGGGACCTTATCCTCAAGCGCGTCACCAACCCCCAAGCCCAGGGCAAACTCTCCCCCAAATGGGAGGGCCCCTATAGGATCTCGGTAGTCCTGGGCTCGGGGGCTTATAAGCTCTCCAACCTTCAAGGGCAGGAGCTGAAGCACACATGGAACTTGTGTTTACTTCGCAAGTTTTACGTCTAGCCTACACAGGCCCGTCCCCTCCCCCAGAGCGATTACGCCGGAGGGGGAAGGGGGACCTTGTACTTACTGTCCCCTCCCCCTGAGCGATCACGCCGGAGGGGGAGGGGGGATATTGTAATCACCGTTCCCTCCCCTTTCACGATTTCGCGGGGGGAGGCATTGTATTTTGCATCATTGTTAATACAACTAGATTATCTCTTCAACTGTCTCAATGCAGGTTCTCTATACTACCGCCCCACGGCGATGCCCTCCCCGTGAGGACGCCCTCTCAAAGAGGATGCCCTCCCCGTGAGGACGCCCTCTCAACGAGGATGCCCTCCCCGTGAGGAAGTGGGCTCTCACGACCCAACAAGTCCCTCCCGTAGGGCGGCTTACGGTCACCCCTCGTGGACTGAGGGTGTAAGCGGCAACCCGGTCCTCAGGGATCGTGGTAATGAGTCACTTTGGGAGACTAGTCCCCTATACAAATACTCAGACCCGTCATCGGGCACATCCTCCTCCAGGAGTCGATGGTCTCCCCAGTGAGACGGATTTCTTGGATATTTTTTCCCGGAGACCTTATTCCTGGCTCCCCGTTCTCATGGCGACCGGACGATTGTCTCCCGGAAATTTCATCTTGGCTTTTTCTCGGACATTTTTTCGCGGAGACATTATTCCCGGCTCCCCGTTTTCACGGCGACCGGACGATTGTCTCCCGGAAACCTCGGTTTGGAATTTTTTAACTTGGAAAAATTCTGAAGTCACGGGCCTTCATCCCGGGAGCTGTGTCACCCCCACAGCGTGCGGAGCTACCCTCCGGCCCGCTGTGGAGGGGGGGATAAGGAGCCCCCGAGAATCGTCTAGACCATCTAAGAAAAACGAGCAAACTTAGCTCTATTTTATCAAAAGAAAATTCTCAAAGCAACAACAAAACACAGCTTTATTGATCATTCAACCGGAAGACATCTTCCACCTCCGGTGGGCATCGGAAACGGTACAACCCGGGCCATAACCCGGAAATTCTCTACGTCCTAAAGCTCCTACGCCTAATAGTCCTGGAGGCCCTCCGATAGCTCCCAGGTCAGGTCCCGGTACAACCCGCGTATGCGGCACTGAGCTTCCCGGAGCAGGTCCTCGTAGCCCGCCGGTGGAAGTATCCGAAGGGGGGGATCATCCGGGACCCCGGATGCGGAGGGGATAGTTCGGCGCAATGATTATCGAAGTTATCCAAGTGCAACTCCGGATGCCATCGCAACCGGATCGGCTCCCGGACAACGCCCCCGCTGCGTTCCCAGGAGAAGAGGCTCAACAAGATTAAAGCGGCTTGGGCATCCCCCGGTGGGCACCTCCCGGGGCTCAAAGGCCTCGCCCCCGGGGAACTTCTTCCGGACCTTCGCCCGGGAGTAGCCTCCCGGGAAACCTGGTAACATTGTATTCATTCAAGACTTAGAAAAATTTTCAATTCTATTGCATTTCAAAATGTCTTTTTACAAGTGTCTGGGGCTTCTCCTAAGAAGCTACCAGTAACAAAATCCTAAGAAAGCAAAAAAGGGGTCCTATCTAAGACCCGGGGGGAGGCTCATACTTGATCATTGGAGCCCTCCCCCGGGGGGGCTTCCGCCGGGGCCGGGGCGTCCGCTCCCAGAGGCGCCGGTGCCAGGAACCTCACCTGGATGATCCGGTCATAGAAGCCTCCGGCGAGCTGCTCCACGTCCAGGCGAGAGGGCTCAAAAAACTCCGGGAAGCTCCGGAGGATGCGTCCCCCGATTGCCCGGGCGCCCACCCCCCGATGCTCCACGAGCCCGGCTGCGGCCGCCACCACGGGGATTGCCCGGCCTTGCGCCCGGGCATCTGTGGCCTCTGGGATCACGGAGACTTGTGCGTTAAGAGAACACACAGCCTCCGTGAGAGTGGCCGGGGGCACCTCGGAGCTCCTCCCGGCGCCCAGGCTCACGCCAAGGCCCTCGAGGGCCGAGCGGATGGAGTGGCCTGCGTCCGTTACCGCCGGGACGCTCGAGCCTTCGAGCTCCAGAAGGGCTTCCTCCTTCTCCTTCGCCTCCCGTCGGAGACGGTCGTTGGCGGTCTCAGAGGCATGGACTTGGGCCCTGACCCGGGCCAGCTCCCGGAGGGCATCATCCCGCTACTCCTGGAAAGCGGCGGCCCTCTCCTCCGCCTCCTTCAGCAGCCGGCCGACGCGCTGCTCAAGCCCCCAGGTAATGGCCGCCCCCTACAAACTCAAGAGTTAGAAAAAATTCGGGTTTAGGGGGCCGAAAGAAAAGGACCCACCGGTTTGGGTAAGTACCTGGATTTGGAGAGACTGAAGCTCCCCAAAACGCTCGCAGAGTGTCCCCTCCAAGACGTAGGCCTGGACCTTCCGGGTCTGCAGGCCCTCCGCGTAGCGGTCGACCTCCCCCGCGGAAAGCAGGGGGGTCTCCCTCCCAGTGCCGGTCCCGTCGCGGCCGATGACGGGCCCCCGGACTTGAGTCCCCAGCATAATGTGGGCCGGGGTGGCGGTGGTTAGCATCTTCGTCGCCGAGGAGGTGGCCTCCGATGAGGTGGCCGAGGAGCTCTCGGAGGGGGTCCCTCCCCGGGGAGGAATGATGAGCCCCTTTCCCTTCCCGGGTTGCGGGGCCCCCGGGGCCTCCGCCTCCTGAGGGGCCTCATAGACCGAGGGGCTCCCCCCTCGTCTACTGGCCACTCCACATGCGGGGGCGAGGCCTCCGTGGACCTCACCTCCGGCTTGTCCAGCTCCAAAGGCGCCGGGGCCACCGGGAGGGCTATCGCCGAAGGGGGCAAAGGGGCTTAGTCCGCCGAATCGGACGCCCCCCCCCTCCCCGGTCCACGGCCGGTCCCTTCCCTCGAGCCTCAGCGGGGCTCTCCGGGGGAGGGGGCGTTGCTTCCTTCTGGGCCGGCGCCCTCGCGCGCCTGGTCCCAGGAGTCTCGTCCCGGGCCTTCACGTGTGTAGAGGCCGGCATCGTCGATGGGCCGGGGGCTTTTTGAGCCTTGACCTTCTTAGGCTCAGAGCCCTTGGCAGCCTCCCTTCCCCGCTTGTGGGAGCCGGGGGTAGGGAGGGGCTTCCTCTCCGGTAGCCTTAGCCCGAAGGCTTCGGCTACCAGGTTCCAGGGAGGGCCCTCTCCCACGACGCGCTCGATGTGCCCGTGCTCGTCAGCGAAGTACCTCCCGAGGAGGTTCTCTGCCTTCTCCCAGGCCGCCGGGTACGGCCGGATTGCGATAGGTAAGAGTTAGAAAAATTTACAAATCAAATGAACCAGGTCATCGGGAACTTACGCCGGGTCACCGGCTTCTGCGGGGGCCGTTGGGCCGGGCACATCCCGATCCCCCTCCTCCCGCGCGAGAAGGGGGAGATCTTCAAGAGCATCACCACCTCGGCTGCGTCCCGCATAGAGCGAATGCCCCGGGAGGCAACAACCTTTCCAAGGAGCCTCAACTCCTCCTCCGTCCACACCGGGGGCTTCGAGGCGGACGACCGGCTATAGGTGGGGGCCTCCGGGGAGTAAACCACGTCGTCATCTCGGACCCAGAGGTAGAACCACCTCCGGATCCAGTCCCCCAGTGGTCCCGGGAGGCTGCCACCGGGTACTCGACTACCCAGGATGGCAGCATCTGGATCATCACTGAGCCGAAGGGGGACTTGGGTCCCCCCTTCATCATGTGGGAGCTCCTCGCCGCCGGCTCGTAGAAGTACCGGAAGGCTCGCAGCGTGGGCTCCCGTCCGGTCGCCGTCTGGTAGAGCCAGATGAACAGGCCCATCCGGACGATGGCGTTCGGCATGAGGTGGTTCAAAGTCACCCCATACTCCTTCAAAAACTCCCGGAGCAATAGATGCACCGGGAGCTGGAGCCCCGCCTCGAGGAAGGCCTCAAAGGCCACGACCTCTCCGGGCCTGGGGCGGGGGGCTCCGTCTTTCTTCACGGGGATCCAGACGTCCCCGTCCGCGACAACTCCCCGGTCGACCAGGGACTCCAAGTCCCCAGTCGTGAACTCGGAGGCCCAGAGGAAGTCCGCAGTGACTTCCTCCGGGGGCACCTCCGAGGCCTTTGCTCGGGCCTTGGGTGCCATCAGGTTTTTTCCGGTAGCTAAGGCTTCGAGAACTGGGAGATCTAAAGGTTCCGGAGGCTAAGCTTCCGAGCACTAACTACCGGACGAAGGCTACCGGGAGAGCTAAGGGCGCTCGAGTTTGGGAATTTGGAATGAGCTCTCTGGGCCCCCCGAGGCCCTATTTATAGAGGTGAAGCGTGGTCCCAATGGGCACCACGTGGCACCTTGAGGTACATCCGCGCCGTTGAAAGTCAAACCATGTGCGGGAAATGAAGGGACGGGCGCACAAAACGAGGCACCGGTTCGAACCGCGAGCAGCATTTATGGCCAAACGGCGTGGTCATGAACGTGCGACACGAAAACTGAAGCGTCACAGTTCCTGTAGCTTGCCCCGGAGATTTTCCCGGTGACATGAACCATACACCCCAGGGACTCAAGCTTCGTCCCGGAGGGCATTGGGGGCTGCTGTTGGGGGAAATCTCCATGAGACTAAGTCCAGGTAAGTTGTGCCATGTGTCCGGGGACAAGGCCCCCGGTGCCTATCCCGGGCGCCGCCATTTGCCCGGGGACATGGCCCCCGGTGCCTATCCCGGGCGCCGCCTTTTGCCTCGGGACAGGGCCCCCGGTGCCTGTCCCGGGCGCCGCCTTTTGCCCGGGAACAAGGCCCCCGGTGCCTGTCCCGAGCGCCGCCTTTTGCCCGGGAACAGGGCCCCCGGTGCCTGTCCCGGGCGCCGCCTTTTGCCTCGGGACAGGGCCCCCGGTGCCTGTCCCGGGCGCCGCCTTTTGCCTGGGAACAGAACCCCCGGTAGCTGTCCTGGGCGCCGCCTTTAGCCCGCGGACAAGGCCCCCAGTGCCTGTCCCAGGCGCCGCCATTTTCTCGGGGACATGGCCCCTGGTGCCTATCCCGGGCGCCTCCATTTTCCCGAGGACAGGGCCCCCGGTGCCTGTCCCGGGCGCCGCCTTTAGCCCGGGGATAGGGCCTTCGTGCTTGTCCCGGGCGCCGCCATTTGCCCGAGGATAGGGCCCTCAGTGCCTGTCCCGGGCGCCGCCTTTAGCCCGGGAACAAGGCCCCCGGTGCCTGTCCCAGGCGCCGCCATTTGCCCGAGGACAGGGCCCTCAGTGCCTGTCCCGGGCGCCATCGTCCTTCCGGGGACAGGAGTCCTTGGTCCCGTGTCACGTGTGGGTCGCGTGACTAGCACCTCGATCACGCGCGGGTCGCGTGACAAGCGCCTCGGGAATCAGCGGCCACCTGTCAAGCATCCGAGGCACCTGGCCAGGAGAAGGACGTTGCTACCCCTCGATCCGACGATAGCACCCGGGGTAGTTTAGTCTTTTTGCTTCTTTTGGGGCTATAAAAGCCCTTGTACACCCTCTTGTAAGAATAAGCTGCTCATTATTGCTAGAATAGCCAATCTAACAGGTGTGCTCTGGAAGCCTCTCCCCGAGAGAGTTTTCCCAGCCGACTCCGATCGGGAGCACGCCGACAGGACTAGGGTCCCCACCAGAACCCGAACCAGTATAAACCTCCGTGTCACTTGTTGTGTTTGTCCGGCGGGGGAGAATCGGTCACCCAGTCAACCCGCGTCGCGTTTTCTTCGCTAGGATCGTCCACAAAATCTGCCGGGGTGTTCGTAACACCACGACAACCCCTCTGTCGCCACCAGATGGTGGTTATATAGCGCCCTCAGTCGCCAGCCCGGCTGGCGATAGAGGAGATACAAGCTTCAGTCGACAACCCGGCTGGCGACTGAGGGTTTTCGGTGATAAGTCGCCAGTCTGAGTGGCGATTATGGTCATTTCTGCAATTTTGTTTTCTTTTGCGTTTTTCACGAAATTACTTTCCTGTGTTTGTGTGTTTTAATTTTGTGAAAAAAATCTAATAAAGTGGGAAAAAAATTAATAGACCAATCGCTTTTTATAGCAACTTTTCTTTTATGCTATTACGCTTCTTTCTTTTATATATATGACATTTTTATTTTTTGTGGTTTAATACAACATGAATTTTGGGTGCACGCTAACTATTGCCGTTTAATTTCCGGTTGTTTTCCGTCATTTCTGATTTCGACGGCAGCGTGAAAAATCAAGATGAGTAAAGATGTACGCTTCGCTTGCTTCTGAAAATGAGAATGCACGTGGCAGGATCTCGGATGCCTACCAAGTAGAAGCCGGCCTCGTTAGATCGCCAGTGCCAAACCAGCCACCCTATGCGTACAAAAGTACAGTCCATAGCGTGTGTAATCTGCATGCCTCAAATTAAACCCTATCTATGGTGATTACACAGATACATATGCTACACGTCGCATACGACATGACCTAGCGAGTCAGGTAGTAAGGCTGACACGTAATGCGACATCACTTTTTTTTCCTTTCATTTCCATTGAAATGGTTAAAAAAATAGTTAAGAAAATTCACTTTTCTTTTTGTAAATGATGGAAGAGTTTGGTGCGGCATGCACCATGTGGTCCACCATTCTAGCATGAACAAAAGTAAGTGGTTTAAGAAGATCTAAATAGGTAATAATAATGGTAAGATCTTATAAATGGAAGGTCTTTAATAAAAAGATGATTCCTCTAAAAATCAAAATTCAATCACAAATAATAAATCGTCCCCTAATTGAAATATTAGGAGATTGAGAATTATAAAATAACAATATCATCACCATCCAAAGACAAGGAATTGAAGTCAAAGCAATCCCATTAGATGACATCCCATCTCTAATAAGATGGAAGAAGACAAAAAAAAATCCTCTATAGGACAAGACACTATTCAACGAGTCAGCTCTTGAGTCCTCCGTAAAAGATAAATTGATTTGCATAAGTTAGGCACTCAAAACCGATCACAAAAGCTACCAAGTAATTCACAACTGTTTGTACATTGTACACATCCCTGTCCTCTATCGTCTTTGATATAGTGCAACGATTGATTCTCTTTTTTGTGGCCTCTCTGGGATGATTTTTACGGTGTATTAATAATATGTAGGGCCCTTTAGCCCATGTATCTGTATATGAAAGATCAGAATGATGAATTGAGAGGGGTTGAATCAGTTTTACAAAATAAATTGTGAAAAAGTAAGTAAAAAAATAAGAGAAGATATAAGTATGTTAGGGGTGCTCAAATATCAAATATAGTGATATCTAAAAATCCCCATAAAAAAGAAATAAGAAATAAGAAATAAGAGAAATAAAAAGAAATAAGAAACACTAAACTACAAATATTTAAACAACCAATTGCAAGTATTTAATCAATCAATTGCGAGTATTTAAACAACCAATTGCGAGCATTTAAATTACGAGTATTAAAACAATCAATTGTAAGTAATTAAATTATGAGTATTTAAACAATCAATTGTGAGTATTTAAATAAGCATATACAAAAATTTAAACAAACAAAAAATAGAGAAGATTTAACAACACTCTCTCAAAGGGATGACTGCTCTCCCTAACATTCCCCCTTCTTATATAGAACTAATCTCCATTTAGACAAGTCTTCACAACCAATGTGGGACTAAACTAGCAGTTAGTGGAGGTTGGATCCGAAACCCAATTCGGCGCAACTCTGAAAGGGATCTAGGATATCGACTAGAGGGGGTGAATAGGCGATTTTAAATAATTAACAATTAATTAAACAATTAATAGTAAATGAGAGCAAATAACTAACACATGAAGAACAATGAACAATTTTAACACAAGGATATATCCCGTGGTCTCGGTGATTTGCCGATCACCCCTAATCCACGTTGAGGCAAACTCAAATCTCTAACCGCTCTTCTATCTAGTCATCCTTCTCTTGAGAAGTGACCTAGATCTTGAGCCGGATTAGTGTGATGAGTTATCCAAACCTCGATTTCGCTAATGATGCACTTTACAGCTCCGGTAAGGCGTGCTCAACCCTTTCACAAGACGTTTTGAGGCTTCTTCACAATCTTCCTTGAAGAGCTCTCCAAAACCTTCTCTCAAGGCGTCTAGGAGGCGGCAAACTCTAAGAGTAACAAGCCAGTGATGATCACTTAACATTCTTCTAGTGCCACAAGATTGATTTAGTGATCTAAATGCAATGCACTAGAAGATCTCAAATGCACACTCTCAAAAATTCGAGAATTAGAATCCTAGAGTGTATGAAACTTGCTTAAGCTCTCAAGGATGATGACAATGTTCACAAATATGCCAAAAGTTATGAACAGGGCCGTGCATTGGAGTATATATACCTCCCACAAAAAATATAGCCGTTACAGGCCGTTGGAAGAAAAAAATCACTTGGCGGTCAGACCGCAGGTATAAGCCCGGTCAGACCGCCGCAATTGCAACGGCATTAAACAGGCGCAATAAATGCTCACCTGCCCTTGTCAGGCACACTCACGGTCAGACCGGAGCCAATAGCGATCAGACCGTGAAACTGTCTAGAGACGACATAGTTTCTGGACACGTTATATGGTCAGACCGAAAAATACGGACAAACCGGCCATACGGTCAGACCGTAGTACAAAAACACAGTCAGACCGATTTCTCGGTCAGACCAGTCTAACAAACGGTCAGACCGTCATAACACAATACATCAGAAGGATAGGACATGAAGTACCAGGAGACTGACCTAGGTTTTTGCCTACGGACAGACCGATCTTTTAAAGGTATACACTAGACTTTGACATAACGTCGGTCAGTCCGAAACCCTATTCGGTCAGACCGGTCTAACAGACGGTCAGACCGACTGAGACAGAGTTTGGCAGAAAAGAGTTGAAACAAGCTATTTCAAAGAATGTGACCTTCTAGTGTGCAATGCAAGTTGATTTTATGATTTGTGGCACATAGATAAAGTATTTCGTGATACACCACATGCTCCTCTTAATAGTACGGCGACTATCCAAAAATCCGGTCAAAATTCTTCTCTAATCACCTTAGACGGGTAAAATGGAAAAAACCCTATTTCGTACATTTGCCTCTTTGATCAATGTCCTTTCTTCATCATGAGGCTCTTTCTTTGCCTTTCATTACCATGTCTTATGAGTTTCTTCTTGACACAACTTAGCAGGTATCGTTAGTATAGCATTTGCAATTGTCATTAATTACTAAAACACTCTTTAGGGGCCTAGAAGCTACAATCTCCCCCTTTTGGTAATTGATGACAACATAAAGAGTAGATGAATGAGTTTTAAGCATAAAAGGAATTTTACAATAAGCATAGTAGCGAAAGACACACTCCCCCTGAATGTATGAATATGAGAATTTTGCATTTTGGTGGAGTTCAAGCATGTGTGTAAGAGGATATCTCAATTCATTCTAAAAAAAAGTCATGAAGTATCACAAGAGTATTCAAAACATCACATAGATCATAAATAAAACATTCAATTCAACACATGATATCAACATCACAAAAGTCATATGAAAATATGAAAATAACATAAACACAACCCATATGTCATGAAGTAACAATCTCACAAAAGTGTCATCCAACATAAGTATCATCCACAAGAAGTTAAAAACTTAAAAGTTTTTCTCTCTACACTCTTCTCTCTCCCCCTTTGGCATCAATTGCCATAAAAGCTAAGAATCGGCGGGGGCATCATCATCTGGAGGATGGTGAGGAGGAGTCTGAGGGAAACAGGTGTAGAAGTGAGCGGAGAAGGCGTCGAAGCGCTGCTCGAACTGATCCTGGCGTGACGAGAAGGTCTGGAACTGATCATTCAATGCCGCCAAGTCCGAGCGACTGAGCTCAAGCCCCTGTAGAGGAGTAGCGAACTGATCCATCATCGGCTGATGGAACTGCTGCTGAAACTGTGTAAACCAGGCGGGGGCTTGGCTAGACTGAGCTGCCTGTTGTGCCTGAGGCGGAGGAGGAGGAGGCATAGGCTGAGCCGGCTGCTGCTGCTGCTGATACTGTGCTCCATGGCCTCGAGCCAAGACGCGCGGGTTGACACTAAACGGCTTATAGCCGAGATGTCTGATATCACATGATCCGCGAGGGAACTTCGTCTTCTGGAGCAGCAAAGACATGATAAATGGAGCATAGTATAGGTTCGGCAGAGTGGTTATCGAGACATCCTCAATTGTCTTCAAGATAAAAGAGACAATGTTGATTCGATGACTCTTGAGGATGTGGTCGATGAAGTTCCAATAGTAATCCTGGACCGCTTCTCGATTTCCACTCTTTGGATGGATCGTGGCTCGGATGATTTTGTTGACCACAGCAGGGAGGACTTTGAGACCTGTAACAGGTATAATCCGCTATCCACCTCCCGGCTGCTCATAAAACTGGAGCCAGTCATCCTCATGGAGGTAATCCTCATCCTCCATGTTGATCCCCTCCTTCATTTCCTCATAATTTATCTTGTTTGCCGCAGCAAACTCCTCAAAGGTGGCCTCATACCTCCTCGAGCCTGTCATCCACATGATCTTCTGGTCCGCCCATCTGATCTCGATCGTAGACTAAACTGTCTGATGGCAGTGGCGTTCCATGGGCATTTGTGCTCCACAAAATCATAGAGCCCAATATCCTTGAAGATCTGCACCAAAGAAGCCATGATAGGCTGATTTACCACATACGCCCATTCGATCCACTTGTGTTCAAAGATGTTCTTGTGGATCAGATGTCCATAGAAGGCATCTTGCTGTGTCATCGTGTGGAAGTGAGGAGTAGAGGCGTCATTCTCATGATTGTAGGCATAGGTAGTCCTAGCCTTCGTATAGTCACTTGACGTCCAATTCTTTTTCGGGCCTTGATAAGCATGGACATTTATTTCATCGTCCTCGCTCTCGATGTCCATGGCCACATGAGAAGATCCGCCATGATGAGATGACTGTTCTGTTTCCGAGTCTCCGGGCGAGGGCACCCAATCATCATCGTGACTGTCGCTGCTACTCGAGGGTAGAGCCCTTTTTGGTCGCTTAGCCAATTTCTTCTTATTGGTCCGGATGGAGGCAGTGCCTTGAATACCTCGACCACTATAAGATTTGGAAGAAATGCAGAGGAAAGATACCAGAAAACAGGAAAGCATGACGAGAATAGAGATGTCAACAGAACTGCACATCCTGGCTCTGCTGTTGCAGTCGGTCAGACCGAAACAGGGGTGGTCAGACCGGCGCAACCGTAGAGTTAGGGTTTGGCATGATTCCTGAGATTTACTTGATTTTAGGGCACAATTTGGACACATATACGTGTGAAAATACTTATTGCATCAATGGGATGAATCAATTTCAAGATATGACAAGATTTGGACTAGATTCATCACATTTTCCCTAAACCTCAAGATGATCAGTAAAAGAAATTGATAACGAAGAAGAATCTGAGTAAAATACCTAGACGACATGGTTTGGAGGTGATCTTGAACCACGGTTTGTCTGAGCGAAGAATCCAAAAAAAATATGAGGCGCACGTGAAAGAGACAAGTGGGAAGAGGGTGAAAAGGACAGAGATTCGGGATAAAAAGGTCTCTGGTCATGAAAGTTCGGTCAGACCATGGGCAAGATACCGGTCAGACCGCTGGAAGCAGGAAATTTAAGATGCTTTCTGGAGATGCATTCGGTCAGACCGCAATTGGATCGGTCCGACAGCTGGAAGGACTAAAAATCTTGGAGGATTTTTTATTGAATTGATGCTCATAAGAGATTTGGATAGGGTAATATATATATATATAAGATAATTATAAGAGAGATAGAGACGATATCACCAAAGGGGAAGTATTTATCTTATAACTTAACATATTTTTGGTTCACTTTACTCAATTGCCGATAAAGGAGTCTAAAAAGGTCTAAGAGAGGAAGTTCAAGCAATCAAGTGATACTTTAAGCACAAGCAATATGAGTTCAACATTTCAAGCCACATTTGATATATCAATGACGTTAAGCTCATTTCGAAGTTTGCAAAAACGACTTTCATCTAAGGGCTTAGTGAATATATCCGCTAATTGATCTTCGGTTCTCACATTATCCACCACCACATCACCTTTGCTAACATGATCTCTAAGGAAGTGGTGTCGGATATCTATATGCTTGGTCCGAGAGTGTTGAACTGGATTTGTGGCTATTTTCACCGCACTCTCATTATCACACAAAAGAGGCACTTTTTCAAATTTTATTCCATAATCCAACAAGGTTTGCCTCATCCAAAGCAATTGTGCACAACAACTACCCGCGGAAACATATTCCCCTTCGGCCGTCGATAAAGCTACAGAGTTTTGTTTCTTGGAGGACCAAAATACTAAAGATCTTCCTAATAGTTGACAATTGCCAGAGGTGCTTTTTCTATCCACTTTACATCCAGCATAATCAGAATCAGAATATCCAATTAATTCAAATTTAGCACCTTTAGGATACCACAACCCTATACTAGATGAATATTTTAGATACCTCAAAATGCGCTTAATGGCCATTAAATGACTTTCTTTAGGAGAGGCTTCAAATCTTGCACACATACAAACACTAAACATAATATCGGGCCTAGAAGCAGTAAGATACAATAAACTACCAATCATAGATCTATAAAGCTTTGAGTCTACCGGTTTACCTCCTTCGTCAGAGACAAGGTGACCGTTTGTGGCCATTGATGTCTTGATTGGCTTTGCTTCTTCAAGTCCGAACTTCTTGAGTAGGTCCTTCACATATTTGCTTTGACTGATGAAAGTTCCTTCCTTGAGTTGTTTAACTTGAAGTTCGAGGAAGAAACTTAGTTCACCTATCAAAGACATCTCAAATTCCCTGGACATCATATTACTAAATTCCTTGCAAAAATCTTGGTTAGTAGATCCAAATATGATGTCATCAACATAAATTTGACATACAAAGAAATCATTTCCAATTTTCTTAGTAAATAAAGTAGTACCAACTTTCCCAATTTTAAAGCCTTTTGAAATTAAGAAGTCTCTAAGTCTTTCATACCAAGCACGAGGCGCTTGTTTAAGACCATAAAGAGCCTTGGAGAGTTTATACACAAGATTCGGCTTTGTAGGATCTTCCAATCCGGGAGGTTGTTTAACAAATACTAATTCATTAATTTTTCCATTTAAAAATACACTTTTGACATCCATTTGATAAAGTCTAATATTATGAGATGACGCAAAAGCAAGCAAGATTCTAATAGTCTCAAGTCTAGCTACGGGAGCAAAGGTTTCACTGAAGTCCAAACCTTCAACTTGAGTGTATCCTTGAGCCACCAATCTTGCCTTGTTTCTTACTACCACTCCGTTTGCATCTTGTTTATTCTTGAAAATCCATTTGGTTCCAATGACATTGTGTTCATCCGGATTTGGTTCTTCTACTAATTCCCAAACATTGTTGTGGGTGAAGTTGTTTAATTCTTCGTGCATAGCATTCACCCAATCCGGATCTTTTAATGCTTCATCTACAAGTGTGGGCTCAAAAGAGGAAACAAAAGAGTAATTTTCACAACATGAAGCAAGACGAGAACAAGTTTGGACACCCTTACGCAAGTCACCAACAATTTGATCGACGGGGTGATCTTTGGAAATTGAGTGATGAATTCTTGGATGATCAACCGGGATTTGTGAAGTAGAGGTAGAAGGTACTTCGGTTGTTTTTGAGAGGAATCTTCCACATTGACCACTTCAACTATTTGATCTTCATGTTGAGGAGATGATGAAGAGGGGATAGCTTGAGTGGATGGATCTTCATCTTGATCACTATCTTCTTTCGGCTTGATATCCCCAATGGTCATGTTCTTCATCGCCACTCTCAACCCTTCATTACCTACATCAGCCAAGTTGTCTTACTCCTCTTGAGAGCCGTTAGTCTCATCAAATTCAACATCATGTGTCTCTTCAACCAAACCGGAGTTTTGATTGTAGACACGATATGCTTTGCTATTTGATGAGTATCCTAATAAAAATCCTACATCACATTTACTTTGAAATTTAGATAAGCGTGTACCTTTTCACAAGATATAGCACTTACATCCAAACACTCGGAAGTAGGAAATGTTTGGCTTCCTTCTGATGAGAAGCTCGTAGGGAGTTTTCTTTAGTAGTCGATGACAATAAAGATGATTTGATGCATGGCACGCGGTGTTGATTGCTTCGGCCCAAAAAGTGTCCGAAACATTGTACTCCGAAAGCATAGACCTTGCCATGTCTATCAATGTCCGGCTCTTTCGTTCGACTACTCCATTTTGCTCCGGTGTATACTTGGCCGAAAACTCATGTTTGATGCCCTTATCATCACACCAATTTTCAACCTTGGTATTCTTGAATTCGGAGCCATTGTCACTTCTCACTTTCTTGATCTTGAAACTAAATTCATTTTCGGCCCTTTGAGCAAAGCTTTTGAAAATGTTAAACACAATTGACTTATCATGTAAAAAGAATATCCATGTATATCTAGAAAAATCATCTACAACGACAAGACAATAACTATTGCCACCAATGCTCACAAAAGTAGTTGGTCCAAATAAATCCATATGCAATAATTCAAGTGGACTAGAAGTTGACATTGTGCTTTTAGTTGGATGCGAGTTTGCAATTTGTTTCCCGGCTTGGCAAGCACTACATAATTTATCTTTTTCAAACTTTACATCTTTTAATCCAACAACTAAATCATGTTTAACTAGTCTATTTAGTTGTTTCATTCCAACATGCCCAAGCCTTCTATGCCATAGCCAACCTTTAGATGATTTAGTGAACAAGCATGTACCAAGATTAGCATCATTTGAATCGAAATCAACTAAATAGAGGTTGCCATGTCTAAAACCTTTGAAAATCAACCTATTATCATCAATACTAGTGATAATCACTTCTTTTGGATAAAATGCACATATGAATCCAAGATCACAAAGTTGAACTACGGATAAGAGGTTGAAATTTAGAGATTCAACAAGCAATACATTAGATATGGAGATGTCGTTTGAGATGGCAATTTTACCTAAACCTTTTACCTTTCCTTTGCTATTGTCTCCAAACATGATCTTATCATATTCCGCACCTTCGTTATTTAGAGAGGAGAACATGTTGTGATTACCGATCATATGTTGAGTGCATCCACTATCGAGCACCCAATGTTGTCCTCCGGCCTTGTAATTTACCTACAAAACAAAGTTAGGTCCTTTTAGGTACCCAAATCTTTTTGGGTCCTTGGAGGTTAGTTACCAAGGATTTTGGGACCCAAATGGCTTTCTTTTTGGCACCAATGATCGGGGTTCCAACAAATTTGGCTTTAATATCCCCATTGTTCATTTTCTTTAAAACATAGCAAGAGTTGAATATAAGAGATGAATTATTTTAGCTACCATGGCAATTTTTCTCAATGTGACCTAAACTTTTACATTCGTTGCAATATCCCTTTTCTTTTACAAATACGGTTTTAGTTGGAACACATGCATGTTTTCCCTTTTTAGGAATGTAGCCTAGTCCTTCTTTTCTTAAGGAGAACCTTTGACTATCTAGAAGATGTCTTAATTTTGATTCTCCTACATAGCATTTAGCTAGATCATTTGTTAGTTTTTCAATTTTGTCCTTAAGTTCATTGTTTTCAAGACTAAGCACACGATCATCAATTTTAGGTCTAGATGGGAATTCAATTAAATCTTCACAAGATGTAGATATGCTAGACGTAGACATCATGGGTAAGTCATTCAAAATATTGCAAGTGATACCTATGTCATTACCCGTTTTGTTGGCTTTATGAGTAATTAGTGAGTCATGAGCTTCCTTAAGCATCTCATGAGTTTCTTTGAGACTCTCATGAGATGTGTTTAGCTCCTCATAGGAATTTTGAAGAGTTTTGTATCTCTTCTTCAATTCCTTGAATTTTTCTTTTTCTTTACTCATATAGTCATCAAAACCGGTGATCATCTCAACTAGGTCATCATAAGTATATTCATCTTCGTCACATGATACCTTCGATTCTCCTTTAGCCATGAGGCAATGAGGAATGGAGAATAGAGATGGAGCTTCCTTGATAGCTACCCCGGCGAGTCCTTTGGGTGATGCTTCATCTTCATCTTCGGAATCGGAACTTGAAGCATCCGAATCCCATGCAATGAAGCAAGCTTGTCCATCCTTCTTCTTCTTGTAATATTTCTTAAAAACCTTCTTCTTGCTTTCTCCTTCCTTTTCGTACTTCTTCTTCTTCACCGATTTTTCTTCTTCCTTGTTTTTGCATTGTGCGGAGATGTGACCCTTTTCACCGCAATCAAAGCATCTTCTTTCTTCAAATGGGTTCCTTTTGGATGATTGTCCTTTCTTGAAGGACTTTCCTTGATATCTCTTCTTCATGAACCGCTTGAACCTTCTCACGAAGAGGGCCATTTCCTCATCGGTGTCTCTCTCATCGCTTTCTTCTTCATTGTCTTCCCTTTTGGAGACTTGAACTTTGAGTGCTATGTTCTTCTTCTTGGAGTCGGAAGCCTCATCTTTCACTTCTTCTTGAGATTTCTTGAATATGTCATGAGTGAGAATCTCACTCAAGACTTCCAACGGAGTCACACTCTTCAAGTTCGAGCGCACAAGTAAGGTTACAATTGTATCATATTTTGAATATAAAGCTCTAAGAAATTTATGGCAAAATTCCACGTTCGTGACATCCATACCAAGCCCTTTTAATTCATTTACTATGTTATTTAATCGGTTGAACATCTCCGAGACATCTTCATTGGGCAACATAGCAAACTTTTCAAATTGGCCCTTATGGATAAATAATTTAGCATCCTTGACCATCAAGTTCCTTCATGAATATCCATAAGATTTCTCCAAATGTCTTGAGCCGTTTCAAGTTTACAAATTCTATTAAATTCACCTAAATTTAGAGCACTATAAAGAACATTCATGGCTTGAGCATTAGCTAAGGCATTATCTCTATCTAGGTTAGTCATGTCATCATCATCAAGAATTGCAAATCTCTCATCCACCACTTTCCAAATCTTTCCACTCATGGCTTCAAGATAAACCATCATTCTAGTTTTTCAATAAGTATAGTTAGATCCATCAAAAAGTGGTGGTTTGCCAATATTGATCCGACCCTCACTAGCCATCTTTATCCTACTCCGGGATGGTTAAATCCTCTAAATATGCAGTCCTCACTCTGATACCAATTGAAAAGGATCTAGGATATCGACTAGAGGGGGGTGAATAGGTGATTTTAAATAATTAACAATTAATCAAACAATTGATAGTAAATCAGAGCAAATAACTAACACATGAAGAACAATGAACAATTTTAACACAAGGATATATCCCGTAGTCTCGGTGATTTTCCGATCACCCCTAATCCACGTTGAGGCAAACTCAAATCTCTAACCGCTCCTCTATCTAGTCAACCTTCTCTCGAGAAGTGACCTAGATCTTGAGCCGGATTAGTGTGATGAGTTATCCAAACCTCGATTTCACTAATGATGCACTTTACCGCTCCGGCAAGGCGTGCTCAACCCTTTCACAAGATGTTTTGAGGCTTCCTCACAATCTTCCTTGAAAAGCTCTCCAAAACCTTCTCTCGAGTCATCTAGGAGCCGGCAAACTCCAAGAGTAACAAGCCGGTGATGATCACTTAACCTTCTTCTAGTGCCACAAGATTGATTTAGTGATCTAAATGCAATGCAATAGAAGATCTCAAATGCACACTCTCAAAAATTCGAGAATTAGAACCCTAGAGTGTATGATACTTGCTTAAGCTCTCAAGGATGATGACAATGTTCACAAATATGCCAAAAGTTATGAACAGGGCCGTGCATTGGAGTATATATACCTCCCACAAAAAATATAGCCGTTACAGGCCATTGCGAGAAAAAAATCACTTGGCGGTCAGACCGCAGGTATAAGCCCGGTCAGACCGCCGCAATTGCAACGGCATTAAACAGGCGCAATAAATGCTCACCTGCCCTTGTGAGGCACACTCACGGTCAGACCGGAGCCAATAGCGGTCAGACCGTGAAACTGTCCAGAGACAACATAGTTTCTGGACACATTATACGGTCAAACCGAAAAATACGGACAGACCGGCCATACGGTCAGACCGTCGTACAAAAACACGGTCAGACCGATTTCTCGGTCAGACCGGTCTAACAAACGGTCAGACTGGTCTAACAAACGGTCAGACCGTCATAACACAATACATAAGAAGGATAGGACATGAAGTACCAGGAGACTGACCTAGGTTTTTGCCTACGGACAGACCGACCTTTTAAAGGTATACACTAGACTTTGACATAACGTCGGTCAGTCCGAAACCCTATTCGGTCAGTTCGTCTATTCGGTCAGACCGGTCTAACAGACGGTCAGACCGACTGAGACAGAGTTTGGAAGAAAAGAGTTGAAACAAGCTTTTTCAAAGAATGTGACCTTCTAGTGTGCAATGCAAGTTGATTTTATGATTTGTGGCACATAGATGAAGTATTTCGTGATACACCACATGCTCCTCTTAATAGTACGGCGACTATCCAAAAATCCGGTCAAAATTCTTCGCTAATCACCTTAGACCGGTAAAATGGAAAAGACCCGATTTCGTACATTTGCCTCTTTGATCAATGTCCTTTCTTCATCATGAGGCTCTTTCTTTGCCTTTCATTACCCTGTCTTATGAGTTTCTTCTTGACACAACTTAGCAGGTATCGTTAGTATAGCATTTGCAATTGTCATTAATTACTAAAACACTCTTTAGGGGCCTAGAAGCTACAAACTCTCAATAATTATTTTTATAATTTTCAAATTTACAATTTTAAAATTACAACATTTTCTAAACAGCAGACACTAAAACAGTCATAACTGTAGGAAATCGAGTAAGCTACACTAGCAGAATTTCTAATAATTTACTCGAAAACTGCAAGTAATAGATCATAGATTAGATTGTTACCAGTAGCGGAAGCAGATTTGATGCAACGATCGAATGTTCGCAACAACCGTTTGCGGATCGTCCAGAACAGTGGATGTAGATGACAATGATCGCTCACGGATCGTCCTGATCAGCGCAGCAATTGCAGTAGCGCCTCTACCGGTATCCACACGTACTGGGATGGAACGTTGTGCAATGGTGTGCTAGCACCAATGTGCACAACAAGGGTTTATGGGCTATCAAAAGAGATGGCAACTATGACTTTTGTGGTGATCCTCAAAGCCCATCATACATCTCTATATATAGGGCCATGTAGAGGAAATCCTAACATATTAGGTTTCCTGATGTAATATGAATCTTATTCGAATTACCCATGCAGAAGAAATCCTAACAGATTAGGTTTCCTGATTTGATACGAATCTTATTCGAACTCGTATCTGATACGTATATTCTCTAACAGACCCAATCCGGATCTGATACGAAAACCCATAACAAACCCAATCCGAATGCATAAGGAGTCTAATATTAAGTCTCCGAATCTGATATGGAAACCTATACCAAACCCAATCCAAATGGATAATGAGTCTAAACCCAATCCAAATACATAAGGAGTCAAACATTAAGTTTCCGAATCTGATACAGAAACTCATATCAAACCCAATCCAAATGCATAAGGAGTCTATCATTAAGTTTCCAAATCTGATATGGAAACCCAAAATAGACTTAATCCGAATTGCATTGTTCCAACCCGTTAAGTGTGTGACCCTGTAGGTTCGTTTATATTTAGTCACAACCCGAGAATACTTACCCGAATTGTAAGTCAGTAGTGGCCCCTAGCAGGACATAACGACTATCCAAATACACACAAAGATCATAATCAGCAAACCTATATAATGTTTTCATGTTGATCCTCTTGCCATACGATACCAGATTAAACCCAAGGTAGGAAATGTGCCACCCTTACACAGTTCAATCCTTTCTCGATCTCATAGTGAATTGATCTTCTTGTAGTTGACACTTCAACCACAAACGGCATGGCCATGCACTTCTCAATTCATCTATATCGAGGGGCCCAGAGATATCTCTCTCATTTTATAAGATATGCAAATTCCATCTTAACCATTCATATTCCTCCGCATGGCTCATAGTATACCCGAATATTACCTTTATTACTACTTAATTAAAAGTAGCGTTTGGTACTATCAAAGTATACTACTACGCATGTAGGAAACTATGATGGTCTCAGGTCTAAGGATCAATCATAAACATTATTTGAGACCTACTGGTGACACTTAAATAACAAATCCAAACAGTGTCTCAAAATGGGTCTATCCAACATTATATTCTCCAATATATGTCCACATTATTGATTTGATATCTTGTATCCATGGTCCGTGAAACATAACCATCAATCAATAAATGTGCTGATCCATTAATCAATAATGTCTTATTTAAAGATAATGGATCAGAGACTAAATTAGAATAATATCATCAAATAAATTTAGAGTCTCACGAACAAGTCACATACTTGTTGATCAAACCAAGATGATAATTTATTCAAAAATAACTTATTATTCAAATGTTCATAAATATAACAAAGATAAATACATCTATGTGATTTGCTCTAGGACATATCACTAACAACCTCCCACTTGGACTAGAGTCAATCACAAATGTATCTAATACCTATTGCTCTAGTATGCACCTCATGCTTTGGTTGCGGGAGAGGTTTTGTCAACGGATCAGCAACATTCAAATCCGTGGACACTTTGCAAATCTTCACATCACCTCTATTCACGATTTCTCGGATGAGGTGATAACGCCTGAGTATATGTTTGGATTTCTGATGAGACCTTGGTTCCTTGGCTTGCGCAATGGCTCCACTATTGTCACAATAGAGATCCACTGGGCTTGAAATACTAGAAACCACACCAAGTTCAGAGATGAACTTTTTAATCCAAACAGCTTCTTTAGCAGCTTCAGAAGCAGCAATGTACTCTGCTTCTGTTGTAGAATCAGCGACAGTTTCTTGCTTGGAACTCTTCCAGCTTACAGCTCCTCCATTAAGGCAAAATACAAAACCAGATTGCGATTTGAAATCATCTTTGTCGGTTTGGAAGCTAGCATCGGTGTAGCCACTAACAACGAGCTCTTCCTCACCTCCATAAACCAAGAACACATCCTTAGTCCTCCTCAAATATTTAAGGATGTTTTTTACAGCAGTCCAGTGACTTTCACCTAGATTTGATTGGTATCTGCTCGTAACACTTAGAGCATAGGAGACATCTGGGCATGTACATAGCATGGCATACATAATAGATCCAACAGCAGAAGCATATGGAATCTTATTCATTCGGTCCCGCTCATCACATGTCGAAGGACATTGACTCTTGCTAAGACTAATGCCATGTGACATAGGTAGAAGACCTTTCTTGGAATCGTGCATATTGAATCTATTCAATACTTTGTCAATATATGTACTTTGGCTTAATCCAATTAACCTTTTAGATCTATCTCGATAGATCTTAATGCCCAAAATATATGTTGCCTCACCTAAGTCTTTCATAGAGAAGCTACTTTTCAATGAGGACTTCACAGAATCAAGCATAGGAATATCATTTCCGATCAGAAGTATGTCATCCACATATAAGACCAGAAAAACAAGTGCGCTCCCATTTACCTTTTTATAAACACAAGGCTCTTCTTCATTTTTGATGAAACCAAACTGTTTGACTACTTCATCAAAACGAAGATTCCAACTCCGAGAAGCTTGCTTCAACCCATAAATGGATTTATGAAGCTTGCATACTTTCCTAGTATTATCTGGATCGACAAAACCTTTAGGCTGTGCCATATACACATCCTCACTTAGGTTTCCATTTAGGAAAGCCGTTTTGACATCCATCTGCCATATCTCATAATCGAAATAGGCAGCAATAGCTAGGATGATCCTGATTGACTTTAACATAGCAACGGGCGAAAATGTTTCATCATAATCAACACCTTGAATTTGCTTGAAACCTTTTGCAACTAATCGTGCTTTATGGATATAAACATGACCATCCATGTCAATCTTTTTCTTATAAACCCATTTGCACTCAATGGCTTTTACACCATCAGGCAGATCAACCAAGTTCCACACTCGATTGTCATGCATGGATTCAATTTCGGATCTCATGGCTCCAAGCCATTTCTCAGAGTCAGGGCTCATCATCGCTTCTTCGTAAGTCTTAGGTTCATCATTATCTATCAATAATACTTCACGCTGCTCCATTGTAAGGAGCATGTACCTTCTAGGTGCGTGACGTACCCTTTCAGACGTACGTATAACCGGTGCTTGTCCTGCATTATTTTCTACATTGTTTTGCAGGTCTTGCTGAGCTTCAGTGGGTGCTGAAACAATTTTCAGTGATTCCCGAATTTCTTCAAGTTGCACTGTGCTCCCACTTACTCCTTTTGAAAGAAACTCTTTCTCCAAAAAGACACCGTTTCGGGCAACAAACACTTTGTTTTCTTCTCGATTATAGAAGTAATATCATTTTGTTTCCTTAGGATAGCCCACAAAGAAGCATTTATCTGATTTGGGTTTGAGCTTATCAGACATTAAACGTTTTACATAAACTTCACAACCCCAAATCTTAAGAAAAGACAATCCAGGACGCCTTCCATTCCATATCTCATATGGTGTCTTTTCTACGGCTTTTGATGGAGCCCTATTTAATGTGAACGCAGCTGTTTCTAGAGCATATCCCCGGAAGGACAATGGAAGATTAGTTTGGCTCATCATTGACCGAACCATGTCCAACAAGGTCCTGTTCCGTCGTTCTGACACACCATTCCATTGAGGTGTTCCTGGCGGGGTCAATTGTGGAACAATTCCATGTTGTTTTAGATGATCACCAAACTCTTGGCTCAAATATTCCCCTCCACGATCAGATCGTAGGGTTTTGATTGTCTTGCCAAGTTGATTTTGTACTTCATTCTGAAATTCCTTGAATTTATCAAACGTTTCAGATTTATGCCTCATTAAATAGACATATCCATATCTACTAAAGTCATCGGTAAAAGTTATGAAGTACTGAAAACCACCTCTAGCTGTTGAACTTAATGGTCCACATACATCAGTATGAATAAGAGCCAATAAGTCATTTGCCCTTTCACTTTCACCCGTGAAAGGTGCCTTTGTCATTTTGCCAAGTAAACAAGATTCACACACATCAAATGACTGAAAATCAAATGAGTCTAGAAGTCCATCTTTCAGGAGTTCCATGATGCGTTTCTCATTGATATGGCCTAAACGACAATGCCAGATAAACGTGGGATTCAAATCATTAGGCCTAAGCCTCTTAGTATATATGTTATAGACAAGTAATTCAAGATTTAGCTGATAAAGCCCATTCTCCAATGAGGCATTGCCATAAAATATATCATTTAAATAAAAGGAACAACGATTGTTCTTTATTCTAAATTCATAACCCAGCGTGTCCAAACACGACACGGATACAATGTTTTTGCTTATGGCAGGAACATAATAACAGTTATTAAGTTCTAAAACTAATCCTGAAGGTAAAGCTAATATAAAAGTTCCAACAGCTAAGGCTGCAACTCTTGCTCCATTGCCAACGCGAAGTTGAACCTCGCCCTTAGCCAAATTTCTACTCCTTTTAAGCCCCTGCATCGAAGTGCAAATATGAGCAGCCGATCCGGTATCAAATACTCAAGAGTCGGAAGGAGAAGTAGCTAAATGAACTTCTATAACATATATACCTGAAGGAGTCTCACTTTCCTTCTTTTTCTTTAAATCTTCCAAGTATTTCTTGCAATTCCTCTTCCAATGGCCAGATTCCTTGCAATAGAAGCATTCAGTAGTAGGGGTGGCACCTGGCTTGGACTTTCCTTTGGAATTAGGTTTAGCGCTAGAGGATCTTTCTAGAGCTTTTCCCTTTCCCTTAGCCTTGCCCTTGCCCTTCTTCTTAAAGCTTTTTCCCTTTTGAACCATCATTACATTATTTGGGTTTTTCTTAATGTTCTGTTCCGCTGTTTTAAGCATCCCATGCAATTCGGTCAATGATTTCTCCAGATTATTCATGTTATAATTCATGACAAACTGGTCATAGCTCGGAGGGAGCGATTGGAGAATCATATCAGTAGCCAACTCTTGACTAAGGGGAAAACCAAGTTTTTCCAAATTCTCAATGTAACCAATCATCTTGATCACATGAGGACTGACCGAGCTTCCTTCTGCCAACTTGCAATCATGCAATTTCTTGGTGGTCTCATATCTTTCCACCCTGGCCTGCTCCTCGAATAAGTTTCTAAGAGACACGGCCATGTCATAAGCTGTCATGTTCTCATATTGCTTCTGAAGCTCAGAGTTCATCGTGACAAGCATTAGACAGCTGGCATCAAGTGCGTCATCAGTATGCTTTTTATAAGCATCCTTTTGAGCACGTAAAGCACTAGCGGCTGGTTCATCAGGTATAGGAGTCTCTAGAACATAGTCCTTTTTCTCTTGTTTGAGAACAATTCTCAAATTTCTATACCAATCAATAAAATTTGTTCCATTGAGCTTTTCTTTATTAAGGACAGATCGCAAACTGAAATTGTTTGAGGAGCTACCACTATCCATGGTCTACAACAGTAAAGAAATGCAAAATTATAGCATTATATTTATGAAAAGTCTTTTATTAAACAATTCAATAAAAGATGTACCAACTATATATTTTAGAAAAAATCCCTCAAAGAAATATATATAGTAGGCCAAGATCCATATTTCACTAAGTTCTAGAGAGCTTTGGCATCACTGCTAGAAACCTAGTTATTTAGGTAAGCAACTCCTTACTAATTATATCATATATAACTCTTGTTTGTTGGGTGTCATCCCAACACCATGCCCCAAAGCCCAAAACCGTTTTGATGGCTTTGTTAAGTTAAACCAATTCTATGCTTATGGGTGTCCAACACACATCCTGCCTTATTAAGATAATTGATGGTGCCTTGATTTGTCAGACCCACCAAGCAACGATCAAAATCTTGACAGGTGCAGCAATTGGAAGGGTATAATAAACACTAAATTTTTATGAGGGGTTAAAACATGGCAAAACATCCATATGCACGAAAATAACCATCAGCTAGATGATCTAATAGGTGCAATTTCGACTATATTTAACTTCCGTTGGCAGTAACCTTGGCCAGGAAAGACCGCGACTGTTTTCGCTCACACCATGAAGGAAAGCGTTCCGTCAAGCGGGGCTTATTAAGAAAAACCTTATGATGTGTTCTTTCCTTAGACACCAAAGCTGACAGCTTCTGGTTATCAAGTATAATCTTTATGTTTCATGAGGGGTTAAAAGATGTCACAACATCTATATGCATGAAAATAATCATCAATTAGATAATCTCACATGCATAACTACGACTATATTTAATTTCCGTTGGCAGTAACCTTGGCCAGGAAAGACCGCAACTGTTTTCGCTCACACCATGAAGGAAAGCGTTCCAAGCGGGGCTTATTAAGAAAAACCTTATGATGTGTTCTTTCCTTAGACACCAAAGTTGACAGCTTCTGGTTATCAAATATAATCTTTTTTTTTTAAATTAATCATATTAATCAAATTTTCGAACCAATCTGATTGGTTTAAATCCCCTTAAGTCATTCATATTAACTCCAATATGAATATCTAGAATAGGCAGCTAATGTCATATATAGATCCAATCTATACACATATGATTTAGAAGATCTAATCTACTATTGTCATATAAACCCTAACATTACCTCCCTCTGGCCCATGCTAGGATCATTAGACATTAGTTCATAGTAAAGTCGGCCAAAAAATTGTTCATCACAACACTTGGATGTCAAAACAAACATGTATAATAAAACTTATACGGTAACAGATTGAATGAACTAGTAGATCTAATCTACCATAACTTCATATATCACATATCTATAAATTAATCCAGATCTAACACTATACAGGATGGCTCTGATACCACTGTAGGAAATCGAGTAAGCTACACTAGCAGAATTTCTAATAATTTACTCGAAAACTGCAAGTAATAGATCATAGATTAGATTGTTACCAGTAGCGGAAGCAGATTTGATGCAACGATCGAATGTTCGCAACAACCGTTTGTGGATCGTCCAGAACAGTGGATGTAGATGACAATGATCGCTCACGGATCGTCCTGATCAGCGCAGCAATTGCAGCAGCGCCTCTACCGGTATCCACACGTACTGGGATGGAACGTTGTGCAATGGTGTGCTAGCACCAATGTGCACAACAAGGGTTTATGGGCTATCAAAAGAGATGGCAACTATGACTTTTGTGGTGATCCTCAAAGCCCATCATACATCTCTATATATAGGGCCATGTAGAGGAAATCCTAACATATTAGGTTTCCTGATGTAATACGAATCTTATTCGAATTACCCATGCAGAAGAAATCCTAACAGATTAGGTTTCCTGATTTGATACGAATCTTATTCGAACTCGTATCTGATACGTATATTCTCTAACAATAACTTCATCATCCGAACTCCAATTTTGATGTTCTTGGATCAGTTGGAAAGCTAACTTCTAGCTCTACAACATTTCTGTTAGCACCTTTCGGAGAAAGGTCTAGATCAGTGTAGAATTAGCTCGTAAACAAAACATTTTGCATAAACTTCCACGCGGAGTCCATAGACCATCTTGATGATTCCTCGGGCATCATGAGCAACACTTGTGCTCACCATAATGCCATCACATGTCCACCTCGATGTTGAATAGCTCGCCAGATGCCGGGAAGTCTCTCTCGTTTCGGACCCCGACCGGCAACCTCCATACTTCGACCGGCTCAAGCTACTTCAACAATCTTGGTGCAACGTCATATCCGGGTGTTGGATTAGTCATATAGAGTGTTCCTGCAAGTCTCTAGTACCTCTGGCATCTCTCAGACCAATTGAGTCCCCAACTCCTCCCTGAGTACTACTCCGATGGTCCATCCTTACCGCAAGCGTACTACAACTCCGGTATACCTGCAACATGCACCAAAACCAAACAAACCCATCACATAGCACTGATCACACATAATGACAACATAAATGAACAGAAATAATTCATAATATTGTCAAAACATACATCATTTAAAATTAGACAATCACATGGAGTTTATAGTATAAAATTGTCTCCGTGTCATCTTAGAACATAGCAGTTGTATTCTTTGTGTTCTCTTTAATCTATTAAACAAATCCTTATGTCTTGGTGTACAACAGAGTTGATTACAATAAAAAAGCTATAACCACAGAGGTCATGAATCAAACCCCCACCAAAATGAATAACTTACTCACTTATAACAACTTTGGTTTCTATCTAGTGAACTGGATGACTTATCTATTGGGCGTTAGCAAGAAATTTATTTTTCATATGGCTGTGGTATAAAGTTTGTGAAATAGACGAGTAATAGTATTTTTTTTGTGGTTGATTTCGAATACTATATTATGTTAGGAGGGTGAGAGTAAAAAAGTGAAAAGTTGGAGTCGATAGGCTTTGACTCGATTACATGAACAACTCTTTGTACGATAATAGCCTTTCGATCTTTTTTAAAGAACAATTAAGAAAAGCTTCAGGAACTAACTGTAGGAAATCGAGTAAGCTACACTAGCAGAATTTCATAAATTTTGGCTCGAAAACTGCAAATAATAAATCATAGATTAGATTGTTACCAGTAGCGGAAGCAGATTTGATGCAGCGATCGAATGTTCACAGCAACCGTTTGCGGATCACCCTGATCAGCAGATGTAGATGACAACGACCGTTCACGGATCGTTCTAATCAGCGCAGTAATTGCAGCAGCGCCTCTACCGGTATCCACACGTACCGGGATGGAACGTCGTACGATGGTGTGCTAGCACCAACGAGTACAACAAGGATTTATGGGCTATCAAAAGAGATGGCAGCTATGGCTTTTTTTTATGATCCTCAAAGCCCATCATACATCCCTATATATAGGGCCATGTAGAGGAAATCCTAACAGATTAGGTTTCCTGATGTGATACGTCTGTTATTCGAATTCGTATCTGATACGTATATTCTATAATAGACCCAATCTGGATCTGATACGAAAACCCATAACAATCCCAATCCGAATGCATAAGGAGTCTAATATTAAGTCTCCGAATCTGATACGAAAACCTATACCAAACCCAATCCAAATGGATAAGGAGTCTAAACCCAATCCAAATACATATGGAGTCTAATATTAAGTTTCCGAATCTGATACAGAAACCCATATCAAACCCAATCCAAATGCATAAGGAGTCTAACATTAAGTCTCCAAATCTGATATGGAAACCTAAAATAGACTTAATCCAAATTGCATTGTTCCAACCCTTTAAGTGTGTGACCCTGTAGGTTCATGTATATTTAGTCACAACCCGAGAATACTTACCCGAATTGTAAGTCGGTAGTGGCCCCTAGCAGGACATAACGACTATCCAAATACACACAAAGATCATAATCAGCAAACCTGTATAATGTTTTCATGTTGATCCTCTTGCCATACGATACCAGATTAAATCCAAGGTAGGAAATGTGCCACCCTTGCACAGTTCAATCCTTTCTCTATCTCATAGTGAATTGATCTTCTCGTAGTTGACACTTCAACCACCAACGGCATGGCCATGCACTTCTCAATTCATCTATATCGAGGGGCCCAGAGATATCTCTCTCATTTTATGAGATATGCAAATTCCATCTTAACCATTCATATTCCTCCGTATGGCTCATAGTATACCCGAATATTACCTTTATTACTACTTAATCAAAAGTAGCTTTTGGTACTATCAAAATATACTACTACACATGTAGGAAACTATGATGGTCTCAGGTCTAAGGATCAATCATAAACATTATTTGAGACCAACTGGTGACACTTAAATAACAAATCCAAACAGTGTCTCAAAATGGGTCATTCCAACATTATATTCTCCAATATATGTCAACATTATTGATTTGATATCTTGTATCCATGGTCCGTGAAACATAACCATCAATCAATAAATGTGCTGATCCATTAATCAATAATGTCCTATTTAAAGATAATGGATCAGGGACTATATTAGAATAATATCATCAAATAAATTTAGAGTCTCACGAACAAGTCACAAACTTGTTGATCAAACCAAGATGATAATTTATTCAAAAATAACATATTATTCAAATGTTCATAAATATAACAAAGATAAATACATCTCTGTGATTTGCTCTAGGACATATCACTAACAACCTCCCGCTTGGACTAGAGTCAATCACAAATGTATCTAATACCTATTGCTCTAGTATGCACCTCATGCTTTGGTTGCGGGAGAGGCTTTGTCAATGGATCAGCAACATTCAAATCCGTGGACACTTTGCAAATCTTCACATCACCTCTATTCACGATTTCTCCGATGAGGTGATAACACCTGAGTATATGTTTGGATTTCTGATGAGACCTTGGTTCCTTGGCTTGCGCAATGGCTCCACTATTATCACAATAGAGATCCACTGGGCTTGAAATACTAGAAACCACACCAAGTTCAAAGATGAACTTTTTAATCCAAACAGCTTCTTTAGCAGCTTCAGAAACAGCAATGTACTCTGTTTCTGTTGTAGAATCAGCGACAGTTTCTTGCTTGGAACTCTTCCAGCTTATAGCGCCTCCATTAAGGCAAAATACAAAACCAGATTGCGATTTGAAATCATCTTTGTCGGTTTGGAAGCTAGCATCGGTGTAGCCACTAACAACGAGCTCTTCCTCACCTCCATAAACCAAGAACACATCCTTAGTCCTCCTCAAGTATTTAAGGATGTTTTTTACAGCAGTCCAGTGACTCTCACCTGGATTTGATTGGTATCTGCTCGTAACACTTAGAGCATAGGAGACATCTGGGCGTATACATAGCATGGCATACATAATAGATCCAACAGCAGAAGCATATGGAATCTTATTCATTCGGTCCCACTCATCACATGTCGAAGGACATTGACTCTTGCTAAGACTAATGCCATGTGACATAGGTAGAAAACCTTTCTTGGAATCGTGCATATTGAAGCTATTCAATACTTTGTCAATATATGTACTTTGGCTTAATCCAATTAGCCTTTTAGATCTATCTCGATAGATCTTAATGCCCAAAATATATGCTGTCTCACCTAAGTCTTTCATAGAGAAACTACTTTTCAATGAGGACTTCACAGAATCAAGCATAGGAATATCATTTCCGATCAGAAGTATGTCATCCACATATAAGACCAGAAAAACAAGTGCGCTCCCATTTACCTTTTTATAAACACAAGGCTCTTCTTCATTTTTGATGAAACCAAACTGTTTGACACTACTACAGAAGTGCATTCCACTAACCCTTATTTTCTAACGGGTTATAAGCAATCTAGGAAAAATCTGATAGAATAGGACGACTGCGGCGGAAAACCATCATTTTACTATCGGTTACACACTAGTCCAACGTTAGTGAAATGCAAATACTTTTTACTATCGGTCATTACTGTACAAACCGATATAATATATTAAATAGTACTATTGGTTTTCCTTTTGTAACTGATAGTAAAATTGCGCACTTTATACTATCGGTTATTACTGTACAAACTGATATAATATATTAAATAGTACTATCGGTTTTCCATTTTTAACTGATAGTAAAATTGCGCACTTTATACTATCGGTTATTACTGTACCAACTGATATAATATATTAAAACAGTACTATCGGTTTTTCATTTTTAACTGATAGTAAAATTACTCACTTTATACTATCGGTTCGTACTGTATTAACCGATATAATATATTGAATAGTACTATCGATTTTTCTCGGGTAACTGATAGTGAAATTACTGACTTTTTACTATCGGTTATTACTGTACTAACTGATACAATATATTAAATAGTACTATCGGTTATATAAAACAAACCGATAGTAAAATGACTTCATATACACTAATGGTTATGACAGTGGGGACCTTATTTTACTATCGGTTTGTGTTTTTGAACCGATAGTAAAATTGGACAACTTAATTAGGTCGACCCCTACTCTGCACTCTGTATGTTGGAATCATTTCAGCCCGCACGACTCCAAGCTAGAGTGATCTGGAGAAGCTAGCTGAGAGGTTGATCATATTTCCATCCCCCTCGGTATTGTCATCTTCTCATCACCTCTCTCTCTCTCTCGATCACTCTTTCACACTCTCCCTCTCTCTCTCTACTTGCAATTCATTAAACTAGATACATGTATCTCCAAACTAGCTAGAAGGCTGGGTTGGCTAGCTAGCTATAGCTTGCTGAATTTAAGCAGCTAGCTAGCTGGCTCTTCCAATTAATGCATGCATCAAGTTAATTAGGGTTTCATATATACAAATCCATTTAATGTAATTAAGCAGCTCATGTACACACATATGGCCTAGCTAATTATGTTTCATTCATATATGCATGCCCTGAGTCATTAATTATTTATTTGAATTTGTCAATTTTGTGAAATAATTGTAGATGGACCGAGAATATTGGATGTATGGAAGAAAACGTACTACTATTGAGTATTTGGAGGGTGTGAATGGATTTATTAAATTTGCTGAGCAAGAAAAGGCGAAGAAGGGAGAGAAAGATATGCATTGTCCTTGTATAGATTGTATGAACTTAAAAAGGTTCGACAACTCTGATCAGATTAGGAGTCATTTGATTCGTCGTGGTTTTAACGCACGCTATACCCGTTGGATATGGCATGGTGAAGATCTTGAGGAAACGAGCACTACCGCTACCACTCAGCAGCACCCGGAAGTGGATTGCAGTAATGATGATCATGATTAAAACATTGATAATGTTCATTCGGAAGTCCATGTAGATGACGACAATTTAGATGAAATGTTACGTGATGTAGAAGAGGACTACAGCGAAAACGATTTAGCTAAATTTCAGAAATTAATTGTTGACTCTGAGAAGCCTTTGTTCCCCGGATGTGAAACATTTACAAAGTTGTCTTCTGTGTTGAGATTATATAACTTGAAGGCAAGCAACGGTTGGAGTGATAACAGTTTCACGGCGCTATTGGATCTGTTAGCGGACATGCTTCCAGAGGGAAATGAGTTGCCAAGATCGGTTTACCAGGCCAAAAAACTATTGTGTCCGTTGGGAATGGAAATCGAAAGAATACATGCATGCCCAAATGATTGTGTTCTGTACCGTAACGAGTACGAGGATTTGCATGTTTGTCCAAGATGCGGTGCATCGCGGTATAAGCATGGGGACAGAATTTATCACAATGGATGTGATGAGGTAAAGAAAGGGCCTCTGGCCAAAACTGTGTGGTATTTGCCTGTGATTCCCAGATTGAAACGGCTGTTTGCAAATCCGAAAGATGCGAAGTACTTGCGTTGGCATGTTGAAGGTCGAAAACAAGACGGAAAACTAAGACATCCAGCTGATTCCATTCAATGGAGAAACATTAACAGAACATTCGGTGAGTTTGGCGGCGAAGTGAGGAATATAAGGTTTGGGCTGAGTACGGATGGTATGAATCCACATGGAAATATGAGCAGTCGACATAGCACTTGGCCGGTTCTTTTATGCATCTACAATCTTCCTCCTTGGTTATGTATGAAGCGCAAGTACATCATGATGTCGTTACTAATTTCAGGACCCAGACAACCCGAGAATGATATTGACGTGTTTCTATCACCGTTAGTCGAGGACTTACATAAATTGTGGAGCGAAGGCGTGCGGGTGTGGGATGCACATAAGCCAGAGAATTTCATGTTGCGGGCCATGATATTTTGCACCATAAATGATTTCCCAGCCTATGGAAATTTGTCGGGGTATAGTACGAAAGGAGTCAAGGCTTGTCCTATTTGCCTGGATGAAACTGAAAGCATGTGGTTATCGAACTGCAGAAAAATAGTGTACATGGGTCACCGCAGATTACTTCCGATGCATCATGCCTATAAGAAGAGGAAGTTATTCAATGGGAAGCCTGAGAAAGGATCAGCCCCAGTGTTTGTGACTGGTAAGGAGCTTTACTTGCGCGTGAAGGACATCAAAGTTGAGTTCGGTAAATGTTCTAAACCTCCAGGAAAAAATGTTTGGAAGAAGAGATCGATTCTTTGGGATCTACCATATTGGGAGCACTTACAAGTTCGACAGTGCATTGATGTCATGCACGTAGAGAAAAATGTTTGTGACAGTTTGATTGGTTTGTTGTTGAACATTCCAGGAAAGACGAAAGATGGCATCAACGTTCGCCGTGACATGCTCGACATGGGCATAAGGACTGAGCTTGCACCGTTGGAGAAGGGAAAGCGGACATACCTCCCCCCGGCCTGCTATACTTTGTCAAAAAGAGAAAAAACAGAACTCTGTCAGTGCCTACATGGTGTCAAAGTTCCATGCGGGTATTCTGCGAACTTGAAAAAACTTGTGTCCATGAAAGACTTGAAACTGGTTGGTATGAAGTCCCATGATTGTCATGTACTGATGTCACAAATGCTTCTCATTGCTATCAGAGGCATTCTCCCAGTCAAAGTCAGAGAGACAATTACAAAGCTATGTTATTTCTTCAACACAATATCTGGCAAGGTACGTAAGCGTGTACTCCTAGCAAGTTAATTCGCTCCATTCGTGGAGCTTGTCAGATTTTTTGGATCTGAATATTTGCTGCAACTGTGTCCTTGCAGGTAATTGATATGGATGGACTGGACGATTTGCAACGCGATGTGACTACCACTCTTTGTCAGCTGGAGATGTATTTCCCTCCATCCTTTTTTGATGTTATGGTCCATCTAATTGTTCACCTTGTCAGAGAAATTAAGTTTTGTGGACCCGTGTTCCTGCGCTACATGTATCCATTTGAGAGATTTATGGGTATCTTGAAGGGATATGTAAGGAATCGACATCGGCCTGAGGGCAGTATCATTGAAGGTTATGCCGCCGAGGAGGTGATCGAATTTTGCACCAAATATATGGCCGGGGTTGACCCAATTGGCGTTCCTACGTCCCGGTATGAGGGCAGGCTTCAGGGCATTGGAACGATTGGATTTAAAGCAGTCGTCCCCTCTAGTGATCTGTATGCAAAAGCCCATTTTTGGGTCTTACAGCACATGACGGGGGTGGAGCCATACATACACGAGCACAAGGAAATGTTACGGAAACAGAATCCCTCGAAGCCAGAGATTTGGGTCACCAGAGAACAAAATAGGAAGTTTGCTGGGTGGATAGAAAATAGAGTCCTGCAAGCTTCTGAGGGTGACGTAGATGAAGATGTTACATGGTTGGCCAGAGGGCCTAGATTTACTGTAGGGACTTGGCAGGGGTATGACATCAACGGCTATTCATTTTACACAAGAACTCAGGACGAGAAGAGTACTATGCAATGTAGTGGAGTGACACTACTTGCTATTTCGGAGGATGCCAGGGCAGTAAGGGCACTCGACTCATATTACGGTGTTATTGAGGAAATATGGGAGCTCGATTATGTATTACTTAAGATTCCTCTATTTCGATGCCAATGGGTCGAAATCCCTCGAGGTGTTAAAGTCGACAATTATGGGTTTACTCTCGTCGATCTCAGTAGAGTCGCACACAAAGATGATCCATTTATACTTGCTGAGCAAGCCACACAGGTGTTCTACATCATTGACCCGGCCAACCCAAAGTTGCACGTTGTCCTTCACAGCAAGAGACGTATTGTTGGGGTCGAAGACGTTGTGGATGAAGAAGAGTACGATCAGTTCGACGAACTACCTCCATTTTTAGATGGAATCCTTCAATCTGTCCCTACTGAAGATATTGACGAAACAAGTTACCTGCGAGACGACCACGAAGAAGGATTATGGGTGGACAACCATTCTTGACTAATTTGCAATATGTAAGTGACGTATATTACTTGGATCGAAGAATTCTTCAAATCATTTTTCAAAAATTCTTTGGGAAAACATACGTGATGCATTGAGAATCATTTCTACAAATTTTCATTTCAATTGGAGTATATACTTGATTTGAGCAATAATTGATTCTTTTCACAAATATATGTGAAAACTGCAAATTTTCATTCCATGATTGGTCTTTACTGTTAATTTATTTCAAAATTATTGCAAGCCATTTGCATGGGGTTTCAGGTGTCTTTACAAGTGCAAAATGATGTACTGAGACCCATCTATAATTGTTCTCAGGAAATACCTTTAGATCAATTTAACAGTATTATACTATCGGTTTCAACCTCCAAACCGATATGAAATTAACATATACTATCGGTTTATTGTCATAACCGATAGTAAAATACAATACAAAATGATGTACTGAGATCCTCTGTAATTCTTCTAAGGGAAATCCTTTTGGGTCAATAGCATTGTATTTTACTATCGGTTATAACTGTGAAACCGATATGAAATTAAACTATACTATCGGTTTATCGTTCACAACCGATAGTGATTTACACTGTGTTATGAGCCCCTGTTCTTAGTTTACTATCAGTTTACTGTTCACAACCGATAGTGATTTACACTACGTTATGAGCCCCTGTTCACAGTTTACTATCGGTTTACTGTTCACAACCGATAGTGATTTACACTGTGTTATGAAAACCCTAACTTACATGTTTTTACTATCGGTTTTGTGGTGATGAACCGATAGTAAATATTCATTTATTAGGTTATAACCTTGCACGATTTTCCCTCTAGTGCAACTGATCACATTCCAATTTCCAAATACTCGCGTGGAAAACCCTAGATTCGCCGACGTTCGCTTCTTCACTCCTCTGCGCCACTGGTTCTCCACCGCCTCCGGCATTGCATTGCGCCACCACCTCCGGCCACTCCACGATCGACTGTAAGTGTTCTTGACCAAATCGCTCGCGTGTATTGCTTAATTTTGTATGCAATGGTTCATATCCCATTCAATGGATTACAAATATAAACCTAGAGTAAAATTCATGAACTACAAACTTGATAGCTATGAGAATGACAGAATTGATGAAAATCACTAGCAATTTGTCATACAGTGTTGTTCACTATCGGTTTCTTATTCAGAACCGATAGTAAATACCTTAAACTGAATTTTCTGTTAATTATTTCCCATTTTCTAATTTTCATCTGAAATTTTGGTTCATTTACATTTTAACATACCTTATGTTCCTGCTGAGCAATTACTTTATGTTCCTGCTGAGCAATTTTGGAAATTTTACCTAATTCAGACTTGATTACTATCGGTTTGACTTGGAAAACCGATAGGAAATAGTAGTGCCATCATAGTTTGCACTGCTAATTTGAATTTTCTGTGAATTACTTCCCATTTTCTAATGTTCATCTCAAATTTAGGTTCATTTAAATTTTAACAGACTTTATTTTCCAGCAGAGAGATTAGCATAGTTTGCACTGCTAATCTTTTAAATTTTCCTGAATACAGACCTTAGTACTATCGGTTTTCCTTTCAAAACCGATAGGAAATAGAGTATGTGTTAGTTTGCACTGCTCATCTGAATATTCTGTGAATTACTTCCCATTTTCTAATGTTCATCTCAAATTTAGGTTCATTTAAATTTTAACAGACTCTATTTTCCTGCAGAGAGATTAGCATAGTTTGCACTGCTAATCTTTTAAATTTTCCTGAATACAAACCTTAGTACTATCGGTTTTCCTTTCAAAACCGATAGGAAATAGAGTATGTGTTAGTTTGCACTGCTCATCTGAATTTTCTGTGAATTACTTCCCATTTTCTAATGTTCATCTCAAATTTAGGTTCATTTAAATTTTAACAGACTTTATTTTCATGCAGAGAGATTAGCACAACAATTTTAGTTATGAACTTTGTCATGTACCTTTCTTCATATCAATTGGATGGTTTGTTCATGGTATGTTAGGTAAAGCCATGTCGGCATCTTCCTCGGCTGATACTAATGATTCGGCGAGGGCGAACGTAGATGGCGTTGCCTCATCCCAGCGCAAGAGGAAGGCGCGAGACGCGACGATGTTGGGTCGTTTGGCCAAACGCACGGATCTTTCCTGTGAGTTCAACCAGTTCGGGAGACCGATCGGGAAGAACGCCGGGCACTATGCTGCGTATGTTGGCTTGTTGGCAAAGGAAAGGGTGAAGATCACCGTCCAGAGCTGGAAGGACGTCAAGGCCGACGAGAGGGATAGGCTGTGGGCGGAAGTGAAGGTAAAATTAATCAAAATCACTGAACTCTTGAGTAATCACATTCCCTTGGTTTATCCTAGAGATTAGGTAAGTCCTACTTATATGCGCCATTTGAAACAGGCCAAGTGGAACATCCCGGACGATGGTCCCAAGATAGCTTCCTTGAAGGACATGAACAACACGTGGAAAACCTTCAAGAGCGTCCTCGTCAGTACCTTCCTCGCTAAAGGCGAATCTCCATGCGAGAAGTACCCCTTCATAACGGAGGAGGTATAGGAGCAATTCGCCCAACAGAAGGGGACTCCTGAGTTCAAGGTATGAATGGTTCCTTTGCTTGGTTACACCATTGTATGCAGTAAGCAGTGGTGCATTAATTTTCTTGTTTCTGGTACGAAGGCCCTCAGTGAGAAGAACAGGGCAATCCAGAGGAGGAACGACCACCCACACCGGCTCGGCTCTCGCGGCTATGCGTGGAAGGAGGAGCAGTGGAAGAAGGCTGAAGACGAGGCGTCGCATTTCGTCGACTCCCCTGACCTACCACTCTCCGAGATCCGCGATCAGCGATGCAAGCGCTGGTGGCTGGCCAGAGGGACCGTGTCGTCCACGGGGACTGTGGCGTTCCCAAACCCCAGGGACGTCGAGGTCGTGCAGCGACTCGTAAGTTGGCTAACTATGATCACTAGTGTGCGCACAAGTTTGTATATATTTCTTCCTCACAATGGAGAGCTTTCAATGTAACAGATCTCTTGCTCGAAGGAGGCGACCGAGGGATTGTTCAGTCCCCATAGGGAGAACGACATCCTTACCCGGGCTCTAGGGAACAAGGAGCATCCAGGGCGGACGCGAACCTTGGGGGCTGTGGTGCCATGGAAGGAAGGCTTCTCGGAGCCCGGGAAAAAGGCGAAGAAGGCTGGCAGCTGGAAGGAAAGGGAAGTGGAGCTATCTCAGAAGATACGGGCAGATGTGGCTGCACAATTCGCGGACATGTTCGCTCAAATGAACGAGAAGTATGAACGCCTCAGCCGAGTTGTGCAATCCAAGGGTTTAGATCCAGCTGCCGAGGTCGACGCTGCCAGGCCGAGTAGTGTTGGCTCGAAGGTTCACGTGGATCCGGTGGACCTGATCGAGGTATTGCAACTCTTGAGCTATATATGCAGTTCGGCTGATGCCACTCCCGTTACGTTAGAATTGTTTCGCTAACCTGTTATAATTGTTGCAAATTGCAGAAGCCGAAGAGCTGTAGCCTATTGATCAACATAGGCGACAAACCTGTTGCGGTTGCAAACGGGGTCGTATACCAGTCTTGGGAGGATGTCCGGATCCACTGCGTACCTCTGGAGCCTGGATTCACAAAGGTACAGGTGGACATGGCCCTCCCGGGCTACAGCTCTTTTCTGTTGCCCGTCCCAACGGACGAAATGCGGACAATTGGCGAGGCATTGGGCTCGTACATACAGTGGCCCAAGAAGGGTGTTAGACTGCAGGAGGTAAACCCTAGCCATTCTAGCTTACAACTCAGTTAATATACTCAATTTGCAAAATCTAATTTAAGCGTTTGTACTTAAAGTGGACGATGGATACCAGCACACTTCCTGAGGACACCACCCCGCCACAACGCATGATTGAACTCCTTCGGCCCCCATGCCTCCTCCGACGACCTCAAACCCTTCGCCATCAAATGAGGCCGACGGCACCACACCCCAACCTTCGAAGGTATACACTCGCTCCCCGCCCAAAGGCAAGGGCAAGGCCAAAGGCAATGGCAAGGCCAAAGGCAAGGCCAAACAAAGCCAGCCGGGTACGTTCAAGAACGGGTCCCCACTCGTGTCGGAGTACCTTCTGCGCAATATGGATCAAATAACCAGAAGTCTCCACGAGTGGTACCTGACCCGGTCTAGGCGCCACATCAACTTCTTGGTTCACTTCAGGCCAGCCCATTTTCACCGTGAACCCGGGAGCATATCGGTGGCCCACGAGGATTTGTTCAACCTCCTCAACTGGCGGGAGCTTGATATGTCCATCATACGGACTGGAGTCCTGTGAGTTTGCTGTTGTCTGAAGTTATCACAGTTCGTTTCATAAATCTAATCACTTTTTGTATGCACTACTTACTAATGTCTACTTTGCATCCAGGTGCATGTATAGGCTGGCGTCGATGAGGGCATGTGACAAGGTGGGTTTCCTCGACCCAGAGAAAATAAGCCTCACGATGCTAGAGCACGACCAAGCACATGCGGACGAATACATATCAAGGGCACTACTAGCGCAGCAGGACCGAGAGTTCATCCTGCGCCGTACCACCAAAGGTTAGTGCATTTCCTACTAATTTAACTCATTCTTGTATGTTACGCCTAACATATGTCTGAAACGGTTCGCTTATATATGCAATGTAGGGGCCACTGGGTCCTCGCCGTCATTTGCCCATGGATGAATGAGGTCTATTACCTCGATTCGATGAGCGACAATGTGGCGCATGTTTTCACCCTCACATGGCACATAGACGCGTAAGTAACATAGTTGTCTTAAATTTTTCTCTGACTAGCTAATTAATGATAACATATTAATCGGCAATGCTAAATTAAATACAGGGTTTTCAAAAATTATGCTAGTGCTGGAGGGAGGCATGACGCGTCGAAGGGCACAACAATTTCTTGGAAAGAATATGAGGTAATTAATACGGATGGAAGTACTCATGATGAGTCTTTTAATTTAAGCTTAATTAGTTCTTTCGAGTTAATGTGGGTTTATGTCTTTGCATATGCAATTTTTCCAGTGCCATCAGCAACCACAATCGTGGGAATGTGGCTTCTATGTCATGAGATTCATGTATGACCTGATCAGGAGATACTTTGCCCAATTCCCTAAGGTAACCATTTTTCCTGACTCAAAGTCGAACTTTAATTGGATGTGACGTATGATCCTAACTTCATACACGCATATATGCAGAGCGCCATGTTGAAAGAGCAATATGAGTTGCCTCAATTGAAGGAGCTGCGAACAATTTGGGCTCAATATGTCATGGAAGAAGTGACTATCAACGATCGATAGTAACTGACTTGTGTTGATTGCTGTATTTGTGAATATATATTGAATGTGTTGATTGCTGTATTTGTAAATAAACTCAATATGTGAATAGATTCATTGATGTATTTGTGAATAAAGTCGATCAATATGTGCATAAATTCAATCTATCCAATTTGTGAACAATATGTGAATATGTGAATATTGCTGAATTAGTGTATTTGTGAACAAATTGATCAATATGTGAATATTGCTGAATATTTGTAAATATTGGTGTATTTGTGAATGATCCAATGTATCTCTGTATAGCTGTATGTATATGTGCATGATTCCAATACTAACCGTGCCAGTACATAACCGATAGGAAAAACTAATATTACTATCGGTTATATACCACAACCGATAGAATAAATATTACATTACTATCGGTTCATATGCAACAACCGATAGAATAAAGTTTTCAGTACTAAACGTGTCTACAAATTACTATCGGTTATATACTACAACCAATAGAATAAATATATCAGTGCTATCGGTTCATATACAACAACCGATAGAATAAAGTTTTCAGTACTAAACGTGTCTACAGAATACTATCGGTTATATACTATAACCGATAGAATAAAGTTTCCCGTACTAACTGTGTCCAGAAAATAATATCGGTTTAGATAATACCCGATAGAAAAAAACATTAACATTACTATCGGTTTATATCCTAGCCGATAGAAAAAGCCTAAACAATACTATCGGTTTATATACGAGCCGATAGAAAAAATGTATATAATACTATCGGTTTAAATTTGAGCCGATAGAAGAAATAGCCGATAGCGATTAGTGAACGTTGGGAATGTAGGTGTTTTACTAACGGTTTTTGAATCGATAGAAGTATTCTGCTCCTCTACTATCGTGCCGACCACTATAGGTAAGAGAACCGATAGTAGAGTGGATTTTTAACCGATTGTGAAAAGCATTTTTGTAGTAGTGTGACTACTTCATCAAAACGAAGATTCCAACTCTGAGAAGCTTGCTTCAACCCATAAATGGATTTATGAAGCTTGCATACTTTCCTAGTATTATCTGGATCGACAAAACCTTTAGGCTGTGCCATATACACATCCTCACTTAGGTTTCCATTTAGGAAAGCCGTTTTGACATCCATCTGCCATATCTCATAATCGAAATAGGCAGCAATAGCTAGGATGATCCTGATTGACTTTAACATAGCAACGGGCGAAAAGGTTTCATCATAATCAACACCTTGAATTTGCTTGAAACCTTTTGCAACTAATCGTGCTTTATGGATATAAAAATGACCATCCATGTCAATCTTTTTCTTATAAACCCATTTGCACTCAATGGCTTTTACACCATCAGGCAGATCAACCAAGTTCCACACTCGATTTTCATGCATGGATTCAATTTCGGATCTCATGGCTCCAAGCCATTTCTTAGAGTCAGGGCTCATCATCACTTCTTCGTAAGTCTTAGGTTCATCATTATCTATCAATAATACTTCACGCTGCTCCATTGTAAGGAGCATGTACCTTCCAGGTGTGTAACGTACCCTTTCAGACCTACGTATAACCGGTGCTTGTCCTGAATCATTTTCTACATTGTTTTGCAGGTCTTGCTGAGCTTCAGTGGGTGCTGAAACAATTTCCAGTGGTTCCCGAATTTCTTCAAGTTGCACTGTGCTCCCACTTACTCCTTTTGAAAGAAACTCTTTCTCCAAAAAGACACCATTTCGGGCAACAAACACTTTATTTTCTTCTTGATTATAGAAGTAATATCCTTTTGTTTCCTTAGGATAGCCCACAAAGAAGCATTTATCTGATTTGGGTTTGAGCTTATCAAACATTAAACGTTTTACATAAACTTCACAACCCCAAATCTTAAGAAAAGACAATCCAGGACGCCTTCCATTCCATATCTCATATGGTGTCTTTTCTACAGCTTTTGATGGAGCCCTATTTAATGTGAACGCAGCTGTTTCTAGAGCATATCCCCAGAAGGACAATGGAAGATCAGTTTGGCTCATCATTGATCGAACCATGTCCAACAAGGTCCTGTTCCGTTGTTCTGACACACCATTCCATTGAGGTGTTCCTGGCGGGGTCAATTGTGGAACAATTCCATGTTGTTTTAGATGATCACCAAATTCTTGGCTCAAATATTCCCCTCCACGATCAGATCGTAGGGTTTTGATTGTCTTGCCAAGTTGATTTTGTACTTCATTCTAAAATTCCCTGAATTTATCAAATGTTTCAGATTTATGCCTCATTAAGTAAACATATCCATATCTGTCGACGATTCGGACTCGGGGTCCTCAGCCGAACTTATGCAAAATTTGTAATTGTGAGACCTTTCAAGATGACCCTCCGGGAAGGTATGTAGAACAATGATGAGCAGGAGCACAGAGAGATTTATACAGGTTCGGGCCCTCGATGGTGGGAGTAAAAGCCCTACGTCCTGTTAGAATTTCACTCTATGTGATAAAGCTTTACAAACTAGTGGGAAGAAACCTTCACAGGAGAAAGTTTTTCCTATATAAGTGTACAAAAAGAAGTTCTAGGAGACCTATGAATATTATCAAATCTAAGCCGTAGACTTGGCTGTTTGAGTGGTTGAGATAGGTTGTGTTTCACTTATCTCAGGGGTCTTGTTCTTCCAAATGTCTTGGATCCCCCGTTTGATGTACTTTGCCACCTTTTTATACTGGTCGAAAGGGTGCCATATGAAGAAAACTGCATCAAACGGTTAAATGCGGTTTCTGGAGAACCGTTGTTAACTTCCACGGAGGTTATTATCACGTGTTAATCATGAATAACCGCATATATTAACCTCTGACGATTGGTCTTCAACGTGGAGGAATCCTCGGGATGCTTGGAATATCCTGATATAAGGATAACCGAATAAACTCCAAGCACCCTGGTCGAGAATGTTCTGACCGCGGAATGTGGGCTGTCCGCGCAACATCTCGGATATCCAGTCCGGGTATAGCATACGAACTTCTGACCGCACAAGGCTGTCGGTCTGACCGCACGAAATCCGCGACCTGATCACGTAAAGCTTGCGACCTCATGGTGATGCCCCTCAAAATGGCTTGAGTTCGCATCGCCACATATATGTCTTGTTCGAACATATCTTGAACCAAAAGTTTATTAGAAGTGACCCGGGTGTCAATCCTCGTCAGCTAGCCCCCAAATTCGAAGAAAACGAAGAGACGTGTTTATTTCGAATTTTAAAACCATGCATTGGTTTTTTAACCCGACTCTTCAATTTTTTCACTTAGTGGCGCACTAAGTGAAAACGGTTGGTTTCCCAAGACGGGTTCTGACATTATGTGACGGGCAATGATAGCGCCGTAGAACTCGAGGCGTCTGGAATGCAAACCGTCACCCGGGTGGCTATAAATACCAGGCTCCTGGATTTGTAAAACTCCACAATTTCCCTCCACGCCTAAGTCCTTTTCTTGTTATCCTGTCTCCTTCCTTTTCACATACTCCTCCCAATGGCAGATCACGATATCATCGAGATTGAGAGTGATGAAGAGGAAGTTGTCAAACAAGGGCCTCAAACGATTGAAGTCCTGTCTCCCTTAAGGAAGAAACCCAAGGTTGACGAAGGATCTTCCAGTGGAACAAAGGTGAAGAATGTAGCAAGTTTCTTTCTTCCTTCAGTTCCTTTGACCCTCCCCGTTCATGCCTCTCGGCAAGTTAGGCCTTTGTCCTTGGAGAAAGATCCCATCACATCCAATTCTCCCATCCTTTTGGGTGATCAACATCCTGGTCGGCAAGCGGTGACTATCCCTCGATCAGATGATTGCCATATTGGGTTGGCGAAGCAATCTTCTGATGGAAAGGTTGCACTTCCACCATCTGATGATCCTCCTCCCAAGATGGGTGTATTAACGGGTTATGCACCGGGACAGGTAACAATTCTTCTCCCCTTTCGCTGATAATTATAGTTAGTGTGACTAATTTTTGCAAAACGCGGGAGGTTGGAGGCTCCGGCGATCAGCCTTCTGCTGCTCCATCTCTCCCTTCCGGACAGACTCTTCTGGAAGAGAAGAATGCCCTGGAGAAGAAGACCGAGGAGATGGCCTCGAAGATTCTGCGTCTAGCAGAATGTCTTGATCGATCCCGGGAAGAGGCGCACCATTTCCGTCGAGAGAGGGACTATGCTCAGCAACAGCGAGAACTCTCTGACTTGATTAGGAACAATATTGCGTCTGTTGTTAGGGATGATGTAGATAGACTTAGGGTAGTTGCTAGTTCCCTGGGAGTTGCCAGTGTAGATCCTACTGACAACAACATGTCCCTTGGGGAACTTTGTAAGCTTCTTTCGGAGCAAGTCGACGTTTTGATCGACTGTATCCCTTTTACATGTAAAGAATGTAAGAAATAAAAGTTTCTTATTTCTCATGAATATTCTTCACATCTTCTGTGCGAAAATATGGCCTTAAACTTTATGTTCGCGACCACTCATACACAGGAAACTTTAGTTCTGCGATCAGAATCATGCCTCCAAAAGCATTGCGACCTGCCCTGATACCGCGACCAATCTCAGGGCCGCGGTCAGAACTAAATTGCGACCAGAGTTGGAACTCGGTCAGACTGTTACTCCGATTAGAATCGAAGTTTTAGTCTAAAACATGATTTCGATAAAACCATAACCCAATTAGAAACATTCCAGTACGTCAAAAATTGAGTTGCATGATTTTTTCGTAAAAAATGTTCAAAGCATACAAAGGAAAAACGTCTTCTAAAAAGTACTGAAAATTTTTCAGTCCTTTTGCACTTTCAGTTTCCAAAACAAAGAAGTCTTTTTGTTTCAGATCCGACGCCTGTACACTTTATCGGGTCCATCAGAGACAGTATCCATTATGGGAAATGAATAAAGCATTCAATGGAACGTTTGAAATGAACCGTTTACTCACATTAATGCGCCGCCTTGCGTCTATAAAAAGAGCAGATGTCTTCTCAAAGAAGCCACACAGCCAAAAACCCTCATCATTCCCGCCGCACAAAACCCTCATTTTCTTCAGCCTTCGTCTTCCCAAAATCACCAACTTTTCCTTTGATTCTCCACCAAAGATGGCGTCCTGGAGCCGATCCATCCACCATTCCGAGGAGAGCCTATAGGCGTTAGAGAAGGAGGAGATCCTTCCTCCGCGGTTGCTTATCAATTGGCGGCCTGCGGAGAAGGATCAAGAAACCCCAACTGTCCAAGAGGGCGAGTTGGTGGTTTTTGAGGAGTACCTGCGCTGCGGGTTCCGATTCCCTGAGAGTCGGTTCCTCAAGGATGTCCTTGAGCACTATGGGTGGGAACTGATTAACCTCCACCCCAACGCGATGCTGATCCTTGCGGTATTCCAGCATCTTTGTGAAGCGTTCGTCGGAATATATCCCAGCGTGGATCTTTTCCGGCGATTCTACTTTTCGGCGTGGTCGAAGAGCACCAACGCTGCCGGATGCATCTACTTCCGGCTGAGGGACAAAAAGGAGTATCCCTCCCCACCCCTACGAGACTCTGTGCACGGGTGGCACCAAAGGTGGTTTTACTGCTCTCCACCATCCGAAAGCAGTCTATGGTTCGAAAACTCGCGACCTGAGAAGTCGAGCGAGCTAGATGTTCCCCCGGCGATGAACTCGAAGCTTTCGAAGCATGCCGAGGTGATTCTTCACTTGGTCAATCAAGGATTGACGGCTCGAGACATTATTTGAGACTTCGTGAAGAACCGGGTGAGTCCTCTGCGTGAAAGGGCTCATCCGGCATGGGAGATTAGGTCCATGGCGGATAGCACCCTAGACTACAGTAAAGGTATTTATTTCTTTGGCGCTGAGCTTTCCGATTCTTGAATTGTGCAAATTCTGACTTGAATTTGGGAACAGTCCTGCCTTCATCTGAAATTGAAAGGCGGACCAACTCCCTCCTTAGGGCCTACAACGCTGATGTAGAGGGCCCTAAGGGATCGCCTCGTCCACAGAGTCTGATTCACGCCGGCGACGACCTTAAACAGGAGAGCCGAAAGGTACATTCTCTATCTGGCCTCCATTTTTTAGATCTTATGTATGTCCAGCGTTAAACATTTCCATCGAAAATGTGAATCAGCTCCTAGGAAGGTTTGCCGAGACGACTTTCCCAAGTGAGAACGTCGGCTCTCTTGGGAAGCCAATGGTAAAGAACGTGAAGAAGGTCTCCCAAAGACCCAGGACAAAGAGTCCTGCCTCCAAGAAGGCCAGGCCAAATCCCGGGGAGGGGTCTTCACGGAGCATTCCTCCTACCGCAAGAAAGACGGCGGTAAGATATCGCATCCCTTCTATTTTTCCAGGCACAGATTGGGATCACTTCTTCGTCGTACAGGGAGAGGGGAGCGAGGAGGAAGAGGATGATGTTCCTCTGGTCCTTCGGAGGAGGAAGATCGCGGATCTTCCATCCGGCGATGCCCCAAGCTGCCCCGCAGAGACCACTGTTACCGAAGAGGTGGTCGTGGCAGAACCTGTCATCGCGGAGAATCTTGGGTTTGCGGATGACCTCCAAGTTCCTGAAGCCCCCGAGGCTTCAGGGTTAATTGTCTCTGCTTCCCTGGTCGAAAGGACGACCTCGGTAAGGATTCCTCACAGTCATACTTTCTTCAATTCCTTCTGTATATTTTGATGAGTCAATGTTTATACAGGGAGGAGAGCTTCTCCCTGCGACTACCGCAAGTCCTAGGGAGGAAAATCCTCCTCCTCCGCGGACAGAGGGGGAGGTGGTTGAGCAAAGGCCGGTTACGGCGGCTCCAGCGACCCAGGAGTTGTCAAGACCTTTGGATGTAGCCCCACCAGCCAGTACGGTAGCCCAGGTAAAGACCTTGCTTTTTGTCTCTATCTTTTTCTTAGAAATATGCTCATAGCTGAACACATCCAGGAGGGAGCTACCTTGTTTGCCATGAGGAAGGCAAGAACCAATGATAGTTCTCCTTCCCAGGGGGAACCTTCCAAGAAATCCCAGGAGCGAATGGGATTTCAAATAAGGTAAGAACCTTAAACTGGCAATAATCTTAAATAAAAACTGCTCAAATTGTCTTTCTTGTCAGGCAAAGAAAGACGGCGCCCAGCTCTTCAACCGCCTCCGGAGGGGTTGAAGCCGCAGCTGGTACAGGAGCTTCCAACGAAGAACGCTCCGCCCCTGTGGTCCAGGAAGTCGTCCAGACCGCAGGGGAAGGAATAAATGCAGGGACCCAGTCACAACCGATGACTACTGGGGGCAGCGCCCAGCCGGCACTCCCACCAATTGTCCCTATAGTAAGCGCATCCGGGGCTCTAGCGAGGATCCCCGCTAGATTGGACGATGCTGTCTTACAAAAATTTATGAAGGTATAATAAACCTCCGCTCTCGTGCCTGAATTGTACTTAGGACACTTTTGATCCTCTTCCTTTTCATCACAGGGATTATCCTGGCTAACCAGCCAGTCGCATGTTGTGATGGCCAGTACAGAAGCCATTTAGAAAGAACGCGACAGCTTGCGCAGGTGAGGATCATTACCCTTTGGTTAGTATGGATGCATTTTGGTTGTGATTGGCTTGATTTTGCTGCAGAGAGGTTACATTTTTGAAGAAAGAGGCGGCCAAATTGAGGCTCAGTTTAGTCTCAATGTTTAAGAAACAAGAGACTGAAATCAACAAACTTCGATCAGAAAATGCTGGTAAGCCGATTCCTGATTAAGAAGACTTGAATCCATAATATGCAAATAATCTCCTCTCTCTGTACAGCGCAAGCAGGTCGAATTACACAGCTTAGTCGGGACAAGGGGATTCTTGAATCCTCGATTCGCCACACCGATCGGGCGATCAAAGAGCTGAGCCTCCTGATCTTCGAAAAACTGAAGGCCGTGGCTGATCTTTTGAAGACCGATGTGGTAGAACCGAAGAAAGACAACCTCAACGTAAGTGACTGGACAACGCTGCTCACTGCCCAGGCGGATTCACTGCTTGAGTATCTCCCTGGAGATACACGGCGACGCGAAGAGGTGATCAGAACCAGGGTTCGATCAGCTGCAGTAGCCGTACTCAGCCGGGTTCGACTTCACCATGGCCCAGATGCAGATCTGAGCGCACTGGTGGGTCCGGTTGAGGTCGAGAGTGAAGAGCTGCGCGATGCAGTCATGGAGGAGGTCAAACCCTTAGTAGATAGGCTCCTGACTGAGCTGGGGATCGAATGATCCTTATTTTTGGTATCTAGACAATTGTGTATAATGCAATGTATGTAAAAAATCATTTTTGACAGGAAGTACATATTTTGCATGTCGAGGAAATCTCCGCGGGACTAAGTCCAAGTAAGATGTGTCACGATTGCCCGGGGACCTGGCCTCCGGCCCCTCCCCGGGCGCCGCCTTTTGGCCCCCGGGACGTGGCCTCCAGTGCCCTCCCGGGCACCGCCATTTGGCTCCTGGGACGCGGCCTCCGGTGCCGTCCCGGGCGCCGCCTTTTGGCCCCCGGGACGTGGCCTCCGGTGCCCTCCCGGGCGCCGCCGTTTGGCTCCCGGGACGCGACCTCCGGTGCCGTACCGGGCGCTGCCATTTGCCCGGGGACCTGGCCTCCGGCCCCTCCCCGGGCACCGCCTTTTGGCCCCCGGGTGTGGCCTCCGGTGCCCCCCCGGGGCGCCGCCGTTTGGCTCCCGGGACGCGGCCTCCGGTGCCGTCCCGGGCGCCGCCATTTGCCCGGGGACCTGGCCTCCGGCCCCTCCCCGGGCGCCGCCTTTTGGCCCCCGGGACCTGGCCTCCGGCGCCGTCCCGGGCCTCATCGCCCTCCTGAAGGTAAAGTCTTGAACTGTTTATCACGTGCAGGTCACGCGAGGGGCGCCTCGGGAACTAGCGACCACCTGTCAAGCATCCAAGGCGCTTGACCGGGAGAAGGACGGTCCTACCCTTCAATCCGATGGTGGCTTCCGGGGTAGTTTAGGTTTTTTGCTTCTTTTTGGGGCTATAAATAGCCCTTGTACCCCTCTGTTGTAAAGGATCGGTTCTTTTATTGGAATAGCTAAACTCACAGACGTGCTCCGGAAGCCTCTCCCCCGGAGAGAGCCTCCCCAGCCGACTCCGGTCGGGAGCGCGTCGACAGGACTAGGGCCCCCACCAGGACCCGAACCTGTATAAACCCGTGTGTCATTTTTTGTGCTTGTCCGGCGGGGGAGGACCGGTCATCCGGTCAACCCGCGCCGCGTAATCTTTGTTAGGATCATTCTCAAAACCTGCCGGGGTATTCGCAATACCACGACAGTTGGCGCCATCCGTGGGGACTCGTGACAAGACGCCATGGCTCCCCCAAGAACAAGGGCTCGCACGCTTCCCGGTGATCCGGGTCTTGGAGACCCGGCGCCGTCCGCCCGGGACACTACCGTCCCGGCAGTCCCTTCCGGAGGCGACCTAGCCCAGGTACCGCCTCCCTCCTTTCCTCTTAACTTAGGTGCTTCCACCTCCAGGTCGTTCCCGGCACCCGCGGGGACCTCGGCCGGGACCAGTCTCCCCCCGACGGCTCCCCCGGCTCCCCGGGACGCCCTGCTCGAAGCTCTCGTGGAAGGCCAGCTCCGCGCTCAGCGCTCTATGGACGAGCTCCTTAGCGTGCTGGCGCGGCCTCCGGCCCCCACATTTGCGTCGCACCCGTATCCGGGGAACATGCCCCCGTTTATGGGTTACCCGGCGGCCCCTCCGGTCTCCGGGGGGTTGTCCGCCCCGTATGATCCTGCCGGAGGGTTCCCTCCCCCTGCGGGATATACGTCCAGACCCTTCCCGGCACCCGGGCCCGTCCTGGTGCCGGGAGGTTATTTCAAGCCAGGGCCCTTCGTGGCACCAGGGGGCTACCCCGTCCCCGGCCTATTCCTGGGGCCGGGAGCCCACCTCTTGCCGGGGGTTTACCCTGCGCCGGGAGCCAGTCCCGCCCCCCGCGTCGCGTTTACCGCACCGGGGGCGGTTGATAGAGCAGCCCCCGTGCCGCAGCGGACTTCCCCCCGCATGGGCTCCCCGGTTCCGAACGTCGCCGCGGGGGCTCCCCCCTCGCCGGTTCCGGGTGTTACAGGGCCTGCCCCCTTCCCGGTTCCGGTCGTGGCCACTGGGGCCCCCTCCACTTCGTTTCCAGGCGTCGCCACGGGCGCCCCCTCCCCGGTTCCAGATGATACAGGGGCTTCCCCCTTTCTGGTCCCGGGGGTCGTCGCAGGGGGCTCCCCCCAACCGGCCCCGGAAGCATCCGGGCTGGCAGCTACAGCGCACGAGCTCCCTCCCTCAGCGGGACAGGTCCACTTCGCCCTAGGGGAGGTCGAGCGAATGCGTTCACCAGAGCGCAGGGAAGAACTTCCCCCCGGCCGCGGGCGCGGGGAGCCTCGTTCTCGCACCGGCCGGGGGAAGGGACCCGCTGAAGAGCCAACCTCTCCGGCGGAGGGCCCGGACGTCCGGGAACTCAGTTCCGGTCCGGAGGAAAAGCGTCGCCACCGCCATTCTGGCGGACCTCTCGGACCGCTTCCAGACTCAGACAACGAAGGTCCCATGAAAGAAGATAGCGACCGGGGCTCTCCCCGGGAAGTGCAGGGGGCTAACCAGCCCCTGTGCCGAAGACTTCGCAGCATTCGGTGGCCGCGGCCCTACCGCCCTCCGCACATCGAGCACTATAACTGTGAGGCAGACCCTTACTAGTTTGTGCAGGTCTACTCCACTGCCATCTCGGCGGCCGGGGGAGACGAGATAGTACAGTGCAACGTCTTCCCCCTCTACCTCTCCGGCATGGCCCACTCCTGGTTCTACAACCTGAAGGCCGGCTCCATCAAGTCTTTCTCGCAGCTCAAGCGGGAGTTCTGTGCCAACTTCCAGGGGAACTACTTGCGTCCCCTGGACTCCTCGCAGCTGTACACTGTCCGGCAGAGGACTGGGGAAACCATCAGAAGCTTCTTCAAGCGCTTTGCTCAGGTGAAGAGCAAAGTGGCCCACGTCCCCGACTCTACGGTCATCGAAGCCTGCAAAAGTGGTATCCTCCCGGGGAAGCTCCACCGAAGGCTCTCCCGGAGCTGCCCCTCTTCCGCCGACGAGCTTTTCAACGTGCTCGAAAAGTACGCTCGGGCGGAGGAAGACGGTATCTGGAAGAAGACCCAGGGGGCTCCCGCCCCCGTCGACCGGGGGGCCAGGGATCCCCCCAAACGCTCCAGGCAGGGGGGCCGTGGCGAGCCACGGCCTCGGCACACCTTTGTCCTCGAGGGCGGAGGCGGCTCGCGCGACCCCCCGAGGGCCAACCGCCCCTTCCCCAAACCGAAGGGCCATGGGGGAGGACAGTCTTCGCGCGGCCGGGAAGGCCCCGCGGGGAGAAGGCGGGAAGGACCGTGGTGCAGCCTCCACAGGTCCAATACCCACGCTAACTGAGATTGTAGCCAGCTGCTGCAGCACTTCGCAGACTTCCTCGACCAGCGCGGGCAGGGGGGGGACTCCGGCCTCCTTGCTCCCTCGGCCAGCTGTTCCGGCCCTTCCCGCTCCCACGGGGGGTCAGCAGACGCAGGAGGGGGAGCCTCCAGAAGCTCTCCCCTTTCAAACTTCGCAGCGGCACATCAACGTCATCGTGGGAGGATCTGCCTCCGGGCAGGACTCTAAGTGCCAGCGTAAGGAGTACGCGCGCGAGGTCAAGGTTGTGGGGGTGCTACACGCGTCCCCGCCACCGAAGTGGTCGGACGTCCCCCTCACCTTCACGGCAGAAGACGCGCGGGGAGTTCGCTTCCCCCACGACGACGCGCTCATTGTCTCCGCGACCATCTACAACTGCCATCTGGCCCGTATCCTGGTGGACGGCGGGAGCTCCGCCGATGTCCTATTCCTGAGGGCCTTCAAAGAAATGCAGGTGGATGAGAAGCTCCTATAGCCCGCGGCCGGGCCCCTGCAAGGTTTTGTCCCGGGGAAGGCAATCCACCCCGTGGGCAAGGTAGATCTTCCAATGACCTTCGGCACCCCGGAGAACTACCGGACCGAGCTGGTCCGCTTCGACGTAGTGGACCTCCCCTCCTCCTACAACGCGATTATGGGGAGGACGACAATCAACCGGCTGGGGGCTGCCACCCATCAAAACTATCTCTGCATGAAGATCCCCGGGCCGCATGGTGTGATCAACGTCCGGGGAGACCAAGACATGGCCCGTGCTCTATATGAGCGCGCTGCGGCCACAATCGGAAGCGTCAACTTCATAAAGACGCCCGGGGGGAGGCTTCTCCCCCGGAACTAGATGCTGCTGCGCCACCGCCCGGGAGGCCCCTCCTCAAGCCGCGTCCAGAAGGGGGCCTCCGGAAGGTCCTGCTGTCCCCAGGCAACGAAGACAAAACCATCCGGATCAGGGCGGAGCTCCCCGAGGAACACGCAGTGCAACTTGAGGCTTTTCTGCGCGAAAACTCTGATGTTTTTCCGTGGAAGCCTTCAGACATGCGGGGCGTCGCCCGGGAGGTCATTGAGCACAAGCTTGCAGTGGCCCCCGGTCAAACAGAAGCTGCGGAAACTCCCCCTCGAGCGCCAAGAGGCAATCAAGGCGGAGACACCCGGCTCCGAGAGGCGGGGTTCATTCGGGAGGTCCTGCACACCGAGTGGCTCGCGAACCCCGTCCTCGTCAAGAAATCAACCGGCAGGTGGTGGATGTGCGTGGACTTCACCGACCTTAACCGCGCCTGCCCCAAAGACAACTTCCCGCTCCCGCGGATTGATCAGCTCGTCGACTCCACTGCGGGGTGCGAGCTCATGAGCTTCCTAGACGCCTACTCTGGCTACCATCAAGTCCAGATGGCGGAGGGGGACGAGGAGAAGACGAGTTTTATTACTTCCCTCGGAACCTTCTGCTACGTGCATATGCCCTTCGGGCTCAAGAACGCGGGGGCAACCTTCCAGCACCTCATGACATTGGTTTTCAAAGAGCAAGTCGGCCGCAACGTTGAAGTCTACGTAGACGACGCGGTTGTCAAGAGTCCCCGCGCAGCCTCCCACATCGACGATCTGGCTGAAACCTTCCGCAACCTCCGCGTGTTCGGGCTCAAACTCAATCCGGAGAAGTGCGCCTTCGGGGTGCGCGGGGGGAAGCTCCTAGGTTTCCTCGTGTCCCAGCGGGGCATTGAGGCAAACCCCGAGAAGATCCGGGCATTCCTAGATATGCCCCCGCCGCGCTCCGTCAAGGATGTCTAGCGGCTCTCTGGCCGCCTAGCCGCACTCAGCCGCTTTGTCTCCCGGTCGGGGGAGCAGGGCCTCCAGTTCTTCAAGATCCTCCGAGGGCTCGAGGGGTTCCGCTGGACCCCCGAGGCCCAGGAGGCGTTCGACGACCTCAAGAAGTACCTCACGAGCCCTCCAATGCTCGTGAGTCCGTCTCCGGAAGAGCCCTTGCTCCTCTACCTCGCCGCGACCCCTGTCGCCGTCAGCGCGGTCTTGGTGAAGGAGCAAGGGGGGCAGCAGCGTCCCGTGTACTACGTGAGCGAGGCCCTCCAGGGGGCCAAAACTCGGTACACGGAGATGGAGAAGATTTGCTACGCCCTTCTCATGGCGTCCCGGAAGCTTCGGCATTACTTCCTGGGGCATCCCATCACCGTCCCGTCGTCCCTCCCCCTCGGGAAGGTACTGCGGAACAAGGAAGCCACCGGCCGGATCGGGAAGTGGGGGGCCGAGCTCGCCCCCTTCTCCCTGTCCCTTACCGGCCGCTCCGCCATCAAGTCGCAGGTCCTCGCCGACTTCGTCGCAGAGTGGACTCCCGCCTCTGGGTCCGGGGACGAAGATTTCCCTGTGCCGCCCCGACGCAGTGATCATTGGACCCTTATGTTCGATGGGTCGCTGTGTCTCGCCGGGGCTGGTGCGGGAGTAGTCCTCCGGAGCCCCGAGGGGAAGGAACTCGAGTACGCCGCGCGGCTCGAGTTCCCCGCAACCAACAACGTCGCCGAATACGAGGCTTTGCTCCTCGGGATGCGCCTCGCGGGCTCCCTGGGGATCCGGCGCCTCCTAGTCAAGGGAGATTCTCAGCTCGTAGTTTGCCAAGTGGACAAGTCTTACCTGTGCCATGACGCAAACTTAAGTCTTTATTTGCAGGAAGTGCAAAAGATGGAGAGGCATTTCGACGGCCTCGAGGCCCGGCATATCCCATGGAGGGACAATGACCGGGCCGACGCCTTGGCCCTGGCGGCAAGCGCCCGGGAATCGCTCCCCAAGGGGGCTTTCCTAGAGATCATCGCAAAGCCCTCGGTGGCCTCCCCGGACACGGGCGAAGAGCCTCATGTCCCGGAGGTCGCCGAGATCACCCGGACTCCGTCTTGGATGGACCCCCTCATCTCCTTCATCAAGGGGGAGGGGGACCCTCCTAGTGAGATCGAGGCTAAACGCCTCCGGGCTAAGGCCCAGGCGTATCTCCTGCTGGAGGGGAGGCTCTACAAGCGGGGGGCTTCCGCCCTCTTGCGCTGCCTCCCCCGGCCGGAGGGACTTCAACTTCTCGAAGACATCCACGCGGGGAGCTGTGGTTCTCACCTAGCCCCGCGTGCCATCAAGGCCAAGGCCCTCCGGCAGGGCTTCTACTAGCCCACGGTCATGCGCGACGCGCGAGACCTTGTCTCCGCGTGCGAGGCATGCCAGAAGATGGCCAAGGGCTCGAACCTCCCCCCTATAGCGCTGCAGACGATCCCCATCACTTGGCCCTTTGTGCGCTGGGGGATGGACCTCTTAGGGCCCTTCCCCCCAGCGCCCGGGGGATACAAGTATGCGGTAGTCGCAGTCGACTATTTTACAAAGTGGGTTGAGGCGGAGCCTTTGGCCAGCATCACGTCCCGGGCCGTTCAGCGGTTTTTCTGGAAAAACGTCGTATGTCGTTTTGGTCTCCCCCGGGAAATCACCGTAGACAACGGGACTCAATTCGACTCGGCTTATTTCTGGGAATTCTGCGAAGGCCTGGGGCTCGTCATCCACTTCGCCTCGGTGGCCCATCCCCGGAGCAATGGGGCTGACGAGAGGGTCAACAGCGTGATCCTACAGGGGTTGCGCCGGAGACTCGAGCAAACCGCTTCTAAGCGGGGTGCATGGGAGGAGGAGCTCCCTAGCATCCTCTGCTCCATGCGCACGACCCCGTCCCGGGCGATGGGGCGTACTCCCTTCTCCCTGGTCTACGGGGTGGAGGCGGTCCTCCCCCCGGAGATCGCCTTCCGGTCGCTACGGGTCCAGCTCCTGGAGGGAGCCACGCCCGCAGCGCACCTGGCCAACGAGGCCAACCAGCGTCTGGAGATCGACCTCGTGGAGGAGGAACGCGACCGAGTGCTCCTCCGCCACGCCATCTACGAGCAAGAAATGGCGCGCGCGTACAATCAGCGCGTGCGCGAGAAAGCTTTCCGCCTTGGGGACCTTGTCCTCAAGCGTGTGACGGACCCCCAGGCCCAGGGTAAGCTCTCCCCCAAGTGGGAGGGCCCCTACAGGATCTCCGCGGTCCTGGGCTCGGGGGCCTACAAGCTCTCCAACCTTCAAGGGCAGGAGCTGAAGCACACGTGGAACTTGCGTTTACTTCGCAAGTTCTATGTTTAGCCTTACGGGCCTGTCCCCTCCCCCGGAGCGTTCACGCCGGAGGGGGAGGAGGGACACTGTATTTTCCTCCCCTTTCGCGACTTCGCAGGGGGAGGCCCTGTACTTCATTTTACTAGCAATACATAGGACTTGCTTTTCAAACTGTCATTGCAGGTCTCCCTCATGACCGCCCCTAGCGGCGATGCCCTCCCCGCGAAGAAGCCCTCCCCGCGAGGATGCCCTCCCCGCGAGGAAGTGGGCCAGGCCCAACAAGTCCCTACAACGGGAGTCCCCACTCCCGTAGGTGTCGCGCCCTGAGACTGGGACTACGACTACTCCTGTAGAGTCCTAGCTCGCTGCAGCTAGTTCCATATATGCATAGCATACACATACCCTTGACGTCCCAGGATAAGTCAAGCACAGGAGTATATCACATTGCAACAGAGTAACTTACAAAATAGTTAAGCAGTGTGGCCTGCTGGCCTTGATATTACATAAGGAGATTACAATGCCTTCACGGCATACATGGTTTAGCAAAATAACATCTACACAGCAGAAGATAGGTGACCCACCCACAAAAGAGAAGTGGACAGCAGAACAACACACATCAGGGAAATGACGGGACTGACGCTCCTCCTTTTGGGTCCACGAAGTACTCCACGCCTTCATCTTGATTGTTGATCGCTCCATCTATTGATTTGTAGGTTGCAAGAGTGAGCACTTACGTACTCAGCAAGTCATAGGTAAGAGTAGATACCTATAGTAGTGATGACATGAACCTAGACTAGTCAAGAATTATGGATGTTTATAAAATAATCTTTTTCTTTCATACCTCACCTCATGGCAGCACTTTTTATAATATAACATCATCATTCATGTTCACTAGATTATAGCACTACCGCGACACGTCGACACACGACAGCCCACGGCAGCACTCCTTATCATGACAACACATGTCATTTGGGTAATCCTGATTTAAACATATTTTATTTAGAAAATAGTACTTGTGTCACACCCCGCGGATTTAATCCACCGCAGCAGACTCCTATAAAACCCGGGAGCTCGGAGTATTCGAATACGTTTTTAACTCTGCAGAGAGGTACCAATTTACCCGCAAGATATTCCACTTTCAAACCTTTCCTATCATAACAAAATGATTGGACCCCTGACTCACTTCATATTGTGAGCGGCAAGGTGGAAATAACAAGAACTTTTGTTATGTATCACTCACAATTCACCCCCGACCCTGTGGCTCTCAGCGAGACACAGTTGTGGTAGGTTGTATCCAAACCTCCACCCCTACATATGTTTCCATTACTGGATCAACGTGCGAGATCACCTTCAGTGATATGTGTGGGAGCCGCGCTCCGTGTTTATCGTGCATCACTACACAATTCCAGCAGGGGTTTCATGTGCGATCCACATAATTACTTGTTCAGGCCTGTCCCATACCAGGCTTGCGGTTAGCACGTTGTTCATGCCACTAGACGCACAACACAAGGTTCTAGTCCTTATATGCCAGTGACCAGACCATCCACAACCCTGCACCTTCAGTGCCTGCATTCCTTTGCAGTCTAGCACCTCCAGTGCTACCACCATTCCATACCATTTTCTGGTCACAGCTAGGGGTTTTATTTCATGAATATACTTATATAAATACATATAATAGTTCATGGCTCAAAACTTGTTTATTTCACATTTCACAGATAACCAGTCTAGTACTGCCAATTCATAAATCAATCATTCTCAATCTTTCTCATGCAATATTATCTATATTCAAGGTTATGTTTTAGCAACATTTAAAATATAGGTTCAAGATGACCAAGGATATGACTTGCCTTCCGCGTCGTAAGAAACAGCAGTTGATGACGGGTCAACAGCGAAGTCCTCGATCTCAGCTTCTAGATCTGCTCGACGACAAACCAAACAATACACACAAATATTACTTATATATTAAGATGTTTTAGGATTTATATGCAGATATGATTAACAAGGATAACTGAACGATACTGGAGATAATTGAGATTACAAGCTGAACTGAGTTGAGATCTAGGGTTTCAAGGATTTGGCTAAGGATGGATGTTAGATGCTCTTAGGATCTCAAGGTTACAATAAGAACATCAATTTTGTGGCTGGTTTGATCAAGAACAGCGAATGTCAGCAGATTGACATTCAGATCAAGATTCTGACATAACTTCAAGGAAAACTAGAGAGCTTATCTCAAGTTATGACAGTAGAAGAAAATGTAGATCATAACTCTACAAATTCAGTGGACAAAGTGGCTTTCAAAATGCATAATCAGAAGTGGGTAAACAAGGCCAATGCCATTGGCTGGCATGCACTGGAATAGTGTCAAAAACTAGGGTTTAGCGGTAATTATAATTCAAGGGCTCAAATCAAGTTGTGATAGAAGAATAAAATGTAGATCACAACCTCAGGAATCTAAGAGACAAAGTTATGCCCAAAATGCACATCTGGAAGGGAGTGAAAAGGGCTAATGCCACTGACTGACATAGTCTGGCATTGATCTTGACATGGCCAGAAACTAGGGCTTGGCATAACTTTTGATCTAGAGCTCCAAAAGATGCACCACTTTGTCTGGGAGGTAGGCAATGATAACAGGAACAAATCATTCAACAGGATCTAGGGCAGAAGATGGCTAGAAAGCAAGAAATTTGATGATGAACAGAGATGAACTAGTTGTACTGGAGCAGTTCTGGACAAAATTTTGGCATGGTTATAACTTGAATTCTGGGCAGTTTCAGAGATCGAGCTAGAAGACAATTATGCTCAAGAAGTTGAGGCACACCTGAATGACAAAGTGGATGAAGCTGAAACGGCCGGGAGAGGATTTCCGGTGAACTGCGCCGGAGAAGATGACATGAGATTTGGGGCTTTTTGATACAGGCCGAAAGAACTTTCATCCAAGCTTGGAAAGTGAAAGAAGGGTAAGATGAAGCTATCTGGACAATCAATTCGGCCGGAGGATGGCCGGAGAAGCCTAGCGACGATCGCCGGTTTCTGGAGAAGCTCAAAACTTGGGAAATCTTCAATTCGAGCTTAATCTGGAGATATTGATACATAGACTTGCTTCAAAAGGTTCACTGATCATTTTTCTTCACAAGTTCGAGAGCTAATTCGAAGTGATTTGGTCTGCATTGCAGGAACAGGGCAATCGGGAATTCCGGCGATCACCGGCGACTGGATGCAATATAATTCAATTAAATGGTACAGCACGGTGAGGGAGATGAGATATACCTTCTGGTGCTGTTAATTCGGTGAGAAGTGTAGCAGGGCGTGCTGGCACCGTGAGGCCTCAATCTGGACTCGCCGGAGAAGAAGACGAAGACAGGAGAATTTCGAAATTTGGCTAAGTCTTGGTGAAGGGAAGATGACACAGGGTATGGCTGCTTATATAGACCACAGGGCGATGCTTGCAAGGAGATGGCAGCAAGGGAATTTGTGTCGATTGACATGAGTTGCTGGGCGTAGGAGCAACAACGGCGAGCGGTGAAGCGACTGTACACTGGCAAAGCGAAGCTGTGCTACATCGAGTCTCATCAATGTCGGGCGGTGCAAGGCAGTGGCGACAAGGGCTGGCAACGTGGCGCAATGTTGCTGACAAAAGCCTGTTGCTGGTCGCGCGCAGGAGCACATGCTGTTCAACGGCGCTGCCACGGCGTTGCCACGGCGATGGCTGGGGCGTGGACGCGTGTGCACATGCAACTCAAGTGAGTACGAGCTCAGGCGAGGCGAGGCGTGGCCGGCGGCGAGCAAGCGCGGCGCAAACGCACGGCAAGGTTCCTGGTCGTGCACTGCAGTTGGCCTGGTCGAATTTGGGCTGATTTGCAATTATTGATTTTCTTGATTTGGACTGAATTGTAAATCTGGAGATTTGGAAGGTTTGATCTGGAATTGATTCTGCTGTTTTGGTATACTTAATTCCACAGATGATTTGGCACAGATTGAAGATAAAATTTGGGACATTTGGATGACTTTTGATATGAACTGAAAACAGAGTAGATTAGGGTAAAATAAGTCTGAAACTTATTGATCTCGAATTCTGGGATTTAGGGTTTGATTTTGAGATACTCATAAAAGAAGAATTTGTATTGAAAAGCATTTGGGAGATGTTCCCTGAATCAGATTCGAATTTGGAGATGATTTGCAACATTTTGCCTTTTCTGGCTTTTAGAAAATCTGGAAAAGGACTGATCTGCGATACTCTGGGACTGATTTGCGAAAAAGGTTCAAATGGTGAAATCTGGCTGCCAACTTTTTGGATTAAGGTATTGGCATACCCTTGATCATAATCCAGGAATAATCTGGTCTGAACTTGGCTAAGATTTTGATTAAATCTGAATTTCTGAAACTTAGGGTAAAAGGTAATAACAGATATTCTGTTTTCGAAAACAGAAGGGAGTTGATAATTCTGGAAGTTAGAGATAGAATTGAATCTGGGTTCTGAAGGCTTTTAGGTTTAGGATAACTGATAGATCAAATCTGGAAAGTCAGATCTTGTCTTGGGGTCACAGGATAGATTTTGAGATTTTAGGGCTAGAACAGAAATAAGCTGAGGCTGATTTGGTTGATCTAGAAGAGACATATGCATGCATGATTTTTAAGAAAGAAACTTTTCACCCCAAAACTCAGGATGTTACAGTAGGGCGGCTTACGATCAGCCCTCGTGGACTGAGGGTGTAAGTGGCAACCCGGTCACAGTGGCCGTGGTAACGAGTCACTTTGGGAGACTAGTCCCCTGCCCAAACACTCAAGACCCGTCTTCGGGCACTTCCTCCTCCCGGAGTCGACGCTATTCCCGGCTCCCCGTTTTCACGGCGACCGGATGATCGGCCCCTTGCGGCTCGATTGGATCTATCTTCCTCCTCCGGGAGTCACGTTATTCCCGGCTCCCCGTTTTCACGGCGACCGGATGATCAGCCCCTGGCGGCTCGATTGGATCTATCTTCCTCCTCCGGGAGTCGCGTTATTCCCGGCTCCCCATTCTCACGGTGACCGGACGATTGTCTCTCGGAGAAGTCACGGATTTCTCGTGCATTTTCTTCCCCAAAGACCCTATTCCCGGCTCCCTGTCCTCACGGCGACCGGACGAATGTCTCCTAGGAAGCTCGCCTCCGGAAATCTCATCGGGTTTTCTTGGATGTTTCTTCCACATGAGGCCTCATTCCCGGCTCCCCGTTCTCACAGCGACCGGACGATTGTCTCCCGGAAGGTCTTCTCCTTGAAAACCTCGTTTTAAAGTTTTCTAACTTAGAAAATTTCCTATCCTACAGGTGACTTCTATCCCGGGGGCCTTGTTACCCCCACAGCGCGCGGAGCTATTCTCCGGCCCGCTGTGGGCGGGGGGGATAAGGAACCCCCGGGTGTCGACCGCACCGCCCACGAGGAAACTTAGCTCATCCTTGTTAAGATGAGTCGTCCAGACCATCCAAAAAGAAGAAAATAAAGAGGCAAGGAAAGGAAACGACAACAGCTTTATTGATTCTTAAACCCGGAGGACATCTTCCCCCTCCGGTGGGCTTCGGAAACGATACAACCCGGGTTCTAACCCGGGGGATTCTCTACGCCCTAAGGCTCCTACTCCTAATACTCCCGGAGGCTCTCCGCTAGCTCCCGGGTCAAGTCCCGGTACAACGCCCGTATGCGGCGCCGAGCGTCCCGGAGCACATCTTCAGGCCAGAACTCGTATCCCGCCGGTGGAAGTATCCGGAGGGGAGGGATCATCCGGAGCCCCGGTCGCGGAGGGGACAGTTCGGCACGATGATTATCAAAGTTGTCCAAGTGCCACTCCGGACGCGACCTTAGCCGGATCGGCTCCCGGACACTATCCTCGCCGCCATTCCCGGAGATAAGGCTTAGCAAAATCAGAGCCGCTTGGGCGTCCCCCGAGGAGCCCCTCCCGGACCTTCGCCCGGGAGCAACCTCCCGGGAACCCTGCTAACAGTAAATTCAATTCAGACTTAGAAAAAATTCTAACTTCATTGCATTCAAGATGTTTTTATACAAGTGCCCGGGGCTTCTTCTAAGAAGCTACCGGAATCGGAAAGTCCTAAAACAAAAAAGGGCCCTAGCTAAGACCCGGGGGGAGGCTCATACATGTTCATTGGCGTCCTCCCCCCGGGGGGCTGGGACGTCTCCCGTCGGAGGCGCCGGAGCCGGGAACCACGCCCGGATGATCCGGTCGTAGAACCCCCCGGCAAGCTGCTCGACCTCCCGGCGCGAAGGCTCGAAGGAGTCCAGGAAGCTTCGGGGGATGCGGCCCCCGATCGCCCGGGCGCCGACCCCCCGGAATTCGACGAGCCCCGCAGCGGCCGTGACGACGGGGATCGCGCGGCCCCGCGCCCGAACGTCGGTAGCCTCCGGGATGGCGGAAACCTGTGCGTTGAGAAAACGCACAGCCTCCGCGAGGGTCGCCGGCGGCACCTCCCTGCTCCCGGAGCCTAGGCTTACGCCAAGGCCCTCGAGGGCCGACCGGAAGGAGCGGCCCGCGTCCGCCACCGCCCGGACGCTCGAGCTCTCGAGCTCCCGGAGCGCCTCCTCCCTCGCCTTGGCCTCCTCCCGCAGGCGGCCGTTGACGACCTCGGAAAGATGGACCTGGGCCCGTACCCAGGTCAATTCCGCGAGGGCTTCGTCGCGTTCCCGGAGGGCCTCCTCGCGCTGCCCTATGGAGGCCGCGGCCCGGCCCTCCGCCTCCTTAAGCAGCCGGGCGACCCGCTGCTCAAGGCCCCAGGTAACAGCTGCCACCTACAAAATATATAGTTAGAAAAATCTCAAAATGCAGGGGATGAATAAAGACGTCATCGACTCGGGTTACCTGGGCCCCGAGGGACTGAAGCCCCTCAAAACGCTCATGGAGTGTCCCTCCCGCGACGAAGGCCTGCACCTTCCGGGTATGCAGGCCCTCCGAGTAGCGGGCGACCTCCCTCGCGGGAAGCAAAGGGGTCTCCCGCCCGGCGCCGCCAGCGCGGCCGGCGGGGGGTCCCCGGACCTCAAGGTCCGGTAACGCGGCCGGCGTCACCGGCGTCTTCGTCGACGAGGAAGTGCCCCCCGAAGACGTGGCCGAGGAGCTCTCGGCGGGAGCCGCCGCCCGGGGGGGAACCATCAGGCCTTTCCCTGCCCCGGGCCGGAAGGTCTTCAGGGCCTCCTCCTCCGGAGGAACCTCGTAGACCGAGGGGCTCCCCCCCTCGTCCACCGGCCAAACCCGCGGAGGCGAGGCCTCCGCGAATCTCACCTCCAGCCTTTCCGGCTCTAAAGAAGCCGAAAGGGGCGGGAGGGGCTCCACCATGAGCGGCGACGGGGCGTAGTTCGCCGAGTCGGACGCCGCTGCGCCCGCGGTCGCCTCCTTCCCCCGCGCCTCGATGGGGCCCTTCGGGGGAGGAGGTGTTGCTTCCTTCCGGGACGGTGCCCGGGCACGTTCGCTCCCGGGAGTCTCGTCCCGGGGCTTCGCTAGTGTCGCCGCCGGCGTCGTCGATGGGCCGGGGGTCTTTTGAACCCGGGCCTTCTTGGGCTCCGAGCCCCCGGCCGCCTCCTTCCCTCGTTTGTGCGACCCGGGGGTGGGGAGAGGCTTCCTCTCCGGCAGCTTCAGCCCGTAGGCCGCTGCCACCAAGTTCTTGGGAGGGCCCTCCCCCACGGCGCGCACGACACGCTCGTGCTCATCGGCGAAATACCTCCCTAGGAGGTTCTCCGCCTTCTCCCGCGCCGCCGGGTACGGCCGGACTGAAAGAGGTAAAGAGTTAGTCAATTTCTTAAAAATTCGTAAGTACAATGCAGCGGGTTCCCGGAGCTTACGTTGCGTCACCGGCTTCACCGGGGGCCGCTGCTCGGGGACCATTCCGATCCCCCTCTTCCCGACGGTGAAGGGGGAGATCCGGAGGAGAGCCATCTCCTCGGCGGTGTCCCGCATCGAGCGGGTCTTCTTGGAGAGGATCACCTTGCCGAGGAGCTCGAACTCCTCGTCCGTCCACGCTGGGGGCTTCGGCGCGGACGACCGGTTGTAGGTGGGGGCCTCCGGGGCGTACACCACCGCGTCATCCCGGACCCGGAGGTAAAACCACCTCCGGACCCAATCCCCCCAGTGGTCCCGGGAGGCCGCCGCCGGGTAGTCGATTACCCAGGACGGCAACATCTAGACCATCACCGAACCGAAGGGGGACTTGGGGCCCCCCTTCACCAGGTGGGAGGTCCGCGCCGCCGGTTCGTAGAAGTACCGGAAGGCGCGAAGGTTGGGCTCCCGCCCGGTCGCTGTCTCGAAGAGCCAAATGAAGAGGCCCATCCGGACAAGCGCGTTCGGGGTGAGGTGGTTGAGAGCCACCCCGTACTTCTTGAGAAACCCCCGGAGCATGGGATGCACCGGGAGCCGGAGCCCCGCCTCGAGGAAGGCCTCGAAGGCCACGACCTCTCCGGGCCTGGGGCGGGGGGCTCCGTCCTTCTTCACGGGGACTCGGATGTCCCCGTCCGCGACGATGCATCTTTCGACCAAGGACTATGCGTCCTCGGCCGTGAACTCCGACGCCCAGAGGAAATCCGAGGGGATTTCCTCCGGGGGCACTTCCGTGGTCTTCGCTCGACCCTTGGGTGCCATGAGGTTAGTCTTCTTTTTCGGTGGCTAACTTTGCAGGAGGCTACTACTAGAAACTCCCGGACGCCTGCTACCAGAAAGGGTTACCGGAAAGAGCTACCGGGAGAGAGCTACCGGGAGAGCAAAAATCGTTGAGGCTGAAAATTTGGAATGAGCTTCCGGGCCCCCCAAGGTCCTATTTATAGGGGCGGGCCGTGGTCTTGATGCACGCCACGTGGCACCCGCGGATCAATCTGGACCGTAGAAGTTCAAACCGTGCGCGGGAAACGAAGGGACGGGCGCGTGAATCGAGACGCCAGTTCGAACCGCGCACGCATTTATGGCGAAACGGTGCGGCTTTAAGCGTGGGGCACGGAAACCGAAGCGCCGCGGCTCCGGTGACTGGGCCCGGAGATCTTCTCGGTGACCTGAACCATACCCACCGGGGACTCGAGCATCGTCCCCGGCGGGCATGGGGGGCTGCTGTCGGGGGAAATCTCCGCGGGACTAAGTTCAGGTAAGATGTGTCACGATTGCCCGGGGACCTGGCCTCCGGCCCCTCCCCGGGCGCCGCCTTTTGGCCCCCGGGACGTGGCCTCCGGTGCCCTCCCGGGCGCCGCCATTTGGCTCCCGGGACGCGGCCTCCGGTGCCGTCCCGGGCGCTGCCATTTGCCCGGGGACCTGGCCTCCGGCCCCTCCCCGGGCGCCGCCTTTTGGCCCCCGGGGCGTGGCCTCCAGTGCCCCCCCGGGCGCCGCCGTTTGGCTCCCGTGACACGGCCTCCGGCCCCTCCCCGGGCGCCGCCATTTTCCCGGGGACCTGGCCTCCGGCCCCTCCCCGGGCGCCGCCTTTTGGCCCCCGGGACCTGGCCTCCGGCGCTGTCCTGGGCCTCATCGCCCTCCTGAAGGTAAAGTCTTGAACTGTTTATCGCGTGCAGGTCACACGAGGGGCGCCTCGGGAACTAGCGACCACCTGTCAAGCATCCAAGGCGCTTGACCGGGAGAAGGACGGTCCTACCCTTCAATCCGACGGTGGCTTCCGGGGTAGTTTAGGTTTTTTGCTTCTTTTTGGGGCTATAAATAGCCCTTGTACCCCTCTGTTGTAAAGGATCGGTTCTTTTATTGGAATAGCTAAACTCACAGACGTGCTCCGGAAGCCTCTCCCCCGGAGAGAGCCTCCCCAGCCGACTCCGGTCGGGAGCGCGTCGACAGGACTAGGGCCCCCACCGGGACCCGAACCTGTATAAACCCGTGTGTCATTTTTTGTGCTTGTCCGGTGGGGGAGGACCGGTCATCCGGTCAACCCGCGCCGCGTAATCTTCACTAGGATCATTCTCAAAACCTGCCGGGGTATTCGCAATACCACGACATTGCATTTTTATAATATGAGTTCCATACTATAAGCACATCCCCCCTAGCCCCCGCCTCTGCTTATGAATACTGAAGCCTTAGTGTTATAAGGAGAGGAGAAAACATAAGCGTAACGACCAGGGGTGTGCGTTTTAAACCGACGATTAGGATCAATGTAACGTCTAATCTTATTACGAACTGGTAGCCACTCAGATGACCAAGGACTTGCCAGATAGCCCCGTATGCGCTGAGAAACGGCTTATTTTAGGAGTGACTTATCTGGAAGTGGTCATGAGATCGACCAGCGAATCCGATCGGACCGTTGTAATGATCTGACCGCAGGCGGTCAGCCCCCAGGTCAAATGCTTATGATACAGGCTTAAAGAGAAAAACTCATTGTATGAAAGCAAAACATATTTTATTTTATCAAAAGATGCTAATTGAACAGGAAAAAAGTGATTGGAATACTTACACGTAAAACTTGCGAAGTTGATCGATGTTCCAAGTATTGGACAAAATCCGACCATCCTCCATAGCTAACCGCGCCGATCCTGTCCGCGGCACTGAGACAACAGTATAAGGACCTTTCCATTTTGGGGAGAATTTGTTGTGATTAGACTGGTCTTGAATTTTTCGTAAAATCAAGTCGCCCACGTTGAGATCACATGGTCGCACCTTTTTACTGTGATACCTGCGTAAAGCTTGCAAGTATGCCGCAGATTTAAACAGGGTGCGATCACGCCGTTCTTCTAAGAGGATAAGATCTTGCGCCCATTGTTCGGACTGATTAATCTGTTCGAACTGATCTGTCCGAACAGAACCAATACTTACTTCCATAGGCAATACCGCCTCGGCCCCATAGATCAAATGGAAGGGCGTCTCACCGGTGGCTCGACTAGAAGTAGTTCGTAATGCCCATAGAACGGTATAGAGCTCATCTGCCCAAGCCCCCGAGCGGGTCTTAAGGCGATCAAAGACGCGCTTTTTAATGCCTTGCAGTATTTGCCCATTGCCTCGTTCTACGGCACCATTGCTTTGTGGATGTGCCACAGAAGCAAAGCACACCTTGGTCCCAACCTGATCGCAGTAGTCCAGGAAAAGTCCGCTGGCGAACTGAGAACCATTGTCTGTGATGAGACGGTTTGGAACACCAAATCGTGCCACAATGTTTTTATGGAAGAACTTTTGTGCGGCTGATGCGGTAATATTTCGTACTGGTTCGGCCTCAATCCACTTTGTAAATGTGTCAATGGCTACGAACAGAAACTTGTACCCATTGACCGCTTGTGGCATAGGACCGACGATATCCATCCCTCAGACCGCGAATGGCCATGCGAGAGGAATGGTTTGCAACGCATAGTCAGGTTGATGAACTTGTCTTGCGTGGAACTGACACTGGGGACACGTCTTGACCATATGTTTGGCATCATCAAGTGCCGAAGGCCAGTAGAATCCTTGTCGAAAAGCCTTTCCGACCAGTGTCTGATATGATGAGTGCGCACCGCATACACCGTCATGTATTTCTTTCAAGAGGGATTTTCCTTCCTCCTGAGATATACAACGCATGAATACTCCTTGAGTACCCTTTCTGTACAAAATCCTATCTATGAGTTTGTACAGACGCGCTTTTCGAATTAACCGATCACTTTCGGTTTCGTCCTCGGGTAGGGTCCCATGTTCAAGATAAACTCTCAATGGATGAGTCCAATCTTGTTCCTGACCGAGGTTGGTAACGAAGGCTATTACCGGATCATCCTCGACCGAAGTCATGATCGAAGGATGGTCCAAGTGTTCAATTAACACTCCTGCCGGAGCGGATGAGCGTGAGGACCCAATTTTGGATAATTGGTCTGCGAGAATATTGTCCTTTCGCGGGATGTATTGGACTTCGAAATGACTGAAGTGTTTTTCCAATCTCCTCACTTCCCCCAGGTAATGAGCCATTGTCTCATCGGAGGTGCTGTACTCCTTGTTTACCTGGTTTACGACCAGCTGTGAGTCTCCCCTCACCACTAATCGACGGACTCCGAGGAATTTTGCTGCCCGGAGCCCTGCAAGAAGACCTTCATACTCTGCTGCATTGTTGGTCGCAACAAAGTGTAGTTGAATGACATACTTAAGCTGTTCGCCCTGGGGCGTAACTAAGACCACTCCAGCCCCCGAGTGTTGAAAACTATGGGAGCCGTCAAAGTACATTGTCCAGTAATCGGGGCACTCCAGTTCCTCTGCCAACCGCACGGGTGGCTCAGGGTTGGTCCATTCGACCACAAAGTCGGCCAAAACCTGAGACTTAACCGGCGTGCGAGGTGTGAAATGGATCTCGAAGGCACCGAGTTCGACCGCCCATTTGGCGATTCGACCAGATTTCTCTGGGTTTCGGACAATATCCCCCAAAGGAAAAGAGGAGGGTACTGTGATCTTGTGCGCTTGAAAGTAATGTCGTAGCTTACGGGAAGCCATCAGTAGCGCGTAAAATATCTTCTGGACCTCAGGGTAGCACTCCTTAGGACCATGAAGTACTTTGCTCACATAGTAGACGGGTCTATGTATTCCTTCCCTATCAGCGATCAGAACGGCGCTGACCGCGTGTGGTGTGGCCGCCGGGGTAAAGAAGCAACGGTTCTCCTTTGTCGGGAGACACCAATACTGGCGGACTGGATAGATATGTCTTTACCTCCTGGAATGCTTTTTCGGCCTCATCCGACCATGTAAAGTTATGATGCTTCCGCAAGGCTTTGAAGAAAAGCAATCCCCTTTCGCCTAATCGCGATATGAAGCGACTTAAAGCCGCCATGCGTCCAGCCAGGCGTTGAACATCCTTCATGGTCGAGGGCGACATCATTTGTTCAATAGCCCTGATTTTCTCAGGATTAACATCAATGCCCCTGGAACACACAAGGAAACCAAGGAGTTTTCCTGAAGAAACCCCGAAAGAGCATTTCTCCGGGTTTAATTTTATTCCAAAGCGATTCAAATTACAGAAGGTTTCAGCGAGATCGTCCAAATGAGACAATCTCTTGGTACTTTTTACAACCAAATCGTCTACATATGCTTCGAGATTACGCCCTATCTGGGAAAGAAAGGTCTTTTGCATCAAGCGCTGGTACATGGAACCTGCGTTCTTGAGACCGAACGGCATTCTGATGTAGCAGTATGTGCCAAACGGGGTGATGAAGGCAGTCTTCTCTTCATCGTCTTCTGCCATGCTAATTTGATGATATCCTGAGTAAGCGTCCAGAAAACTCATCAGTTCGCAACCCGCAGTCGAGTCGACCAGCTGGTCGATGCGGGGAAGGGGAAAGTCATCCTTCAGACAGGCAGCGTTGAGGCTAGTGTAGTCGACGCACATGCACCACTTGCCATTTGACTTGCGGACCATGACCGGATTGGCGAGCCATTCCGGGTGATCCACTTCGCGGATAAACCCGGCTTGTAAGAGTTTGTCCAACTCCTCTCGGATGGCTTCCTGTCGGTCAGCGGCAAAACGCCTGAGCTTTTACTTTATTGGTCGTTGTCCAGGTCAAATTGCTAACCTGTGCTCAATTACTTCCCTTGGGACACCGGGCATGTCGGACGGTTTCCACGCAAACACGTCTGTGTTAGCCCGGAGGAAAGCAACGAGGTCGAGTTCCTATTTGTCATCCGGGGCTGATCCAACCCGAATTGTCTTGGACGGGTCATCTGGGTACAAAGGAACTTGTTTGAGTTTTTCATCTGGTCGAGGAACAGCCTTGGTCGCATCGGCGGCGACGGTGGCGACCTGAGCGTCCCGGAGGGGAAGTTGATCGACCATCTCCAAAGATAGCCGGTCGCACGTGAGTGCCACGTTGCGAATGCCTCGGACCGAGATGACACCTTTGGGGCCAGGCAATTTCCCGCACTGATAAGCATAGTGCGTTGCCATCATGAACTTAGCAAGAGTCGGCCTGCCAAAGATTGCATTAGAAGCTGAGTCACAATCGATTACATCGAAAGTAACCAATTCTGTCCGAAAGTTGTCTGGTTCTCCCAGAGTGACTGGGAGGACCACTTGTCCCAATGGCATCATGGAGGGGCCTGGGATTATCCCATAAAACCGATGGATTATGGGCTTGCTCTTCGAACGAGGAATTTGCATCTCGTCGAGTGCCTTGACCAATAAAAGATCAAGGGAACTTCCCCCGTCAATCAGGACCCTTTCGACTCTCGCGTTACTGATGATTGGGGTAATGACCAGAGGTAGCCTCAATGGTCGGGTTAGCCCCACAGGACAATCAGCGCGATCGAACGTCAAAGGCATATCCGACCAACGGGGGTATTGAGGTTCACCAAGGGATGTCTCCGTTTGGTTAACCTCTCGGCAGAAGGTTTTAAACTGCCTTTTGGAAACGAAAGAGGAAGAACCCCCGAAAATGACATTAACATGATTTTGAGGTACCTGGTAAGCCATTTCTTCGTCTCCATCAACGTCCCTAATCCCGCACGCCTGCTCTTTAGGCGGTAAGGTTGGCATTGGCCCAACTCCTTGGTAGAAATCGTCCAGTTGTTTCAACCAACTCCTGCAGTTTTTGAGGTCGTGGCCTGCGGAGTATGGAGTGGACACCACTTCTTGCCCTCCTGCGGATTAGTCGATTTTTCTGGCTGGTCGGAATCCCGACCACCAGAGGCAGTTTTACTTTTAAATGAAGACTTATTACCTTTGGTCGAAGGTGGCTTCTCTGCGACTGCGATCTCGCGGTACTGTCCAGAACGGTTCCTCTTCAACTTCTTTGACTTCCCACCAGGTGAAGACTCCGGCTTTTTGCTTGAATCTTCTTTCCTGGCGTCCTTGAAGCCTAGTTGGGGTGGTAGGTCCCCCTTGTCGACCATTCGGTTCCATTCGACCGCTTCGGCTGCATCGGAATATCGATCAGCCATGTCGAACAGATCGGCCACTGATCAAGGAGGGTGGATAAGCAAGTCTTCAGTGAATCTCCGGTATCGAACGGCATGCTTAAATGCCCTGATTACGGAGCCATCAGATATGTTCGGGATGGTATTCCTCACCCCGGCAAACCTCTTGACAAACTGCCGAAGTGTTTCGGTCGAAGTTTGCCGCAGCCTATGCAGGTCGTCGTCCTTACCCGGCTTTTGGTAACAATTTTGGAAATTGCTGAGGATGGCATCGCATAGCATTTCCCAATTGTAAATGGAACCCTCAGGCTGATTAAACAGCCAGGTTCTAGCCGGTCCTGCGAGGACTGTAGGCAGGTAGTTGGCCATGACCTTGTCATCGCCTCCCACTGCTTGGATGGCAGTAATATAAATCTGAAGGAACTCGGATGGGTTCTGAGTTCCATCAAACCTCTCAATGGCCCCTGGTCGAAACTTATCGGGCCAAACAACTGCTCGTAGGCCAGGCGAAAAAGCTTTGCAACCAACGTAAGGACCGTGAATCGCCCTGTGACTCTCGGTTGGGTCTCGAGCGACCTCACGCAATGGCGAGGTTACTCGTGGTCCCAAACGAGAGTGAACAGGAACTCGATCCCTACTACGAGAATCCTGCATTCGCCGGTATTTGTCCTGTCGGGACGGTACGGGCGGCGGGTAACTCTGCCGGCCAGAGCCAGAATGAGGACCATCCCGCTCACGGGACTGCGTTACCGAGCGGGAAGAGGCTGTTGGGGTCGCCTCGGACGCGACCTCATCTAGTCTCTCCGCCAGGATCATGAAAAAGGCCGGTTTCTGCGCATCCGTGACCGTAGGAGGAAAATTGCGCATGACTTCCGCGATAGATCGCAGTCAACCATGGGTACTTCTCCTAGGGGCACCAGGTGTTATCGTTTCTTCGTCCTCTGGGAGACGCTCCGGTGGTAAAGAAGGGGTCTGGTCACGTCTACGACCATGCGACCGTCGAGAACAACTCGGAGCAGCATCGTAACGAGCCTGCGCATCTTGAAGAGCCTCTAGGGCAGTTCTGCGCAATTCGTTGTTTTGTTGCTCGAGATCTTGATCCTCCTTCTGTTTACGATCTTGTTCTTCCCTGGCAGCCTGTTGATCGGGAGTTTCTTCCGACAGCGCAGCAAACTGCCTAGGGAGAGAGGTTGCCGATGGGGAAAACATCTCGGTTTGTTCCGAGTCGGACTCGAAATCAAAAAGACGGTGAAGGTTATCAGGGTCGAACCTTCCTGGGCTAATTTCTGGGTCATCATCATATTTTCCCTCAGCGGGGTCGTATGACGGGCTGGATTCATCACCTAGCACATTAAGAACCTCTGTGGGTTCTGTCCTTGCGCCAGTTGCTTCCTGGTCGATTGACATGACTTGGAGAGATGATTCAACCTGTGGAAGATTCTGGCCTTCGACCTCTTCCATCGGAACATGATCGCTTGGAGAAGGCATTGGTATATGGGCATAATCCTCGAGATCGAAAACGTTCTCGGAATCATATGCTCCAGCCATGTTTCAGCGAACCTCCGGATTTCAATTAGGACGCCTTGAGAAAGGCCCCACGGTGGGCGCCAGCTGTCGACGATTCGGACTCGGGGTCCTCAGCCGAACTTATGCAAAATTTGTAATTGTGAGACCTTTCAAGATGACCATCCGAGAAGGTATGTAGAACAATGATGAGCAGGAGCACAGAGAGATTTATACAGGTTCGGGCCCTCGATGGTGGGAGTAAAAGCCCTACGTCCTGTTAGAATTTCACTATATGTGATAAAGCTTTACAAACTAGCGGGAAGAAACCTTCACAGGCGAAAGTGTTTCCTATATAAGTGTACAAAAAGAAGTTCTACGAGACCTATAAATATTATCAAATCTAAGCCGTAGACTTGGCTGTTTGAGTGCTTGAGATACGTTGTGTCTCACTTATCTCAGGGGTCTTGTTCTTCCAAATGTCTTGGATCCCCCGTTTGATGTACTTTGCCACCTTTTTATACTGGTCGAAAGGGTGCCATATGAAGAAAACTGCATCAAACGGTTGGATGCGGTTTCTGGAGAACCGCTGTTAACTTCCACGGAGGTTATTATCACGTGTTAATCATGAATAACCGCATATATTAACCTCTGACGGTTGGTCTTCAACGTGGAGGAATCCTCGGGATGCTTGGAATATCCTGATATAAGGATAACCGAATAAACTCCAAGCACCCTGGTCGAGAACGTTCTGACCGCGGAATGTGGGCTGTCCGCGCAACATCTCGGATATCCAGTCCGGGTATAGCATACGAACTTCTGACCGCACAAGGCTGTCGGCCTGACCGCACGAAATCCGCGACCTGATCACATAAAGCTTGCGACCTCATGGTGATGCCCCTCAAAATGGCTTGAGTTCGCATCGCCACATATATGTCTGGTTCGAACCTGTCTTGAACCAAAAGTTTATTAGAAGTGACTCGGGTGTCAATCCTCGTCAATATCTACTAAAGTCATCGGTAAAAGTTATGAAGTACTGAAAACCACCTCTAGCTGTTGAACTTAATAGTCCACATACATCAGTATGAATAAGAGCCAATAAGTCATTTGCCCTTTCACTTTCACCCGTGAAAGGTGCCTTTGTCATTTTGCCAAGTAAACAAGATTCACACACATCAAATGATTGAAAATCAAATGAGTCTAGAAGCCCATCTTTCAGGAGTTCCATGATGCGTTTCTCATTGATATGGCCTAAACGACAATGCCAGATAAACGTGGGATTCAAATCATTGGACCTAAGCCTCTTAGTACATATATTATAGACAGGTAATTCAAGATTTAGCTGATAAAGCCCATTCTCCAATGAGGCATTGTCATAAAACATATCATTTAAATAAAAGGAACAACAATTATTCTTTATTCTAAATGCATAACCCAGCGTGTCCAAACATGACACGGATACAATGTTTTTGCTTATGGCAGGAACATAATAACAGTTATTAAGTTCTAAAACTAATCCTGAAGGTAAAACTAATATCAAAGTTCCAACAGCTAAGGCTGCAACTCTTGCTCCATTTCCAACGCGAAGTTGAACCTCGCCCTTAGCCAAATTTCTACTCCTTTTAAGCCCCTGCATCGAAGTGCAAATATGAGCAGCCGATCCGGTATCAAATACCCAACAGTTGGAAGGAGAAGTAGCTAAATGAACTTCTATAACATATATACCTGAAGGAGTCTCACTTTCCTTCTTTTTCTTTAAATCTTCCAAGTATTTCTTGCAATTCATCTTCCAATGGCCAGATTCCTTGCAATAGAAGCATTCAGTAGTAGGGGTGGCACCTGGCTTGGACTTTCCTTTGGAATTAGGCTTAGCGTTAGAGGATCTTTCTAGAGTTTGGCCCTTTCCCTTAGCCTTGCCCTTGCCCTTGCCCTTCTTAAAGCTTTTTCCCTTTTGAACCATCATTACATTATTTGGGTTTTTCTTAATGTTCTGTTCCGCTGTTTTAAGCATCCCATGCAATTGGGTCAATGATTTCTCCAGATTATTCATGTTATAATTCATGACAAACTGGTCGTAGCTCGGAGAGAGTGATTGGAGAATCATATCAGTAGCAAACTCTTGACTAAGGGGAAAACCAAGTTTTTCCAAATTCTCAATGTAACCAATCATCTTGATCACATGAGGACTGATCGAGCTTCCTTCTGCCAACTTGCAATCATGCAATTTCTTGGTGGTCTCATATCTTTCCACCCTGGCCTGCTCCTCGAATAAGTTTCTAAGAAACATGGCCATGTCATAAGCTGTCATGTTCTCATATTGCTTCTGAAGCTCAGAGTTCATCGTGATAAGCATTAGACAGCTGGCATCAAGTGCGTCATCAGTATGCTTTTCATAAGCATCCTTTTGAGCACGTAAAGCACTAGCGGCTGGTTCATCAGGTATAGGAGTTTCTAGAACATATATCACATATATATGTCAAAAAAATATGTATAATGAAACTTATACGGTAACAGATTGAATGAACTAGTATATCTAATCTACTATAACTTCATATATCACATATATATATATATAATTAATCCAAATCTAATACTATACAGGATGGCTCTGATACTACTGTAGGAAATCGAGTAAGCTAAACTAGCAAAATTTCACAAATTTTTACTCGAAAACTGCAAATAATAGATCATAGATTAGATTGTTACTAGTAGCGGAAGCAGATTTGATGCAGTGATCGAATGTTCACAGCAACCGTTTGCGGATCGCCCTGATCAGCAGATGTAGATGACAATGACCGTTCACAGATCATTCTAATCAGCGCAGTAATTGCAGCAGCGCCTCTACCGGTATCCACACGTACCGGGCTGGAACGTCGTACGATGGTGTGCTAGCACCAACGCGTACAACAAGGGTTTATGGACTATTAAAAGAGATGGCAGCTATGACTTTTTTTGATGATCCTCAAAGACCATCATACATCTCTATATATAGGACCATGTAGAGGAAATCCTAACAGATTAGGTTTCCTGATGTGATACGAATCTTATTCGAATTCGTATCTGATACGTATATTCTATAACACTAACTTCCTACTAATATCACATCTATTGAATCTTGTTTGCATGAGGAGTCTTTGTTGTAATTCTCTTAAAAATATAATGATCAGAAAACTCTTGTAACTCATTTGGGTGGGCTGGGAACAAGAAGCTTATTCGGGCTGGAAAGCCCAATCCTGTGGGGAACATATCAGGACCAGTTGAGGCTGGGTTTTGGATCCTCGCATTATCGGGTTTCTCCGCCGATGTAGCCTCCCTCGCCTCCATCCCGTGGTGCCATTGCCCTCGTTCTCCTATCGCCGACACTGCCCTCCTCCCTCCCCTCCTCGCAGCCTCCACCTCCCCGTCTTCCCGCCACCGTCTCCCACCCTAACCACCGCCATCCATAATGTGAAGAGCCGGCACCCCAGCCTTCCTTTTCCGCCACGATGCCAGCAAGGAGAGGAGGTGTGGCTCTCGTTCACTTAATTTCAGCTAAATACTAAAATGAAGCCATAAAAGAATCAATATGTTGCATTTTACAGTTGAATTTAGCCATACCTTTAATTGCACACTTTTGAGTTCTGACTTTGCTTCTGAATATTTGCAAACAACATGCAACAATGAGAGGTCTACTGCTCTCCCTCCGTGAGGGAAATGTCAATTTGGTTGTTATAGTGATTTCAGATGTCTTGTGATTGTTGCAAAGATCAACCTGGGAGCCATTAAATTTACCGATTTGTAGCTATTTGTTTTCCTTCTTTTGGTATACTCTGTTGGTTATGACTGAAGCTTAATAGTTGCAGCTAGTTCAATTATTACTTTTCTTGCTAGATTTTGAATATTTTTTCACTGCTGATTTTTACTTTCAGTATAGAGCTATATAACTATACAAGAAGACCTCAAATATCATTATCTTTTGTTCTCTCTTGGAACTAAGTACCTAGTATGTATATGTTCAGGCATTATCCATGTTCTATTTCAGTTAAATTCAACAATTGATTGGAAAGAAGTACTTAGTTAAACTAAGCAATTTCAGGTGAAAATTAAAACTAAATTTAAATTTGATTTCTATGAATTTGTAAAGCATCTAATTTCTTGTATTTGGATTATTTCACATTATAATGGGAGTTATTATAAAATTAATGTGACAAAGAGAAAAAGACGGGAATAATGCACAAGGAGAAGATGTGCAACAAAGTTCTTTCTTGGTATTGTACACAATTGAGAAGGGAAATTTGGAGTAAACAAATCAAGTGCATCACATGCTATTAGAAACGAGTGTCAGAATGAAAAGGAGAAAACTCACGTGGGGAGTATCACTAATAGAGAAGAACAACTAAAACTTTTACCTAACGAAATTGTTTATAATTTCATATTTGATATACCAATTGATTTGTTGTTCTTACAGGAGAAAATGAATGAAGATATCCTTCCGAGTGATAGGGAGAGTAAATGCAAATCTCCAGAGAGTGAGTATAACATGAATAAAAGATTTTATATTTATGAATTTTGTGTTTCTTGCTTTACAAGTTGTCCTGAGTCTGGAATGAATGACTCATTTTCAAGAGGAGGAGAATGATGTGAACTTTTTCACCCTCGAAGTATGTCATAATCGAGTACAAGTTATCAAGGACATCTAAAAGTGTGATCAAACAACTAATGTTACTATGGAAACTGATCAAGATCTTAATTTCTATCCAAGTTGGGATTGAGATTGGGAACAAAGTTGGTGAATCTGAACAAAATATGAATCTGAGTTCGACTAGAGTTCTCACTTGCGGCATGCGATCAATTCAATTTAAAGTTCAAATAAATGCATTAATTCATAATCCGATTTGGATTAGAAGGTTTGAACCAAGTTATTACTGAAAATTGAAAATTGAAGTATAAGGGTAAGACGAGAATGAGTAGAAGATCAAATTTGAACACGTTCAAAATGAGCAAAAATTCATCAAAATGGCATTGTATTGTTCTTCTCAACGTCATGAAATAACTGGTTAGACAAATCGCGAATCGAAGCTACGAATTGAAAGTTATGACTTTCTAAAGTTGGAGTGCATGGCTGATTCTGTTCGAACATATTTTTTTTTAGATTAGTTTATGGAGTCCTAATCTTATTAGGATTTCCTAATTCAAGTCTGAGTCATAGTTCTAGTTTGTTTAAGAATCCTAGTTTTATTGAAAGTTAGTATTCTATTTTAATTTTTTGTTTTAGAAATATAAATATGGATCTTAAGTCCATTTTTTAGGTATGACTAAGAATTTTATATTTGATATCAGACATTTTGCAATGAATTGTTTATTTTTTTTGGTTCTCGTGAGTTCCTAGATTGGAATGGCTAGAAAGAAACCACAGTTCCTCCCAATCTGTGTGTTGCGTCTATATGGTGTAATTGGGTGGATTGGTTTTATCGTCACGTGAAATGGCGATTGTCTCGGTAGCAGGTGACATGTTTTTTGTGTAAACTCCCTCGTTGTTGGCTATCTCTTCATTCGGTCACAAATCACCCAGTTATCAAGTTATTCGGTTACAAATCACCCAGTTATCAAGTTATTGAGTTCCTATGTCATGAAGATCGGGGCACTCTGGTGCTTGTGCATGTTCGTGAAATTCTAAATTTATTTGATGATGTTATTCTATAGTCTCTGCTCTACTATCATTAAATAGGACATTATTAATTAATAGATTAGCACATGTATTGCTTGATGGTCATGTTTCACGGACCACAGATATAAGAATCAAATTAATAACGTGGATATATGTTAGAGAATATAATGTTGGATAGACCCATTTTAAAACACTGTTTGGATTGGTCATATAAGTATTATCAATTGGTCTCAAATAATATTTATGATTGATTCTTAAACTTTAGACTTAGAGACCGTCATAGTTTCTCACATGTGTAATAGTATACTTTGATACTACCAAACGTTATTTTTAATTGAGTGATAATAAAGATAATATTCGGGTATGCTATGAGTCATGTAGAGTATTATGAATGGTTAAAATGGAATTTGCATCTCTCATATAATGAGAGATATCTCTGAATCTCTCGATATAGATGAACTGAGAAGTGCAAGACCATATTGTTTGTGGTTGAGTGTCAACTATGGAAAGATTAGTTCACTATGAAATTGGGAAAAGATTAAACAGTGTAAGGGTGGTACATTTTCTGTATTTGGTTTAATCTTGTATCGTATGGCAAGAGGATCAACATGAGTACATGATACATGTTTGTTGGTTATGATCTTTGTATATTTGGATAATCGCTATGTTCTGTTAGGGGTCACTACTAACTCTTAGTTTGGGTAAGTATTCTCGGGTCGTGACCAAATATGTATGAACCTACTGGGCACACACTTAACGGGTTGGAACAAAATCAATTCTGATTGGATCTGTTATGGGGATTTTCGTATCACGCTAGGAAACCTAACATTAGACTCCTCTTGCAATTCAGATAATATTCGTTATGTAATATCATATCACATCGAAAAATCTAATGTGGTAGGACTTTCTGCAGAGTGTAAGATCGAGGATGCCGACTAAGTGAGGGTGATTAGGAGGTTTTTAAATTTTCTTCCCCACTAAGTAATTTCAACAAGATAATTGTTTGAGCTAGATTATACAATGAGGCTTTAAAGCAATTTAGTCAACTAATTGCATTCAACCATATGAACTATTCAATAAAACATGCAACAATGGTAAATTTAACAATTGTGTCAAGATGAATGTAAGGCAAATAGGATATACGCAATTGACACAATATTTTTTACCGATGTCTCGGAGACTCGCCCGGTTTCCCCTACTCGTTGAAGCGCTCACTCGGAGCCTCGCTTCTATATCCAAGAAGGATATCTCACTAGGGTTGCTCCTTCTCCACATCGGATAGGTGAGCACCACACCTTTCACAAGTTTTTGCTGGCCTCTCCGACAAACTTCAATGGAGAGATCGCGACTCTTCTCCGACATTGTTTAGGTGAAGGCGATCGCCAAGAGTAACAAGCCGAATGCGCTTACTTGAACAAATCTCGTGCTAGAAGCTCAATGATGCAAAAGAGATGATCAATACTCTAGCACTAGCAAGCTAATGGAGATGAAGTACACTAAACACTCACAAACTCTCCCACAAACTTTCTATCAAATCCACTAAGGATTTTGGGCTCAATTCTAACCTCTAGATGCAATAACTCAAATGCAAATCACTTGGCTAGGTTTTCAACTGATATATGAACTCTTTAAGCACCAACAAATGAAGCCAAACACGAAGTATTTATAGCCTCAAAGAAAACTAGCCGTTTGCAACAAACCGGGCCAAAATTGTACAAGCCGGACATTGTCCGGCCATTTCGGAAAATGTCCGGTCAGTACAACCCAATAGTGGCCGTTACTCACAAAGGCAACCTTGTCAGTAACTGTTTCAACGAAATTTGTGAAGGCCGGACAAATAACATTTGTCCGGACAAAAACTCCGAACGAAAGAATGTCTCTGTTAACACTCGGCTCAAACAAATTGTACAGGCCGGACAATGTCTGGTCATTTTGGACAAAGTCCGGCCTTCCCAGACAAAAGGCCCGGACGAATGCAAATGTCTCTGTTTCATTATGCAAAAGGCTGAAAAAATTTGTACAGGCCGGACAATGTCCGACCATGCACGGACAAAGTCCGGCCACTTCACACTGACAGTAAAACAAGCATAACTTTTGATCCAGAAATCTGATTGAGGTGATTTTTGGCTTGTTGGAAAGATAACTCAGAGCACTACAATTTTGTCAACAGGAGCAAGACCTAGAAATGCCTATATATTTCTAGAAAACTCAAAAATTTTCCTGTTGCCAAAATGTCTAACACAAAAATCATTTCAAATGCAATTTAGGGTATTTGCACATTCAGATTTGTTGTTTTCTCGCGGATATCTCAGCTGACATGCAGCGACGACCACGACCACACAGGTCTGATATCCGATCGAAAACAGGTGGTCGAGAGAGTTTGGTCGAACGTATGCAAGCAAGCCGAAGACTAGTACGACCAGCTCGAGCTCCTACGACCACGCCCAAACACTAAACAGAAAGCCGCAAAACTAGCGATACAACCACATATCTAGCAAGGATATGATCAGAATGTGCAAATACATCCACAACCAGCTCTAGATAATAAACCAATTTGAATAGCTGGAGATCAAGACTAAGTGCAGTTTTCAAAACATTCTCTAATGCACCACAAACTACAGTTAGACTCTCTAGCAATGCAAGAGGCGATAAAACACTACTGCAAGATGATATGAATGCATTTGAGCTTCCGCACTAGATAGATTCAAGCTACTAGTTTTTGACCCCTCTTAATAGTACGGTCAAACTAGTAAAAAGAATCCTATCAACCCGGTCTGCCTCCAAACACTGAGACCGGTAAAATCCTAAGAAAACAATCCTTAATCTTGGATTTTACCTTAGGTGAAGTTCTACCTCGTGAAGCTCGACCGCTCGACGCTTGTCCTTGCAAAGCTTGACTTCGCTAAGCTTGACCTCGCGAAGCTCGACCGCTCGACACTTGTCCTCGCAAAGATCGACCTTGCTAAGCTTGACCTCGCTCGAGATGTCTCATATCGACTTCATCTTCTTCACACCCTTGCTCGCTTTTATTCTGCAATCAATCTGAGACTACAACACGTGCACTCAATGCACAACATTAGTCTCATATATAGGTCGCAATTAATCACAATCAGAGAAACTACTCCACACATGAGTTAGCTCAACAATTTCTCTTTCCAGTGAAATGACAACACCATATTCAACAACGAGCAAATGAGTATGAGATAAAATACAATCATATATATCATAGATGATAAATACGTACGCATACGATCTATACTACTCATGTCATAATAGCAATCAAATCAGATGACCAAAGTGATGAGCTTCCCCTCAACATATGTATCGATATCAAATCCACAACTGGAGTCATCAAACTCAAGATTTAACATATAACATCTTGATCAATCAATTAGCACAAGCTTGATGCAACCACCGAGCTCTCCTTCTACATATGCATCAATATTAAACCCACAACTAAGTAGATATCCATTTCAGGGTTTATCAATAGTCAACTCAATTCACTTGTGCTAAATCAGGATTTATCTAAGTTATCATTTAATCACCAAAACTGTCATTATCTAGATCAGTATTAATCATTATAGATTTATCCAAATCATCATTAATCATTAAAACCTAGATACTTAGATCGATTTAGATTCAACAATTTCCCCCTTTTTGATGATTGATGACAACAACCTTTATTATCTCAATAAATCCAAAATAGATTCTTCAGCTCCCCCTCAATGTATGCAATAGTATATCGGAACTAAACACAACATCTAATTGTATGGGTTAAGAGATATAAATGACAATTGAGCACAAGTTCAATTAAGTCATATTCCAAAACATCAACTTTCGCAATTTTCTCTAACTCAAATATCTCTCCCAAATATCAATATTAATGATATCAAATAATATCTCTCCTCAAATATCATTCGTCAATCTCAAATATATCTAAAGATATCTATGTCTCCCCCTTTGTCAATTAACTCAAAAGTTATCCATCTATCTCAAGATCTCTTCCCCTAAAGCTTTCTCTAAAGCTTATCTCTAAAATACTTTTTCTCAAATACTATCTTTCTATCTCAAACACTATCTCTCCCCCTTTGTCATCAGGCACAAAAAGGAACGGTTGAGAACTTAAATTTTGAGAAACAATATTTTCTAGGGCATGGAATTTATATGAATTGGCTTTTATGCAAAATCATGATTTCAAGAAGGTTTGTTTCAAGGGATTTTGAAAATCACATTCAAAATATGGAGAAGATATCAAAACAATCAACTTGCAATGAATATATTGATGGCATTTATATCAAACACATTTGATCCATTTCTAATCATTTAAAGTCTAGATACATCTAATTGTTTGATGTAAATATATCCGCTAGATGTATCTTTGCCATATATAGATTTATCTCTAAATCTCTTTATGCCACAAAGTCTCTTATACAATGATGTCGTATATCAATATACTCTAATAAAGAGTTTTGAATCAAATTACTCATTACTTTTACGACATTTTCAATATTCCAAAAGAGTGGCATCTATTCGAAAGTAATTTGATGATCCAATGTTTTTGTTTTATCCATAAGGATTTAAGCACAATAACCATCGGATGTAATTTTACGATCTATTTTGCAACTCATAAGATCCAAATCCAAATAATCAAGTAATTCCAGATTTGTACTTCTTGGATATCAAAGATCTATCTAGGATTGTATTTCAATTTACCTAAGAATGCATTTAATGTCAATCATGTAACATTCTTTAGGAAATAATTAGAATTCAGCATATATGCAATCACTAAATATGATGATGGGGTAAAATGCGGTAAAATAAATCGAAACTACTAATCAAAGATTGATAGGGTTTAGAATTGACCGCTTTTTCATGTTTGTCCATGTCGAGATGTTCATTTGTAGCTATGAGAGTTGTAATAGCATCATCGTGCATCTCGAGGCTCTTGAGCGAATTTTTCACATCATTGAATTCACTCTTGAACATTCTGTTCTTGAGTTGCTTGTTTTGTCGTGCACGGAAGTAACTTTGCTCTTGAATCATCTCGCTTTCCCTAAACATCATCTCACAAAAATTCTTGATAGAGATTCATTAGTATAATCAAAAGTCATGTCATCAATATGTATTTGACACAAAAGAATATAATGTTTCGATTGAATGTTTAATGATGATTGTGTCAACTTTGCAATTTTGAAAATAATTTGATATAAGAAAAGATCTCAAGATTTTAATCCAAGCTCAATTGGAAACAAGAATTTCAATCCTCAAATATTTCACTTCTTTTGGCATGAAACACTAAAGGAACATACAAATAAAGAATATGCCAAAATAAGGTTTGTCGAAACATATTTAGGTCACAAGGTTGAGAGAAAAACATATGACCTCTTGAAATGTTCAAATTTTCAAAAGAAACTCAAAACTCAATTTCATTTGAATATGCTCCAAATTCATGAAAATAATCTTTACTTGATATTCAAAAACACAATCAACAGATTTTAAAATATCAGCAAAAGAATCATGAAGAATTTGCAAAATATGAGGAAAAAGGAATCAAGGATCTCACAAAACAGGGAGCAACAAGAAACAGCTAAAAATTAAACAACCATCAGGTCGGACAATGTCGGCCAGGGCCGGACAAAGTCTGGTTTGGGCGGACAGAGTCTGGCTATGGGCGGACAGAGTCCGCACAGTTCAGTTAAAACTGCTGAAACGTCTGAAATTTTCAATTTTGCAAGTTTTGCTTCAAAAATGAATCAAGTTCCATAATAGAATTAAATATCATGACAGGAACTTAAATGAATAGCATTTGGAAGAAATTGATTTGAAAAAGATCTTGAATTTGATTCCTCAAAAGTGATTTGGGGTAAAATGTGTAAAACAAAAGTAATTTTCTCGAAAAACTTCAATTCTTGAAGAAACTCGGATTTTTCTGAAGTTTTGGACTTAGATGAGTTTGAAATACCATTTCAAACCAAGATATGAAAGAAAGTTTAGTCCAAATAGCCAAAATCACAAAAATGCACATTTGGGTATTTTCGGGTCGATAGCTGTTTTCGGGCGACATTGGATATGTGATAATTTGAAAACTATAGGCCTTTTGAGAATAAGTTCAATACGAACTATCTTCGGGTGAGTGAGTTCTAAATGTTTCATGTAGAAAGTTTTTTATCAAATTTTAACTCATCTTGTTTTATAAAAATAAATCATTTTGGGCCAAAAAAGATCCCGAAGACTTCAATTTTGTCGAAATTTTGTATTTTAGCTAAAAACTCTTTTGTTTCAGTTTCAAAACCTTTGAAACCATATTGGAAACATATTTATGAAGGTTTTGTGGTAATTTTAAACATTTTGAAAGTTTTGAGCTCTTTTTATCTTTTTGTTCGAAAGTGACCCTTTTTACCGAGTGCTTGCACTGTTTGATATATATGCATAATTAGGGTATATAAGAGTTCAATGATTTTGAAGTTGTTCCCCCTAAATGTGTCATCCACGTTTGGTCATGAAAAGTGTGCAAGAGATGAAAATGATCTATTTGAAAATCAAGAGCTCAACAAGAATCCGAGTGAACTCAAATTCAGAAAACATCCAAATAAATACCAAAACTCATGAAAAATTTCATAGAGATAGAAAACATCAACACAAGAACTTTCAATGAAGATCCAAGATTCAAATATTTTAGTCATTTGAAAGAGTTGAGAGATTAACATCCAAATAGACTAAAATTTTCTTAAACATGTTTGCTTTTTTATAATCATCAAAACATATGCAAACAAGTTCCAAAAATTCCAAAATAAATTTTGGAGATAGATAGTGCAATGAGGAACAAGATTGCCTTTTGTAGTGAAGCCAAAATATGATCCAACAATAAGGTATGAAAAAGACAAATGTTGGTCAGATTTAAAGTTTCAGATTTCAGGTTTCAGAAATTCATTTTACACTTTTAAACGCACCTGAAAATCTATGCAAATAACTTTCAATAATTTTGAAATAAATTATCAAGAAAGACCAATCATAGAGGATAAAATGTCATATAGAAATTTTCTCCAAATACCCAACCAATAAAGAGATATGAAAATGACAAGTTAGCCCAAAACTATGAGAAAACTGAATTTTGCAAGTTTCATATTTGATTTGCAAAAAGAGTCAATTTTGCTCAAATCAAATCCAATTGAGATGAAAATTCGCAGAGATGATTGTCAATGCATCAAATACATTTTCCAAAAAAAATTTCCAAAAAGAATTTTTTGATTAAGAGTTATGGCCAATTGATGTTTGTATTAAGCAAAAAGGTTGAATTTTGACAAACTTTTGCAAATTGAGTTCAAATTTGATTTTGATGATATTTTTGACATGAAAGGGCTTACATGAGTTGTTCAAGTCATTTTGAGCCAAAGCTTACAAATAAAGACAATAGAAATGGTCAAACTCATGTTTTGCATATTTAGGGTATTTTGGGTTAAAGCAAGTTTTTTCGTGAAATTCGAATACCCATAACTTTCAATTGAGAACTCTTTTGAGAAAATTTTCAATTTCAAACTTCTTCGGGATAATAGTCAACTCAATTCACTTATGCTAAATCAGGATTTATCTAAGTTGTCATTTAATCATCAAAACTCTCATTATCCAGATCAGTATTAATCATTATGGATTTATCTAAATCATCATTAATCATCAAAACTTAGATACTTAGATCGACTTAGATCCAACACAGAGCTCTAGGCATGATGAACTTTGACGAAATTCTTGTCATCTCTAAACCAACAGTCTCTAAAATCTTGTGATGCATGTTAGTGCTAATACACCATCGTATGACATTTCATCTCAGAATATGTGGATACCAGTAGAGGTGCTACTGCAATTTCTGCGCTGATCAGGACGATCTGCATGTGATCTCTGTGCATATTCGATCATTTCACTAATTTTCTTTCTACTGCTAATAACAATCTAATCTATGGACTAATATTTGCTGCATGTGAATAAATTTTTGAAATTCTGCTAGTATAGTTTACTCGTATTCTAACAACAGTGAGGTGGATGGCTTGCAAATAATTATTAAAATTGATCCAAGACTGGCCTATCAAATTGGCAGGTCAACATGGGCCAAAACCAGTCTGACCATAGGTCAACCCCGAGTTAAGACTATGGTTCTCCTCGGCTGCACAGCCATACTTATACATGTAGGTTGGGTTGGGCCGTTGCCGGGCCTGTCTGAGGCACACAATTTTGGCCTGACACACAGTACGGCCAGGTATGGAAGTCTAACGGGTGCCAGGCCGCAAAACTCAATCTAACGGGCGACACAACATGGTAACACGTGCCATGCTCGGGTCAGCATGGCCTGTTAGCACGCGGGCCAACACGACACAGCTCGTGCGCGCAGCCTGCGAGCAACGGGCAGAATTTCTCAGACACACACACACGCAAGCAATGGTCAGTTTCACACACACACGCAATGACGCAAACAAGCAACCATTACATTTTTTTCTATAAATACCTTCAAACACACACAAATTCACAACTCATTCCAACCTCTCACATTTCACTAAAATTTCTTACTCTATTGTTTTTTATCTTAGAAAATTTTTCATTTTAAAAAACATTTTTTATTACTGAAAAGTATATTTTACTTTTAAAAAATGCTATTTTATGTTTTTAAAAATTCTGAAATTAGTGATATTTTAATTCAAAAAATTTGTGAAAAATCTTTTTTGATATTAGAAATTTTATTTTATACTTTAAAAATCATCTTTGCTCTCAAGAAAATAATTTTTGCTCTCTAAATATTATTTTAGCTCTCTACAAATTGTTTTTCTCCCTAAAAGGTATTTTTGCACTCTAAAAATTATTTTTTTTCTTGAAAAATTATTTTTACAACTATATGGATTTCAACAATATTGATTTCAAGAATTTCAATACTAATGAAATTGATATTGAGAATTTTTGTGCTATTGAGAGGACTGTCGAACATAATCCGATGTCATCTCCAACAACCGGCTTTGCCTCTGTAAACTCCATGTGATTGTCCACAAAGTTTTGAATTGTTTGTATTTGTTTATGTTGTCATTATGTGTGACCAATGCTATGTGATTGATTTGTTTGATTTTGATACATGTTGCAGATATACCGGAGTTATAGTACACATGCGGCAAGGATGGGCATCAGAGTAGTGCTTAGGGAGGAGTCGGAGACTCGACTGGTTCGAGAGATGCTAGAGGTACTAGAGACTTGTGGGAACGTTCTACATGTCTAATCCAACACCCGGATATGATGTTGTACCAAGATTGTTGAAGTAGCTTGAGCCGATCGAAGTGTGAAGGTTGCTGGTCGGGGTCCGGAACGGGAGAGACTTCCCGGCATGTGGCAAGCTTTTCAACTTTAAGGTGCACATGTGATGGCATTATGACGAGCACAAGTAGTATTCATGATGCCCGAAGAATCACCAAGATGGTCTATGGACTTCGTGTGGAAGCTTATGCAAAAGGTTTCGTTTATGAGCTAATTCTGCACTGATGTAGACTTTTTCTCAGAAAAGTGTTAACAAAAAAGTTGTAGAGCTAGAAGTTAGCTTTCCAATGGATCCAAGAACATCAAAATCGGAGTTTGCATGATGAAGTTATGGCTGTTTTAGTGTCTGCTGTTCAGAAAATACTGTAATTGTGAAATTGTAAATCTGAAAATTATAAAAATAATTGTTGAGAGTTGGGTCGAATTGGGTTTCGGGTCCAACCTCCAATAGCTATTAGTTTAGTGCTACATTGGTTGTGAAGACTACTCTAAGTAGAGATTAGTTCTATATAAGAAGAGGGAGTGTTAGGGAGAGCACTCATCTCTTTGAGAGAGTTTTTGGCTATTGAGTTTAGCCTTTCAAAATTTTGTATTCTTGATGCTTTTTCTTGGTTCTTGAATATTTTATAAGTTGTTAAATCTTCTCTCTTTCTTGATTGTTTAAATTTGCATATATGCTTGTTTAAATACTCGTAGTTGATTGTTTAAATACTCGCAATTGGTTGTTTAAATATTTGCAATTGGTTATTTAAATATTTGCAGTTGATTGTTTCTTGTTTTTTTTATTTATCTGTCACAGAAAAAGTTGCGCTAAGAAACAGATACGTCCTCACGGTCAACAAACATAGTTAAGTTTCAACTCTGATGGCATGTAAGTACGTGGAGCTATGATCCTATGGTAGGTAGAGAAGACCTCGTTAACTTTATTGTTTCTTAAGATTCACCAATTAGGATAGGTAAAAATTCAGCTTTAGAAAATATGATTCAAAGAGTATTTTGTCCTCAGTTTAGAAAATTGAGTAGAACCACTACTAGAAATGATATTTTAGCATATTATGAAAAGCAAGTAGAAATAACAAAAGAAAAGTTTTCAAAAGTAACATTTTCTTTTGCACTTATATTTGATATTTGGTTTGCCACCATCAAAAAATGGATTATCTTAGCGTAGTTGCACATTATTTAGATGATAATTACACTTTAAATAAAAGTGTTATAGATTTTAAATTAATAGATGTTGTACATACTGCAAAGACTATCGCTGATCATATATTAAATGTAGTTAGCGAATATAAATTAGAAAATTATATTGTTTCCATTACTCTTGATAATGCTTCGGCCAATACAAAGGTCATTTACATATTGACTCCGGCACTTGACTCATATGTTGTAGGGTATGTTCTCCACCAAAATTACATCCGCCACATCATCAAGCTCATCGTTGAGTTAAGTTGTGTTTAGTTGAGTTGAGTTTGAGTCCGAGAAAATCACCAATATAAATGTAACTCAACGCCAGTTCCTGCTCCTTAGGCATCTCTGAACTGAACTCCTATAGTTAAGTCAGATGTGATTCATACATTTGTTATTTCAGATGAATGGATTTGTGATATATCAAGTCTAACTTGTAGTTGGTAGTTATATTGTAGAAACTTGCAACGGTTCTCTTTGACATACAATGTATGGGCCACTGGGTGCTCCTCATGATCTGCTGTTTCAGACATGACTTTGTAATATGCATCGAATGTGTGAATTGGTGTATTTGTGTATTTTGCATTGGTGTATATTTGTGTATTTGTATTGCTGTTTCAAATAATGTACTTGAATGTATGAATTGGTTTATTTGTGTAATTGTATTTGGTGTATATTTGTGTATTTGTATTGCTCTTTGAGACATGTACTTGAATGTGTGAATTTGTGTATTTGTGTATTTGTATTTGGTGTATATGTGCGTATCAGACATGAACCAACCTTGCTTCTTATTTGTAGACATGTACTTGACTTTTTCTAACGGTAAATATACATATTTACCATTAGAATAAACATGGTGTATTTGTATTGCTATTTGAGACATGTACTTGGATGTGTGAATTGGTGTATATGTGTGTATTTGTATTGCTGTTTCAGACATGAACCAACTTGGCTTTTGTTTCAGCATGTACTTGACTTTTTCTAATGGTAAATATGACTTTTTCTAACAGTAAATATACATATTTACCGTTAGAAAAAACACTTATACTAACAATAGTATTGCAGTGAACCGTTAGAAATTGTTCGACTATAATAAAACCCCACTCGATCCTTGCTGAGTTGTTGTTTCATTCTATTCCACGCTCTGTTCTCCCTCTATTTCCGATGAGAGTTCCATGTTCCAAGCTATACTGCTAGAGTGATCAGGGCAAGTTGGAAGGAAGTTAATTGGACCCCCTCTTTAATGTAAGCTTATCATCACCTATCTCTCTATTTCTCTCTCTCCCTACTTAATTGCTAGCTAGCTGGAAATGCATCATGATTTACGAACTCACTAGCTTATATTGTGTAGTTAAAGTTCCATGTGTTTCATCAAGCTAGGGTTTCACATATCAGCTGTAAGAGGCTATACATATATATAGCTTAATTGGCCAGGTTTCATGCATGTGCCTGACTCATTATGTTTTGCAATATGTCAATTTTGTTAATTGTATATGGACCAGAAATATTGGATGTATGGAATAAAATGTACTACTCTTGAATATTTGTATGGTGTGAATGGGTTTCTTAAATTTGGTAAGCAACAAAAGGCGAGGAAGGGGGAGAAATATATTCTTTGTCCTTGTACAGATTGTATGAACCTAAAGAGGTTTAACAACTCTGATCAGATTAAGAGTCATTTGATTCGTCGTGATTTTAACGCACGATATACCCGTTGGATATGGCATGGTGAAGATCTTCACGAAACAAGCATCACTACCAATCAGCAGGACCCGGATGTGGATTGTAATAATATCGATGATCATTCGAATTTTGATAATGTTCATTCCGATGTGCATGTAGATGATGACAATCTGGATGAGATGTTACGTAATGTAGAAGAAGATTATAGCGAAAACGACTTTGGTGAATTTGAGAAACTGATTGTTGACTCTGAGAAGCATCTGTTTCTTGGATGTGCAAAATTTACAAAGCTATCTTCTGTGTTGAGACTATATAACTTGTCGTGGTATTGCGAATACCCCGGCAGGTTTTGAGAGTGATCCTAGCGAAGATTACGCGGCGCGGGTTGACCGGATGACCGGTCCTCCCCCGCCAGACAAGCACAAAGAATGACACACGGGTTTATACAGGTTCGGGTCCCGGTGGGGGCCCTAGTCCTGTCGACGCACTCCCGATCGGAGTCGACTGGGGAGGCTCTCTCAGGGGGAGAGGCTTCCGGAGCACGCCTGTGAGTTTAGCTATTCCAATAAATGGACCGATCCCTTACAACAGAGGGGTACAAGGGCTATTTATAGCCCCAAAAAGCAGCAAAAAACCTAAACTACCCCGGAAGCCACCGTCGGATTGAAGGGCAGGACCGTCCTTCTCCCGGTCAAACGCCTTGGATGCTTGACAGGTGGTCGCTAGTTCCCGAGGCGCCCCTCGCGTGACCTGCACGTGACAAACAGTTCGAGACTTTACCTTCAGGAGGGTGATGAGGCCCGGGACGGCGCTGGAGGCTATGTCCCCGGGTCAAAGGCGGCGCCCGGGACAACACCGGAGGCCACGTCCCGGGAGCCAAAAGGCGGCGCCCGGGGAGGCCCCGTCCCCGGGCCAATGGCGGCGCCCGGGAGGGCACCGGAGGCCGCGTCCCGGGAGCCAAAAGGCGATGCCCAGGGAGGCCCCGGAGGCCCCGTTCCCAGGCCGATGGCGGCGCCCGGGAGGGCACCGGATGCCGCGTTCCGGGAGCCAAAAGGCAGCGCCCGGGGAGGCCCCGTGCTCGGGCCAAAGGCGGCGCCCGGGAGGGCACCGGAGGCCACGTCCTGGGAGCCAAAAGGCGGCGCCCGGAGAGGCCCCGAAGGCCCCGTCCCTGGGCCAATGGCGGCGCCAGGGAGGGCACCGGAGGCCCCGTCCCGGGAGCCAATAGGCGGCGCCCGGGGAGGCCCCGGAGGCCAAGTCCCCGGGCAAAAGGCGGCGCCCGGGAGGGCACCGGAGGCCCCGTCCCGGGAGCCAAAAGGCGGCGCCCGGGGAGGCCCCGTCCCCGGGCCAATGGCCGCGCCCGGGAGGGCACCGGAGGCCCCGTCCCGGGAGCCAAAAGGCGGCGCCCGGGGAGGCCCCGGAGGCCAAGTTCCCGGGCAAAAGGCGGCGCCCGGGAGGGCACCGAAGGCCCCGTCCCGGGAGCCAAAAGGCGGCGCCCGGGGAGGCCCCGTCCCCGGGCCAATGGCCGCGCCCGGGAGGGCACCGGAGGCCCCGTCCCGGGAGCCAAAAGGCGGCGCCCGGGGAGGCCCCGGAGGCCAAGTCCCCGGGCAAAAGGCGGCGCCCGGGAGGGCACCGGAGGCCACGTCCTGGGAGCCAAAAGGCGGCGCCCGGGGAGGCCCCGGAGGCCACGTCCACGGGAAACCGTGACACAACTTACCTGGAGTTAATCCCGCGGAGATTTCCCCCGACAACGGCCCCCCATGCCCGCCGGGGACGATGCTCGAGTCCCCGGTGGGTATGGTCCAGGTTACCGGGAAGATCTCCGGGCCAAGCCACCGGAGCCATGACGCTTCGGTTTCCGCGCCCCACGCTTAAAGCCGCGCCGTTTCGCCATAAATGCGCGCGTGGTTCGATCCGGCGCCTCGATTCACGCGCCCGTCCCTTCGTTTCCCGCGCACGGTTTGAATTTCTACGACCCAGATTGATCCGTGGGTGCCACGTGGCGTGCATCTAGACCACGGCCCGCCCCTATAAATAGGACCTTGGGGGGGCCCGGAAGCTCATTCCAAATTCTCAGCCCCACGATTTTTGCTCTCCCGGTAGCCCTCTCCCAGTAGCTTTCCCCGGTAGCTTTCTCCGGTAGCTTTTCCGGTAGCAGGCGTCCGGGAGCTTCTAGTAGTAGCGTCCTGCAAAGTTAGCTACCAAAAAGAAAACTAACCTCATGGCACCCAAGGGTCGAGCGAAGACCACGGAGGTGCGCCCGGTGGAAATCCCCTCGGATTTCCTCTGGGCGTCTGAGTTCACGGCCGAGGATGCCGAGTCCTTGGCCGAAAGGGGCATCGTTGCAGCCGGGGACATCTGAGTCCCCGTGAAGAAGGACGGAGCCCCCCGCCCCAGGCCGGGAGAGATCGTGGCCTTCGAGGCCTTCCTCGAGGCGGGGCTCCGGCTCCCGGTGCATCCCATGCTCCGGGAGTTTCTCAAGGAGTATGGGGTGGCTCTCAACCACCTCACTCCGAACGCGCTTGTCCGGATGGGCCTCTTCATTTGGCTCTTCGAGACAGCGACCGGGCGGGAGCCCGACCTTCGCGCCTTCCGGTACTTCTACGAACCGGCGGCGCGGACCTCCCACTTGGTGAAGGGGGGCCCCAAGTCCCCCTTCGGTAAGGTGATGGTCCAGATGCTGCCGGCCCGGGTAATCGACTACCCGGCGGCGGCCTCCCGGGACCACTGGGGGGATTGGGTCCAGAGGTGGTTCTACCTCCGGGTCCGAGACGACGCGGTGGTGTACGCCCCGGAGGCCCCCACCTATAGCCGGTCGTCCGCACCAAAGCCGCCGGTGTGGACGGACGAGGAGTACGAGCTCCTCGGCAAGGTGATCCTCTCCAAAAAGACCTGCTCGATGCGGGACGCGGCTGAGGAGATGGCTCTCCTCCGGATCTCCCCCTTCTCCGGCGGGAAGAGGGGGATCGGCATGGGCCCCGAGCAGCGGCCCCCGGTGAAGCCGGTGACGCGACATAAGCCCCGGGAACCCGCTGCATTGTTCTTACAAATTTTTAGGAAATTGACTAACTCTTTACCTCTTGCAGTCCGGCCGTACCCGGCGGCGCGGGAGAAGGCGGAGAACCTCTTGGGGAGGTACTTCGCCGATGAGCACGAGCGCGTTGTGCGCGCCGTGGGCGAGGGCCCCCCAAAGAACTTGGTAGCGGCGGCCTTCGGGCTAAAGCTGCCGGAGAGGAAGCCTGTCCCCACCCCCGGTTCACACAAACGGGGGAAGGAGGCGGCCGGGGGCTCGGAGCCCAAGAAGGCCCGGGTCCAAAAGTCCCCCGGCCCATCGACGACGCCGGCAGTGACACCGGCGAAGCCGCGGGACGAGACCCCCGGGAGCGAACATGCCCGGGCACAGTCCCGGAAGGAAGCGACACCTACCCCCCGAAGGGCCCCGTCGAGGCGCGGGGGAAGGAGGTGACTGCGGGCGGGGCGACGTCCGACTCGGCGAACTACGCCCCGTCGCCGCTCGCGGTGGAGCTCCTCCCGCCCCTTCTGGCTTCTCTGGAGCCGGAGAGGCTGGAGGTGAGATTCGCGGGGGCCTCGCCCCCGCGGGTCTGGCCGGTGGACGAGGGGGGAGCCCCTCGGTTTACGAGGTTCCTCCGGAGGAGGGGGCCCCGAGGACCTTCCGGCCCGGGGCAGGGAAAGGCTTGATGGTTCCCCCCCGGGCGGAGGCTCCCGCCGAGAGCTCCTCGGCCACGTCTTCGGGGGGCACTACCTCGTCGACGAAGACCCCGGCCGCGCTACCGGACCTTGAGGTCCGGGGACCCCCTGCCGGCCGTGCCGGCGGCTCCGGGCGGGAGACCCCTTTGCTCCCCACGGGGGAGGTAGCCCGCTACTCGGAGGGCCTGCATACCCGGAAGGTGCAGGCCTTCGTCGCGGGAGGGACGCTCCATGAGCGTTTCGAGGGGCTTCAGTCCCTCGGGGCCCAGGTAACCCGAGTCGATAACGCCTTCGCTCATCCCCTGCACTTTGAAATTTTTCTAACTCTTATGTATTTTGTAGGTGGCGGCTGTTACCTGGGGCCTTGAGCAGCGGGTCGCCCGGCGGCTTAAGGAGGCGGAGGGCCGGGCCACGGCCTCCGTAGGGCAGCGCGAGGAGGCCCTCCGGGAACGTGACGAAGCCCTCGCGGAATTGACCCGGGTCCGGGCCTAGGTTCATATTTCCGAGGCCATCAACGCACGCCTCCGGGAGGAGGCCAAGGCAAGGGAGGAGGCGCTCCGCGAGCTCGAGAGCTCAAGCGTCCGGGTGGTGGCGGACGCGGGCCGCTCCGTCCGGACGGCCCTCGAGGGCCTTGGCGTAAGCCTCGGCTCCGGGAGCAGGGAGGTCCCGCCGGCGACCCTCGCGGAGGCTGTGCGTTTCCTCAACGCACAGGTCTCCGCCATCCCGGAGGCTGCCGATGTTCGGGCGCGGGGTCGGGCGATCCCCGTCGTCGCGGCCGCTGCGGGGCTCATCGAGTTCTGGGGGGTCGGCGCCCGGGCGATCGGGGGCCGCATCCCCCGAAGCTTCCCGGACTCCTTCGAGCCCTCGCGCCGGGAGGTCGAGCAGCTCGCCGGAGGGTTCTACGACCGGATCATCCGGGCGTGGTTCCCGGCTCCGGCGCCTCCGGCGGGAGACGACCCAGCCCCGGCCTTGGAGGAAGCCCCCCGGGGGGAGGACGCTAATGAACATGTATGAGCCTCCCCCCGGGTCTTAGCTAGGGCCCTTTTTTGTTTTAGGACTTTTTGATTCCGGTAGCTTCTTAGAAGAAGCCCCGGGCACTTGTACATAAACATTTTGAATGCAATGAAGTTAGAATTTTTTCTAAGTCTTTGAATTGAAATTGTTACCAGGGTTCCCGGGAGGTTACTCCCGGGCGAAGGTCCGGGAGGGGCTCCCCGGGGGACGCCCAAGCGGCTTTTATTTTGCTAAGCCTTCTCTCCGGGAATCGCGGCGAGGATAGTGCCCGGGAGCCGATCCGGTTGAGGTGGCGTCTGGAGTGGCACTTGGACAACTTCGATAATCATCGTGCTGAATTGTCCCCTCCGCGACCGGGGCTCCGGATGATCCCTCCCCTCCGGATACTTCCACCGGCGGGATACGAGTTTTGGCCTGAAGATGTGCTCCAGGACGCTCGGCGCCGCGTGCGGGCGTTGTACCGGGACTTGACCCGGGAGCTAGCGGAGAGCCTCCAGGAGTATTAGGGGTAGGAGCCTTAGGGCGTAGAGAATCCCCCGGGTTAGAACCCGGGTTGTATCATTTCTGAAGCCCACCGGAGAGGGAAGATGTCCTCCGGGTTTGAGAATTAATAAAGCTGTTGTCGTTTTATTGCCTCTTTATTTTCTTCTTCTTGGATGGTCTGGACGACTCATCTTAACAAGGATGAGCTAAGTTTCCTCGTGGGCGGTGCGGTCGACACCCGGGGGTTCCTTATCCCCCCCCCCGCCCACAGCGGGCCGGAGAATAGCTCCGCGCACTGTGGGGGTAACAAGGCCCCCGGGGTAGAGGCCACCTGTAGGATAGGAAATTTTCCAAGTTAGAAAACTTTAAAACGAGGTCTTCATGGAGAGGACCTTCCGGGAGACAATCGTCCGGTCGCCGTGAGAACGGGGAGCCGGGAATAAGGCCTCAAGCGGAAGGAATGTCCAAGAGAACCCGATGAGATTTCTGGAGGTGAGCTTCCTAGGAGACATTCGTCCGGTCACTGTGAGAACGGGGAGCCGGGAACAGGGTCTTCGGGGAAGAAAATGCCCGAGAAATCCGACTTCTCTGAGAGACAATCGCCCGGTCACCATGAGAACGGGGAGCCGGGAATAGGGTCTCCGAGAGGCATTCATCCGGTCGCCGTGAGAACGGGGAGCCGGGAATAAGGTCGCTGGGGACCAATCGTCCGGTCGCCGTGAAAACGGGGAGCCGGGAATAACGTCAACTCCCAGAGGAGGAAGATGGATCCAATCAAGTCGCAAGGGGCCGATCTTCCGGTCGCCGTGAAAACGGGGAGCCGGGAATAACGTCGACTCCCGGAGGAGGAAGATAGATCCAATCAAGCCGCAAGGGGCCGATCTTCCGGTCGCCGTGAAAACGGGGAGCCGGGAATAACGTCGACTCCCGGAGGAGGAAGTGCCCGAAGACGGGGCTTGAGTGTTTGGGCAGGGGACTAGTCTCCCAAAGTGACTCATTACCACGGCCACTGTGACCGGGTTGCCGCTTACACCCTCAGTCCACGAGGGCTGATCGTAAGCCGCCCTACGGGAGTGCAGGCTCCGTTGTAGGGACTTGTTGGGGCTGGCCCACTTCCTCGCGTGGAGGGCATCCTCACAAGGAGGGCATCCTGGCGGGGAGGGCTTCCTCGCGGGGAGGGCATCGCCGCTAGGGGCGGTAATGAGAAAGACCTGCAATGAGAGTTTGCAAAGTAAGACCTATGTATTGCTAATAAAATGAAGTACAGGACCTCCCCCTGCGAAGCCGCGAAGGGGAGGAAAATACAGCGTCCCTCCTCCCCCTCCGGCGTGAACGCTCCGGGGGAGGGGACAGGCCCGTAAGGCTAAACATGGAACTTGCGAAGTAAACGCAAGTTCCACGTGCGCTTCAGCTCCTGCTCTTAAAGGTTGGAGAGCTTGTAAGCCCCCGAGCCCAGGACTGCGGAGATCTTGCAGGGGCCCTCCCACTTGGGGGAGAGCCTACCCTGGGCTTGGGGGGCCTAATGCGCTTGAGGACAGGGTCCCTAAGGCGAAAGGCCCTCAAGCAGCGACGACCGGGACCGGAAAGGCGGAAGCCCCTGTGGCGAAGACCGGAATCGAAGTGGAGGGGGCCCCAGTGGCCTCGACCGGAACCGGGAAGGGAGCAGGCCCTGTAACACCCGGGACCGGCGAGGGGGGAGCCCCCGCGGCGACGTCCGGAACCGGGGAGCCCATGCGGGGGGAAGTCCACTGCGGCACGGGGGCTGCTCTGTCGACCGCCCCCGGTGCGGTACACGCGACGCGGGGGGCGGGACTGGCTCCCGGCGTAGGGTAAACCCCTGGCATGAAGTGGGCTCCCGGCCCCGGGAATAGGCCAGGAACGGGGTACCCCCTTGGTGCCATCGAAGTGCCTCTGCATCTTTTGCATCTGCAAATAAAAGACTAGAATTTGCGTTACGGCACAGGTAAGGCCCGTGCTTTTGGTGAAATATGGGCTGAGAATCTCCCTTCAGTTGGAGGCGTCGGATCCCCGGGGAACGCACGCGGTGCGACCTGAGGAGCAAAGCCTCGTACTTGGTGGCACTGCTGGCCCCGGGAGGATGCCGCTTTTGCAGGCTTCGATGACCGTAGAGTCGGGGACGTGGGCCACTTTGCTCTTCACCTGAGCAAAGCGCTTGAAGAAGCTTCTGATGGTTTCCCCAGTCCTCTGCCGGACAGTGTATAGCTGCGAGGAGTCCAGGGGACGCACATAGTTCCCTTGGAAGTTGGCACAGAATTCCCGCTTGAGCTGCGAGAAAGACTGGATGGAGCCGGCCTTCAGGTTGTAGAACCAGGAGCGGGCAATGCCGGAGAGATAGAGGGGGAAGACGTTGCACTGTACTGTCTCGTCCCCCCCGGCCGCGGAGATGGCAGTGGAGTAGACCTGCCCGAACTCGTAAGGGTCCGCCTCACCGTTATAGTGTTCGATGTGTGGCGGGCGGTAGGGCTGCCGCCACCGGATGCTGCGAAGTCTTCGGCATAGGGGCTGGTTGGCCCCCTGCACTTCCCGGGGAGAGCCCCGGTCGCTGTCTTCTTTCACGGGACCTTCGTTGTCTGAGTCTGGAAGCGGTCCGAGAGGTCCGCCAGAATGGCGGTGGCGACACTTTTTCTCCAGACCGGGGCTGAGTTCCGGGACGTCCGGGCTCTCCGCCGGAGAGGTTGGCTCTTCAGCGGGTCTCTTCCCCCGGCCGGTGCCAGAGCGAGGCTCCCCGCGCCCGCGGCCGGGGGGAAGTTCTTCCCCGCGCTCTAGTGGACGCATTCGCTCGACCTCCCCCGGGACGAAACGGACCTGTCCCGCCGAGGGAGGGAGCTCGTGCGCTGTAGCTTCCGGAGCCGGTTGGGGCGAGCCCCCTGCGACGACCCCCGGGACCAGAAAGGGGGAAGCCCCTGTATCATCCGAAACCGGGGAGGGGGCGCCCGTGGCGACGCCTGGAATCGAAGTGGAGGGGGCCCCAGTGGCCACGACCGGAACCGGGAAGGGAGCAGGCCCTGTAACACCCGGAACCGGCGAGGGGGGAGCCCCGGTAGCGGCGTCCGGAACCGGGGAGCCCATGCGGGGGGAAGTCCGCTGCGGCACGGGGGCTGCTCTGTCGACCGCCCCCGGTGCGGTAAAAGCAACACGGGGGGCGGGACTGGCTCCCGGCGCAGGGTAAACCCCCGGCAAGAAGTGGGCTCCCGGCGCCGGGAACAGGCCGGGGACGGGGTACCCCCCTGGTGCCACGAAGGGCCCTGGCATGAAATAACCTCCCGGCACCGGGACGGGCCCGGGTGCCGGGAAGGGTCCGGGCGTGTATCCCGCAGGGGGAGGGAACCCCCCGGCAGGATCATACGGGGCGGACAACCTCCCGGAGGCCGGAGGGGCCGCCGGGTAACCCATAAACGGGGGCATGTTCCCCGGATATGGGTGCGACGCAAATGTGGGGGCCAGAGGCCGCACCAACACGCTAAGGAGCTCGTCCATAGAGCGCTGGGCGCTGAGCTGGCCTTCCACGAGAGCTTCGAGCAGGGCGTCCCGGGGAGCCGGGGGAGCCGTCGGGGGGACGCTTGTCCCGGCCGAGGTCCCCGCGGTCATCGGGAACGACCTGGAGGTGGAAGCACCTAAGTTAAAAGGAAAGGAGGGAGGCGGTACCTGGGCCAGGTCGCCTCTAGAAGGGACCGCCGGGACAGCAGTGTCTCGGGCGGACGACGCCGGGTCTCTGAGACCCGGATCACCGGGAAGGGTGCGAGCCCTTGTTCTTGGGGGAGCCATGGCGTCTTGTCACGGGTCCCCACGGTCGGCGCCAACTGTCGTGGTATTGCGAATACCCCGGCAGGTTTTGAGAGTGATCCTAGCGAAGATTACGCGGCGTGGGTTGACCGGATGACCGGTCCTCCCCCGCCGGACAAGCACAAAGAATGACACACGGGTTTATACAGGTTCGGGTCCCGGTGGGGGCCCTAGTCCTGTCGACGCGCTCCCGACCGGAGTCGGCTGGGGAGGCTCTCTCCGGGGGAGAGGCTTCCGGAGCACGCCTGTGAGTTTAGCTATTCCAATAAATGGACCGATCCCTTACAACAGAGGGGTACAAGGGCTATTTATAGCCCCAAAAAGCAGCAAAAAACCTAAACTACCCCGGAAGCCACCGTCGGATTGAAGGGCAGGACCGTCCTTCTCCCGGTCAAACGCCTTGGATGCTTGACAGGTGGTCGCTAGTTCCCGAGGCGCCCCTCGCTTGACCTGCACGTGACAAACAGTTCGAGACTTTACCTTCAGGAGGGTGATGAGGCCCGGGACGGCGCTGGAGGCTATGTCCCCGGGTCAAAGGCGGCGCCCGGGACAACACCGGAGGCCACGTCCCGGGAGCCAAAAGGCGGTGCCCGGGGAGGCCCCGGAGGCCCCGTCCCCGGGCCGATGGCGGCGCCCGGGAGGGCACCGGAGGCCGCTTCCCGGGAGCCACAAGGCGACGCCCGGGAAGGCCCCGGAGGCCCCGTCCCCTGGCCGATGGCGGCGCCCGGGAGGGCACCGGAGGCCGCGTCCCGGGAGCCAAAAGGCGGCGCCCGGGGAGGGCCCGGAGGCCCCGTTCCTGGGCAAAAGGCGGCGCCCGGGAGGGCACCGGAGGCCACGTCCCAGGAGCCAAAAGGCGGCGCCCGGGGAAGCCCCGGAGGCCTCGTCCCCGGGCCAAAGGCGGCGCCCGGGAGGGCACCGGAGGCCACGTCCTGGGAGCCAAAAGGCGGCGCCCGGGGAGGCCCCGGAGGCCCCGTCCCCGGGGCAATGGCCGCGCCCGGGAGGGCACCGGAGGCCCCGTCCCGGGAGCCAAAAGGCGGCGCCCGGGGAGGCCCCGGAGGCCAAGTCCCCGGGCAAAAGGCGGCGCCCGGGAGGGCACCGGAGGCCCCGTCCCGGGAGCCAAAAGGCGGCGCCCGGGGAGGCCCCGTCCCCGGGCCAATGGCCGCGCCCGGGAGGGCACCAGAGGCCCCGTCCCGGGAGCCAAAAGGCGGCGCCCGGGGAGGCCCCGGAGGCCAAGTCCCCGGGCAAAAGGCGGCGCCCGGGAGGGCACCGGAGGCCACGTCCCGGGAGCCAAAAGGCGGCGCCCGGGGAGGCCCCGGAGACCACGTCCCCGGGCAACCGTGACACAACTTACCTGGACTTAATCCCGCGGAGATTTCCCCCGACATAACTTGAAGGCAGGGAATGGTTGGAGCGATAAGAGTGTCACGGCACTATTAGATCTCTTAGTGGACATGTTTCCAGAGGAAAATGAGTTACTAAGATCTACTTACCAAGTCAAAAAACTGTTGTGTCCGTTGGGAATGGAAATCGAAAGAATACACGCATGCCCAAATGATTGTGTGTTGTACCGCAGCGAGTACTCGGATTTGCATGTTTGTCCAAGATGCGGCGCATCGAGGTATATGCGTAGGGACCAGATTCATAGTGAACGTCACGAGGTAAAGAAAGGATTTCCGGCCAAAACTGTGTGGTACTTGCCTGTGATCTCTAGATTGAAACGACTGTTTGCAAATCGGAAGTCGCAAAGTACTTGAGTTGGCAAGCTGAAGGTCGGAAACAAGATGGAAAACTAAGATACCCAGCTGATTCTATTCAATGGAGAAACATCAGCAGAACATTTGATGAGTTCGGCGGTGAAGATAAGAATATAAGGTTCGGGCTGAGTACAGATGGTATGAACCCACATGGAAATATGAGCAGTCAGCATAGCACTTGGCCTGTTCTTTTATGCATCTACAATCTTTCTCCTTGGTTATGCATGAAGTGCAAGTGCATCATGATGTCATTACTAATCTCAGTATCCAGACAACATGGAAATGATATTGGTGTGTTTCTAGCGCCTTTAATCGAGGACTTACAAAAATTATGGAGCGAAGGGGTGCAGGTCTGGGATGCATACAAGCAAGAGAATTTCATCTTGTGGGCCATGATATTTTGCACCATGAATGATGTCCCGGTCTAGGGAAATTTGTCAGGGTATAGTATGAAAGAAGCCAAGGTTTGCCCTATTTGCCTAGATGAAACTGAGAGCATGTGGTTGCGAAACTGCCGGAAGACAGTGTAAATGGGTCACCGAAGGTTTCTTCCGGTGCATCACACCTACCGTAAGAATAGGAAATCATTTAACGGGAAGCCCGAAAAAGCATCAGCCCTAGTGTTTCTGACCGGTAAAGAGATTTACTCGTGCATGAAGGACATCAAAGCTGAGTTCGGTAAGTGTTGTAAACCTTGAGAAAAAAATATTTTGAAGAAGAGATCGATTCTTTGGGATCTACCATACTGGGGGCACTCAGAAGTTCGCCATTGCATTGACGTCATGCATGTAGAGAAAAATGTCTGCAACAGTTTGATTGGTTTGTTGTTGAACATTCCGAGAAAGGCATAGAATGGTGTAAAAGTTTGTCGTGACATGCTGGAAATGGGGATAAGGACTGAGCTTGCACTGTTGGAGAAGGAAAAGCGTACATACCTCCCCCCGGCCTGCTATACTTTGTCCAAAAGCGAAAAAATAGAACTCTGTCGGTGCCTGCACGATGTTAAAGTTCCATGTGGGTATTCTGCGAACTTGAGAAAACTTGTGACCATGGAGGACTTGAAATTGGTTGGTATGAAGTCCCATGACTGTCATGTGTTGATGTCACAAATGCTTCCCATTGCTATTAGAGGTATTCTCCCAGTTAAAGTCAGAGAGACAATCACACAGCTATGTTATTTCTTCAACACAATATCTTGCAAGGTAAGTGCACTCCTACTATAAGTTAATTAGCTCCATTTGTGGAACTTAATCAGAAGATTTTTTTTGATATGAATGTTCGGCCCAACTGTGTCCTCGCAGGTAATTGATCTGGATGGATTGGACGCTTTGCAGCACGACATGGTTACAACTCTTTGTCAGCTCGAGATGTATTTCCCTCCATCTTTTTTTGATGTTATGGTTCATCTGATTGCTCACCTTATAAATGAAATTAAGTTTTGTGGGCCCGTGTTCCTGTGCTATATGTATCCATTTGAGTGATTTATAGGTGTTGTTGGGGGAAATTTCCGCCCGATCGAGCCCGGTGATTAGCCCCGGAGACAAAGGCCCCGGTGACCCCTGTCCCGGGCGCCGCCTTTTACCTAGGGGCAAAGGCTCCGGGAGCCGCCTTTTACCCAGGGGCAACGGCCCTGGTGACCCCTGTCGCGGGCGCCGCCTTTGGCCCGGGGACAATGGCCCCGGTGACCCCTGTCCCGGGTGCCGGGTCACGCAGGGATCATGTGAGGAACACCTCGGGAATCTTTTGGGTGTATATATGCCATTGTATCCCTCTGTTGTAACTAGGGACAATTCATTTCCATCAATACACAAAAACGAATAGTCGTGCTTAGGAGGACTCTCCTCGCGAGAGAGCTTACCTAGCCAACTCTTGTTGGGGGCACGTCAACAGGACTAGGGTCTCCACTGAGACCTGAACCTGTATAAATCCTCGTGTCACTTGCTGTGTTTGTCCGACGGGAGAGGACCGGTCGCACAGTCAGCTTGTGTCGTCTTTGCTTAGCTAGGAACCTCCACTAAACCTGCCGGGGTATTCGAAATACCACGACAGTTCGCGCCGTCTGTGGGGACTTCGCGACGAATTGCCATGGCTCCGCCAAGAACGAGGGCTCGCGCCCTAGTCGGGGACGCCGGTCCCAGTGACCCGACGCCACCCCCTCGAGACACGACCTCTCCGGCGCTTTTGGCCGGACGCGGCCAAACCTAGGTACCACCTCTAACCCTTCCGGTTATTTCTGGTGGATAGACCTTCGGGCCCAGCTCGGTGATCGCGGACGCCTCGGAGGGGACTAGCCTCCCCCCGACGGCACCCTCGGTCTCCCGGGACACCTTGCTCGAAGCTCTTGTTGAGGGCCAACTCCGCGCCCAGCGCTCCATGGATGAGCTGCTCCGCGTTTTGTTGTGGCCGCCGGCCCCCGTCTATCCGCCGCAGTTCCAGTTCATGGGGGCCATGCTCCCATTTATGGGACACCCGGTGGCCCCTCTGATCCACGGAGGCCCGGTCACTCCCGGGACCTACGACCCCACCGGGGGTTATGTCCCTCCAGCGGGTCTGTCGTTCGGAGCCTTCCCAGCGCCGGGAGCCTTCCCGATGCCGGGGGCTTACCTTATGCCCGGAGCCTTCGCCATGCCGGGTCCTCACCTCACACTGGGGATCTTCCCGAAACCGGGTGACCATCTTGCGCCGGGAGTTTTCCCCACACCGGGAGCCGGTTCCGCACCGCCGGTTGCGTGTACCGCACCGGAGACTGTCTGCGGGAGGGTTTCCACTCCACTGCGGGACCTCCCAGTGAGGGACCCCCCTCTCCGGTTCCGGACGTTGCTCCGGGGGCCTGCCCAGCGGTGGATCCCGCCCGTGCCCAGGTAGTACCCTCTGGGCCGGTAATCGCCGCCCCCGAGGGCTCCCCCGGCGGATCAGGTCCGCTTTACCCCAGAGGAGGTTGAGCAAATGCGTACCACGAAGTCCGGAGAGACTCCCTTACTCTACCGGACGGAGCTCCCCCCAGCTCACGGCCGTGGTGAGCCACGCTCCCATCCCAGCCGGCGGAAGAGACCCGCCGAAGAAGCGACCGCCACCTCTGAGGGGTGCCTGGACGTCCAAGAGGTTAGTCCGACTAACCTGGAGGAGAAGAGACGCTACCGTCACGTGGGTGGACCTCTTGGACCCCTCCCCGACTTCGACAACGAACACGCGTCCCCCATCAAAGGGGACAGCGACCGGGACTCCCCCCGGGAGGTGGAGGGGGCCAACCAACCGCTGTGTCGCCGACTTCGGTGCATCCGCTGGCCGCGACCTTACCGCCCACCACACATTGAGCACTACAATGGTGAGGCCGATCCTTAAGAGTTTGTGTAGGTGTACTCCACGGCCATCTCAGCGGCTGGGGGGGACGAGACAGTGCAGTGCAACGTCTTCCCCCTCTACCTTACCGGGATTGCCCGCTCATGATTCTACAACCTGAAGGTCGGCTCCATCAAATCTTTTGCGCAGCTTAAGCGCGAATTCTGCGCAAACTTCCAGGGGAACTACGTGCGTCCCCTGGACTCATCGTAGCTCTACACCGTCTGGCACAGGACAGGGGAAACCATCCATAGCTTCTTCAAGCACTTCACTCAGGTCAAGAGCAAAGTGGCTCACATCCCTGACTCCACCGTCATCGAGGCGTGCGAGAGCGGGATCCTCCCCGGGGAGCTCTATCGAAGACTCTCCCGGAGCTGCCCCTCCTCCGCCGACGAGCTCTTCACTGTGCTCAGAAATATGCTCGGGCGGAGGAGGAAGACCTTTGGAAGAAGAACCAGGGCACCCCTGCCCCCGCTGATCGGGAGGCTACGGACCCCCTCAAGCGTCCCAAGAGGGGCAACCGCAGCGAACCATGGCGTCGGGACACCTTTGTCCTAGAGGGTGGAGGCGGCTCGCGCGATGCCCCCAGTAGTTCCTTCTATGGTTCCAGTAGGCATTCTCTGAACTATCTGAGCCAGCAGTTGGGTATGAGCTGCCTGGGCTTCTTGACGATTTTTCTCCATGGATAGGAGAATTTCCTGAATACTAGGTTGTTCACTCTGGGGAGGATTGGAATTCTGAGATCCTTGCTGAAAACAAGGGTCTCTCGCCATAGGATCTTCTTCTTCTTGCGGAGTTTGTTCTCTGCCCTCTCCGCCGCTTCGAGATCTCCTTCTTGTATCAACCATGATGGCTCTAAAAAGGTTCAGACCGATCTAACTAACTAGGGCCAACTAAGACAGCAGTGCAGCAATTAATGCAAACTACTTTAGTGCATGAAATACTTAGGCTACTAGTCATAATACACAAGTTAACCATTGCATAAGCAACAGCGAATCACAAGGCTATCAAGAGCATCCACCAGCTCTATCTATACCAACCCCAGCTAAACAAAACATGCTTTTGCTACCTTACCGATTCTTTTTAGAAAACCAACAGGATTTTTGAAATAAGGGTTTTTAGGAGCTACAAAGCACATTTTTATTAAAATAGAGTTTTCAGAGAAATAGTTTTTACATAAATTACGTCTTCCTGGCGTAGCCAACTCCTAAAAGTGTCGTCCTACAGTCAAGTTCTCAACCTGGCTCTGATACCAAGCTTTTGTCGCGCCCCGAAACTGAGACTACGACTACTCCCGTGGAGACCTAGTTTGCTGCAGCTAGTCCCATATATGCATACCTTTGACTTCCTAGGATAAGTCAAGCACAGGAGTATATTCACATTGCAGCAGAAACTTACAAAATATTTAAGCAGTGTGGCCTACTGGCCTTAATATTACATAAAGAGATTATAATACCTTTGCGGCATACATGGTTTAGCAAAATAACATCTACACAGCAGAAGATAGGTGACCCTCCCACAGTGAGAAGTTGACGGCAGAACAACACACATCAAGGTTCTGGCGGAACTGGCTCTCCTTCATCTGGATCCAAGAAGTTCTCCACACCTTCTTCTTGATCATGGAACGCTCCATCTACTGATTTGTAAGTTGCAAGGGTGAGTACTTACGTACTCAGCAAGTCATAGGTAAGAGTAGATACATATAGTAGTGTTGTTATGAACCTAGACTAGTCAAGAATTATGGATGTTTGTAAAATAATATTTTCTTTCATATCTCATCTCATGGTACCACTTTTCATAATATAGCATCTCTATTCATGTTCACTAAATTATAGCACTACCGCGACACGTCGACACACGACAGCCCACGGCAGCACCAGTTATCATGACAACACATGTCATTTGGGTAATCTTGACTTATCAAATTTTATTTAGAAAACATACTTGTGCCACACCCCGTGGATTTAATCTACCGCAGCAGACTCCTATAAACCCGGGAGCTCGGAGTATTCGAATACGTTTTTAACTCTGCAGAGAGGTACCAATTTACCTGCAAGATATTCCACTTTCATGCCCTTCCTATCAAAATGATTGGACCCCTAGCTCACTTCATACTATGAGTGGCAAGGTGGAGATAACAAGAACTTTTGTTATGTTTTACTCACAATTCACCCCTGACCCTGTGGATCTCTCGCGAACCACAGTTGTGGCAGGTACTCCCTACCACCCCTATTGCATCTTCTCATTACTGGGTCAGCGTGCATGGTCACATTCAGTGATATGTGTAGGAGCCGCACTCCGTGCCAATCGTCCATCACATCACATCTCATGCAGGGGTTTCATGTGCGATCTGCATAAGTACTTGTTCAGGTCTGTCCCATACCAGGCTTGCGGTTAGCACGTGTTTCATGCCACTAGACGCACAACACAAGGTTCTAGTCCTTATATGCCAGTGGCCAGACCATCCACAATCATGCACCTTCAGTGCCTGCTCATCCATTGCAGTTAAGCACCTCGAGTGCTACAGCCATCCATACCAAAATTCTGGTCACGGCTAGGGGTTTTATTTCATGAATATATATATATAAGTACATATAATAGTTCATGGCTTGCTAATTGATTATCTCACATTTCACAGGCATCCAGCCTAGTACTGCCAATTCACAATTCATCCATTCTCACATGCAATACTATTTATATTCAAGGTCATATCATAGCAATTCATAAAATATAGGTTCAAGATGATCAAGACTATGACTTGCCTTCCGCGTCATAAGAAACAACAGCTGATGTCGGGTCGGCAGTGAAGTCCTCAAACTCTAGCTCTGGCTCTGAGCAAAGATCAAACAAGCAACCAAGAATCACAACCTTTTCAATACATTATTATACTACATGCAATAATGCAAAGATGAAATGTCTCGATGATTCTAAAATAATTGGATTTAGAAGCTGATTAGGGCTAACTCACAGAATTAGGGCTGAAGATGGGTGCTAGGGACTTTTAGGGTTCCAGGGTATGGAAATGACATTAAGTCCGCGGCTGGTTTGCTCAAAAACGACGAACGTCTTTAGGTTGATATTCGGTTCAAGGTGTCGACATAGGGTTAATGGTTGATAGAGGTCTCAATTGAAGTTGTGACAGAAGAAGAAATTGTAGATCACAACATCAGGAGTCTAAGGGACAAAGTCATGCTCAAAATTCATAGCTGGAAGTAGGTAAAAAGGTTCAATGCCACTGGCTGACATAGACTGGCATTGGGCTGACATGGCCATAAAATAGGGTTTGTCATATCTTTTGATCTAGAGCTCCAATTGATGCACCACTTTGTCTGGTAGTTAGGCATTTGTAGCAAGAACAATTTACTCAACAGGCTCTAGGGAAGGAGATGGCCGGAAAGTGGTGAAAACCGGCGAAGAACACGGTGGCATCTCCTGTCATGGCACTGGACAGAGATTAGGGCATAGCCATAACTTTCGATTTAGACCGAATTAGATGTCGAGCTAGTAGACAAAATTGTTCAGGAGATCAAGATGCATCTAAGGGACAAGGTGACTAGCCGGGATCATATTTCCGGTGGCCGGCACCGGAGAAGATGACACTGGATTTGGGGTTTTTCGTTATACAGGATTTGAACTCAATTCTTCGCTCGAGGAGTAAGAGGGAAGCATATGGAAGCTCTTGGCACGATCAATTTGGCCGGAGCATCACCGGAGTAGCCTGGCAATGAGCGCTGGTGACTGGTGAAGCTCAAACTTGGAGATAGCTTCGATTCGAGCTCAATTTTGAAATCTTATGGACAGGCTTGCTAAGGATAGCTCACTAATCATTTTACTCTACTGGATCGAGGGCTAATTTGGATTAAATCAAATTGTAAAGCTGGAACAGGGGTTCTGGCAATTCTGGCGATCACCGGCGATGAGGGGCACAGGAGTTCAATTAAATGATATAGCATAGAGAGTTTGATGAGGGGAACTCACTGGTGGCTTCAATTTGAAGTTTGGAGTTTGAAGTTTGCAGTTTGAAGTTTGGAGTAGTGGGTGACGAGGATTGACACCCGGGTCACTTCTAATAAACTTTTGTTCAAGACAGGTTCGAACCAGACATGTATTTGGTTCGATGCGAACTCAAGCTATTTCTGAGGGGCATCACCATGAGGTCGCAAGCTTTACGCGATCAGGTCGCGGGTTTCGTGCGATCAGGCCGACAACTGTGTGCGGTCAGAAGTTCGTATGCCATACGCGGACTGGACTGAATATCTGGGATGTTGCGCGGTCAGCCCATATTCCGTGGTCAGAACATTCTCAACCAAGGTGCTTGGAGCTTGTTCGGTTATCTTCATACCAGGATATTCCAGACATCCCGGAGATTCCTCCATGTTGAAGACCAACCATCAGAGGTTATTATATGCGGTTATTCACGATTAACACGTGTTAATAACCTCCGTGGAAGTTAATAGCGGTTCTTCAACAACTGCATCTAACCGTTTGATACAGTTTCCTTCATATGGCACCCTTTCGACCAATATAAAAAGGTGGCAAAATACATCAAACGGGGGATCCAAGACATTTTTCGGAAGAACCAGACTCAAAAGAATAATCAAGATACAAGATATCTCGATCATTCAAACAGCCAAGTCTACGGCTTAGATTAAACAACACTTACGAGTCTCCTATAGCTTCTCCTTGTACACCCTTACAGGAAAAATCCTCGCCTGTGAGGACTTTTTCCTCCATTTGTAAACCTTTTACCACACTTAGTGAAATCTCAACAGGACGTAGGGCTATTACTCCCACCATCGAGGGCCCGAACCTGTCTAAACTCTCTGTGCTCCTGTTCACCATTGTTCAGCATACCTTCCCGGAGGGTCATCTTGAAAGGTCTCACAATTACAAATTCTGCATAAGTTCGGCTGAGGACCCTGAGTCCGAATCGTCGACAGCTGGCGCCCACCGTGGGGCCTTTCTCAAGGCGTCCTAATTGAAATTCGGAGGTTCGCCGAAACATGGCTGGAGCATATGATTCCGAGAATGATTTCGATCTCGAGGATTATGCCCATATACCAATGCCTTCTCCAAGCGATCCTGTTCCGATGGAAGAGGTCGAAGGCCAGAATCTTCCACAGGTTGAATCATCTCCCCAAGTCATGTTAATCGACCAGGAGGTAACAGGCACAAGGTCAGAACCCGCAGAGGTTTTTAATGTGCTAGGTGATGAATCCGGCCCGTCATACGATCCCGCTGAGGGAAAATATGATGGTGACCCTGAAGTTAGCCCAGGAAGGTTCGACCCTGATAACCTCCACCGTCTCTTTGATTTCGAGTCCGACTCGGAACAAACCGAGATGTTCTCCCCATCGGCGACCTCTCTCCCTAGGCCGTTTGCTGCGTTGTCGGAAGAAACTCCCGATCAACAGGCTGCTAGGGAAGAACAAGATCACAAACAAAAGGAGGAGCAAGATCTCGAGCAACAGAACAATGAACTACGCAGAACTGCCCTAGAGGCTCTTCAAGATGCGCAGGCTCGTTACGATGCTGCCCCGAGTTCTTCTCGACGGTCGCGTGGTCGTAGACGTGACCAGACTCCTTCCTTACCACCGGAGCATTTCCCAGTGGACGAAGAAACAATAACACCTGGTGCCCCTAGGAGAAGTACCCATGGTTGACTGCGATCTATCGCGGAAGTCATGCGCAATTTTCCTCCTACGGTCACGGATGCGCAGAGACCGGCCTTTTTCAGGATCCTGGCGGAAAGACTGGACGAGGTCGCATCCGAGGCGACCCCAACAGCCTCTTCCCGCTCAGTGACACATTCCCGTGAACGAGATGGTCCTCATTTTGGCTCTGGCCGGCGGAGTTACCCGCCGCCTGTACCGTCCCGACAGGACAAATACCGGCGAATGCAGGACTCTCGTAGTAGGGATCGAGTTCCCGTTCACTCTCGTTTGGGACCACGAGTAACCTCGCCATTATGTGAGTTTGCTCGAAACCCAACCGAAAGTCGCAGGACGGTTCACGGACCTTACGTTGGTTGCAAAGCTTTCTCGCCTGGCCTACGAGCAGTCGTTTGGCCCGATAAGTTTCGACCAGGGGCCATTGAGAGGTTTGATGGAACTCAGAACCCATCCGAGTTCCTTCAGATCTATATTACTGCCATCCAAGCAGCAGGAGGCGATGACAAGGTCATGGCCAACTACCTGCCAACAGTCCTCGCAGGACCGGCTAGAACCTGGTTGTTTAATCAGCCTGAGGGTTCCATCTACAATTGGGAAATGCTATGCGATGCCATCCTCAGCAATTTCCAAAACTGTTACCAAAAGCCGGGTAAGGAGGACGACCTGCATAGACTGCGGCAAACTTCGACCGAAACACTTCGGCAGTTTGTCAAGAGGTTTGTCGGGGTAAGAAATACCATCCCGAACATATCTGATGGCTCCGTAATCAGGGCATTTAAGCATGCCGTTCGATACCGGAGATTCACTGAAGACTTGCTTATCCACCCTCCTCGATCAGTGGCCGATCTGTTCGATATGGCTGATCGATACTCCGATGCAGCCGAGGCAGTCGAATGGAACCGAATGGTTGACAAGGGGGACCTACGGCCCCAACCAGGCTTCAAGGACGCCAGGAAAGAAGATTCAAGCAAAAAGCCGGAGTCTTCACCGGGTGGGAAGTCAAAAAAGTCGAAGAGGAACCGCTCTGGACAGTACTGTGAGGTCACAGTCGCGGAGAAACCACCTTCGACCAAAGGTAATAAGTCTTCTTTTAAAAGTAAAACTGCTTCTGGTGGCCGGGATTCCGACCAGCCAGAAAAATCAACTAATCCGCAGGAGGGCAAGAGGTGGTGTCCACTCCACAACTCCGCAGGCCACGACCTCAAAAACTGCAGGAGTTGGTTGAAACAGCTGGATGATTTCTACCAAGGAGCTGGGCCAATGCCAACCTTACCGCCTAAAGAGCAGGCGTGCGGGATTAGAGACGTCGACGGAGACGAAGAAATGGCTTACCAGGTACCTCAAAATCATGTTAATGTCATTTTCGGAGGTTCCTCCTCTTTCGTTTCCAAAAGGCAGTTTAAAACCTTTTGCCGAGAGGTTAACCAAACGGAGACATCCCTTGGCGAACCTCAATATCCCCGTTGGTCGGATATGCCTTTGACGTTCGATCGCGCTGACTGTCCTGTGGGGCTAACTCGACCATTGAGGCTACCTCTGGTTATTACCCCAATCATCAGTAACGCGAGAGTCGAAAGGGTCCTGATTGATGGGGGAAGTTCCCTCGATCTTTTATTGGTCAAGACACTCGACGAGATGCAAATTCCTCGTTCGAAGATCAAGCCCATAATCCATCCGTTTTATGGGATAATCCCATGCCCCTCCATGATGCCATTGGGACAAGTGGTCCTCCCAGTCACTCTGGGAGAACCAGATAACTTCCGAACAGAATTGGTTACTTTCGATGTAATCGATTGTGATTCAGCTTATAATGCAATCTTTGGCAGGCCGACTCTTGCTAAGTTCATGATGGCAACGCACTATGCTTATCAGTGCGGGAAATTGCCTGGCCCCAAAGGTGTCATTTCGGTCCGAGGTAGTCGCAACGTGGCGCTCACGTGCGACCGGCTATCTTTGGAGATGGTCGATCAACTTCCCCTCCGGGACGCTCAGGTCGCCACCGTTGCCACCGATGCGATCAGGGCTGCTCCTCGACCAGATGAGAAACTCAAACAAGTTCCTTTGTACCCAGATGACCCATCCAAGACAATTCGGGTTGGGTCAGCCCTGGATGACAAATAGGAACTCGACCTCGTTGCTTTCCTTCGGGCTAACGCAGACGTGTTTGCGTGGAAACCGTCCGACATGCCCGGTGTCCCAAGGGAAGTAATTGAGCACAGGTTAGCAATTCGACCTGGACAACGACCAATAAAGCAAAAGCTCAGGCGTTTTGCCACCGACCGACAGGAAGCCATCCGAGAAGAGTTAGACAAACTCTTACAAGCCGGGTTTATCCGCGAAGTGAATCACCCGGACTGGCTCGCCAATCCGGTCATGGTCCGCAAGTCAAATGGCAAGTGGCGCATGTGCGTCGATTACACTAGCCTCAACAGTGCCTGTCCGAAGGATGACTTTCCCCTTCCCCGCATCGACCAGCTGGTTGACTCCACTGCGGGTTGCGAACTGATGAGTTTTCTGGATGCCTACTCAGGATATCATCAAATTAGCATGGCAGAAGACGATGAAGAGAAAACTGCCTTCATCACCCCGTTCGGCACATACTGCTACGTCAGAATGCCGTTCGGTCTCAAGAACGCAGGTTCCACGTACCAGCGCTTGATGCAAAAGACCTTTCTTTCCCAGATAGGGCGTAATCTCTAAGCATATGTAGACGACTTGGTTGTAAAGAGCACCAAAAGATTGTCTCATTTGGACGATCTTGCTGAAACCTTCTGTAACTTGAATCGCTTTGGAATAAAATTGAACCCGGAGAAATGTTCTTTCGGGGTTTCTTCAGGGAAGCTTCTTGGTTTCCTTGTGTGTTCCAGGGGCATTGAGGTTAATCCTGAGAAAATCAGAGCTATTGAACAAATGAGGTCGCCCTCGACCATGAAGGATGTTCAACGCCTGGCTGGTCGCATGGCGGCTTTAAGTCGCTTTATATCGCGATTAGGCGAAAGGGGACTACCTTTCTTTAAAGCCTTGCGGAAACATCATAACTTCACGTGGTCCGACGAGGCCGAAAAAGCGTTTCAGGAGGTAAAAACATATCTGTCCAGTTCGCCAGTATTGGTGTCTCCTGAAAAGGAAGAACCATTACTTCTGTATTTGGTGGCCACCCCACACGCGGTCAGCGCTGTTCTGATTGCGGAAAGGGAAGGAGTACACAGACCCGTCTACTATGTGAGCGAAGTACTTCATGGTCCTAAGGAGCGCTACCCTGAGGTCCAGAAGATACTTTACGCGCTACTGATGGCTTCCCGTAAGCTACGACATTACTTTCAAGCACACAAGATCACAGTACCCTCCTCTTTTCCTTTAGGGGATATTGTCCGAAATCCAGAAAAATCTGGTCGAATCGCCAAATGGGCGGTCGAATTCGGTGCCTTCGAAATCCATTTCACCCCTCGCACGGCGGTTAAGTCTCAGGTTTTGGCCGACTTTGTGGTTGAATGGACCAACCCTGAGCCACCCGTGCAGTTGGCAGAGGAACTGGAGTGCCCCGATTATTGGACAATGTACTTTGACGGCTCCCGTAGTTTTCAACACTCGGGGGCTGGAATAGTCTTACTTACGCCCCAGGGCGAACAGCTTAAGTATTTCATTCAACTACACTTTGTTGCAACCAACAACGCAGCAGAGTATGAAGGTCTTCTTGCAGGGCTCCGGGCAGCAAAATTCCTCGGAGTCCGTCGATTAGTGGTGAGGGGGGACTCACAGCTAGTCGTAAACCAGGTAAACAAGGAGTACAGCACCTCCGATGAGACAATGGCTCATTACCTGGGGGAAGTGAGGAGATTGGAAAAACACTTCAGTCACTTCGAAGTCCAATACATCCCGCGAAAGGACAATATTCTCGCAGACCAATTATCCAAAATTGGATCCTCACGCTCATCCGCTCCGGCAGGAGTGTTCATTGAACACTTGGACCATCCTTCGATCATGACTTCGGTCGAGGATGATCCGGCAATAGCCTTCGTTGCCAACCTCGGTCAGGAACAAGATTGGACTCATCCATTGAGGGTCTATCTTGAACATGGGACCCTACCCGAGGACGAAACTAAAAGCGATCGGTTAATTCGAAAGGCGCGTCTGTACAAACTCATAGATGGGGTTATGTACAGAAAGGGTACTCAAGGAGTATTCATGCGCTGTATATCTCAGGAGGACGGAAAATCCCTCTTGAAAGAAATACATGACGGTGTATGCGGTGCACACGCGTCATACCGAACACTGGTCGGAAAAGTTTTTCGACAGGGATTCTACTGGCCTTCGGCACTCGATGATGCCAAGCTTATGGTCAAGATGTGTCCACAGTGTCAATTTCATGCAAGACAGGTTCATCAACCTGCTTATGCATTGCAAACTATTCCTCTCGCATGGCCCTTCGCGATCTGGGGAATGGACATCGTCGGTCCTATGCCACAAGCGGTCAATGGGTACAAGTTTCTGTTCGTAGCCATTGACACGTTCACAAAGTGGATTGAGGCCGAACCAGTACGAAATATTACTGCATCAGCCGCACAAAAGTTCTTTCACAAGAACATTGTGGCACGATTTGGTGTTCCAAACCGTCTCCTCACAGACAACGGTTCTCAGTTCGCTAGCGGTCTCTTCCTAGACTACTGTGATCAGATTGGGACCAAGGTGTGCTTTGCTTCTGTGGCACATCCACAAAGCAATGGTGCCGTAGAACGGGCCAATGGGCAAGTATTGCAAGGCATCAAAAAACGTGTTTTTGATCACCTCAAGATCCGCTCGGGGGCTTGGGCAGACGAGCTTTATACTGTTCTATGGGCACTACGGACTACCTCTAGTCGAGCCACCGGTGAGACACCCTTCCATTTGGTCTATGGGGCCGAGGCTGTGTGGCCTATGGAAGTTAGTATTGGATCTGTTCGCACGAATCAATTCGAACAGGTCGACCAATCCGAACAGCGATCGCAAGATCTCATCCTCCTGGAAGAACGGTGTGATCGCGCCCTGATCAAGTCCGCGGTATACTTGCAGGCTCTACGCAAGTATCACAGTAAAAAGGTGCGACCACGTGATCTCAACGTTGGCGACTTGGTTTTACGAAAAATTCAAGACCAGTCTAACCGCAATAAATTCTCCCCAAAGTGGGAAGGACCATACACTGTCGTCTCAGTGCCGCGGCCAGGATCTGCGCGGTTAGCCATGGAGGATGGTCGGATTTTGTCCAATACTTGGAACATTGATCAACTTCGCAAGTTTTACGTGTAAGTACCACACCCCTTTTCCTGTTCAATTAGCATCTTTTCATAAAAAGCATGTCTTGTTTTCATACAATGAGTGTTTTTCTTTAAGCCCAAATTATACAAATTCGACCTGGGGGCTGATCGCCGGCGGTTAGGTTATTACGGCATTTTTCAACCGGATTCGCTGGTCGATCTCATGATCACTTCTAGATAAGTCACTCCTAAATAAGCCGTTTCTCAACGCACATGGGACTATCTGGCTAGTCCTCGGTCATCTGGGTGGCTACCAGTTTGCAATAAGGTTAAAATGTTACTTTAATTTTGACCATCGGCTTGAAGCACATATCCCTGGTCATCATACTTATGTTTTCCCCTCTGCTTAAAATACTAAGGCTTCAGTATTCACAAAACAGAGGCGGGGGCTAGAGGGATATACTTATAGTATGAAACTTATGATGTGAATATGCACTTTCTTTTAAAAAAAATAGTTTTACATACATGGCATTGTAATTACAATTGTTTGGTTACAAAATATAAGGATCATTCGATCCTCAGCTCAGCCAAGAGTTTGTCAACGAAGGGCTTGACTTCTTCTATAACGGCGTCAAGCAGTTCTTCACTCTCGACCTCAACCGGTCCCACCAGCGCGCTCAGATTCGCATCTGGGCCATGGTGAAGTCGAACCCGGCTGAGTACGGCAGAAGCGGCTGATCGGACTCTCGTCCTGATTATCTCTTCACGTCGCCATATATCTCCAGGGAGATATTCAAGCAGTGATCCTGCTTGAGTTGTGAGCAGTGATGACCAATCGCTGACACTTGGGTCGTCCTTCTTCAACTCTACCACGTTGGTATTCAAAAGGTTGGCCACGGCCTTCAGTTTTTCGAAGACCAGTAGGCTCAACTCTTTGACCGCTCGGTCGGTGTGGTTGATCGAGGACTCGAGAATCATCTTGTCCTGGCCGAGCTGTATAATGCGACCTGCTTGCGCTGTACAGAGAAAAGAGGTTATTAACAAGACATGGCTTTAAGTCTTCTCAAGTTGAGAATCGACTTACCAGCATTCTCAGACTGAAGTTTATTGATTTCAGTCCGTAGTTTCTTGAACTCTACAACTGAGTTCAGCCTCATCTTGGCTAACTCTTTCTTCAAGAATGTAACCTCTCTGCAGCAAAATCAAGTCAGTTACAGATAAAGCCTACTTATATTAACAGAAGAGTGATGATCCTCACTTGCGCAAGCCGTCACGATCTTTTTGAACAGCCGCCATGCTAGCCATTGCAGCAAGCCCTGTGATATAAAGCAAGAGAGTTAAATATACTCTAAAGGCGGTTCAAGCGCCGAAACAGGGGTGATCATACCTTCATAAACTTGTTTAAAGCGGCATCATCCATGCTAGCAGGAATCCTTGCTAGCGCACCGGAAGTGCCTGCGACAGGGATAGTTGGGGGAAGTGCCGTCTGAACACCACCCCCAGAGGCCACTGGTTGTGACCCGGTCCCTGTACTTGTTTCACCTCCCGCGGTCCGGACGACTTCCTGAACCACGGGAGCAGAGCGCTCTTCATTAGAGGCTCCCTCATCAGCCCTAATTTCAACCTCCCCAGTGGCGGTTGAAGGGTTAGGCGCTGTCTTCTTTTGCCTAACAAGAAGAATGGGTCAGGCAGCTTTCATCTAAGATTACTGTTAAGTAAGAGTTCTTACCTTATTTGAAATCCCATTCGTTCCAGGGACTTCTGGGAAAATTCCCCTTGCGAAGGAGAGCCGTCTCCGGTTCTCGCCTTCCTTATAGTAAACATGGCAGCAGCTCCCTGGAAATGTTCTGTTACGAGCACATTCCTAGGAAAAAAGATGAAAACACATAGAAAGGTTTTTACCTGAGCCACCGGGCTAACTGGTGGGGCTGCATCCGAAGGCCTTGGCGATTCCAGAGTTGCTAGAACCGTCACAGCCGGCCTTTGTTCATCTACCTCCTCCTTTGTCCGCAGAGGAGGAGGATTTTCCTCCTTGGAACCCCCAGTGGTCCCAGGGGGAAGCTCTCCTCCCTGTATGTACATTAACTTGTCAAATGTGCAGAAAGAGTCATAGAAGGAACGGTCGAAAAGATTCCTTACCTTGGTCGTCCCTTCGACCAGGGAAGCAGAGATAATTGACCCTGAAACCTCGGGGGCTTCAGGAATTGGAAGGTCACCTGCAGGGGACTCTTCGGTGGTTGCAGGGTCGGCCACGGCCACCTCTTCGGTAGCTGTGGTCCCTACGGGCCAGCTTGAGGCGTCACCAGCAGGGGACTCCCTGGTCCTCCTCCTCTTGATGACTAGAGGCACATCATCGTCCTCTTCCTCCTCGCTCCCCTCTCCCTGAACGACGAAGAAGTGATTCCATGTCGGGTCTGAAAAGGTAGAAGGAATGCGATATCTTACCGCAGTCTTTCTTGCGGGATGAGGAATGCTTCGTGAAGACCCCTCCCCAGAGTTCAGCTTGGTCTTCTTGGGGGCAGGACTCTTTATCCTGGGTCTCTGAGAGACCTTCTTCACATTCTTCGCCGTCGGTTTCCCCAGAGAGCCGACATTTTCGCTTGGGAACGTCGCATCAGCAAACTTCCCTAGGAGCTGGTTCACAGTCCATTACAATGGATTAGCGCTGGACACACACAAGACCCGTAGAACCGAAGCCGGACCAGGAAATTACCTTTCGGCGCTCCTGTCTGAGATCCTCGCCGGCATGAATCAAACTATGCGGGCGAGGTGATCCCTTAGGGCCCTCTACATCGGCATTGTAGGCCCTAAGGAGGGAATTAGTTCGCCTCTCAATTTCGGCTGAAGACAGAACTGTTCCCAAATTCAAGTCAGAAAACATAAATTTCAGAAATGACAAAGCACAGTGCTAAAAGGTTGAGTACCTTCATTGTAGTCCAGGGTTCCATCCGCCATGGACTTGATTTCCCAAGCAGGATGAGCCCTTTCTCGCAGGGGGCTCACTCGGTTCTTCACAAAGTCTCGGATGACATCCCTCGCTGTCAATCCTTGACCCACCAAGTGAAGAATCACCTCGACGTGCTTCAGGTGTTCCACGCCCAGCGTCGGGGGAGCATCCAACTCGCTTGACTTCTCTGGTCGCGAGTTCTCAAACCAAAAACAACTCTCGGACGGCGGAGAGCAGTAAAACCACCTCTGGTGCCACCCGTGCACCGAATCCCGCAGAGGTGGGGAGGGATATTCCTTCTTGTCCCTCAGCCAGAAGTAGATGCATCCGGCGGCATTGGTGCTCTTCGACCATGCCGAGAAGTAGAACCGTCGGAAGAGGTCCACGCTAGGATATACTCCGACGAAGGCCTCGCAAAGATGCTGAAACACCGCCAGGATCAGCATCGCATTTGGGTGGAGGTTGATCAGTTCCCACCCATAATGTTCGAGGATGTCCTTTAGGAACCGACTCTCAGGGAATCGGAACCCGCAGCGCAGATACTCCTCGAAGATTACCAACTCGCCCTCTCGGACGGTTGGAGTTTCTTGGTCCTTCTCCGCAGGCCGCCAATTGATCAGCAGTCGCGATGGAAGGATCTCCTCTTTCTCCAACGCCACCAGAGTCTCCTCAGAATGGTGGATGGATCTACTCCAAGATGCCATTTTTTGAGGAAGATCGGTCAAAAAAGTCGATGATTTTGTGGAAGATGAAGGCAAGAAGATGAGGGTTTTGTGCGGCGGGAACTCTAAGAGTTTTTTGCGGCTGAATAGCTTCCTCAAGAAGCTACCTACTGCTTTTATAGACTCGAGGAGTCACGCCTCTGTGAGTAACGTTCCACTCAAGCGTCCTCTTAAATATTTTATTCATTTCCCATAATGGATATTCTCTGATAAACCCTTTAAAGCGTTTCGGGTATCGGATCTGAAATAAAAAGACTTCTTTATTTCAGAAGCTGAAAGGGCTAAAACTCGAGAAGTCTGCTAAGGCTTTTTGAGGGTTATTTACCTTTCTTTTTACTTGAACATTTTTGTAAAAAATATCATGTAACTCAAATTTTGACGTACGGATATATTCTAACTGGGTTATGGTTTGGTTAAAACCATGTTATTTAATTTCGTTTCTGATCGAAGTAATGGTCTAACCGAACGTTCGACTCTAGTCGCAATTCAGTTCTAACCGCGGCCTTAAGTCTGATCGCGGCATCAGGGCAGGTCACGGTGATCTTTTAAAGCGCGATTCTAATCACAGAACTGAAATTTCCTGTGTATGAATGGTCGCGAACTAAGCTTTTGGCCATAATTTCACACAGAAGGTATGAAGAATGATCATATGAATAAAAGAAACTTTATTTATTACATTCTTTACATACAAAAGGGATACGGTCGATAAAAGCATCGACCTGTTCCGGAAGAAGTTTACAAAGTTCCCCAAGGGACATGTTGTTGACAGTAGAATTTACACTGGCAACCCCCAGGGAACTAGCAACTACCCTAAGTCTATCTATATCGTCCCTAACAACAGACGCACTATTGTCCCTAATCAAGTCAGAGAGTTCTCGCTGTTGCTGAGCGAAGTCCCTCTCTCGACGGAAATGGTGCGCCTCTTCTCGGGATCGATCAAGACATTCTGCTAAACGCAGAATCTTCGAGGCCATCTCCTCGGTCTTCTTCTCCAGGGCATTCTTCTCTTCCAGAAGGGTCTGTCCGGAAGGAAGAGATGGAGCAGCAGAAGGCTGATCGTTGGAGCCTCCTACCTCCTGCATTTTGCAAAAGTTAGTCATATTAACTAAAATTATCAGCAAAAAGGGAGAAGAATTGTTACCTGTCCCGGTGCATAACCCGTTAATACACCCATCTTGGGAGGAAGATCATCATATGGTGGAAGAGCAACCTTCCCATCAGAAGATTGCTTCGCCAACCCAATATGGCGATCATTTGATCGAGGGATAGTCACCGCTTGCCGACCAGGATGTTGATCACCCAAAAGAATGGGAGAATTGAATGTGATGGGATCTTTCTCTAAGCATAAAGGCCTAACTTGCTGAGAGTCATGAACGGGAAGGGTCAAAGGAACTAAAGGAAGAAAGAAACTTGCTACATTCTTCACCTTTGTTCCACTGGAAGATCCTTCGTCAACCTTGGGTTTCTTCCTTAAAGGGGACAAGACTTCAATCGTTTGAGGCCTTTGTTCGACAATTTCCCCTTCATCGCTCTCAATCTCGATGATTTCATGATCTGCCATTGGAAGGAGTATGTGAAAAGGAAGGAGGCAGGATAACAAGAAAAGGACTTTAGGGGTGGAGGGAAATTATGAAGCTTTACAAATCCAAGAACCTGGTATTTATAGCCGCCTGGGTGACGGTTTGCATTCCAGGCGCCTCGGGTTTCGTCAAAGCATTTACAATTTTACCTCGAGATAAAAACAATTCTACGGCGCTATCATTGCCCGTCACGTAATGTCAGAACCCGTCTTGGGAAACCAAACGTTTTCACTTAGTGCGCCACTAAGTGGAAAAATTGAAGAGTCGGGTTAAAGATCCAATGCATGGTTTTAAAATTTGAAATAAACACGTCTCTTCGTTTTCTTCGAATTTGGGGGCTAGCTGACGAGGATTGACACCCGGGTCACTTCTAATAAACTTTTGGTTCAAGACAGGTTCGAACCAGACATGTATTTGGTTCGATGCGAACTCAAGCTATTTCTGAGGGGCATCACCATGAGGTCGCAAGCTTTACGCGATCAGGTCGCGGGTTTCGTGCGATCAGGCCGACAACTGTGTGCGGTCAGAAGTTCGTATGCCATACGCGGACTGGACTGAATATCTGGGATGTTGCGCGGTCAGCCCATATTCCGTGGTCAGAACATTCTCAACCAAGGTGCTTGGAGCTTGTTCGGTTATCTTCATACCAGGATATTCCAGACATCCCGGAGATTCCTCCATGTTGAAGACCAACCATCAGAGGTTATTATATGCGGTTATTCACGATTAACACGTGTTAATAACCTCCGTGGAAGTTAATAGCGGTTCTTCAACAACTGCATCTAACCGTTTGATACAGTTTCCTTCATATGGCACCCTTTCGACCAATATAAAAAGGTGGCAAAATACATCAAACGGGGGATCCAAGACATTTTTCGGAAGAACCAGACTCAAAAGAATAATCAAGATACAAGATATCTCGATCATTCAAACAGCCAAGTCTACGGCTTAGATTAAACAACACTTACGAGTCTCCTATAGCTTCTCCTTGTACACCCTTACAGGAAAAATCCTCGCCTGTGAGGACTTTTTCCTCCATTTGTAAACCTTTTACCACACTTAGTGAAATCTCAACAGGACGTAGGGCTATTACTCCCACCATCGAGGGCCCGAACCTGTCTAAACTCTCTGTGCTCCTGTTCACCATTGTTCAGCATACCTTCCCGGAGGGTCATCTTGAAAGGTCTCACAATTACAAATTCTGCATAAGTTCGGCTGAGGACCCTGAGTCCGAATCGTCGATAGTGGGGTGTGCTCACCAGAGAATACCATATAATCCCTTGGTTATCTGCGTTTTGAGGTACACAGATTCTTCCTCAATACCATATAATCCCTTGGTTATCTTCAGTAAGGCCTTGAGCCTTTCCTAACTTGATTCGACTCTTGATCTTACAAATTTCTTCATCTTTCTTCTGGGCATTTCCTATCTGTTCTTCAAGTTGAGATTTTATTGTTAAAGTAGCTACTGTTCCCTGCGGTACTATTTCCACTCGATGATTCTGCAACTCTTGTTGTAGGTAAGGGTTCTTTAACATAACCATTCCTTGTAGGTTGTAAACTTTTCTGCTTAAGACATCGGCCACTACATTAGCTTTCCTTGGATGGTACTGAATACTAAGATCATAATCTTTGAGTTGATCCTTGAGCTTCTCTATATCTGTAACTGACATTTCTGAAAGTTCTTCTGAAAAATACATCAGAATATGGTTGCACTACAGGCGCTTGTTCCATAATTTTTGTAATGCTTGAACAGATCTTAGCGATTTCTTGACTGATGATCTTTCTGCATAGAATAGAACTCTCTCCCCTTGGCTACTGACAAGACTAAGGGTTTTCTCTTCACAATCTATTAGGCCTTTATGTTGGGACAACCAATCCATTCCCAAAATAATGTCTAGTCCTTGCAGTTCCAGAACTAGTAGATTTGCCTCAAATTCTACCCCTTCTATATTGAAAGTTACATTTGAGCAGATTGAGTAGACAGATAATCTAGCCCCTGGAGTTTGTATAACCATAGAGTACTCTAGTGGTACTTGGTCTATATGCATTTCAACTTCAGATGCAAATGCTTTTGACATGAATAAATTTGTAGCACCAGGATCAAACAATATTAAGGCAGATGCAGATTGAATCAGAAATCTACCTAGAAGAATGTCGGTGGTGTTTCCTGCTTCCTGGGTTGAAGTATAGTTTAATCTTCCTCCTTGGGTTGCGGTTGGTGCTCTACCTCTTCCTCTTCCTCGATTAGCCATGTTCCCTCCTCTTCCTGGTGGAGTTCCTTTAAGCTTCGGTGCTGGTGGCACTGGTACTCTAGGTGCTTCTGGTTGTGTTCCTGTCTGTAATCTGGCAATAGATGGCGGAAGCCGGGTCCAAGGACAAAATTCTCTATGATGTCCACGCTGCCAACAGTGATAACATTGAGTGTTCATATAAGGGTTTCCCTTGCTTCTGGTAAATATGGCTCTTTTTCTCTTGGGGTTCTGCAGTGGTGATGTTCTAGGTGCTACTGACCGTATCTTTGCTTGAGATATGGCTATGGGTCTAGGGAATTGGATCCAGGGACAAAATTCTTTGCGATGCCCATGCTGTTTGCAATGAAAACATTGGACACTTGCACAAGGACAGTGTTTCTGAAGATGGTTTCCTTTGCAATTGGGACACATCATTGTTATTGGTCTGGAAGTCTGGTATGATGATTGAAAACTAGAGGCGGTAGGGATTCTTCTTCTAGTTGAGTTTAGTTGTGATTGCACTTGTTGTGGCATTCTTTTCTTTCGATCTTCTCCCTCTATATTTTCCTTCTGTGGAGGGTTGGAACTCTGAGGTCCTTGCTGAAACAAAGGGTTTCTTGTCATAATATCTTCTTCCTGAGGAGTCTGTTCCCTGTCCTCTCCACTGCTTCGAGATCTTCCTCTTGTATCAACCATGGTAGCTCTGAAAAAGAAGTTTGGTCTGATCTAACTATCTAGGGCCAACTAAGACAACAATGCAGAAAATAATGCAAAGTACTTTAGTGCATGAAATACTTAGGCTACTAGCCATAATACACAAGTTAACCATTGCAAAAGCAACAGCGAATCACAAACTATCAAGAGCATCCACTAGCTCTATCTACACCAACCTCTAAACACTCTGAAACAACAGAACGCACTCTCACAATCTTACCGAATTTTAGAAAATCCAAATAAAATTTTGAAATAAAATTTTCAAGAGCTACAAAGCTCATTGTTTTTATCAAAACACAATTTTCATCAAATAGTTTTCTAAATAAATTACGTCTTCCTGGCACGGCCAATCCCTAAAGGTGTCGTCCTACAGTCAAGTTCTCATGTTGCTCTGATACCAACTTTTCTTGTCGCGCCCCGAGACTGGGACTACGACTACTCCTGTAGAGACCTAGCTCGCTGCAGCTAGTCCCTTATATGCATAGCATACACATACCCTTGACTTCCCAGGATAAGTCAAGCACAGGAGTATATCACATTGCAACCGAGTAACTTACAAAATAGTTAAGCAGTGTGGCCTGCTGGCCTTGATATTACATAAGGAGATTACAATGCCTTCACGGCATACATGGTTTAGCAAAATAACATCTACACAGCAGAAGGTAGGTGACCCACCCACAAAGAGAAGTGGACGGCAGAACAACACACATCAGGGAAATGACGGGACTGACGCTCCTCCTTCTGGATCCACGAAGTACTTCACGCCTTCATCGTGATTGTCGATTGCTCCGTCTATTGATTTGTAGGTTGCAAGAGTGAGCACTTACGTACTCAGCAAGTCATAGGTAAGAGTAGATACATATAGTAGTGATGACATGAACCTAGACTAGTCAAGAATTATGGATATTTGTAAAATAATCTTTTCCTTTCTTATCTTATCTTATGGCAGCACTTTTCATAATATAACATCATCATTCATGTTCACTAGATTATAGCACTACCGCGACACGTCGACACACGACAGCCCACGGCAGCACTCCTTATCATGACAACACATGTCATTTGGGTAATCTGGATTTAAACATATTTTATTTAGAAAATAGTACTTGTGTCACACCCCGTGGATTTAATCCACCGCAGCAGACTCCTATAAACCCGGGAGCTCGGAGTATTCGAATACGTTTTTAACTCTGCAGAGAGGTACCAATTTACCCGCAAGATATTCCACTTTCAAGCCCATCCTATCATAACAAAATGATTAGACCCCTCCTCACAACCATGTGTGAGTGGCAAGGTGGAGATAACAAAAACTTTTGTTATGCATCACTTACAATTCACCCCTGACCCTGTGGCTCTCAGCGAAACACAGTTGTGGTAGGCTGTATCATAACCTCCACCCCACCTCATTTTCCCATTACTGGGTCAAATATCAGATCACCTTCAGTGATAGTAGGAGTCAGCCTCCAAGTCAATCATCGCAACACATCTCATGCAGGGGTTTCATGTACGATCCACATAAGTACTTGTTCAGGCCTGTCCCATACCAGGCTTGCGGTTAGCACGTTGTTCATGCCACTAGACGCACAACACAAGGTTCTAGTCCTTATATGCCAATGACCAGACCGTCCACAACCCTGCACCTTCAGTGCCTGCATTCCTTTGCAGTCTAGCACTTCCAGTACTACAACCATCCACACCATTTTTCTGGTCACGGCTAAGGGTTTTATTTCATGAATATAAGTATATAGATACATATAATAGTTCATGGCTCAAAACTTGTTTATTTCATATTTCACAGATAACCAGTCTAGTACTGCCAATTCATAAATCAACCATTCTCAATCTTTCACATGCAATATTGCTTATATTCAAGGTTATGTTTTAGCAGCATTTAAAATATTGGTTCAAGATGACCAAGGATATGACTTGCCTTCCGCGTCGTGAAAGACAGCAGTTGATGTCGGGTCAGCAGTGAAGTCCTCGAACTCTAGCTCCGACTCTGAGCAAAGATCAAACAAGCAACCAAGAATCACAACCTTTTCAATACATTATTATACTACATGCAATAATGCAAAGATGAATGTCTTGATGATTCTGAAATAATTGGATTTAGGTACCATAGAAGCTGATTAGGGCTAAATCATAGAATTAGGGCTGAAAATGAGTGCTAGGAACTTCTAGGGTTCCAGGATATAGGAATTGACATTAAGTCCGCAGCTGGTTTGCCCAAAATCGATGAATGTCTTTAGGTCGACATTCGGTTCAAGGCTTTGACATAGGGTTAATGAATGGTAGAAGGATTATCTCAACTTGTGGCAGTAGAATGAAATGTAGATTACAACTCCACAAGTCTAAGGGACAAAGTCATGCTCAAAATACACATCTGGAAGGAAGTGAAATGGGCTAATGCCACTGACTGGCATAGCCTGGCATTGCACTGACATAGCTAGAAACTAGGGTTTGCTACAACTTTTGATCTAGGGCTCCAATTGATGCACCACTTTGTCTGGGATGTAGGCCTCAGTAACAGGAACAATTCATTCAACTGGACCTAGGGCAGGAGGTGGCCGGAAAGTGATGAAAACCGGCGATGAACTCGGTGGCTGAAATTTCAATTCACAGCACTGGACAGGAATTAGGGCATAGCTATATCTTCTGATTTAGGCCGAATTGGAAGTCGAGCTAGTAAGCAAAGTTGCTTAGGAGATCAAGGCGCATCTGGGGGACAAGGTTTCTGGAGCTGGATCGGCCGGGAATGGTTTTCCGGTGGCCGGCGCCGGAGAAGAAGACACTGGTATTGGGGGTTTTGGCTACACGATGTTTGAACTCGATTCCTTGCTTGGAGAGCATCTAGAACGTACAAGAAAGCTTCTGGCACGATTGAATTGGCCGGAGAAGCACCGGAGAAGGCTGGCGACGTTCGCCGGCGGCTGGGGAAGCTCGGGCTAGCGAAAAACTCCAGTTCTTGGTCAATTTCACCATTCAACTTCACAGGCTTGCTTAAAATAGCTCACTGATCATTTTTGTCTATTGAATCGAAGGCTAATTCGGGCTAATTTGACTTGTGCAACTGGAACAGGGCATTTCACTGATTTCAGCAATTTCCGGCGATCACCGGCGATGAAGTGCATAAGAGTTCAATTAAATACTACAGCACGATGAGATAGGTAGGAGAAACTCACTGATGCTGTCAATTTGAGGATTGAGGCTGCGGTTAAGGCTGTCACCGTGAAGCTCCTCGATGGCTCGCCGGAGAAGACGACGACAGCAAGGGAATTTGAGAATTTGGTTAAGCTCTGGTGAAGTGAAGATTGCACAAGGTGTTGATTGCTTAAATAGACTGGAGGGCGAAGCTTGCAAGGATTAAACAGCAATGAATTGGCGTCAGTGACTTGCCAGACGCAGATGCAACAACGGCGAGCGGTAACGTGATGGCGCACAGGCGGTGCAAAGCTGATTAAGCTGTCGGCTTCATCGGGACTCAACAATGTCGGGTGGTGCAAGGCGGTGGCAACACAAGCTGGCAAGGCAAAGCAACGTGGTGCCGTGTTGCTGACAAAAGCTGCTGTTGGTCGCGCGCGGAAGCAATTGCTGTTCAACGTTGCTGCCACGGCGAAGGCTAAGACACGGACGCGTGCGCATCAGCAACAGCAAGCATGCACGAGCACAAATGCAAGCGGGGCTTGGCCGGCGGTGAGCGTGCACGGCGCAAGATCACGGCGAGCTCTGGTCGTGCGTACAGTAGCTGCTGCTCTGGTCGAAATAGGGGCTGATTTGCAATATTTGACTTTTGATTTCGGGCTGAATTGTAAATCTGATGATTTGGAAGGTTAAATCTGAAATTGATTGCATTAATCTGGTAGGCTTGATTCAACAGATGACTTGGCACAAATAGAAGATAAAATTTGAGACATTTGGGTGATTTTTGATATGAACTGAAAACAGAGTAGATTAGGGTAAAATAAGTCTGAAACTTATTGATCTCGAATTCTGGGATTTAGGGTTTGATTTTGAGATACTCATAAAAGAAGAATTTGTGTTGAAAAGCATTTGGAAGGTGTTCCCTGAATTAGATTTGAATTTGAAGATAATTTGCAACATTTTGCCTTTCTGGCTTTTAGAAAAATCTGGAAGAAGGACTGATCTGCGAATCTGGAGTTTTGGAAGGTTTAAACTGAATTTGATTTCACTGATATAGCAGATTATATTCAACAGAATATTTGGCAAGAACATTTAATAAAATTTGGCACATTTGAATAGTCTTTGATACAGACTGAAAATAGGGTATTTTTAGGGTAATTGAATCTGAGCTTTAATTGATTTCGAATTATGGTAATTAGGATGAGATCTTGAAATCTGCACAGAAGAAGAACTTGTTTCAAATAGCATCTAGAAAAGATTTGCCGAAGAAATTCTGAATTTGGAGTTAATCTGGAGATTTTAGCCTTTTTGGGTTTCTAGATATCAGATAAAGGACTAATTTGTAATAACTCTTGGACTGATTTGCGAAAAAGGTTTAGATGGTAAAATCTGGCTGCCAACTTTCTGGTTTAAGGTATTGGCATACCCATGATCATGTTCCAGGAATAATCTGGTATGAACTTGGCTAAGATTTTGATTAAATCTGGATTTCTGAAACTTAGGGTAAAAGGTAATAACAGATATTCTGTTTTCGAAAACAGAAAAGAATTGATAATTCTGGAAGTTAGGGATAGAATTGAATCTGGGTTCTGAAGGCTTTTAGGTTTAGGATAACTGATAGATCACATCTGAACAATCTGATCTTGATTTGAGGTCACAGGATAGATTTTGGAGATTTTAGGGTTTAGGATAGATACTGATCTGGCTATTACTACAGATACAAGCATGCATGCTATTGATGAAAAAGGAAGTTTTCACCCCTAACTCAGGATGTTACTGGAAGTCCTATGGTGCACGTTCCACAAGTCCAATACCCACGCTACCCGGGAATGCCACCAGCTTCTCCAACACTTCGCTGCATTCCTCGACCAGTGTGGGCAGGGGGGAGGGAGTCCTGCCTCCTTGCCCCCCCAGCCAGCTTTGTCGGCTCTTCCTGCCCCCTCGGGGGAGCAGCAAGGACAATCGCGGGAAGGGGGCTCAACAGAAGAGCTCCATTTCAAACCTCCCAAAGGCACATCAACGTCATCACGGGGGGGTCCGCCTCAGGGTGAGACTCCAAGCGCCAGCGCAAGGAGTATGTGCGAGAGGTAAAGGTTGTGGGGGTGCTGCCACCAAAGTGGACGGACGTCCCCCTCATTTTTACAGCAGAAGACGCACGCGGGGTTCGCTTCCCCCATGACGACGCACTTATCGTCTCCGCCACCATCTACAATTGCTAGCTGGCGCGTATACTCATTGACGACGGGAGTTCCTCCGACGTCCTGTACCTGAAGGCATTCAGGGAAATGTAGGTCGATGAAAAACTGCTGCAACCCGCGGCAGGGCCCTTGCAAGGTTTCATCCCCGGGAAGACGATCCACCCGGTGGGGAAGGTCGATCTCCCCATGACCTTCGGCTCCCCGGACAACTACCGGACTGAGCTGGTTTGGTTTGACGTTGTGGACATCCCCTCTTCATACAACATGATCATGAGGAGGACCACCATCAACCGTTTGGGGGCCGCAATCCACCAAAACTACCTCTGCGTGAAGATCCCCGGGCCTCGCGGAATGATCACTGCTCGAGGCAACCAGGATATGGCTCGCGCCCTTTATGAGGGCGCCACTGCAGAAACCGGGAGAGTCAACGTGACCAAGGCCCTGGGGGGAGAGAACTCTTCCCCGGCCCTGGACGCCACGACCGTCCCCTCCTGGAGGTCTCCCCCCAAGCCGCGTCTGGAAGGGGACCTTTGGAAAGTCCCGCTGTCCCCGGACGATGGGGGCAGGACCGTCAAGATCGGGGAGGACGTCTCCAAGGAGCACGCGGAGCAACTCGCGGCATTCCTATGCAAAAACTCCGACGTCTTTGCGTGGAAGCCCGCCGACATGCGGGGCATCACCCGGGAGGTTATCGAGCATAAGCTCGCTGTGACCCCCGGTCACCACCCGGTCAAACAGAAGTTGGAAAAGCTCTCCCTTTAACGCCAAGAGGCTATCAAGGTTGAGATTGCCAAACTCCGAGAGGCAGGGTTCATTCGGAAGGTCTTGCACCCCGAGTGGCTGGCAAACCCTGTCCTCGTGAAGAAGTCGAACGGAAAGTGGTGAATGTGCATAGACTTCACCGACCTTAACCGTGCTTGCCCAAAAGACAACTTCCCACTCCCGCGAATCAACCAACTAGTCGACTCGACCGCGAGGTGCGAGCTGATGAGCTTCTTGGACGCGTATTCGGGCTATCACCAAGTCTGGATGGCGGAGGGGGACGAGGAAAAGACGAGTTTTATAACTCCCCTCGGGACCTTCTTCTACGTCCACATGCCCTTCGGGTTGAAGAACGCTGGAGCAACCTTCGAGCGACTCGTGTCACTGGTCTTTAAGGACCAAATCGGCCGCAACGTCAAAGTCTATGCCGAGGACGCGGTTGTCAAAAGCCCCCATGCGGCCGCTTACATTGACGACCTAGCGGAGACCATCAGCAGCCTCTGCGAATATGGGTTAAAGCTCAACCCAGAAAAGTGCGCCTTCGGCGTACGAGGGGAGAAGCTGCTCGCTTCCTTGTGTCCCAGCGAGGCCTAGAGGCCAACCCCAAAAAAATTCATGCCTTCCTGGACATGCCCCTCCGCGTTCCATCAAAGATGTACAGCGGCTCACTGGCCGTTTCGCCGCGTTGAGCCGCTTCGTCTCACGGTCGGGGGAACGCAGCCTTCAGTTCTTCAAAATCCTCCGGGGCTTCGAAGGGTTTCGGTGGACTCCCGAAGCCTAGGAGGCCTTCGACAACCTAAAGAAGTATCTCGCGAGCCCTCCAATGCTTGGCTGCCCGTCTCCGGAAGAACACCTGCTCCTTTACCTCGCCGCGACCTCAGTCGCTGTAAGCGCGGTGCAGGGAAAGGTGTAGGATGGACAGCAACATCCCGTGTTTTACGTGAGTGAAGCCCTTCTAGGGGCTAGGACTCGATACACGGATATGGAGAAGATATGCTACGCCCTCTTCATGGCATCCTAGAAGCTTAACCACTACTTCTTGGAACACCCGATCATGGTCCTGTCATCTCTCCCTTTTGGGGGAGGTGCTACGGAATAAAGAGCCTACCGGCCGAATCGGGAAGTGGGGAGCTGAGGTCGCTCCTTTTTCCTTCTCCCTCACAGGGTGTTCCACCATCAAATCACAAGTCCTCGCCAACTGCTTGGCGGAATGGACTCCCGCTCTCACGACGGGGGGGGGGGGGGGGGGGGGGGGGGGAGGTAGTCTCCGCGAGTCGCGCCCGCGCGATGACCATTGGACGCTCATGTTCGATGGCTCCTTGTGTCTCGCTGGGGCCGGCGCGAGGGTGGTCCTCCAGAGCCCCGAAGGGAGGGCGCTGGAGTATGCAGCAAGGCTTGAGTTCCTTCCACGAATAAAATCATCGAATATGAGGCCCTTCTCCTGGGACTACGCCTCGCGTGCTCACTGGGATCCATTGCCTCCTTGCCAAAGGAGATTCCCAGCACGTGGTTTGCTAAATGGACAAGTCTTGTGCCATCACACGAACCTGAGCCTGTACTTGGGGGAGGTGTGCAAAATGGAAAAATACTTCGAAGGCCTGGAGGCCCGACACATCTCCCGGAGGGAGAACGACTGGGTCGATGCCATGGCACGGGTAGCCAGTGCTCGGGAACCTCTCCCTAGAGGTGCCTTCCTGGAAATCATCGTGAAGCCGTCGATGACCTCCCCGGACACGGACCCTGAGACCCATACCCCGGGGGTCTCCGAGATCGCCCGGGTGGTGTCCTGGATGGATCCCCTCGTCTCCTTTATAAAGGGGGAAGGGGACGCTCCCAGTGAGACCGAGGCGAAACGGCTCTTTGCCAAGGCATGGGCATACCTTTTGCTAGAAGGGAAGCTCTACAAGCGGGGGGCCTCCGCCCTACTCCGCTGCCTCCCACGGGCGGAAGGACTTCAACTCCTCGAGGATATCCACTCGGGGAGCTGTGGGTCTCACTTGGCCCCATGCGCCGTCGCGGCAAAGGTTCTTCGCCAGGGCTTCTATTGGCCCATAGTGGTCCGCGACGCGTGAGACCTTGTCTCCGCGTGCGAGGCCTGCCAGAAGACGGCCAAGGGTTTCAATTTGCCCTCCACAGCACTGCAGACCATTCCCCTCACTTGGCATTTTGCGCGCTGGGGGATGGACCTCATAGGTCCCTTCCCCCCAGCACCCGGGGGCTACAAGTATGCGGTGGTTGTAGTCGATTATTTCTCCAAGTGGGTGGAGGTTGAACCCTTGGCCAGCATCACCTCCCGAGCAATATAGTAGTTTTTCTGGAGGAATATCGTGTGTCATTTTGGGGTACCCCGGCAAATCACTGTCGATAATGGGACCCAATTCGACTCAGCGTATATCCGGGAATTATGCGAAGGCTTGGGGGCTACCCTCCACTTCGCCTCTATTGCTCCCCCCCAGAGCAACGGAGCTGTTGAAAGGGTCAATGGCATGATCCTGCAGGGGTTACTCCGACGACTCGAGCAAGCCGCCTCCAGGCGGGGCACATGGGCGGAGGAGCTTCCGAGCATCATCGGTTCCATGCGCACGACACCGTGTTGGGCGACGGGGCGCACTCTTTTCTTGCTCGTGTACAGGGCTAAAGCAGTTCTCCCCTCGGAGATTGGTTTTCGGTCGCTGCGGGTCGGGCTCCTAGATGGAGCTACGACCACAGCGTACCAAGCCAACGAAGCAAACCAACGGTTAGAAGTCGACCTCGTCGAAGAAGAACGCGACTGAGCGCTTATCCTCCACGCCATCTACGAGCGCGAAATGGCGCGCGCGTACAACCGGCGTGTCCGCGCGAGAGCTTTCCGCCTCGGGGACCTTGTCCTCAAGAGCGTCACCGACCCCCACGCCCAGGGCAAACTCTCCCCCAACTAGGAAGATCCCTACAGGGTCTCTGCAGTCCTAGGCTCAGGGGCTTACAAGCTCTCCAACCTCCAATATCAAGAGCTGAAGCATACATGGAATGTAGGCTTGCTTGGCAAGTTCTACATCTAGCCTCCGGGCCTACTCCCTCCCCCGTCGTGACTTCGTAGGGGGAGGCGCTGTATCCCCCACTGTGGTTACGCGGGGGGAGACATTGTATTCACTATTCCCTCCCCCGTTGCGACTTAGCGGGGGGAGGCGTTGTATTTCAAGATTTATCAATACAAGTGGTTTTTTCTCCAACTCGAGTTTATTGCAGGCCCTTATCTTACCATCACCTAAGATGATGCCCGCCTATCGAGGATGCCCTCTCCATGAGGACGTACGCTATCGTAGCCTAAAAGTCCCCACGACGGGAGCCCCGCTCCCGTAGGGCGGTTTACAATCACCCCTTGTGGATTGAGGGGGTAAGCGGCCACCAGTTCTCAAGGACTGTGATAACGAGTCAATTTGAGAGACTAGTCCCCCCTCAAACACTCAGACATGTCATCGGGCTCGTCTCCTCAGCGAGACGGGATTCTCGGAAAATTTTCTTCCCGGAGAGTTTTTACTCGGCTCCCCATTCTCATGGCGACCAGAAGATTTTTTACCGGGATTTTCAGAAAATTTTCTTCCCGGAGTTTTTACCCGGCTCCCGGTTCTCATGACAACCGGAGGATTTCTTACCGGGATTCTTGAAAAATTTTCTTCCCGGAGAGCTTTTACCTGTCTCCCCATTCTCACGGCGACCGGAGGTTTTCTAACCGGGATTCTCGAAAAATTTTCACCCCGGAGTTTTTACCCGACTCCCCGTTCTCACGGCGACCAAACTATTTCTTACCGGGATTCTTGAAAAATTTTCTTCTCAAAGAGCTTTTACTTGGCTCCCCGTTTTCACGCCGACTGTTGAATTTCTCACCGGGAAGTTTCAAAAATCTTGACTACTAATCGGGACCTCCGAGAAAGTTAACTCTTGAGGATTTTACCCAGCTCCCCGTTTTCATGGTGATCAGGGGACTTCGTATGGGGCTTCCAAGTTTCATAAATGGACGTGACCCTGGTAATCATTAATGTCCAGGCCCCTTTTGTTCCTTCCCCACAACGCGCTCCCGAAGGCCCTCCGACAGCTCTCGGGTGAGGTCTCGATACAAACACCTTATATGCCCTCTGGGCTTCCCGGAGCAAGTCCTCGGGCCAATACTCGTAGCCCGCAAGTGGGAGTTTTCGAAGCGATGGAACCCTCCAGGATCCCGGTCGCGGAGGAGACAACTCGGCGCGGTGGTTATCGAAGTTGTCAAGGTGCAACTCCAACAGCTACCGCAACCGGATCGGCTCCCGGGAGGCACCCCCGCCGCGCCATCCGGAGACGAGGCTTAGCAGAACTAAGGTCGCTTGGGTGTCCCCCGGGTGATACCCTACGGAGCCCGGGGATCCCATCTCCGGAGCATCCCCTTGCCCCACCGGGGCACCACTCAAGTCAAAGCAGTCAACCCCGGGGAGCCCTCCCCAGGGAGCAACCTCCCGGGGCGCCTGATAAAATCGATCCAAGACTTAGCAAAAAATCCATTTCATTTCATTGAAGAAAAAGTTTTGTTCAAGTCTCCAGGGCTTCCTCTAAGAAGCTACCGAGAACAAAAATTTTAAAAAGCAAAAAAGGACCTATCTGTCGTGGTATTGCGAATACCCCGGTAGGTTTTGTGAATGATCCTAGCGAAGAAAACGCGACGCGGGTTGACCGAGTGACTGGTCCTCCCCCGCCGGACAAACACAAGAAATGACACGAGGATTTATATAGGTTCAGATCTCGGTGGGGGCCCTAGTCCTGTCGGCGTGCTCCCAACCGGAGTCGGATGGGGAGGCTCTCTCGGGGGAGAAGCTTCCGGAGCACACCAGTGAGTTTGGCTATTCCAACAATAATGAATCACTTGTCCTTACAATAGGGGGTACAAGGGCTATTTATAGCCCCAAAAAGAAGCAAAAAGACTAAACTACCCCGGACGCTATCGTCGGATTGAGGGGTAGCAACGTCCTTCTCCCGGTCAGGTGCCTTGGATGCTTGACAGGTGGTCGTTGATTCCCGAGGCGCTCCTCGCGTGACCTGCACGTGATCAGGAACCAAAGACTTTACCTTTGGAAGGGCGACGATGCTCGGGACATGCACCAGAGGCGATGTCCCCGGGCAAACAGCGGCGCCCGGAACCGGCACCGGACGCCAGGTCCCGGGGGCCAAAAGGCGGCGCCCGAGACCGGCACCAGAGGCCACGTCCTTGGGCGAATGGCGGCGCCCGAGACTGGCACCGGAGGCCAGGTCCCGGGGGCCAAAAGGCGGCGCCCGGGGCAGGCACCGGAGGCCACATCCTCGGGCGAAAGGCGGCGCCCGGGACATGCACAGGAGGCCAGGTCCCGGGGTCCAAAAGGCGGCGTCCGGAGCACGCACCGGAGGCCACGTCCCCGGGCGGAAGGTGGCGCCCGGGACCGGCACCAGAGGCCAGGCCCCGGGGGCCAAAAGGCGGCGCCCGGGGCCGGCACCGGAGGCCACGTCCCCGGGCGCAAGGCGTGTGAGACCCCCATTTGAGGATCGGCTTGGTAACCGCCCAGGTAGGTTACACACAGCATGATGCCACATGAGCTCAAACCACACAAGCATAGTAATATCATTAAACAAGTATCAGGCCAACATGGCCAATATTACATAGCCAAAGCACCGAAAATGGCGCTAAGTAGAGTTGCTAAGAAAATAACCAGTTTATCAGAACCAAAATCGGTATCCAAGTACCGAACACACAACATAAAGCATAAGGCGACGACAAACAGCTTGACTTCAATCAGCAGCGGGGTTGGAGGGACTTCTCCCACATCTGACTTGACTTGGTGCATGATCCTTCTAGAAAGTGGGCTCGTCCGGGGTGCTTCCATCTTCAGCTGAGTACTCAAAACTGAAGGAATCGGGATCCTCGAATCCCTCTTCTACAGTGGGATATAAATGCAAGGGTGAGCACTTGGTGCTCAGCAACACTCATTCCGGGGATTAATGCAATTGTACTTACATGAGGGTGAACCATATGATTCCGGGGTTTTAGTTTCATATGGATAGAGATATATAGATTTCCAAGTCATTTGTTCAGTAAAACAGTACTTTTGCATTGAAAATGATACTTTAAACATTAAACAGGTTTTCAATAAAACATTAGATGTAGTGGTCTCCCATGAGTCACTACTTTGTTAAACGCATTATGAAAACATTCCAAAACATTACTTGTGCTATAACCCATGGATAACATCCACTACGAAAAGACTCCTGAACCTGGGAGTACAGAGTATCTGATACTTCTTTTACACTTTGCAAAGGTGTACCTCTTTTTAAATCCACTGGTTCACTCGGCTTTCAAGTCGGATCAGCTCCATGTGACTTATACACATGTGACAAGGCCGAGATCACACAACGATTTTACAGTTCAGTATTAACAGTATCCCCGCCCAGTAAATAGACAATTAAGTCTCAAGTACTGTTGTGGGTCCTCCCCACTGCCTTACTTCCTAGCCTCTGGCTCATGTTCCCGCAAGACACATAGCCTTGGTCTGTGTCCACGCAAGACATATGACCATTCAAGATTACAACCGCGCACGGCTTAATCTGAGGCGTAGGGCGCCTTCCTTCTTTCCACCTTTATCTCTCATCATTTTTCTGAACTCACATCACTCATGGCCGAACTGCGGCCCACCAGTTTCCACGCGAGAAACCAGACCGACAAACCATGCAAGGAACTGCTAATACCAAAAAGCTACTAAGTTGTGCCTGTCCCATACCAGGCAAGTGGTTGGTACGTTTACAATTCGCATAGAGACACAGCACAAGGTTCTCATCCTTATGAATCAATAGTGAGGAGCATTCACATACCCTGGTGCGCACCGCACCCTCTCCATACAATCCAATCCTCACTACTGATCCCTTTTATCGGTTTTCTTGACAAAACGGTTTTCATTATAACTTCTCATGTATTTGACCATTTCAGGTTTAATGTGGATATTCAGTATATGAGTCCTAGGGTGACAAAAGCATATATAAGAAGGTTCAATAACAAAAAGGGGTTTCATGATTCATTAGGTAATATCTACTCATGTCATTCAAACATAACTTGTATCTCAATTAAGCATGCATAGTAAGAAACAGTGAATATACTTCATATGAAAATATTGGGTGAGACATGATCAAAGGAATGAGGCTTGCCTTGCAACGCTGGGTCTAAGTACTCAGACGGATCTTCAAAGACTTCTTCTGCTCCTTCAGCTTCTGACTCTGTGGCAATCAACCAACACACAAACACATACCATAAGCATACAGAAAATAGTTTCCATAGAAATTATTAAGTAAATAAGTCATGCATGCAGGGGAAAAGGTTAGGGCAAGGTCACAAGGGCTCTGGTCGAAGAAACGGCTAAAAAGGATTGAACGTCGAAGGGTCGACATTCGGTTCATGGCTTTGGCATAACTTTAAACTGATCTTAGGATGGTTTTCTGGAGAAGTGATAGAAGGGAAAGATGTAGAACACAGCTCCAGGAATCTAGGGGACAAAGTGACATTTCCATTGCTCAACCAGAGGTGTCAAACAAGGCTAATGCCAGTGGCTGACATGCACTGACATAGTGCTGGACATGGCCAGAAACTAGGGCATGGCTTAACTTTTGATCCAGGGCTCCAATTGATGCAACACTTTGTCTGGGAGGTAGGCATTACTAACAGGAACAAAATACTCAACAGGAATAAGGGCTGAAAGTGGTCGGAGGGCGGCCAAATCCGGCGATGAACTGCAGTGGCGACACGGCACAGACATTGATCTGGACAAACGTTTGGCAAAGGCATAACTCACAATCTAGGCAGATCCAGGTGTCGAGCTAGTGGAAGAAAATGCTCAGGGAGCTGAGGCAAAGCTAAGGGACAAGGTTTCAGGGGCTAGATCGGCCGGGAAAGAATTCCGGCGAACGGCGCTGGAGAAGACGACACTGGGGATTAGGGGTTTTTGCTACAAGGCTCTTGAACTCGATTCCTTGCTCAGGGAGTTAAAGGGTGGAGTGTAGAAGCTACTGGTGCAGTCAATTTGGTCGGAGAATGACCGGAGAAGCTTGGCGCCGAGGACCGGCGAACGGCCGAGGTTCCAAAATGGGATTTCTTCGATTTGAGCTCAATTGGGGATTTGGATTCCACAGGCTTGCTAAGAAATGGCTAAGGATCAATTTCTACTACTGGGACGAGAGCTAATTCGGGATGAAATGGTTAGCATTGGGGAAACAGGGCAATTGGGCCTTTCCGGCGATCGCCGGCGCTGGGGATCGTCGGGGAGAAATTGGTTGCTACTACACAGAGAGGGAGAAGGGAGGAACTCACTGATGAACTTGGATTGGAGAATGGTGCAGCGAGATGGGCTGGCACCGTGAGCTCACTCACTGGCTCGCCGGAGAAGAAGGCGAGAACGGTGGAGTTTGGGACTTAGCCGATTTTCTGGAGGCTTGAGGCTCTCAAAGCACAGGGAGGGTTTAAATAGGCACGGGGACGGAGCTTGCGAGGGAAAACACGACAGCGGTTGCTTGCGCCGGGGAGAAACTTGTCGGGCGCAGGCGCAACGACGGCGACGGCGACGTGATTGCGCTTCAGGCGGTGTTGCAGCCTTGCTAACCTTGTCGGGTGCATTGGAACTTCACCTGGGATGGCGCAGATGCGGAGGCAGCGGCACAGCTCCGGCAATGACACGTAACGCCATGCAATTGCCACGGCAACGGGAGCGCGCGCGCGAAATGCTACTGGAGCGCGGCCGTTTAACCGCTGGACATGGCGAAGCAACGGTGCTGCACGTGCGCATGGGGTGGCACAGCAACTCACGGGCACAAGCGACAAGAAGCGGTGGCCGGCGGCGAGCAAACGCGGCGAAAACCACGGCGCGGCTCCGGCGACACGCGCTGGTCGTAGGCCACGACCAGGTGCTGGTCGAATGGACCTGAAAAGAAGTTTGGGCCGTTCTGCAATTTTTGAAACTTGCTCCAGGGACTGATCTGAGAGGAAAATTGAATAGAACTTGGGCCTGATTGCAAATTTGGAGATCTGAGGGTCCGATCTGAAATCTGATTTCGCAGATAAGTTGCAAAAGATTATTAGAACTTATCGAGCCAAAGTTTGGTATGATCGGGTAAGATCTGAAGGGTTTCGACAAAATTGGGGAAAAAGCAGTTTAGGGTAAAATTAGGGTAATTAGGGTTCTGAGACGGCAAGGGTCGAAACTCAGTTTTAGGATGGGATTTTGGAGATGATCCCGAAGGGAAAAATGTTCTGAACAACACTTAGAAGGGAATGGCTGAAGCAGATTAGGGTTTGGGGTCAAGATGTGGATTTTGGCTATTTTAGGGTTTGGCAAAAACAGGGTGTTACAAATCTACCCACCTTAGAAACAATCTCGTCCTCGAGATTAGGGCAGGTCAGAGAATAGGAAGGGAAATTCTTGGCGGAGATCTTCTTCTTTTTCCCAAGTTGACTCCTCCTCTGAGTGATTGTTCCACTGGACTCTGCAGAATCGGAGGGTTCTTGACTTCAGTACTTTCTCTCTGGTTTCCAGAATTCTAACAGGGTATTCTTGACAAGACAAATCTGGTTGAATCTCAATTTCTGCAGGAGATATCTGTTCCGTTGGTTTTCTCAAGCATTTCTTCAACTGAGACACATGAAATACGTCATGAATTCCGGTCAGTTCTAGTGGCAATTCCAACTTGTATGCCATTTCACCTCGCTTTTCCAGAATTCGATATGGTCCCACATATCTAGGTTTTAACTTTCCCTTCATCTGGAATCTTCGAACTCCTTTGTATGGCATAACCTTGAGATACACATAATCGCTCTTTTCAAAAGATAGCTCTCTTCTACGATTATCTGCATAGCTTTTCTGTCTAGATTGTGCTATTTTCAGTTTTTCTTGTATGATTCTAACATGGGCTGTGGCTTCTTCTACTAACTCGGGTCCTAGATGTTGCTTTTGACCAATTTCTGTCCAATACAGAGGCGTGCGACATCTTCTTCCATATAGAGCTTCATATGGTGCCATCTGTAGGCTTGCTTGGAAACTGTTGTTATATGTGAACTCTGCATAAGGTAGAAATAACTCCCAAGAGTCTCCATAATCCAAAACACATGCCCTCAACATATCTTCCAAAATTTGGTTTACCCTTTCAGTCTGACCTCCAGTTTGAGGGTGGTAAGCGGTACTGAATTTTAACTTTGTGCCCAGGGCTTTCTGCAACTCTTGCCAAAATCTTGAAATGAACTGGGCTCCTCTGTCGGAAACGATAGCCTTCGGCACTCCGTGCAGTACGACTATTCTGCTGAGATACAGCTCTGCTAAGTCCTTAGCTGTATATATGGTCTTTACTGGGAGAAAATGTGCTACCTTTGTTAATCTATCTACTATGACCCATATAGAATCGAATCCTTTTCTTGTCCTTGGTAGTCCCACAATAAAATCCATTCCGATTTCATCCCACTTCCACTCTGGGATTTGTAGAGGTTGTAGCAGTCCCGCAGGCTTTTGATGTTCTGCTTTCACTCTTTGGCATGTGTCACAAGCTGCGACAAACTTGGCAATTTCTCTCTTCATTCCTTTCCACCAAAAATTTTTCTTTAAGTCCTTGTACATTTTGGTGCTGCCTGGGTGTATGGAATATGGGGTTTGATGAGCTTCTTGCATGATCAGGCCTTTGATCTCGTTGTTATTTGGAATGCAGATACGGTCATCGTACCATAGGATTCCCTGTTCATCTTCTCGAAGGTTGGTCGTATCTTTGCTCTTCATGTCCTCCTTCATCTCTTGAAGGTCTGGGTCAATCGCTTGAGCTTGCCGGATCTTATCCTTCAACTCACATTCCATCTTCAGGGCAGTGATGGTTCCTTGGTTTACTAACTCTAATTGCAACCTTTCGAAGTCCTTAATTAGTTGCGTTGGCACTTCTAGCTGGGTTATCTGGTTGCAACGAGACTTCCTGCTCAAAGCATCAGCTACTACATTGGTTTTTCCCGGGTGATAGTGGATCTCTAGATCATAATCTTTGATCAGTTCTAGCCATCTTCTCTGCCTCATATTCAACTCCTGTTGCGTGAAGATATATTTCAGGCTCTTATGATCCGTGTAAATTTCGCACTTACTGCCTAGTAAGTAGTGTCTCCATATCTTTAGTGCATGTACGACCGCAGCTAGCTCCAAATCATGTGTTGGATAATTCTCCTCATGAGGTCGTAGTTGTCTTGGTGCATAAGCTATCACTTTCCTTTCTTGCATCAATACGCATCCCAATCCTTGTTTGGAGGCGTCATAGTAGACTTGAAAATCCTTTTTGACGTCCGGTAGTATCAGGATTGGTGCAGTTGTCAGTCTTTTCTTCAATTCCTCAAAACTTCTTTCGCACTCCTCGGTCCAATGAAAAGGGGCATTCTTCTTCAGTAGCTGGGTCAGCGGTTTGGTGATCTTCGAGAATCCTTCTACGAATCTTCGATAATATCCCGCCAATCCCAAGAAACTTCTAACTTCTGTTGCGGTTTCAGGTTGTTTCCAATCAGTAACAGCTTGTATCTTCAACGGGTCCATAAATATTCCTTCTCCTGAGATGATGTGTCCTAAGAAAGAGATCTTCTTCAGCCAAAAAGCACATTTGCTGAACTTGGCGTATAGCTGGTGGTCTGCTAGTTTCTGTAGCACTATCCTCAGGTGATGTGCGTGCTCCTCCTCTGTCTTGGAATAGACGAGGATATCATCTACAAATACAATGATGCACTTATCCAGGAATTCCATAAGGATCTTATTCATTAGATTCATAAATACCGCGGGTGCATTAGTTAATCCAAAGGGCATCACTGTAAACTCATGCAACCCGTATCTGGTCACGAAAGCAGTTTTAGGAATGTCCTGTTCTCGGATCCTTAACTGGTGGTATCCCGATCTCAGGTCTATTCTTGAGAACACTTTCGCTTCTCTGAGCTGGTCAAAAAGGTCATCTATCCTTGGTAAGGGGTATTTGTTCTTGATGGTCATGTCGTTCAGCTTGCGGTAGTCTATGCAAAGTCGCATGCTACCATCTTTCTTCTTAACAAAGAGCACTGGGGCTCCCCATGGTGATGAGCTTGATCTGATGAATCCTTTTTCTTCCAATTCAGCTATCTGCTTCTTCAGTTCCTTTTGCTCATGACCAGTCATCCGAAACAACTTCCTAGCATACGGAGCGGATCCGGGTTTCAGTTCAATAGTGAACTCTATATCCCTATCTGGTGGTAATCCGGGAAGTTCTTCTGGAAAGACTTCTGGGTACTCATTGACAATCGGCACCTCTTCAAGCTTCACTTCTTCAATGCAGTTCAATCTCTGCAGGCGGTCGCAGATTGGAGTTCTGTCTGCATGGAATGTAACTTGCTTTCCAATGGCATTTGTCAGGGTGATTGTTTTCTTCTCACAATCCATCAATCCCTTATGCTTGGCCAGCCAATCCATTCCAAGAATGACATCTAATCCTTGAAGGTTTAGAACTAGCATGTCTGCCAGGAATTCTAGATTGCCGATACAGAAGGCAACATTTCTACAAATAGAATTAACAGTCATCCTAGCACCAGGTGACTGAATGATGATAGGATACTCTAAAGCAACCACAGGCAAATTATTACCCAACAAGCGATCTTTTGACATGAATGAATGAGTTGCACCGGGATCAAATAAAACAACTGAAATCTGAGAGGAGATCAAGAGTCTACCGATTACGACGTCAGTTGCTTCTCCTGCTTCTGCAGCAGTCACAAAGTTGAGTCTTCCCCCGGCGGTTGGTGTTCCTCTCCCTCTGCTGGTTTGGAATCTTCCTCCTCTGGCTTGTGGTGCTCCTCTGGCAATAGTTCATGTAGGTGTAGGGGATTTGGCTGCTTGAGCTTTAGCAACACTGGGAGGTAAATGTTCAAGTGGACAAGTCTATCTGCGGTGTCCTCTTCTGCCGCAATGGAAACACTCTGTATTCTTTAGCATACAATCTTTATAGAGGTGACTCCCTTTGCATCCGGGACATGTTAGAGTTGTTGGTGATGAAGTCCTCTGGGGTCTTGGAGGTGCGGGTGCTCTGAAAGCGGCTCTGGCATATGGTGCTGGTCTCCCTCGACTAGAATTGCCTTGAAATGGATATGCTATACTTTTCCTCTTGCGGTCCTCTTCTACTATGCCTCTTTTCTCCTCCATTTTGAGCACTCGATTCACAAGGACTTGGAAGTCCGTGAACTCGTGCGTTGACAAGTGATACTGATATGAGTTTTGTAGGCCTTCGCAAAATCTGTCGATCTTCCGCTCTTCTGTCATGATATCTTCAGGTGCATACCTGGCCAATTTGATGAATTCATGCAAATACTGCTTCACCGTCCTTCCTCCTTGCCTTAAATTCAAGAATTCTCTGCGTTTGGCTTGGATAGCTCCTTTGGGGACATGGTACTTACGGAACTGTTCCTTGAATTCATTCCAGGTAATGGAATTCTGATTAGGGTGTACCGTCTTGTAATTTTCCCACCATGCTGCAGCCGATCCTGTGAGCTGATGGGGTCCATACAGCAGCTTCTCTTCATCATTACACCTGACAGTGTCCAATTTCCTCTCAATTTCTCTTAATCAATCGTCTGCCACAATCGGGTCTTCAGTGCAGGAGAAAGTTGGAGGACGCGTCTTTTGAAAGTCTGTCAGTCTTGCTCCAATGTTCGAACCTTCCTCGCGTCGTGTTGCGGAGTTTTGCATCAACTGTTCCAGAATTTGACTCTGTACCTCTGCGGATTTCTGTCGGTTTTGTTCCATCCATATTAATATTTCTGTCAGATTTCCCCTTTGCGGTACTGAGGTCGATGAATTTGGCTGATCTGAGGTATCTCTAGTCCTTCTCGTTGACGTGTTCCTGGGGGCTTCTTCCGAGTCTTGGATTCTACCTCTGGTGTTCACCATTCTGTTCTGACAAGATAATTGAGAGAAGACTACTAATTCAAGAGAGCACCGATTGAACACAAGCTGAAATGAAAGATCAACCCAAGAGATTGGATTGGAACATGCGATTGCTATCTTCAAAGGTTTTCAAAAGATACAAGGTTTTCACCTTTACAGCCTTAGAGTTACCAACAAACAATACAAACAAAGCAACTACCACAACAAGAGCTAAAAACTAATGATTACAAGGGCTAGAGCAGAAGGGTCAAGCTGAAGAGAAAACTAGGATCTCCCGTCGGTCTTGGAAGAACTGCAAGGCTCCACTTCTTCGGGGTCTTCCTCTTCTTGATCTTCGTCGGCATCCATAGGATCCCATTCCATATCATTGTCCTCTTCATCCTCGGATGAACAGTTGGTGTCGCATGTAGCAATCTCTTTTCCTTTGCCTTCAGGAACTTCCTTCCCTTTCGCGAGAGTAGGATATTCTGGTGCAGGGGTGTTGATCACAATGCCATGCGAAGCAGGCGTGAAATAACCTAGGTAATCCCTAGGTCTTCCCACACTCTTGCGGGCTGTGAGTCTTATCTTCAAGCGGTTCTTCTTGTTCACCGATCCTTCGTCTTCGACTTCTCGCGCTCTGCTAGGTTCAGCCAACTCTTGAATATGCTTCTCTTTCTCTTGGAGTTCTGAGCGAACCTTCGCAAGCGCTCCTTCGAGATAGTGACGGTCATCCCGAGCATTTTCATGCTCACGCAACAACCGAGTGTAGCTCGACTCCAAAGCTTGAACTACATCTCTGGTTTTGGTCAGGATGGCATCTCTCTGGTTGGTGGAGGGATGAACAGTTCGACGATCCGATCCAGGGACTTGGTAGGGTACAAAGCAGAAAGGAGAACCTATAAGAAAATCATCGTACAGCTGGCGGATGGTACCTATAGCACGACGAGCAGCATCTTGGATGGCATCTTCTTCTTCTTCTCTACAAGCTTCCTTTCTTGTTGATCCTCTCCCGATCTCTGGAATCTCGTACACAATCACTGAGGCACGGAAACCAAAAGGTCTACCATCTACTTCTTCACGACGGACGTAGTAGACTGGTCGCTGGTTGTCCCTTGCTCCAAGGAATTGCAACATCATCCAAAGCATCAATGCCCACGATCCCAACTCATCTCCGTGAATTAGCTTCTTACCAGGGGCCATCTGCGATGATGAGACACGGAACACTTAAAAGTAGGAAAAAGGTTTTGAAAATTTTCAAATAATACTCATTATGCTTTTCTTAAACAAATTAGGTTTTTCACAATTAGATTTTTGCCAAATAATCTAGCGATTCTCTACTTCAGGGACGCCCATTCTTAGTAAGGGTCACGACCTACAGTCAAGCTTCATGCTCTGATACCATTCGCTGTGAGACCCCCATTTGAGGATCGCCTTGGTCACCGCCCAGGTAGGTTACACACAGCATGATGCCACATGAGCTCAAACCACACAAGCATAGTAATATCATTAAACAAGTATCAGGCCAACATGGCCAATATTACATAGCCAAAGCACCGAAAATGGCGCTAAGTAGAGTTGCTAAGAAAATAACCAGTTTATCAGAACCAAAATCGGTATCCAAGTACCGAACACACAACATAAAGCATAAGGCGACGACAAACAGCTTGACTTCAATCAGCAGCGGGGTTGGAGGGACTTCTCCCACATCTGACTTGACTTGGTGCATGATCCTTCTAGAAAGTGGGCTCGTCCGGGGTGCTTCCATCTTCAGCTGAGTACTCAAAACTGAAGGAATCGGGATCCTCGAATCCCTCTTCTACAGTGGGATATAAATGCAAGGGTGAGCACATGGTGCTCAGCAACACTCATTCCGGGGATTAATGCAATTGTACTTACATGAGCGTGAACCATATGATTCCGGGGTTTTAGTTTCATATGGATAGAGATATATAGATTTCCAAGTCATTTGTTCAGTAAAACAGTACTTTTGTCATGAAAATGATACTTTAAACATTAAACAGGTTTTCAATAAAACATTAGATGTAGTGGTCTCCCATGAGTCAGTACTTTGTTAACCGCATTATGAAAACATTCCAAAACATTACTTGTGCTATAACCCATGGATAACATCCACTACGAAAAGACTCCTGAACCTGGGAGTACAGAGTATCTGATTCTTCTTTTACACTTTGCAAAGGTGTACCTCTTTTTAAATCCACTGGTTCACTCGGCTTTCAAGTCGGATCAGCTCCATGTGACTTATACACATGTGACAAGGACGAGATCACACAACGCTTTTACATTTCTTACCGGGATTCTCAGAAAATTTTCTTCCCGGAGTTTTTACCCGGCTCCCGGTTCTCATGACAACCGGAGGATTTCTTACCGGGATTCTTGAAAAATTTTCTTCCCGGAGAGCTTTTACCTGTCTCCCCATTCTCACGGCGACCGGAAGTTTTCTAACCGGGATTCTCGAAAAATTTTCATCCCGGAGTTTTTACCCGACTCCCCGTTCTCACGGCGACCAAACTATTTCTTACCGGGATTCTTGAAAAATTTTCTTCTCAAAGAGCTTTTACCTGGCTCCCCGTTTTCACGGCGACCGTTGAATTTCTCACCGGGAAGTTTCAAAAATCTTGACTACTAATCGGGACCTCCGAGAAAGTTAACTCTTGAGGATTTTACCCAGCTCCCCGTTTTCATGGTGATCAGGGGACTTCGTATGGGGCTTCCAAGTTTCATAAATGGACGTGACCCTGGTAATCATTAATGTCCAGGCCCCTTTTGTTCCTTCCCCACAACGCGCTCCCGAAGGTCCTCCGACAGCTCTCGGGCGAGGTCTCGATACAAACACCTTATATGCCCTCTGGGCTTCCCGGAGCAAGTCCTCGGGCCAATACTCGTAGCCCGCAAGTGGGAGTTTTCGAAGCGATGGAACCCTCCAGGATCCCGGTCGCGGAGGAGACAACTCGGCGCGGTGGTTATCGAAGTTGTCAAGGTGCAACTCCAACAGCTACCGCAACCGGATCGGCTCCCGGGAGGCACCCCCGCCGCGCCATCCGGAGACGAGGCTTAGCAGAACTAAGGTCGCTTGGGTGTCCCCCGGGTGATACCCTACGGAGCCCGGGGATCCCATCTCCGGAGCATCCCCTTGCCCCACCGGGGCACCACTCAAGTCAAAGCAGTTAACCCCGGGGAGCCCTCCCCAGGGAGCAACCTCCCGGGGCGCCTGATAAAATCGATCCAAGACTTAGCAAAAAATACATTTCATTTCATTGAAGAAAAAGTTTTGTTCAAGTCTCCAGGGCTTCCTCTAAGAAGCTACCGGGAACAAAAATTTTAAAAAGCAAAAAAGGACCTATCTGTCGTGGTATTGCGAATACCCCGGTAGGTTTTGTGAATGATCCTAGCGAAGAAAACGCGACGCGGGTTGACCGAGTGACTGGTCCTCCCCCGCCGGACAAACACAAGAAATGACACGAGGATTTATATAGGTTCGGATCTCGGTGGGGGCCCTAGTCCTGTCGGCGTGCTCCCAACCGGAGTCGGATGGGGAGGCTCTCTCGGGGGAGAAGCTTCCGGAGCACACCAGTGAGTTTGGCTATTCCAACAATAATGAATCACTTGTCCTTACAATAGGGGGTACAAGGGCTATTTATAGCCCCAAAAAGAAGCAAAAAGACTAAACTACCCCGGACGCTATCGTCGGATTGAGGGGTAGCAACGTCCTTCTCCCGGTCAGGTGCCTTGGATGCTTGACAGGTGGTCGTTGATTCCCGAGGCGCTCCTCGCGTGACCTGCACGTGATCAGGAACCAAAGACTTTACCTTTGGAAGGGCGACGATGCCCGGGACATGCACCAGAGGCGATGTCCCCGGGCAAACAGCGGCGCCCGGAACCGGCACCGGAGGCCAGGTCCCGGGGGCCAAAAGGCGGCGCCCGAGACCGGCACCAGAGGCCACGTCCTTGGGCGAATGGCGGCGCCCGAGACTGGCACCGGAGGCCAGGTCCCGGGGGCCAAAAGGCGGCGCCCGGGGCAGGCACCGGAGGCCACATCCTCGGGCGAAAGGCGGCGCCCGGGACATGCACAGGAGGCCAGGTCCCGGGGTCCAAAAGGCGGCGTCCGGAGCACGCACCGGAGGCCACGTCCCCGGGCGGAAGGTGGCGCCCGGGACCGGCACCAGAGGCCAGGCCCCGGGGGCCAAAAGGCGGCGCCCGGGGCCGGCACCGGAGGCCACGTCCCCGGGCGCAAGGCGTGTGAGACCCCCATTTGAGGATCGCCTTGGTAACCGCCCAGGTAGGTTACACACAGCATGATGCCACATGAGCTCAAACCACACAAGCATAGTAATATCATTAAACAAGTATCAGGCCAACATGGCCAATATTAGATAGCCATAGCACCGAAAATGGCGCTAAGTAGAGTTGCTAAGAAAATAACCAGTTTATCAGAACCAAAATCGGTATCCAAGTACCGAACACACAACATAAAGCATAAGGCGACGACAAACAGCTTGACTTCAATCAGCAGCGGGGTTGGAGGGACTGCTCCCACATCTGACTTGACTTGGTGCATGATCCTTCTAGAAAGTGGGCTCGTCCGGGGTGCTTCCATCTTCAGCTGAGTACTCAAAACTGAAGGAATCGGGATCCTCGAATCCCTCTTCTACAGTGGGATATAAATGCAAGGGTGAGCACTTGGTGCTCAGCAACACTCATTCCGGGGATTAATGCAATTGTACTTACATGAGGGTGAACCATATGATTCCGGGGTTTTAGTTTCATATGGATAGAGATATATAGATTTCCAAGTCATTTGTTCAGTAAAACAGTACTTTTGCATTGAAAATGATACTTTAAACATTAAACAGGTTTTCAATAAAACATTAGATGTAGTGGTCTCCCATGAGTCAGTACTTTGTTAACCGCATTATGAAAACATTCCAAAACATTACTTGTGCTATAACCCATGGATAACATCCACTACGAAAAGACTCCTGAACCTGGGAGTACAGAGTATCTGATACTTCTTTCACACTTTCCAAAGGTGTACCTCTTTTTAAATCCACTGGTTCACTCGGCTTTCAAGTCGGATCAGCTCCATGTGACTTATACACATGTGACAAGGCCGAGATCACACAACGCTTTTACAGTTCAGTATTAACAGTATCCCCGCCCAGTAAATAGACAATTAAGTCTCAAGTACTGTTGTGGGTCCTCCCCACTGCCTTACTTCCTAGCCTCTGGCTCATGTTCCCGCAAGACACATAGCCTTGGTTTGTGTCCACGCAAGACATATGACCATTCAAGATTACAACCGCGCACGGCTTAATCTGAGGCGTAGGGCGCCTTCCTTCTTTCCACCTTTATCTCTCATCATTTTTCTGAACTCACATCACTCATGGCCGAACTGCGGCCCACCAGTTTCCACGCGAGAAACCAGACCGACAAACCATGCAAGGAACTGCTAATACCAAAAAGCTACTAAGTTGTGCCTGTCCCATACCAGGCAAGTGGTTGGTACGTTTACAATTCGCATAGAGACACAGCACAAGGTTCTCATCCTTATGAATCAATAGTGAGGAGCATTCACATACCCTGGTGCGCACCGCACCCTCTCCATACAATCCAATCCTCACTACTGATCCCTTTTATCGGTTTTCTTGACAAAACGGTTTTCATTATAACTTCTCATGTATTTGACCATTTCAGGTTTAATGTGGATATTCAGTATATGAGTCCTAGGGTGACAAAAGCATATATAAGAAGGTTCAATAACAAAAAGGGGTTTCATGATTCATTAGGTAATATCTACTCATGTCATTCAAACATAACTTGTATCTCAATTAAGCATGCATAGTAAGAAACAGTGAATATACTTCATATGAAAATATTGGGTGAGACATGATCAAAGGAATGAGGCTTGCCTTGCAACGCTGGGTCTAAGTACTCAGACGGATCTTCAAAGACTTCTTCTGCTCCTTCAGCTTCTGACTCTGTGGCAATCAACCAACACACAAACACATACCATAAGCATACAGAAAATAGTTTCCATAGAAATTATTAAGTAAATAAGTCATGCATGCAGGGGAAAAGGTTAGGGCAAGGTCACAAGGGCTCTGGTCGAAGAAACGGCTAAAAAGGATTGAACGTCGAAGGGTCGACATTCGGTTCATGGCTTTGGCATAACTTTAAACTGATCTTAGGATGGTTTTCTGGAGAAGTGATAGAAGGGAAAGATGTAGAACACAGCTCCAGGAATCTAGGGGACAAAGTGACATTTCCATTGCTCAACCAGAGGTGTCAAACAAGGCTAATGCCAGTGGCTGACATGCACTGACATAGTGCTGGACATGGCCAGAAACTAGGGCATGGCTTAACTTTTGATCCAGGGCTCCAATTGATGCAACACTTTGTCTGGGAGGTAGGCATTACTAACAGGAACAAAATACTCAACAGGAATAAGGGCTGAAAGTGGCCGAAGGGCGGCCAAATCCGGCGATGAACTGCGGTGGCGACACGGCACAGACATTGATCTGGACAAACGTTTGGCAAAGGCATAACTCACAATCTAGGCAGATCCAGGTGTCGAGCTAGTGGAAGAAAATGCTCAGGGAGCTGAGGCAAAGCTAAGGGACAAGGTTTCAGGGGCTAGATCGGCCGGGAAAGAATTCCGGCGACCGGCGCTGGAGAAGACGACTCTGGGGATTAGGGGTTTTTGCTACAAGGCTCTTGAACTCGATTCCTTGCTCAGGGAGTTAAAGGGTGGAGTGTAGAAGCTACTGGTGCAGTCAATTTGGTCGGAGAATGACCGGAGAAGCTTGGCGCCGAGGACCGGCGAACGGCCGAGGTTCCAAAATGGGATTTCTTCGATTTGAGCTCAATTGGGGATTTGGATTCCACAGGCTTGCTAAGAAATGGCTAAGGATCAATTTCTACTACTGGGACGAGAGCTAATTCGGGATGAAATGGTTAGCATTGGGGAAACAGGGCAATTGGGCCTTTCCGGCGATCGCCGGCGCTGGGGATCGTCGGGGAGAAATTGGTTGCTACTACACAGAGAGGGAGAAGGGAGGAACTCACTGATGAACTTGGATTGGAGAATGGTGCAGCGAGATGGGCTGGCACCGTGAGCTCACTCACTGGCTCGCCGGAGAAGAAGGCGAGAACGGTGGAGTTTGGGACTTAGCCGATTTTCTGGAGGCTTGAGGCTCTCAAAGCACAGGGAGGGTTTAAATAGGCACGGGGACGGAGCTTGCGAGGGAAAACACGACAGCGGTTGCTTGCGCCGGGGAGAAACTTGTCGGGCGCAGGCGCAACGACGGCGACGGCGACGTGATTGCGCTTCAGGCGGTGTTGCAGCCTTGCTAACCTTGTCGGGTGCATTGGAACTTCACCTGGGATGGCGCAGATGCGGAGGCAGCGGCACAGCTCCGGCAATGACACGTAACGCCATGCAATTGCCACGGCAACGGGAGCGCGCGCGCGAAATGCTACTGGAGCGCGGCCGTTTAACCGCTGGACATGGCGAAGCAACGGTGCTGCACGTGCGCATGGGGTGGCACAGCAACTCACGGGCACAAGCGACAAGAAGCGGTGGCCGGCGGCGAGCAAACGCGGCGAAAACCACGGCGCGGCTCCGGCGACACGCGCTGGTCGTAGGCCACGACCAGGTGCTGGTCGAATGGACCTGAAAAGAAGTTTGGGCCGTTCTGCAATTTTTGAAACTTGCTCCAGGGACTGATCTGAGAGGAAAATTGAATAGAACTTGGGCCTGATTGCAAATTTGGAGATCTGAGGGTCCGATCTGAAATCTGATTTCGCAGATAAGTTGCAAAAGATTATTAGAACTTATCGAGCCAAAGTTTGGTATGATCGGGTAAGATCTGAAGGGTTTCGACAAAATTGGGGAAAAAGCAGTTTAGGGTAAAATTAGGGTAATTAGGGTTCTGAGACGGCAAGGGTCGAAACTCAGTTTTAGGATGGGATTTTGGAGATGATCCCGAAGGGAAAAATGTTCTGAACAACACTTAGAAGGGAATGGCTGAAGCAGATTAGGGTTTGGGGTCAAGATGTGGATTTTGGCTATTTTAGGGTTTGGCAAAAACAGGGTGTTGCAAGGCGGCGCCCTGGACCAGCACCGGAGGCTAGGTCTCAGGGGCCAAAAGGCGTCGCCCGGGGCCGGCACCGGAGGCCACGTCCCCGGGCGAATGGCGGCGCCCGGGATCGGCACTGGAGGCCAGGTCCCGGGGACCAAAAGGCTGCGCCCGGGATCGGCACCGGAGGCCAGGTCCCCGGGGCCAAAAGGCGGCGCCCGGGGCAGGCACCGGAGGCCACGTCCCCGGGCAAAAGGCGGTGCCCGGGGCAGGCACCGGAGGCCACGTCCCTGTGCGAAAGGCGACGCCCGGGACCGGCACAGGAGGCCAGGTCCTGGGGACCAAAAGGCGGCGCCCGAAACCGGCACTGGAGGCCAGGTCCCTGGGCAAACGGCGGCGCCTGGGACCGGCACCGGAGGCCAGGTCTTGGGGGCCAAAAGGAGGCGCCCGGGGCAGGCACCGGAGGCCACGTCCCCGGCCGAAAGGCGGGCAACTTACCTGGACTTAGTCTCGCGGAGATGTCCCCCAACAGCAGCCCCCATGCCCCCCGGGGACGATGCTCGAGTCCCCGATGGGTATGGTACATGTCACCAAGAAAATCTCCATACCAAGCCACCGGAGCCGTGATGCTTCGATTCCCGTGCCGCGCGCTTATGACCGCACTGCTTCGCCATAAATGCGCTCGCGATCCGAACTGATGCCTCGGTTTGCGCCCTAGTTCCTTCGTTTCCCGCGCATGATTTTAACTTCAACAGCCCAAATGTACCGCGAAGTGCCACATGGCGCCCATCTGGGCCATGCTTCGCCACTATAAATAGGGCCTTGGGGGGCCCGGGAAGCTCATTCGAAACTTCAAACTTCAGCGCCCTTAGCTCCTCCGGTAGCCCTCTCCCGTTAGCTAGCTTCCGGTAGCCAAGCGTCTGGAAACTTTTAAGTGTCCAGCTCCCTGAAACTATCACCGGAAAAAACCAAACCTGATGGCACCGAAGGGTCGAGCGAAGACCACGGAGGTGCCCCCGGAGGAAATCGCTCCGGATTTCCTCTGGGAGTCGGAGTTCATGGCCGGGGACTTGGAGTCCCTGGTCGAACGCGGAGTCGTCGAGGACAAGGACATCCGGGTCCCTGTGAAGAAGGACGGAGCCCCCAGCCCCAGGCCCGGAGAGATTGTGGCCTTCGAAGCCTTCCTCGAGGCGGGGCACCGGCTCCCGGTGCACCCCTTGCTCCGGGAGTTTCTGAAGGAGTACGGGGTGGCTCTAAACCACCTCACGCCGAACACCATCGTCCGGATGGGCCTTTTCATTTGGCTCTTCGAGACGGTTACTGGGCGGGAGCCTACCCTGCGAGCCTTCCGGTACTTCTATGAACCGGCGGTGAGGAGCTCCCACCTGGTGAAGGGGGGACCCAAGTCCCCCTTTGGCACGGTGTTGGTGCAGATGCTACCGTCCCGGGTGGCCGATTACCCGGCGGCGGCCTCCCGAGACCACTGGGGCGACTGGATCCGGAGGTGGTTCTACCTCCGGGCCAGGGACGACGAGGTGGTGTACGCCCCGGAGGCCCCCGCCTACAGCAGGTCGTCCGCGCCGAAGCCTCCGGTGTGGACGGACGAGGAGCTGGAGCTCCTCAGCAAGGTCATTATCTCCCGGGGCACCCGCCCGATGCGGGACGCCACTGAGGAGATGATGCTCCTGAGGATCTCCCCCTTCTCGCGCGGGAGAAGGGGGATCGGGATGGGCCCGGAGCAGCGGCCCCCGATCAAGCTGGTGACCCGACGTAAGTCTTTGTTACCTGGTTCATCGCATTTACAAATTTTTGAAAATTTGACTAACTCTTACCTTTCGCAGTCCGGCCGTACCCGGCGGCGAGGGAGAAGGTGGAGAACCTCCTGGGGAGGTACTTCGCCGACGAGCACGAGCGCATCGTGCGCTCGTGGGGGAGGGCCCTCCCCGGAACTTGGTAGCCGAGGCCTTCGGGCTAAAGCTACCGGAGAGGAAGCCCCTCCCCACCCCCGGGTCGCACAAACGGGGGAAGGACGCTGTCGGGGGCTCTGAGCCTAAGAAGGCCAGGGTCCAAAAAGCCCCCGGCCCTTTGACGACGCCTGCTTCGACACTGGTGAAGGCCCGGGACGAGACCCCCGGGATCGGGCGTGCCCGGGCGCCGGCCCGGAAAGAAGCAACACCCCCTCCCCCGGAGAGCCCCGTTGAGGCTCGGGGGAAGGAACTGGCCTCGGGCGGGGCGGCGTCCGATTCGGCGGACTACGCCCCCTCGCCGCCTTCGGTAGCGGCCCTCCCTGCGCCCCCGGCACCTTTGGAGCTGGAGAAGCTAGAGGTGAGATTCGCGGAGGCCTCGCCTCCGCAGGTGGAGTGGCCGGTGGACGAGAGGGGGAGCCCCTCATTCTACAAGGTCCCTCCGGAAGTAGGGGCCCCGGGGGCCCTCCCGCCCGGGAACGGGAAGGGCCTAATGGTTCTCCCCGGACAGGGACCCCTTCTGAGAGCTCCTCGGCCACCTCCACGGAGCCCACCTCCTCGGCTACGAAGACACCGACCACACTGCCGGACGCCCAGGTCCGGGGACCCCTCACCGGCAACGACGGGACCGGCGTCGGGCGGGAGACCCCCCTGCTTTCCGCGGGGGTGGTCACCCGCTACACAGAGTGCCCGCAGACCCAGAAGGCGCAGGCCTACGTTGCCGAGGGGATGCTCCATGAGCGTTTTGGGGAGCTTCAATCTCTCCAAGTCGAGGTACTTACCCGAGTCGATGACGCTTTCTTTCGGGCACCTACATTTGAATTTTTTTCTAACTCTAGAGTTTGTAGGCGGCGGCCATTACCTGGGGCCTTGAGCAACGGATCGGTTGGCTGCTTAAGGACGCGGAGGACAGGGCCGCGACCTACTTGGGGCAGCGCGACGAAGCCCTCCAGGAGCTGGCCCGAGTCCGGGCCCAGGTCCACGTCTCCGAGGCCGTCAACGGCCGCCTTCGGGAGGAGGCCAAGGTGAAGGAGGAGGCCTTCCAAGAGATCGAGGGCTCAAGCGTCCGGGCGGTGACGGACGCGGGCTGCTCCGTCCGCTCGGCCCTCGATAGCCTTGGCGTGAGCCTAGGCTCCGGGAGCAGCTCGGAGGTGCCCCCAGCTACCCTCGCGGAGGCTGTGTGTTTTCTCAATGAACAGGTCGCCGTCATCCCGGAGGCCGCCGATGCCCGGGCACGGGGCCGGGCTATCCCCGTCGTTGTAGCCTCGGCGGGGCTTGTTGAGCACCGGGCGGTCGGCGCCCGGGCGATCGGGGGCCGCATCCCCCGGAGCTTCCCCGAGTTCTTCGAGCCCTCGCGCCGGGAGGTGGAGAAACTTGCCGGGGGCTTCTACGACCGGATTGTCCTGGTGAGGTTCCCGGCACCGGCGCCTCCGGCAAAGGACGCCCCAGCCCCGGCCCGAGCGAAAGCCCCCCAGGGGGAGGACACCATTGACAAAGTATGAGCCTCCCCCCGAGTCTTAGGATTTTGTTTCGCGGTAGCTTCTTAGAAGAAGCCCCGGACACTTGTAAAAAAACATTTTGAAATGCAATGGAATTAGAAATTTTTCTAAGTCTCAAATTAAATGCAATGTTACCAGGGTTCCCGGGAGGTTACTCCCGGGCGAAGGTCTGTAAGAGGTTCCCCGGGGGCGAGGCCTTCGAGCCCCGGCAGGTGCCCCCCGGGGGAAGCCCAAGCCGCTTTGATCTTGCTAAGCCTCATCCCCGGGAAGCGCAGTGGGGACGCCGTCCGGGAGCCGATCCGGTTAAGGTGGCATCCGGAGTGGCACCTGGACAATTTTGACAATCATCGCGCCGAATTGTCCCCTCTGCGTCCGGGGTCTCGGATGATCACCCCTCTTCGGATACTCCCGTCGGCAGGCTACGAGTATTTGCCCGAGGATGTGCTCCGAGAAGCTCGGCGCCGCGTACGCGTATTGTACCGGGACCTGGCCCGGGAGCTAGCGGAGGGCCTCCGGGACTATTAGGCGTAGGAGCCTTAGGATGTAGTGAATCCCCGGGTTAGAGCCCGGGTTGTACCGTTTTGGGTGCCCACCGGAGGGGGAAGATGTCCTCCGGGTTGAATGATCAATAAAGCTGTGTTGTTGCTTTGTAAGTCTTCTCTTCATATTTTTCTTGGCTGGTCTGGACGATTTCTTTTGATAAGAATGAGCTAAGTTTGCTCGTGGATGGTGCGGTCGACACCCGCGGGTTCCTTAACCCCCTGCCCACAGCGGGCCGGAGGGTAGCTCCGCGCGTTGTGGGGTGACAAAGCCCCCGGGGTGAAGATGAAGACCTTTAACATTAGAATTTTTCCAAGTTAGAAAATTCTGAGATGAGGTTTTCGGGGAGGAGGCCAAGATGAAGGGCGACGATACCCAGGACATGCACTAGAGGCGATGTCCCCGGGCAAACGGCGGCGCCCGGGATCGGCATCGGAGGCCAGGTCCCGGGGGCCAAAAGGCGGCACCCGAGACCGGCACCGGAGGCCACGTCCCTGGGCGAATGGCGGCGCTCGAGACCGGAACCGGAGGCCGGGTCCCGGGGGCTAAAAGGCGGCGCCCGGGGTAGGCACTAGAGGCCACATCACCGGGCGAAAGGCGGCGCCCAGGACCGGCACCGGAGGCCAGGTCCAGGGGACCAAAAGGCGGCGCCCGGGGCAGGCACTGGAGGCCACGTCCCCGGGCGGAAGACGGCGCCCGGGACTGGCACCGCAGGCCAGGTCCCGGGGGCCAAAAGGGGGCGCCCGGGGCCGTCACCGGAGGCCACGTCCCCGGGCGAAAGGTGGTGCCCGGGACCGGCACCGGAGGCCAGGTCCCGGGGACCAAAAGGCGGCGCCCGGGACCGGCACCGGGGGCCAGGTCCCGGAGGCCAAAAGGCGGCGCCCGGGGCAGGCACCGGAGGCCGCGTCCCCGGGCGAAAGGCGGCGCTCGGGACCGGCACCGGAGGCCAGGTCCCGGGGACCAAAAGGCGGCGCCCGGGGCAGGCACTGGAGGCAACGTCCCCGGGCGAAAGGCGGGCAACGTACCTGGGCTTAGTCTCGTGGAGATTTCCCCCAAAACTATCTAAAGGCCCAGGGGGATGGTCATACTTGATCATTGTTCTCCTCCCCCCGGGAGGTCTCCTCCGTCGGAGGCGCTGTGTCCGCCCTGGGGGGCGCCGGAGCCGGGAACCGCACCACCATGATCTGGTCGTCGAAGCCCCCCGCGAGTTGCTCCTCCTCCCGCCGTAGCGGCTCGAAGAAGTCGGCGAATCCTCGGGGGATCCGGCCTCCGATCGCCTGGGCGCCGGTTCCCCGGAGTTCCACGAGTCCCGCAGCGGCTGCCTTCACTGGGATCGCCCAGCCCTGGGCCCGAGCATCAGCGGCCTCCGGGATCACGGAGACTTGCGCGTTGAGAAAACGCACAGCCTTCGCCAATGTCGCCGGCACCGCACCGGAGCCGCCCCCTGGGCCAAGGCTCAACCCGAGCCCCTCGTGGGCCGAACGGACGGAGCGGCCCGCCTCCACCACTGCCCTCGAGCTCCCGTAGGGCGTCCTCCTTCACCTGCGCCTCCGCCTCGCTCTGGAGCTGGTCATTGGCATTCTCCGAGGCGTGGAGTTGAGCCTGAACCCTTGCCAACTCCTCGAGCACCTTGTCCCGATCCTCGCAAAAGGCGGCGGCCTTCCCCTCCACCTCTTTCAGCGCCTTTTCAAAGTGCGCTGCTATGCCCCGGGCGAGGGCCACCCCCTATAAACGTGAAGGTTATTCGAAGCCAAAGAGTTAGTGAAATTCTCGAAAGAAAGCGGCCGGACGCCCTAGGAACGAACTTGGATGTGGAGCGACTGTAGCTCGCCGCACCGGTCGCCGAGCGTCCCCTGCGAGATGTACTCCTGCACCTTTCGGATCAGGGCCCCCGGCGGCCTCTTTCCCCTGCATGTGGGACCCAGGGGTCGGGAGAGGGGTCCTTGCCGGTAGCCTCAGCCCGAAGGCTTCCACTATCAAGTTCTGGGGAGGACCCTCCCCGATGACGCGCACGATGTGCTCGTGCTCGTCAGCGTAGTACCTCCCGAGGAGGTTCTTCGCCTTCTCTCGGGCAGCCGGATACGACCGGACTACAAATACGAGAACTGTTAGCGAAAATAACAAAAATCGAAGTGGGTTACCGGATACTTCGGCATGACAAATCCAGGAGCATAGGAAGCTCTCGGGATCGAGATTGAATTCCTGTGCATTCTCGTCTGGGACCACGCGGCGCCTCCCCATCGCGCGAAACCGCTCGTGGGTATATTGGAATCGCGGAACTCTCCACAGCCCATATGTAGGCTGCAAGGCTTTTTCACCAGGCCTTCGTGCGGTCGTCTGGCCGGATAAGTTCAAGCCAGGGGCTATTGAGAGGTTTGATGGCACCTAGAATCAGTCGGAGTTCCTTCAAATTTACATTACCACTATCCAAGAGACAGGTGGGGATGATCGCGTGATGGCCAACTATTTGCTGACTGTTCTCGAGGGCCCGGCAAGGAGCTGGCTCTTCAATCAGCCCGAGGATTCAATATATTACTGGGAAATGGTGTGCGATGTCATCCTCAACAATTTCCAAAATTGTTACAAAAAACCTGGGAAAGAAGACGATCTTCATCGTCTACGACAAACTTCCACGGAGACTCACCGACAGTTTGTCAAAAGGTTTGTCGGGATGAGAAATACCATCCCAAACATATTTGATAGCTCTGTTATCAGGGCATTTAAGCACGCTGTTCGATATCGGAGCTTTACGAAAGATTTTCTTATCAACCTCCCTCGATCAGTCGCCGATCTCTTTGATATGGTTGATCACTATTCAGACGTGGCTGAGGCCGTTGAATGGAATAGGATGGTCGATAAAGGAAACCTATCACCCCAACCAGGTCTCAAGGATCTGAAAAAAGAGGATGCGGGCAAGAAGCCGAAGTCTTCATCAGGCGGAAAGTCAAAGAAAACCAAAAAGAATCGAACCGGACAGTACCGGGAGCTCGCAGTCATGGAAAAGCCACCGCCGGCAAAAGGTAATAAATTTTCATTTAAGAATAAAATTGCCTCTGGTGGTCGCAATTCCGACCAGCCAGAAAAATTGACTAACTCACAGGAAGGCAAGAAATGTTGTCCGATCCACAATTCTTCGGGACACGATCTCAAAAATTGCCAGAGCTGTTGAAGCAACTAGATGACTTCTACCAGGGAATTGGGCCAATGCCAACTTTGCCATCGAAAGAGCAGACTTGCGGGCTTAGAGACAGTTCCTCCTTTTTTGTACATCATAATTATGTTAATGTCATTTTTGGAGGTTCCTCGTTTTTTGTTTCTAAACGACAGTTTAAAGCATTTCATCGAGAAGTTAACCAAGCAGAAGCTCCCCTTGGTGAACCACAATACCCCCGTTGGTCGGACACCCCTTTGACGTTTGATCGTTCTGATTGTCCCATTGGGCTTACTCCACCACTGAGATTACCTCTGGTCATTACTCCAAGAATCAGTAATGTTAGAGTGGAAAGGGTCCTGATGGATGGAGGCAGTTCCTTGGACCTTTTACTGGTCAAGGCATTGGACGAGATGCAAATCCGTCATTCAAAAATCAAACCCATAATCCGTCCTTTTTATGGGATAATTCCTGGTCCCTCGATGATGCCAATGGGACAGGTGGTGCTCCCTGTCCTGCTGGGTGAACTGGATAATTTCGGAACAGAGTTAGTTACTTTCGATGTAATTGATTGCGATTCAGCTTATAACATGATTTTTGGCAGGCCAACTCTCGCTAAATTTATGATGGCGACACACTACGCCTATCAGTACAGCAAGTTACCTGGCCCCAAAGGCGTGATCTCGGTCCGAGTAGCCGTAACGTGGCATTTACTTGCTATCGGTTATCACTGGAATTCGTGGATCAACTTCCCCTTCGGGATGTCAAAGTTACCACCATGGGTGCTGATACAATCAAGGTCGCCCCTCGACCAAAGGAAAAACTAAAACTGGTTCCATTATGCCCAGATGATCCATCTAGAACAATTCGGATTGGGTCAGTCCTGGATGACAAATAGGAACTCGAGCTCGTTACCTTCCTCTGGGCTAATGCAGATGTGTTTGCGTGGAAATCATCTGACATGCCCGGTGTCCCAAGGAAGATAATTGAGCACAGGTTAGCAATTCAACCTGGACAGCGACCAATAAAGCAGAAGCTTAGGCGCTTTGCTGTTGATCGGCAAGAAGCTATCCACATGGAGTTCGATAAACTCCAAGCAGCTGGGTTTATTCGAGAAGTCGAACATCCGGAGTGGCTTGCAAATCCGGTCATGGTCCGTAAGTCAAATGGTAAGTGGTGCATGTGCGTCGATTACACCAGCCTAAACGGTGCCTGCCCAAAGGATGATTTTCGCCTTCCCCGCATTGATCAGTTGGTTGATTCTACTGCGGTTGCGAACTGATGAGTTTTCTGGATGCTTACTCAGGATATCATCAAATTAGCATGGTAGAAGAAGATGAAGAGAAGACTGCCTTCATCACACCATTTGGCATCTACTGCTACGTCAGAATGCCATTTGGTCTCAAGAACGCTGGTTCCACATACCAGTGCTTGATGCAAAAGACCTTTTCTTCCTAGATGGGGCGTATTCTTGAATCTTACGTAGATGACTTGGTTGTAAAACGCTTAAAAAGCTTGACTCATTTAGATGATCTTGCTGGGACCTTTTGTAATTTAAATCGATTCGGAATAAAATTAAAAGCGGAAAAGTGTTCTTTCGGGGTTTCATCTGGTAAACTGTTAGGTTTTCTCATTTGTTCTAGAGGGATAGAGGTTAATCCCGAGAAAATCAGGGCCATCGAGCAAATGAGGTCTCCTTCGACCATGAAGGAAGTCCAGTGCCTAGCAGGTCGCATGGCGGCTTTAAGTCGATTCATATCACGACTGGGTGAAAGGGGATTACCTTTCTTCAAAGCTCTCCGCAAGCACCATGGTTTTGCCTGGTCGGATGAAGCCGAGAAAGCATTCCAAGAGGTTAAAGCATACTTATCTAGTCCACTGGTGCTGGTTTCCCCAGTTGCAGGGGAACAGCTACTTCTTTATTTGGCGGCCACACCTCATGCGGTCAGCGCCGTCCTAATCGCGGTAGGAGGTGTGCAACGACTCGTCTATTACGTAAGCGAGGTACTTCATGGTCCTAAGGAGTGTTACCCTGAAGTCTAGAAGATACTTTAAGCGCTACTAATGGCCTCCTGCAAATTACAACCACTACTACAGAAATGCTTTTCACTATCGGTTAAAAATCCACTCTACTATCGGTTCTCCTACCGATAGTGGTCGGCACGATAGTAGAGGAGCAGAACACTTCTATCGGTTCAAAAACCGTTAGTAAAACACCTACATTCCCAACGTTCACTAATCGCTATCGACTATTTCTTCTATCGGCTCAAATTTAAACCGATAGTATTATATACATTTTTTCTATCGGCTCGTATATAAACCGATAGTATTGTTTAGGCTTTTTCTATCGGCTAGGATATAAATCGATAGTAATGTTAATGTTTTTTTCTATCGGGTATTATCTAAACAGATAGTATTTTCTGGACACAGTTAGTACGGGAAACTTTATTCTATCGGTTATATTATATAACCGATAGTATTCTATAGACACGTTTAGTACTGAAAACTTTATTCTATCGGTTGTTGTATATGAACCGATAGCACTGATATATTTATTCTATCGGTTGTAGTATATAACCGATAGTAATTTGTAGACACGTTTAGTACTGAAAACTTTATTCTATCGGTTGTTGCATATGAACCGATAGTAATGTAATATTTATTCTATCGGTTGTGGTATATAACCGATAGTAATATTAGTTTTTCCTATCGGTTATGTACTGGCACGGTTAGTACTGGAATCATGCACATATACATACAGCTATACAGAGATACATTGGATCATTCACAAATACACCAATATTTAAAAATATTCAGCAATATTCACATATTGATCAATTTGTTCACAAATACACTAATTCAGCAATATTCACATATTCACATATTGTTCACAAATTGGACAGATTGAATTTATGCACATATTGATCGAGTTTATTCACAAATACATCAATGAATCTATTCACATATTGAGTTTATTCACAAATACAACAATCAACACATTCAATATATATTCACAAATACAGCAATCAACACAAGTCAGTTACTATCGATCATTGATAGCCACTTCTTCCATGACATATTGAGCCCAAATTGTTCGCAGCTCCTTCAATTGAGGCAACTCATATTGCGCTTTCAACATGGCGCTCTGCATATATGCGTGTATGAAGTTAGGATCGTACGTCACATCCAATTAAAGTTCGACTTTGAGTCAGGAAAAATGGTTACCTTAGGGAATTGGGCAAAGTTTCTCCTGATCAGGTCATACATGAATCTCATGACATAGAAGCCACATTCCCATGATTGTGGCTGCTGATGGCACTGGAAAAATTGCATATGCAAAGACATAAACCCACATTAACTCGAAAGAACTAATTAAGCTTAAATTAAAAGACTCATCATGAGTACTTCCATCCGTATTAATTACCTCATATTCTTTCCAAGAAATTGTTGTGCCCTTCGACGCGTCATGCCTCCCTCCAGCACTAGCATAATTTTTGAAAGCCCTGTATTTAATTTAGCATTGCCGATTAATATGTTATCATTAATTAGCTAGTCAGAGAAAAATTTAAGACAACTATGTTACTTACGCGTCTATGTGCCATGTGAGGGTGAAAACATGCGCCACCTTGTCGCTCATTGAATCGAGGTAATAGACCTCATTCATCCATGGGCAAATGACGGCGAGGACCCAGTGGCCCCTACATTGCATATATAAGCGAACCGTTTCATACATATGTTAGGCGTAACATACAAGAATGAGTTAAATTAGTAGGAAATGCACTAACCTTTGGTGGTACGGTGCAAGGATGAACTCTCAGTCCTGCTGCGCTAGTAGTGCCCTTGATATATATTCCTCCGCATGTGCTTGGTCGTGCTCTAGCATCGTGAGGCTTATTTTCTCTGGGTCGAGGAAACCCACCTTGTCACATGCCCTCATCGACGCCAGCCTATACATGCACCTGGATGCAAAGTAGACATTAGTAAGTAGTGCATACAAAAAGTGATTAGATTTATGAAACGAACTGTGATAACTTCAGACAACAGCAAACTCACAGGACTCCAGTCCGTATGATGGATATACCAAGCTCCCGCCAGTTGAGGAGGTCGAACAAATCCTCGTGGGCCACCGATATGCTCCCGGGCTCACGGTGAAAATGGGCTGGCCTGAAGTGAACCAAGAAGTTGATGTGGCGCCTAGACCGGGTCAGGTACTACTCGTGGAGACTTCTGGTTATTTGATCCATATTGCGCAGAAGGTACTCCGACACGAGTGGGGACCCGTTCTTGAACGTACCCGGCTGGCTTTGTTTGGCCTTGCCCTTGCCTTTGGGCGGGGAGCGAGTGTATACCTTCGAAGGTTGGGGTGTGGTGCCGTCGGCTTCATTTGATGGCAAAGGGTTTTGAGGCCGTCGGAGGAGGCATGGGGGCCGAAGGAGTTCTCTCATGCGTTGTGGCGGGGGTGGTGTCCTCAGGAAGTGTGCTGGTATCCATCGTCCACTTTAAGTACAAACGCTTAAATTAGATTTTGTAAATTGAGTATATTAACTGAGTTGTAAGCTAGAATGGCTAGGGTTTACCTCCTGTAGTCTAACACCCTTCTTGGGCCACTGTATGTACAAGCCCAATGCCTCGCCAATTGTCCGCATTTCGTCCGCTGGGACGGGCAACGGAAAAGAGCTGTAGCCCGGGAGGGCCATGTCCACCTGTACCTTTGCGAATCCAGGCTCCAGAGGTACGCAGTGGATCCGGACATCCTCCCAAGACTGGTATACGACCCCGTTTGCAACCGCAACAGGTTTGTCGCCTATGTTGATCAATAGGCTACAGCTCTCCGGCTTCTGCAATTTGCAACAATTATAACAGGTTAGCGAAACAATTCTAACGTAACGGGAGTGGCATCAGCCGAACTGCATATATAGCTCAAGAGTTGCAATACCTCGATCAGGTCCACCGGATCCACATGAACCTTCGAGCCAACACTACTCGGCCTGGCAGCGTCGACCTCGGCAGCTGGATCTAAACCCTTGGACTGCACAACTCGACTGAGGCGTTCATACTTCTCGTTCATTTGAGAGAACATGTCCGCGAATTGTGCAGTCACATCTGCCCGTATCTTCTGAGATAGCTCCACTTCCCTTTCCTTCCAGCTGCCAGCCTTCTTCGCCTTTTGCCCGGGCTCCGAGAAGCCTTCCTTCCATGGCACCACAGCCCCCACGGTTCGCGTCCGCCCTGGATGCTCCTTGTTCCCTAGAGCTCGGGTAAGGATGTCGTTCTCCCTATGGGGACTGAACAATCCCTCGGTCGCCTCCTTCGAGCAAGAGATCTATTACATTGAAAGCTCTCCATTGTGAGGAAGAAATATATACAAACTTGTGCACACACTAGTGATCATAGTTAGCCAACTTACGAGTCGCTGCACGACCTCGACGTCCATGGGGTTTGGGAACGCCACAGTCCCCGTGGCCGACACGGTCCCTCTGGCCAGCCACCAGCGCTTGCATCGTTGATCGCGGATCTCAGTGAGTGGTAGGTCAGGGGAGTTGACGAAATGCGATGCCTCGTCTTCAGCCTTCTTCCACTGCTCCTCCTTCCCCGCATAGCCGCCAGAGCCGAGCCGGTGTGGGTGGTCGTTTCTCCTCTGGATTGCCCTGTTCTTCTCGCTGAGGGCCTTCGTACCAGAAACAAGAAAATTAATGCACCACTGCTTACTGCATACAATGGTGTAACCAAGCAAAGGAACCATTCATACCTTGAACTCAGGAGTCCCCTTCTGTTGGGCGAATTGCTCCCATACCTCCTCCGTTATGAAGGGGTACTTCTCGCATGGAGATTCCCCTTTAGCGAGGAAGGTACTGACGAGGACGCTCTTGAAGGTTTTCCACGTGTTGTTCATGTCCTTCAAGCAAGCTATCTTGGGACCATCGTCCGGGATGTTCCACTTGGCCTGTTTCAAATGGTGCATATAAGTAGGACTTACCTAATCTCTAGGATAAACCAAGGGAATGTGATTACTCAAGAGTTCAGTGATTTTGATTAATTTTACCTTCACTTCCGCCCACAGCCTATCCCTCTCGTCGGCCTTGACGTCCTTCCAGCTCTGGACGGTGATCTTCACCCTTTCCTTCGCCAACAAGCCAACATAGGCAGCATAGTGCCCGGTGTTCTTCCCGATCGGTCTCGCGAACTGGTTGAACTCACAGGAAAGATCCGCGCGTTTGGCCAAACGACCCAACATCGTCGCGCCTCGCGCTTTCCTCTTGCGCTGGGACGAGGCAGCGCCATCTACGTTCGCCCTCGCCGAATCACTAGTATCAGCCGAGGAAGATGCCGACATGGCTTTACCTAAAATACCATGAACAAACCATCCAATTGATATGAACAAAGGTACATGACAAAGTTCATAACTAAAATTGTTGTGCTAATCTCTCTGCATGAAAATAAAGTCTGTTAAAATTTAAATGAACCTAAATTTGAGATGAACATTAGAAAATGGGAAGTAATTCACAGAAAATTCAGATGAGCAGTGCAAACTAACACATACTCTATTTCCTATCGGTTTTGAAAGGAAAACCGATAGTACTAAGGTTTGTATTCAGGAAAATTTAAAAGATTAGCAGTGCAAACTACGCTAATCTCTCTGCAGGAAAATAAAGTCTGTTAAAATTTAAATGAACCTAAATTTGAGATGAACATTAGAAAATGGGAAGTAATTCACAGAATATTCAGATGAGCAGTGCAAACTAACACATACTCTATTTCCTATCGGTTTTGAAAGGAAAACCGATAGTACTAAGGTCTGTATTCAGGAAAATTTAAAAGATTAGCAGTGCAAACTATACTAATCTCTCTGCTGGAAAATAAAGTTTGTTAAAATTGAAATGAACCTAAATTTGAGATGAACATTAGAAAATGGGAAGTAATTCACAGAAAATTCAAATTAGCAGTGCAAACTATGATGGCACTACTATTTCCTATCGGTTTTCCAAGTCAAACAGATAGTAATCAAGTCTGAATTAGGTAAAATTTCCAAAATTGCTCAGCAGGAACATAAAGTAATTGCTTAGCAGGAACATAAGGTATGTTAAAATGTAAATGAACCAAAATTTCAGATGAAAATTAGAAAATGGGAAATAATTAACAGAAAATTCAGTTTAAGGTATTTACTATCGGTTCTGAATAAGAAACCGATAGTGAACAACACTGTATGACAAATTGCTAGTGATTTTCATCAATTCTGTCATTCTCATAGCTATCAAGTTTGTAGTTCATGAATTTTACTCTAGGTTTATATTTGTAATCCATTGAACGGGATATGAACCATTGCATACAAAATTAAGCAATACACGCGAGCGATTTGGTCAAGAACACTTACAGTCGATCGTGGAGTGGCCGGAGGCGGTGGCGCAATGCAATGCCGGAGGCGGTGGAGAACCTGTGGCGCAGAGGAGCGAAGAAGCGAACGTCGGCGAATCTAGGGTTTTCCGCGCGAGTATTTGGAAATTGGAATGTGATCAGTTGCACTGGAGGGAAAATTGTGCAAGGTTATAACCTAATAAATGAATATTTACTATCGGTTCATCACCACAAAACCGATAGTGAAAACATATAAGTTAGGGTTTTCATAACACAGTGTAAATCACTATCGGTTGTGAACAGTAAACTGATAGTAAACTAAGAACAGGGGCTCATAACATAGTGTAAATCACTATCGGTTGTGAACAGTAAACCGATAGTAAACTAAGAACAGGGGCTCATAACACAGTGTAAATCACTATAGGTTGTGAACGATAAACCGATAGTATAGTTTAATTTCATATCGGTTTCACAGTTATAACCGATAGTAAAATACAATGTTATTGACCCTAAAGGATTTCCCTTAGAAGAATTACAGAGGATCTCAGTACATCATTTTGTATTGTATTTTACTATCGGTTATGACAATAAACCGATAGTATATGTTAATTTCATATCGGTTTGGAGGTTGAAACCGATAGTATAATACTGTTAAATTGATCTAAAGGTATTTCCTGAGAACAATTACAGATGGGTCTCAGTACATCATTTTGCACTTGTAAAGACACCTGAAACCCCATGCAAATGGCTTGCAATAATTTTGAAATAAATTAACAGTAAAGACCAATCATGGAATGAAAATTTGCAGTTTTCATATATATTTGTGAAAAGAATCAATTATTGCTCAAATCAAGTATATACTCCAATTGAAATGAAAATTTGCAGAAATGATTGTCAATGCATCACGTATGTTTTCCCAAAGAATTTTTAAAAAATGATTTGAAGAATTCTTCGATCCAAGTAATATACGTCACTTACATATTGCAAATTAGTCAAGAATGGTTGTCCACCCATAATCCTTCTTCGTGGTCGTCTCGCAGGTAACTTGTTTCGTCAATATCTTCGGTAGGGACAGATTGAAGGATTCCATCTAAAAATGGAGGTAGTTCGTCGAACTGATCGTACTCTTCTTCATCCACAACGTCTTCGACCCCAACAATACGTCTCTTACTGTGAAGGACAACGTGCAACTTTGGGTTGGCCGGGTCAACGATGTAGAACACCTGTGTGGCTTGCTCAGCAAGTATAAATAGATCATCTTTGTGTGCGACTCTACTGAGGTCGACGGGAGTAAACCCATAATTGTCGACTTTAACACCTCGAGGGATTTCGACCCATTGGCATTGAAACAGAGGAATCTTAAGTAATGCATAATTGAGCTCCCATATTTCCTCAATAACACCGTAATATGAGTCGAGTGCCCTTACTGCCCTGGCATCCTCTGAAATAGCAAGTAGTGTCACTCCACTACATTGCATAGTACTCTTCTCGTCCTGAGTTCTTGTGTAAAATGAATAGCCGTTGATGTCATACCCCTGCCAAGTCCCTACAGTAAATCTAGGCCCTCTGGCCAACCATGTAACATCTTCATCTACGTCGCCCTCAGAAGCTTGCAGGACTCTATTTTCGATCCACCCAGCAAACTTCCTATTATGTTCTCTGGTGACCCAAATCTCTGGCTTCGAGGGATTCTGTTTCTGTAACATTTCCTTGTGCTCGTGTATGTATGGCTCCACCCCCGTCATGTGCTGTAAGACCCAAAAATGGGCTTTTGCATACAGATCACTAGAGGGGACGACTGCTTTAAATCCAATCGTTCCAATGCCCTGAAGCCTGCCCTCATGCCGGGACGTAGGAACGCCAATTGGGTCAACCCCGGCCATATAGTTGGTGCAAAATTCGATCACCTCCTCGGCGGCATAACCTTCAATGATACTGCCCTCAGGCCGATGTCGATTCCTTACATATCCCTTCAAGATACCCATAAATCTCTCAAATGGATACATGTAGCGCAGGAACACAGGTCCACAAAACTTAATTTCTCTGACAAGGTGAACAATTAGATGGACCATAACATCAAAAAAGGATGGAGGGAAATACATCTCCAGCTGACAAAGAGTGGTAGTCACATCGCATTGCAAATCGTCCAGTCCATCCATATCAATTACCTGCAAGGACACAGTTGCAGCAAATATTCAGATCCAAAAAATCCGACAAGTTCCACGAATGGAGCTAATTAACTTGCTAGGAGTACATGACAAGTTCCACGAATGCCTCTGATAGCAATGGGAACCATTTGTGACATCAGTACATGACAATCATGGGACTTCATACCAACCAGTTTCAAGTCTTTCATGGACACAAGTTTTTTCAAGTTCGCAGAATACCCGCATGGAACTTTGACACCATGTAGGCACTGACAGAGTTCTGTTTTTTCTCTTTTTGACAAAGTATAGCAGGGCGGGGGGAGGTATGTCCGCTTTCCCTTCTCCAACGGTGCAAGCTCAGTCCTTATGCTCATGTCAAGCATGTCACGGCGAACGTTGATGCCATCTTTCGTCTTTCCTGGAATGTTCAACAACAAACCAATCAAACTGTCACAAACATTTTTCTCTACGTGCCTGACATCAATGCAATGTCGAACTTGTAAGTGCTCCCAATATGGCAGATCCCAAAGAATCGATCTCTTCTTCCAAACATTTTTTCCTGGAGGTTTAGAACATTTACTGAACTCAACTTTGATGTCCTTCATGCGCAAGTAAAGCTCCTTACCAGTCACAAACACTGGGGCTGATCCTTTCTCAGGCTTCCCATTGAATGACTTCCTCTTCTTACGGTAGGCGTGATGCATCGGAAGGAATCTGCGGTGACCCATGTACACTGTTTTTCTGCAGTTCGATAACCACATGCTTTCAGTTTCATCCAGGCAAATAGGACAAGCCTTGACTCCTTTCGTACTATACCCCGACAAATTTCCATAGGCCGGGAAATCATTTATGGTGCAAAATATCATGGCCCGCAACATGAAATTCTCTCGCTTATGTGCATCCCACACCCGCACCCCTTCGCTCCACAATTTATGTAAGTCCTCGACTAACGGTGATAGAAACACCTCAATATCATTCCCGGGTTGTCTGGGTCCTAAAATTAGTAACGACATCATGATGTACTTGCGCTTCATACATAACCAAGGAGGAAGATTGTAGATGCATAAAAGAACCGGCCAAATGCTATGTCGACTGCTCATATTTCCGTGTGGATTCATACCATCCGTACTCAGCCCAAACCTTATATTCCTCACTTCGCCGCCAAACTCACCGAATGTTCTGTTAATGTTTCTCCATTGAATGGAATCAGCTGGATGTCTTAGTTTTCCGTCTTGTTTCCGACCTTCAACATGCCAATGCAAGTACTTCGCATCTTTCGGATTTGCAAACAGCCGTTTCAATCTGGGAATCACAGGCAAATACCACACAGTTTTGGCCAGAGGCCCTTTCTTTACCTCATCACATCCATTGTGATAAATTCTATCCCCATGCTTATACCGCGATGCACCGCATCTTGGACAAACATGCAAATCCTTGTACTCGTTACGGTACAGAACACAATCATTTGGGCATGCATGTATTCTTTCGATTTCTATTCCCAACGGACACAATAGTTTTTTGGCCTGGTAAACCGATCTTGACAACTCATTTCCCTCTGGAAGCATGTCCGCTAACAGATCCAATAGCGCCGTGAAACTCTTATCGCTCCAACCGTTGCTTGCCTTCAAGTTATATAATCTCAACACAGAAGACAACTTTGTAAATGTTTCACATCCGGGGAACAAAGGCTTCTCAGAATCAACAATTAATTTCTGAAATTTAGCTAAATCGTTTTCGCTGTAGTCCTCTTCTACATCACGTAACATTTCATCTAAATTGTCGTCATCTACATGGACTTCCGAATGAACATTATCAATGTTTTGATCATGATCATCATTATTGCAATCCACTTCCGGGTGCTGCTGAGTGGTAGCGGTAGTGCTCGTTTCCTCAAGATCTTCACCATGCCATATCCAACGGGTATAGCGTGCGTTAAAACCACGACAAATCAAATGACTCCTAATCTGATCAGAGTTGCCGAGCCTTTTTAAGTTCATACAATCTATACAAGGACAATGTATATCTTTCTCTCCCTTCTTCGCCTTTTCTTGCTCAGCAAATTTAATAAATCCATTCACACCCTCCAAATACTCAACAGTAGTACGTTTTATTCCATACATCCAATATTCTCGGTCCATCTACAATTATTTCACAAAATTGACAAATTCAAATAAATAATTAATGACTCAGGGCATGCATATATGAATGAAACATAATTAGCTAGGCCATATGTGTGTACATGAGCTGCTTAATTAAATTAAATGGATTTGTATATATGAAACCCTAATTAACTTGATGCATGCATTAATTGGAAGAGCCAGCTAGCTAGCTGCTTAAATTCAGCAAGCTATAGCTAGCTAGCCAACCCAGCCTTCTAGCTAGTTTGGAGATACATGTATCTAATTTAATGAATTGCAAGTAGAGAGAGAGAGAGGGAGAGTGTGAAAGAGTGATCAGAGAGAGAGAGAGAGAGGTGATGAGAAGATGACAATACCGAGGGGGATGGAAATATGATCAACCTCTCAGCTAGCTTCTCCAGATCACTCTAGCTTGGAGTCGTGCGGGCTGAAATGATTCCAACATGCAGAGCGCAGAGCAGGGGTCGACCTAATTAAGTTGTCCAATTTTACTATCGGTTCAAAAACACAAACCGATAGTAAAATAAGGTCCTCACTCTCATAACCATTAGTGTATATGAAGTCATTTTACTATCGGTTTGTTTTATATAACCGATAGTACTATTTCATATATTGTATCGGTTAGTACAGTAATAACCAATAGTAAAAAGTCAGTAATTTCACTATCAGTTACCCGAGAAAAACCGATAGTACTATTCAATATATTATATCGGTTAATACAGTACGAACCGATAGTATAAAGTGAGTAATTTTACTATCAGTTAAAAATGGAAAACCGAGAGTATTGTTTTAATATATTATATCGGTTGGTACAGTAATAACTGATAGTATAAAGTGCGCAATTTTACTATCAGTTAAAATTGGAAAACCGATAGTACTGTTTTAATATATTATATCGGTTGGTACAGTAATAACTGATAGTATAAAGTGCGCAATTTTACTATCAGTTAAAAATGGAAAACCGATAGTACTATTTAATATATTATATCGGTTTGTACAATAATAACCGATAGTATAAAGTGCGCAATTTTACTATCAGTTACAAAAGAAAAACCGATAGTACTATTTAATATATTATATTGGTTTGTACAGTAATGACCGATAGTAAAAAGTATTTGCATTTCACTAACGTTGGACTAGTGTGTAACCGATAGTAAAATGATGGTTTTCCGCCGCAGTCTTCCTATTCTATCGGATTTTTCCTAGATTGCTTATAACCGTTAGAAAATAAGGGTTAGTGGAATGCACTTCTGTAGTAGTGAACGTTACTTTCAGGCACATAAAATTACATGCCCTCGTCCTTCCCCTTGGGAGATATAATCCGAAACCCAGAGAAATCTGGTCGAATTGCGAAGTGGACTGTGGAACTTGGAGCGTTTGACATCCATTTCAGCTCTCGCACTGTAGTCCAGTCTCAGATCCTTGCAGATTTTGTGGTCGAATGGACTAACCCTGACCCTCCAATGTGAGAATCCGAAGATTTGTCATACATCGACCATTAGATGATGTATTTTGACGGTTCTCGAAGTTTCCAACACTCGGGAGCTGGAGTTGTTTTAGTCATGCCTCAAGGAGACCAACTCAAGTATGTCATTCAATTACATTTTGTTGCTACAAACAACGCAGCAGAGTATGAAGGTCTTCTTGCAGGGCTCCAGGCAGCAAAATTCCTCGGGGTCCGTTGATTAGTGGTGAGGGGAGACTCACAGCTAGTCATAAACTAGGTAAATAAGGAGTACAGCACCTCCGATGAGACAATGGCTCATTACCTCGGGAAAGTGAGGAGATTGGAAAAACACTTCAGTCATTTCAAAGTCCAATACATCCAGCGAAAGGACAATATTCTCACAGACCAATTATCCAAAATTGGGTCCTCACGTACATCTACTCCGGCAGGGGTGTTTGTTGAACACTTTGAGTATCCTTCGATCATGACTACAGTTGAAGATGACCAGGTAACAGTCTTTGTTACCAACCTCGGACAAGAAGTGGATTGGACTCATCCATTGAGGGTCTATCTCGAACATGGGACCTTGCCCAAGGACGAAATCGATAGCGATCGGTTAGTTCGGAAAGCATGCCTATACAGACTTATAGAAGGAGTTCCGTATAGGAAGGGTTCTGAAGGAGTATTCATGCGTTGTATTACTCAAGAAGAAGGTAAGTCCCTCTTGAAAGAAATACATGACGGTGTGTGTGGTGCGCACGCGTCATTTCGTACACTGGTCGGAAAAGCTTTTCAACAGGGCTTTTTCTGGCCTTCGGCACTCGATGACGCCAAGAATTTGGTCAAGACATGCCCCCAATGTCAATTTCATACCAGATAGGTTCATCAGCCCGCATATGCCCTGCAAACTATCCCATTAGCGTGGCCCTTCGCGGTCTGGGGATGGAAATTGTATGACCTATGCCACAGGCCGATAATGGTTACAAATTCTTGTTCGTAGCCATTGACACGTTCACAAAATGGATTGAGGCTGAGCCAGTTCGGAATGTCACCGCTGCTGCGGCACAAAAGTTCTTTCATAAGAACATCGTTTCTCGATTTGGTGTTCCAAGTCGTCTCATTACTAACAACGGTTCCCAATTCGTTAGTGGTCTCTTTCTGGACTATTGCGATAATATTGGAACCAAGGTGTGCTTTACTTCTGTAGCTCATCCACAGAGCAATGGTGCTGTCGAATGCGTCAATGGGCTAATATTACAAGGCATCAAGAAACATGTTTTCGATCGCCTTAAGATGCGCTCGGGGGCTTGGGTGGATGAACTCTACTCCGTTCTATGGGCACTGCGCACTACCTGTAGTCAGGCCACTGGTGAGACACCTTTTCGATTGGTGTACGACGCTGAGGAGGTATTACCTATGGAAATCCGTATTGGTTCTGTTCGAACAGATCAATTCGACTAGATTGATCAGATCGAACAACGTACCCAGGATTTAACCATTCTCGAAGAAAAACGTGATCGAGTGTTGGTACAGTTAGTGGTATATTTGCAGGCTTTGCAAAAATATCACAACAGAAGTGTGCGGCCATGTAGTCTTCACGTGGGTGATCTGGTTTTACGAAAAATAAAAAACCAGTCTAACCGCAATAAGTTCTCTCCTTAGTGGGAAGGCCCTTATGTTGTCGTTTCAGTACCGTGACCAGGATCAGCCCGGTTAGCAATGGAGGATGGTAGAATCTTATCCAATACATGAAACATTGATCAACTGCGCAAGTTTTACGTGTAAGTTTCCCAATCTTTTTTCTTGTTCAATTAGCATTGTTTAACAAAAAACTTCTTGAGTACTCTTCTTCGCTTCATGTTATGTCCGTTTTATTTATTTGCCATACCTGTACCGGGCCTGGCTTGGGGGCTGATCGCCAATGATCATCTTGTTACAAATATCTTAACCGAATTCATTGGCCGATCTCGTGGTCGCATCCAGCAGAGACATCCCTCAATAAGCCGCTCCTCAATGCACACGGGACTTACTGGCATGTTCCTAATCATTTGAGTGGCTGCCAGTTCGTAATAAGGTCGGATGTTGTATTGAGGTCAGTAACGGTTCGGTCGAATGATTATATCTAGGTTAAAGCATTTTCCAAAGTGTTCATCATGCCATATATTTTTCCAGAAATTATAATACTAAATCTTCAGTATTTGTGATTTCTGGAAGGGGCTAAGCGGATATGATCATGCTATGAAACGAAGAAAGTATCTCTCTTTTCCAAAAATTTAAGGCACGCATTCGCTTGTTATAAATGTAAATTTACAGGTATAGTTACTAAGAGAGATCATTACAAAAAAATCAAATAGGACTAGCTCTTTCAGTAGATCTTCAACTAGAGGATTGACTTCTTCAGAGATGGCTTTAAATCAATCACTCTTGATCTCTGCATCTCCTACCACCGGCTTCAAATTCAAATTTGAGCCGTGGTGGAATCGTAATCTGCAGAGAATGGCAGAGGCTACAGATATGACATTTGACCTTAGCGCCTCTTCCTGCCATTTGGTATCTTCAGGAAGATACTCGAGGAGTGATTCGGCTTGGGCCGCAACCAGTGTGGCTAACTTGCTAAGGCTTGGATTGTCCTTTTGCGACTTGATCACATCTGTTTTTAGCAGAGTGGCCACCATCTTCAGCTATTCGAAGATGTCTGATTGAGTACCGCTGCAGGAGGAAATTGTTTTGTTCAGTCCCTTATTTTCTATGCGGGCAGTATCAATTTTTGAGCTTTGCAACTGGATGGTCATTTGAAGGTTTCTGTTCTCTTCTGAAAGATGGCTTATTTGATCCTCTTGTGCTGAACAAATACAGTAAACATTTACTATAAGTAAAGCTCATATGATGTGAAGCTTTCTTCTGGTCAGGAGTGTACATACAAGCAAGCTTTGACTGAGCGTCGTGAAGTTCCTTCTCCAAAGAAGAATATCTTGCAGCTGCAGTTTCTTCTTGATTCTCTCAATCAGCCATGCTCTTGTACAGAAAGGCATTTTCTCTGTATCAAGAAGGACAACCAGTTACGCATAAATACGGATTCAAGTTGACATGAATAAAGAGCACTATACTTACTGTTCTAGCTGGCTGATCCTTCGTTGTGCGACCTCAATATGCTTGGCCATAGCTGTTGACTTGGTCGCCACCTGGGGTCAAGTCCTGGAACACGATAAGGAATTTGCTCTTGAGACTTGAATGTTCTGGAATTTTTTATGGGTTGGAAAATAAAAATTGTTCATACCTCTATGTTATCGCTGATTGAGTCGCTCTCAACATCAGCATTAGGTCTAACTTCGGGACTTGTTGTGTCCGCGGTAGGGGCAATAGATGACTTTTCCTATTGTTCCCCCTCTATGACCGGGACTTCGGTTTCCGTCCCCCGGGAACGGATTTCCTCTGCCATCCATCCACAATGACCCGAAGAAACTCTTCGGCCACGGGAATCGGGCTTGGCTCTCCCGCGACCTCAGTAGTGGGTGTACTATGGCTTGTCGAGGTCGCCGGGGTACTGGGTGCAGCATCCCTGCGCCAACAAACAGACACATTTAAAGGTGAAGAAACCTCTGGTCGGTCATATTTAGATGACGATTGGAAAAGTTCTCACTTTATCCGAAACCCCACCCACGGTCTGGGTTTCGATGATGTGCTCCGGAGGGATAAGAGCTTGATGGCTGCTCTCGGGGAAGAGTCTTCGTCCGTCCTCATTTTCCTTCTCTTAAAGAGGATGGTAACCTCTTCTCCCTGTATGAATGACGAAGATTGACACCCGAGTCAGTTCAAATAAATGTACTGTTGGCTCGAGACAGATTCGAGTCAGACACGTGCCCGGCGGTGTGAACTCAAGTCATTCTGAGAAACATCTGCCTAAGGTCACAGGCTTTGCACGATCAGGTTGCAAGCCTCGTGCGATCAGATCATAGGCTTTGCGCGGTCAGAAGTTCGTATGTTATACGCGAACAGAATGTCGAAGATGTTGCGCGGTCAGCCAACATCCCGTGGTCAGAATATTCTCGACCAAGATATTTGGAATTTATCTGACCGGTTATCCCTATAATAGGAATATTCCAAGTATCCCGAAGATTCCTCACGTAGAAGACTAACCGCCAGGAGGTTAATACATGCAGTTATTTCACAAGTAACACGTGCTTAACCTACTTGGAAGTTAGGAGCGGTTCAATAAACCGGACCCCACCATCTAAACAACTGTTTGATGTAGTTGTTCATGGCACCCTTTCGACCAGTATAAAAGGGTGGCGAAGTACATCAAATAGGGGGATCCGATCCATTTGGAAGAACAAGACTTCTGATGCACTTGAGATTCAATTCATCTCAACCACTAAAAACAGCCAAGTCTACGGCATAAATTAGATAGTTCTTACAAGCCTTCCTGGCTTTGTTTTGTACATTTACATAGGAAAAACCTTTCGCTTGTGAAGGGGTTTTTCTGCTATTTCTGTAACCTTTTATCACCTATAGTGAAATCCTAACAGGACGTAGGGCTATTACTCCCACCATCGAGGGCCCGAACCTGTATAAATCTCTCTGTGCTCCTGTTCACCATTGTTCTACATACCTTCCCGGAGGGTCATCTTGAAAGGTCTCACCATTACAAATTTTGCATAAGTTCGGCTGAGCACTCCGAGTCCGAATCGTCGATAATGAACACAACTTAATAGATGTGCACAGGGGAGCGAAAACATGCAGGATTGTGAGAAATCTTACCACAGTCGCTCCTTGTATCGGAAGGGGAGGTGTTGCAAGTCCTGAGGCTTCATGAGCTTCAGGCACCAGGGTTCCACCCAAAATCACTGGATTATCAGTGGACACGGGGCCCACTATAGCCATTTCTGTCCCTGCGGCCAGGGACAAGACTTCATCGATCACAAGGGAAGTCGACCTCTCTGGGACGCTTGTTCCCCAGAAGGTTAGTCGTTTTCCTCTTGCGATGAACTAGAGGAATGTCATCTTCCTCATCCTCGCTCCCTGTAATTTCCGCTCGTACTTGGGGGTACAGGAGGAACTGAGAATCTTACTGTAATCTTCTTCGCGATTATGGTTTTCTTCTGCGAAGAAGCCTCTCCCAGAATCTTCTTAGGTTTTTTGGGAGCGGACTCCTCTACGTGCTTCGAAGGGGTCCTCCTCACCCTCTTCGCAGTCAGTCTTCCCGAAGGACCAACGTCCTCAGTTGGGTGCATTGCTTCAGCAAATTTCCCAGAAGCTATATTATTCAACATGCTTTTGGTAATGCAAGACAAATGGATGATTTACAACAGAGCTTATTTGAAAGAAGTCACACCTTTCGGCGCTCTTGCTTAAGATCGTTGCCGGCGTTAATTAAGCTCTGGGGGCGAGGCGATCCTTTAGGTCCCTCCACAGTGGCATTATAAGCCCGAAGAAGGTAGTTTGTCCATTTCTCGATCTCAGACAAAGATAGAGCTGTGTCACAAACAAGCATGTTAACAAATACAACATTTTTTAGTCAGTAAAAATGTATGTTTTGTTGATTAAAGGACATACCATTATTATAGTCCAGGGTGCTGTCCGCCATGGACTTAACTTCCCAAGCAGGATGTGCCCTTTCACGCTGGGGGCTTATCTGATTCTTCACGAAGTCGCGTATGATACCACGCGCGGTCAAGCCTTGCTGGACTAAGTGAAGAATAGCTTGAGCTTGTTTCTTCTGTTCTGCGCTCAGAACGGGAAGGGAGTCTAACTCACTGGCTTTCTCCGGTCTGGTGTTCGCGAACCATAGTCCGCTCTCCGACAGAGGGGTACAGTAGAACCATTTATGATACCACCCATGAACAGAGTCCCATAGGGGCGGGAAAAGGTACTCTTTCTTCTCCCTTATACGGAAGTAGATGCATCCAGCGGCATTGGCACTTTTTGACCATGCCGAAAAGTAGAAGCGTCGAAAAAGCTCCACGCTTGGAAGCACTCCAACGAAGGCTTCACAGAGGTGTTGGAAAATCGCCAAAATAAGGACTGCATTTGGATGGAGATTCACTAACTCCAGCCCATAGTGGTCCAAGATTCCCCGCAGAAACTCGCTTTCTTGATCAGCAGCCGTGGGGGGGAGAGTATTTTCTTTTTCTAGAGCCACCAGACTCTCCTCTGTATGGTGGACGGATCGGCTCCTGGATGCCATTGCTATGAAGGATTGGGGAGAAAAGTGGTGACTTTGGAGACGACGAAGACGAGGAATACAAAAGAGGGTTTTGTGCGGCAGGAGGGTCTAAGGCAACGAAGGTTTTTGGCTTCTCCAGTAAGCTACCTCTTCCTTTTATATGTCCGAGGCAACCCTTCGCCGAATATTTTACTAATTTCCTATAATGGGTCTCTTTCCTCTTGAAACCCGTTATCCCTACCCAGTAATGAATCCGAAATGAAATGTGCTCTTATCATTTTATTTTGCATTGGGGGCTATGGTACGGATAAAAATATTCGAGATTTCCTAAATCTTTCCTATGGGAATAATTATTTTTGACTGTGGAATAAGTTTATAGTCTTTACACTGATCGCAACATATTCTTATGATATGTGTGATCACGATAGCTATGGTCGCTGTATAGTCAAAAGGCTGTTTGTTCTGTGATCGCTCTGACCGCAGTCTACGGTCTCAATGCTATTTTGGGACCGGAGAATTATTTTCTGATCGTTACTCTAGTTCTGATCGCAGTTTACGGTCTTAATGATATTCTGAGACCAGAGGTGTCGTGGTATTGCGAATACCCCGGCAGGTTTTGTGAACGATCCTAGCGAAGAAAACGCGACGCGGGTTGACCGGGTGACCGGTCCTCCCCCGCCGGACAAACACAAGAATTGAGATGACGATTTATACAGGTTCGGGTCCCGGTGGGGGCCCTAGTCCTGTCGGCGTGCTCCCGATAGGAGTCGGCTGGGGAGGGAAAGGTAAATACAATGTCCCTCCTCCCCCTCCGGCGTGATCACTCCGGGGGAGGGGACAAGCCTGTGTAGGCTAGACGTAGAACTTGCGAAGTAAATGCAAGTTCCACGTGTGCTTCAGCTCCTGCTCTTAAAGGTTGGAGAGCTTGTAGGCCTCCGAGCCTAGGACCGCGGAGATCCTGTAGGGGCCCTCCCATTTGGGGGAAAGCTTACCCTGGGGTTGGGGGTCCGTGACGCGCTTGAGGACAAGGTCCCCAAGGCGAAAAGCTCTCTCGCGCACGCGCTGGTTGTATGCGCGCTCCATCTCGCGCTCATAGATGGCGTGGCGGAGGAGCGCTCGGTCGCGTTCCTCCTCAACGAGGTCGATCTCCAGTCGTTGGTTGGCTTCATTGGCCTGGTACGCTGCGGTCGTAGCTCTGTCTAGGAGCTCGACTCATAGTGACCGGAAGCCAATCTCCGGGTGGAGGACAGCCTCGGCCCCGTAGACTAGGGAGAAGGGAGTACGTCTCGTCGCCCGGCTCAGGGTCGTGCGCATGGAGCAGAGGATGCTAGGGAGCTCCACTGCCCATGCGCCCCGCTTAGAAGCGGCCTGCTCGAGTCGCCGGCGTAATCCCTGTAGGATCACACCATTGACCCTCTCGACAGCCCCATTGCTCCGGGGATGGGCCACTGAGGCGAAGTGGATGATGATCCCCAGGCCTTGGCAGAATTCCCGGAAATAAGCCGAGTCGAATTGGGTCCCGTTATCCACTGTGATTTCCTGGGGGACACCAAAACAACATACGACGTTTTTCCAGAAAAATCGCTGGACGGCCCAGGACGTGATGCTGGCGAAGGGTTCCGCCTCTACTGATGTGACCATGCACATCATAGATAGGACCAACACTACATCAACTATGGTGTCATCATCAACTATATGGCATCATCGACCCGCACCATGGCCAGGTCGCGTGCACAGCCGGCAAGCTCATCATGCTGATATTGCGCTATCGCCGCCAGCAGTTCGGCCTCCGCCGTGGCCACCTCCCCAAGCTCAAGACGTATTCAAGAAAGGCGCATCTCCACCACTTCGACGCCCTCTGGTCCCACAAGCCACGTCGTTGCAAGGCTGGCCCAAGAGAGAGCCCAATTTGTCCACGAGTCGGGTTCGGCCATCTCCGCATAATCAACTTAAAACGGATGCCCAGGGCGCATACGGACTCTGTTTTGGATGTTCTTGGTATGCACAGAGAAGCCCTCGACGAGATCTTTCGAACAGATCCAGTCCCATGTCAAAATTCCTTACAAATAAACAGGAATTGTCAAAACAATATGGCGACCAGAATCTGCCGGGCGCTGCGACGCTCCACTTTGGGCCCATGGCCCGTGTAACCCTAGGGTTTAAGCCCCAAACCCTAGCCGTCGCTATATATTCAGTAGCCATCATCGTTTAGACTTGAGTTTTGCTTAGATTATTCTGTCTTCGAACAGTTTCGCCGCTTGATCGGTTTGTGAGACCCCAACTTGTGAGATTAATCATTCGTATTTGCAATTCAGTTTGCTTTCTTCCGTGTTCTTGCTTGTGTTCTCGATTCGCAACAGGGATAAGCCTTCTTGGTGAGGTCAATCACGCTCACGCGAGACTGATAACCAACGGAGTAGTGGTGTTGCGATTGCGGGGTTCAGATCGTGCCTGATTTGAAGCCGGATCATTCTACGTCGAAGCTCCACCAATCGATCTATCACGTACCTTTCGGAAGATCGGGCACCCAGTGTCACATCAAGTGGTATCAGAGCCTCGGTTACCCGTCAGGTATACTTGTGTCCCCTTTGTTCAATATTCATCTTTCACCTAGAGTCCAGAAAATTGCCCCACAAAAATATTTGAGTTCGCCGTCATATCCATCGTCCAAGCCACTTGTGCCCTTCGCGATTTCATTTTCAGTTTCGCGTTATTGAATTTGTATCCATCGTCATCGTCTTGTTGCTGGTTTAGAGTAAGTTCTTGATCTAGTTTGAGTCTTGCATCTTGACGTCGAGTCTAACGCCATCACGTCGTCGTCGCCGCCGCGTCCAAATCGGGTGTCAATCTGTCAAGTTCGGTATTTTGCTTTTATCTCCTTCGTCTAAACTCCAAATTGGACAAATTCAGAGTCTAAATTGTAGCTCAGAAAATTCTCTACAACTTTGTCCATTGTAAGAAGTTCTATAAACGCCGTTTTCAAGTCCAAAATCGCGTTGGAAGTGAATCTGTTTGATTTCGGATTTCCTACACAGACTGTATTGCGGGGCCCATATCTCCTAGATCCGTTATCCAAAATTGCTGTTCCATATATGAAAATTGATCAACACGAAACGATCTACAACTTTTCTGTTATACGTTTTAGCATTTGAGGCCTCCAAAAATCCGAAAACAGCATAGGAAGTTTCTGCATAGTAGATCTGTTTTTCCAGCGAGAGAAAATTGAGTGTTTGTGTATATATCTTGTAATCTCTCATATGCGGCACTATTGATATTAAAAAAAAAAAAGGTGAAAAAGGCAAGTGCAAAAAAAAGAAGCCGCACAAAGATTAAAAAAAAAAGAAAAAACAAAAAGCAAGAAAAAAAAAAGAAATAAAAAAAATCAAAAGTGCTTGCATCCTTTGTATCGACAATATTACGTCATTCGTTTTGCTTTCTTGAGCTAGGTCTGAGAACGAGTTTAAGCCAGCAACTTTGACAAGTACTTTGGATATTTATTCAGCTTTGCTATTCTGATTTCGATGATTGCATATTCCTTGCTACTAAATATTGCATATCCAAGCTCTACATACTTCTTATCAGGTACGGATTGGGTCTTACAATCGCTTCACATACTGTTGGTATACCTCTGAGTTGTGCTACCTGTCGACTTGGTAAGACGCAGGAGAGTGTGTGATCCCACTTCCCCATAACCTAGTAGTTGCTAGGGATAATATTTTCTGTTATCTTTTGTTGTCTTGCTCACAATGACAGAAAATTCCAACGGGAAGGACAGGGTTTCTACTGAGGACTGTGTGCTGCACAGCGAGCTTAGGGACTTGTTGGGTGGTTTGGAGGAGAGGCTGGCCAAGATGCTCAGTGAACATGCCACGGCTTCACAGCATCAGTTTGAGGGCCCCGACAGACGCGTGTCCACCCTTGCTGGACGAATTGAAGCTTTGGAGCCACAACAGCCACCCTTCCATGACGATGACCAAGACGTTGAATATGGCGACAATGGAGAGGTGAACCAACGGACGACACAAGAGGCACGACTACGTCAACGCCTTCGCCGCAATCAGCACGGTATGGGAGGTAATAACAACCGGTTGTGCCAATGATGATCGTTTTGCTAAGGTGAAATTTTCCATCCCTCCTTTTCATGGTGCCTATGATGCTGAGGTTTACTTAGATTGGGAGATGACTGTTGAGCAAAAGTTTAATTCTCACTTAGTTCCTGAGCAACATCGAGTTAGGCAAGCCACTAGTGAATTTAAAGACTTTGCTATCATCTGGTCGAATGAACTTGCTACCCTCCGCTTACAACCTGACACATGGGCTAGGTTAAAAGAAGCTATGCGTGAACGTTTTGTTCCTCCTTCCTACCAACGTGATTTACATAAGAAATTAGAATGCTTGAATCAAGGTAGAAAATCTGTAGAGGAGTACTATCAAGAGTTACAGATATGCATGTCTCGTTGTGATTTAGAAGAAACTGATGGCGAAAAAGAGATTAGATTCTTACGTGGACTTAATGAGAAAATATACAATATTGTTATTGATAAAGAATATGTTTCTCTATTGCAAACATTTGCTCATGCTTGTGCAGCTGAAAATAAAATAAAACGTAAGAAAGTTGTACGGAAAATCAATACATCTGTTTGCAAGAATGGTGTGTATCCTTGCACGACTAACGTTCTGCAGGCAAGTGCAAATGATCAAATTGAGAATGAGGAGAATGAAGAGATGCTTGTTGCAGCACCCCTGCTTCCATCACCTATAACTGAAGATGTACCTACATCAGCTGAGAAGGAAAACAAAGGTAATGAAAAAGGTACCACACTCATTCAAGATGAGAACGATATTGATGTGCTGAAACTTTCCACGAATCATGCTTTGTTAGAGCAACAAATTGTGGAACCAGTTGCTGATTTACCTTTGTCACAAGAAGATTTGCTCGATGTTTCCTGGGATAAAGAAGAGTTGTGTGATAATGCTTCACTTATATTCATGCCACAACTAGTGAATGAACATGTTACTCTTACTTTGGAACATAATAACACTTGTGCTCAAAATGAACATGTTGTTCACGTTGCAAACGAAAATGATGAGCTGAAATTGTTGTCTTCTTTAAATATTCTCGGTCATATTGAATTTGATGTTCTATTTGATCTAGACAATTTAGAGGAGACTTACTGATCCATATAATTTTCCTTGCTTATCAAGAAACATTTTTCATATTATAGGCAAATATAATGATAATGGAAAGTACATGGTTAATCGAGTGTTCATTTGCTCAAATATGAATTTTGCTTATGATGTACAACCATGTGATGAACTAGAGAACTATACTATCACCAATCATTCCATGTCGCGTACATTTGGTTCAATTTTTAAGGCACATGAACTTTTTCAAGAAAGGCAGGATATGAATCCTGATGAATCTGATTCTAACAATTTGATTACAAACGATATGCTTGTTGTTTTGCCTTCCTTTGGAGCTAACCTTTTACAGACGACCGAGCATGAGTCGAGGACGACTCACAATCAAGAAGGGGAGGATGATGTGACCATGCACATCATAGATAGGACCAACACTACATCAACTATGGTGTCATCATCAACTGTATGGCATCATCGACCCGCACCAAGGCCAGGTCGTGTGCACAGCCGGCAAGCTCATCATGCTGATATTGCGCTATCGCCGCCAGCAGTTTGGCCTCCGCCGTGGCCACCTCCCCAAGCTCAAGACGTATTCAAGAAAGGCTCATCTCCACCACTTCGATGCCCTCTGATCCCACAAGCCACGTCGTTGCAAGGCCGGCCCAAGAGAGAGCCCAATTTGTCCACGAGTCGGGTTCGGCCATCTCCGCACAGTCAACTTAAAACGGATGCCCAGGGCGCATACGGACTCTGTTTTGGACGTTCTTGGTATGCACGGAGAAGCCCTCGACGAGATCTTTCCAACGGATACAGTCCCATGTCAAAATTACTTACGGATCAACGGGAATTGTTAAAACAATATGGCGACCAGAATCTGCCGGGCGCTGCGACGCTCCACTTTGGGCCCATGGCCCGTGTAACCCTAGGGTTTAATGCCACAAACCCTAGCCGTCGCTATATATTCAGTAGCCGTCATCGTTTAGACTTGGGTTTTGCTTAGATTATTCTGTCTTCGAACAGTTTCACCGCTTGATCGGTTTGTGAGACCCCAACTTGTGAGATTAATCATTCGTATTTGTAATTCAGTTTGCTTTCTTCCGTGTTCTTGCTTGTGTTCTCGATTCGCAGCAGGGATAAGCCTTCTTGGCGAGGTCAATCACGCTCACGCGAGATTGATAACCAACGGAGTAGTGGTGTTGCGATTGCGAGGTTCAGATCGTGCCTGATTTGAAGCCGGATCGTTCTATGTCGAAGCTCCACCAATCGATCTATCACGTACCTTTCGGAAGATTGGGCACCCAGTGTCACATCATCTACCCACTTTGTAAAGTAGTCGACCGCGACCACCGCATACTTGTATCCTCCGAGCGCTGGGGGGAAGGGCCCTAAGAGGTCCATCCCCCAGCGCACGAAGGGCCAAGTGATGGGGATAGTCTGCAGCGCTACAGGAGGGAGGTTCGAACCCTTGGCCATCTTCTGGCAGGCCTCGCACGCGGAGACAAGGTCTCGCGCGTCGCGCATGATCGTGGGCCAGTAGAAGCCCTGCCGGAGAGCCTTGGCCGCGATGGCACTCGGGGCTAGGTGAGAACCACAGCTCCTTGCGTGGATGTCTTCGAGAAGTTGGAGTCCCTCCGGCCGGGGGAGGCAGCGCAGGAGGGCGGAAGCCCCCCGCTTGAAGAGCCTCCCCTCCAGCAGGAGATATGCCCGGGCTTTGGCCCGGAGGCGCTTAGCCTGGGTCTCGTTGGGAGGGTCCCCCTCCCCCTTGATGAAGGAGATGGGGGGTCCATCCATGACGGAGTCCGGGTGATCTCAGCGACCTCCGGGACGCGAGGCTCGTCGCCCGTGTTCGGGGAGGCTACGGCTTCGTGATGATTTCCAAGAAGGTCCCCTTGGGGAGCGATTCCCGGGCACTTGCTGCCCGGGCCAAGGCATTGGCCCGGTCGTTGTCCCTTCGCGGGATATGCCGGGCCTCGAGGCCGTCGAAGTTCCTCTCCATCATTCGCACCTCCTGCAAATAAAGACTCAAGTTTGCGTCATGGCACAGGTAAGACTTGTCCATTTGACAAACAATGAGCTGAGAATCTCCCTTCACTAGGAGGCGCCGGATCCCCAGGGAGCGCACAAGGCGCATCCCGAGGAGCAAAGCCTCGTACTCGGCGATGTTGTTGGTTGCGGGGAACTCGAGCCGCGTGGCGTACTCGAGTTCCTTCCCCTCAGGGCTCCAGAGGACTACTCCCGCACCAGCCCCGGCGAGACACAGCGACCTGTCGAACATGAGCGTCCAATGGTCACTGCGTCGGGGCGGCGCCGGGAGGTCTTCGTCCCTAGACCCGGAGGCAGGAGTCCACTCCGCGACGACGTCAGCGAGGACCTATGACTTGATGGCGGAGCGGCCTGTGAGGGACAGGGAGAAGGGGGCGAGCTTGGCCCCCCACTTCCCAATCCAGCCGGTGGCTTCTTTGTTCCGCAGCACCTCCCCCAGGGGCAGGGACGACGGGACGGTGATGGGGTGTCCCAGGAAGTAGTGGCGAAGCTTCCGGGACGCCATCAGGAGGGCATAACAGATCTTCTCCACCTCCGTGTACCGAGTTTTGGCCCCCTGGAGGGCCTCACTCACGTAGTACACGGGACGCTGCTGCCCCCTTGCTCCTTCACCAAGACCGCGCTGACGGCGACCGAGGTCGCGGCAAGGTAGAGGAGCAAGGGCTCTTCTGGAGACGGACTCACGAGGGCTCATGAGGTACTTCTTGAGGTCGTCGAATGCCTCCTGGGCCTCGGGGGTCTAGTGGAACCCCTCGAGCCCCCGGAGGATCTTGAAGAATTGGAGGCCTCGCTCCCCCGACCGTGAGACGAAGCGGCTTAGCACGGCTAGGCGATAGGAGAGCCGCTGGACGTCCTTGACGGAGCGCGGCGGGGGCATGTCCAGGAACGCCTGGATCTTTTTAGGATTTGCCTCTATGCCCTGCTGGGACACGAGGAAACCCAGGAGCTTCCCCCGCGCACGCCGAAGGCGCACTTCTCCGGGTTGAGCTTTAGCCCGTACGCGCGGAGGTTGCAGAAGGTCTCCGCCAAGTTGTCGATGTGGGAGGCTGAGTGAGGACTTTTGACGACCGCGTCATCTACGTAGACTTCGACGTTGCGGCCGACTTGATCTTTGAAGACCAGCGTCATGAGGCGCTGGAAGGTCGCCCCCGTGTTCTTGAGCCCGAAGGGCATGTGGACATAGCAGAAGGTTCCGAGGGGAGTTATGAAACTCGTCTTTTCCTCGTCCCCTTCCACCATCCGGACTTGATGGTAGCCCGAGTAGGCGTCTAGGAAGCTCATCAACTCGCACCCCGCGGTGGAGTCGACCAGTTGGTCAATCCGCGGGAGTGGGAAGTTGTCCTTGGGGCAGGCGCGATTAAGGTTGGTGAAGTCCACGCACATCCACCACCTGCCATTCGATTTCTTGACGAGGACAGGGTTTGTGAGCCACTCGGGGTGCAGGACCTCCCGAATGAACCCCGCCTCTCGGAGTCGGGCGATCTCCCCCTTGATTTCCTCTTAGCGCTCGAGGGAGAGCTTCCTTAGCTTCTGTTTGATCGGGGGGTGACCGGGGGCCACCGCGAGCTTGTGCTCAATGACCTCCCGGGCGACGCCCCGCATGTCTGAAGGCTTCCACGCAAAAACATCAGAGTTTTCGCGCAGAAAAGCTGCAAGTTGCGCTGCATGCTCCTCGGGGAGCTCCGCCCCGATCCGGACGGTTTTGTCCCCGTCGCCCGGAGGCAGCAGGACCTTCCTGAGACCCCCTTCTGGACGCGGCTTCAGGAGGGGCCTCCTGGGAGGTGGTGCAGCGACATCTGATTCCGGGGAAGATGTAACACCCCGATTTTTCCAAATCCTGGCCTGTCTTGTCCATTTCTATTTCAGAATGAGATCCTTGTTGTGCCAGCAGCTTACCCCAAAAAGTCGGCAATCAAACCCTTTTGTTCAGATCTTTTTCACAAATCAGCCCTTTTCAGATTTGTCAGAAGCCCAAAAAGACTAAAAGTCTCAGACCATCTCCAAACTTTGATCTGATTCAGTGAACACCTTCCTTTCACTATTCTGAACATTTTTCCCTTCTGGAAGAATTTCCAAATCCTGCCCTAAACCTGAGTTTCGACCCTCGCCGTTTTTGAAACCCTAATTACCCTGTTTTACCCTAAAGTCGTTTTCCCCAACTTTTGTCGAAACCCTTCAGATCTTGCCCGATCTTGTCAAACTTTGGCTAGATGAGTTCCATTAATCTTATGCAACTCATTCCTGAAATCAGATTTCAGATCAGCCCCCTAGATCTCCAGATTTACAATCAAGCCCATTTCCAATTCAACTTTTCCTCACAGATCAGTCCCTGGAGCAAGTTTCGAAATTACATTTCAGCCCGAGCTATTCTTTTTCGGTCCCCGTTCGACCAGTGCCCCGCCACTTTGCCTCGCCGTGTTTCCTCGCCGCCGGCCATCTTCTCCGGTCGCCTGTGCTCGTGACCAGTTGAGCCATCCCGCGCGCACGTGCCAGTGACCAACGACCCTGCTAAACCCAGCAGTTAAACGCCCGCGCTCCAGCAGCATTTTCGCGCGCGCACGCCCGTGGCCGTGGCACTTGCATGCGTGTACGTGTCATCGCCGGAGCTGCGTTGCTGCCTCCGCATCCGCGCCGTTTCAAACCTAGTTCCAATGCGCTCCCGACAACGCTGGCAAAGCAACTGCACAGCCCGTGCACATCACGTCGTCGTCGCCGTTGTCGCACCTGCGCCCGGCCATCCTTGCCCCTGGCTTGATTTTCCCCGCTGTTTTCCCCTCGCTAGCTTCGCCCCAGAGCCTATTTAAAACCCCAATGCTGTGCAAATTCCTTGTCTCAGGACTTAGCCAATCTTTTTCCAGTGCCCTCGCCGCTCTCTTCTTCTTCTCCGACGAGCCGATTTCGAGGCCGCCGTCGCCAGAGCAAACCGTGGCTTCTCCTTCCAATTCAACTGCACCAGTGAGTTCCCCATACCTATCTCGTTGTGTAGTAGCTCCCAATTGGCCGCCGGTGAACCCCATCGCCGGTGATCGCCGTAAACGGCCGTTTGCCCTGTTTCCCCAATGCTGTTCGATTCATCCCAAATTGGTTTCCCCTCCAGTAGAGTTTCTTGATCAGTAGGCCCCATCTAGCAAGCCTGTGCGCTCAGATTGCATAATTGAGCTGAAATTGAAGTTTTCCCGTTCTGGCTCGCCGCCGATGATCTGGCTCTCGTCGCCAGGCCGTACCAGCTATTCCCCAGCCAAATTGACTAAACCATTAGCTTCCTCACTTCTCTCTCTCACTCCCTGAGCAAGCAATCGAGTTCAAGTGCTTTGTATCGAAAACCCCCAATCTCCAATGTCGTCTTCTCCAGCACCGGTCGCCGGAATTCTTCCCCGGCCGATCTAGCTCCTGAAACTTTGTCCCTTAGCTTTGCCTCACCTCCCTGAGCATTTCCTTCCACTAGCTCGACATCTGAACCTGCCTAGATTGGAAGATATGCCCTTGCCAAGATCACTGTCCAGAAGCCCAGTTCATGTCCAAGTCACCACAGTTCATCACTGAATTCCATCACCTTCCAGCCACTTTCAGCCCTTGATCCTGTTAAGTATTTTGTTCCTGTTATCAATGCCTACCTCCCAGACAAAGTGGTGCATCAATTGGAACCCTGTATCAAAAGTTATGTCAAGCCCTAGATTTTGGCAATGTCTGCACTATGTCAGTGCATGTCAGCCACTGGCATTGGCCTTGTTTGACCCCTTCTGGTTGAGCAATGGAAATGTCACTTTGTCCCCTAGATTCTTGGAGTTGTGTTCTACATCTTTCCCTTCTGTCACTTCTCCAGAAAACCATCCTAAGATCAGTTTGAGGCTATGCCAAAGCCGTGAACTGAATGTCGACCCTTCGACGTTCAATCCTTTTTAGCCGTTTCTTCGACCAGAGCCCTTGTGACCTTGCCCTAACTTTTTCCCCTGCATGCATGACTTATTTACTTATTATTTTCTATTGCAACTATTTTATGTATGCTTATGTAGTGTGTGTATTGTATTGCTTGTGTCCGCCGCAGTGCCCGAAGCTGAAGGAGCGGAAGAAGTCTTTGAAGATTCGTCCGAGTAATTAGACCTAGCAGTGCAAGGCAAGCCTCATTCCTTTGATCATGTCTCACCCAATATTTTCATATGAAGTATATTCACTGTTTCTTACCATGCATGCTTAGTTGAGATACAAGTTATGTTTGAATGACATGAGTAGATATTACCTAATGAATCATGAAACCCCTTTTTGTTATTGAACCTTCTTATATATGCTTTTGTCACCCTAGGACTCATATACTGAATATCCACATTAAACTTGAAATGGTCAAATACATGAGAAGTTATGATCAAAACCGTTTTGTCAAGAAAACTGATAAAAGGGATCAGTAGTGAGGATTGGTTTGTATGGAGAGGGTGCGGTGCGCACCAGGGAATGTGAATGTTCCTCACTATTGGTTCATAAGGACGAGAACCTTGTGCTGTGTCTCTATGCGAATTGTAAACGTACCAACCACTTGCCTGGTATGGGACAGGCACAACTTAGTAGCTTTTTGGTATTAGCAGTTCCCTGCATGGTTTGACGATCTGGTTTCTCGCGTGGAAACTGGAAGGCCAAGGTTCGGCCATGAGTGATGTGAGTCAGAAAAATGATGAGAGGAAAAGGCGTAAAAGAAGGAAGGCGCCCTAGACCTGATTAAGCCGTGAGCGGTTGTAATCTTAAATGGTTGTATGTCTCGCGTGGACATAGACCAAGGCTATGTGTCCTGAGGGAACATAGACCAGAGAGGCTAGGAAGTAAGGCAGTGGGGAAGACCCACAACGGTACTTGAGACTTAACTGTCTATTTACCGGGCGGGGATACTGTTAATACTGAACTGTAAAAGCGTTGTGTGATCTCGGCCTTGTCACATGTGTATAAGTCACATGGAGCTGATCCGACTTGAAAGCCGAGTGAACCAGTGGATTTAAAAAGAGGTACACCTTTGCAAAGTGTAAAAGAAGTATCAGATACTCTGTACTCCCAGGTTCAGGAGTCTTTTCGTAGTGGATGTTATCCATGGGTTATAGCACAAGTAATGATTTGGAATGTTTTCATAATATGGGTTAATAAAAATGATGACTCATGGGAGACCATCACATAACGATTTCTAAAGTATAAATTAAGATTTTAAAGTATTACTCTTGGAAACTAAAAGCCTTTCTTTATGATTTTAGAGTGAAAATCTACTCTATTCATATATATATATATATATATATAAAACCAAGACCCCTTTTCTTGATCACTCCTCATCTATATACCTACATTTTTGTAACGAGACTTGCTGAGCATTGTGTAAAAACATGCTCACCCTTGCCTTTGCAAACAAATTCAGAACAAGGCTTTGAGAATCCCGATTTCCCTGGCCTTGAGCACCAAGAAGAGGAAAGAGCCTTTCCAGACGATTCGAGCTTCTAGGAGGGTCATGAGCCAAGTTGAGTCCGATGTGGAGAAAGCCCTTAGCCGCTGCAGAAGAAAATGAAGACCCTTGTGGTTGCCTTTTTGTGTTGTTTTTCTGTGTTCGGTACTTCAATACCGATTCTTGATTTTGAAAAACTCTCTACTTTTGTATCAACTTTAATTAGTGCCACCCTTGGCATTATGATATTGTAATAGTGGTCCTCGTGACCTTGTACTTGCTTTATCTACTAGCTTTATTATTTAAAGTGAATCCTGTTGTTATGAGCTTGTGATGTACCTTTCTGTGCGCAATCTACCTGGGCGGTTGCCAAGGTGACCCTCAAATGGGGGTCTCACAGAAGAGGCCTCCCCTCAGGGCGCCTTAATGATGTTGACACTTCCGATTGTGGCGGCGGTGCGCTCGTATATAGCACGGGCCATGTCTTGGTCTCCCCGGACGTTGATCACGCCGTGCGGCCCAGGGATCTTCATGCAGAGGTAGTTTTGATGGGTGGAAGCCCCCAGCCGGTTGATCGTGGTCCTCCCCATAATCGCGTTGTAGGAGGAGGGGAGGTCTACTACATCGAAGCGGACCATCTCGGTCCGGTAGTTCTCCGGGGTGCCGAATGTCATAGGGAGTCCACCTTCCCCACGGGATGGATCGCCTTCCCCGGGACGAACCCTTGCAGGGGCCCTGCCGGGGGCTGTAGGAGCTTCTCATCCACCTGCATCTCCTTGAAGGCCTTCAGGAATAGGACGTCGGCGGAGCTCCCGCCGTCCACAAGGATGCTGGCCAGGTGGCAGTTGTAGATGGTAGCGGAGACGATGAGCGCGTCGTCGTGGGGGAAGCGAACCCCGCGTGCGTGTTCCGCCGTGAAGGTGAGGGGGACGTTCGACCACTTGGGTGGCGGGGACGTGTGTAGCACCCCCACAACCTTGACTTCGCGCGCGTACTCCTTACGCTGGCGCTTAGAGTCCCGCCCGGAGGCGGACCCTCCCACGATGACGTTGATGCGGCGCTTAGAAGTTTGGAAGGGGAGAGCTTCTGAAGGCTCCCCCTCCTGCATCTGCCCCTGCTGGCCCTCCGCCGGAGCAGGAAGGGCCGGAACAGCTGGCCGAGGGGGCAAGGAGGCCGGAGTCCCCCCCCTGCCCATGCTGGTCGAGGAACGCCGCAAAGTGTTGCAGTAGCTGGTGGCAGTCTCGGGTAGCGTGGGTATTGGACCCGTGGAAGCTGCACCACGGTCCTTCGCTGGCTCTCCCCACGGGGCCTCCCCGGCCGCGCGAAGACTGTCCACCCCCATGGCCTTTCGGCCTGGGGAAGGGGCGGTTGCCCTCGGGGGGTCGCGTGAGCCGCCTCCGTCCTCGAGGACAAAGGTGTCCCGAGGCCGTGGCTCATTACGGCCCCCTGCCTGGGGCACTTGAGGGGGTCCCTAGCCCCCCGGTCGGCGGGGCCGGGAGCCCCTTGGGTCTTCTTCCAGAGGTCGTCTTCCTCCTCCCGAGCGTACTTTTCGAGTACGTTGAAGAGCTTGTCGGCGGAGGAGGGGCAGCTCCGGGAGAGCCTCCGGTGGAGCTCCCCTGGGAGGATCCCGCTTTTGCACGCTTCGATGACCGTAGCGTCGGGGACGTGAGCCACCTTGCTCTTCATTTGGGCGAAGTGCTTGAAGAAGCTTCGGATGGTCTCCCCTATCCTCTGCCGGATGGTGTACAGCTGCGAGGAGTCCAAGGGACGCACGTAGTTCCCGTGGAAGTTCGCGCAGAATTCACATTTGAGCTGCGCGAAAGACTTGATGGAGCCGGCCTTCAAGTTGTAGAACCAGGAGCGGGCAATGCCGGTGAGGTAGGGGGGGAAGACGTTGCATTGTACCGTCTCGTCCCCCCCGGCCACAGAGATAGCTGTGGAGTATACCTGCACAAACTCGTCAGGGTCGGCCTCACCATTATAGTGCTCGATGTACGGCGGGCGGTAGGGCCGCGGCCACTGAATGCGGCGAAGTCTGCGGCATAGGGGCTGATTAGCCCCCTGCACTTCCCGGGGAGAGTCCCGGTTGCTGTCTTCTTTGACGGGGGACACGCCCTCGTTGTCGGAGTCGGGAAGCGGCCCAAGGGGTCCACCGGAGTGGCGGTGGCGACGCTTTTTTTCTGGACCGGGACTGATTTCCCGGACGTTTGGGCTCTCCTCCGGAGAGATTGGCTCTTCGGCGGGTCTCTTCCCCCTACTGGTGCGAGAGCGAGGCTCTCCGCGCCCACGGCCAGGGGGAAGTTCTTCCCCGCGCCTGGGTGAATGCATTCGCTCGACCTTCCCCTGGGAGAAACGGACCTGTTCCACCGGGGGAGGGAGCTCATGCATTGTAGCTGCCGGCCCGGAGGCTACCGGGGCGGGCTCGGGGGAGCCCCCTGTAAAGACCCCCAGAATCGGAAAGGGGGAAGCCCCTGTATCATTCGGAACCGGGGAGGGGGCGCCCGCGGCGACGTGCGGAACCGAAGTGGAGGGAGCCCCGCGGCGACGGCCGGAACCGGAAAGGGGGAAGCCCCTGTAATATCCAGAACCGGCGAGGGGGGAGCCCCCGCGGTAACGTCTGGAATCGGGGAGCCGGTGCGGGGGGAAATCCATTGAGGCACGGGAGCTGCTCTGTCGACCGCCCCCGGTGCGGTAAACGCGACACGTGGGGCGGGACTGGCTCCCGGCGCAGGGAAAACCCCCTGCACAAAGTGGGCCCCCGGCCCCGGGAATGGGCCTGGAACGGGGTATCCCCCCAATGCCACGAAGGGCCCGGGCATGAAGTACCCTCCTGGCACTGGGAAGGACCCGGGTGCCGGGAAGGGTCCGGATGTATGACCTGTAGGGGGAGGGTACCCCCCGCCGGGGTTATACGGGGCGGATAGACCCCCAGAAACCGGAGGGGCCGCCGGGTGACCCATAAACGGGGGTATGGTCCTTGGATATGGGTACGACACATATGTGGGGGCCGGTGGCCGCGCCAACACGCTGAGCAGCATCCATAGAGCGTTGGGCGCGGAGCTGGCCCTCCACTAAAGCCTCGAGCAGGGCGTCCCGGGGAGCTGGGGGAGCCGTCGGGGGGAGACTTGTGCCGGCCGAGGTCCCCACGGTCACCGGAAGTGACCTGGAGGCAGAAGCACCTAAGTTAATAGAGGAGGTTGGAGGCGGTACCTGGGTCTGGCCGCCTCCGGGCGGAAGCGCCGGGACAGTCGTGTCCCAGACGGGCGACGCCGGGTCTCCGAGACCGGCGTTAGCAGGAAGGGTGCGAGCCCTTGTTCTTGGGGGAGCCATGGCGTCTTGTCACGAGTCCCCACGGTCGGCGCCATATGTCGTGGTATTGCGAATACCCCGGCAGGTTTTGTGAATGATCCTAGCGAAGAAAACGCGACGCGGGCTGACCGGGTGACCGGTCCTCCCCCGCCGGACAAACACAAGAATTGACATGAGGATTTATACAGGTTCGGGTCCCGGTGGGGGCCCTAGTCCTGTCGGCCTGCTCCCGATCGGAGTCGGCTGGGGAGGCTCTCTCGGGGGAGAGGCTTCCGGAGCACACCTGTGAGTTTTGGCTACTTAACCATAATGAATCACTTGTCTTTACAACAGGCGGTACAAGGGCTATTTATAGCCCCAAAAAGAAGCAAAAAGACTAAACTACCCCAGGGGCTACCGTCGGATTGAGGGGTTGCAGCGTCCTTCTCCTGGTCAAGCGCCTTGGATGCTTGACAGGTGGTCGCTGATTCCCGAGGCGCTCCTTGCGTGACTTGCACGTGATCAACAACGAAAGACTTTACCTTTTGAAGGGCGACGAGGCCCGGGACGTGCCCTGGAGGTAAGGTCCCCGGGCGGAAGGCGGCGCCCGGGGCAGGCACTGGAGGCCACGTCCCCGGGCAAATGGCGGCGCCCGGGACCGGCACCGGAAGCCAGGTCCAGGGAACCAAAGGCGGCGCCCGGGACTGGCACCGGAGGCCAGGTCCCGGGAGCCAAAAGGTGGCGCCCGGGGCAGGCACCGGAGGCCATGTCCCCGGGCAAATGGCGGCGCCCGTGACCGGCACCGGAAGCCAGGTCCTGGGAGCCAAAAGGCGGCGCCCGGGACCGGCACCGGAGGGCAGGTCCCGGGAGCCAAAAGGCGGCGCCCGGGGCAGGCACCGGAGGCCATGTCCCCGGGCAAATGGCGGCGCCCGGGACCGGCACCGGAAGCCAGGTCCCGGGAGCCAAAAGGCGGCGCCCGGGACGGGCACCGGAGGCCAGGTCCCGGGAGCCAAAAGGCGGCGTCCGGGGCAGGCACCGGGGGCCACGTCCCAGGGCAAATGGCGGCGCCCGGGACCGGCACCGGAAGCCAGGTCCTGGGAGCCAAAAGGCGTCGCCCGGGACCGGCACCTGAGGCTAGCTCCTGGGAGCCAAAAGGAGGCGCCCGGGGCAGGCACTGGAGGCCACGTCCCCGGGCAAATGGCGGCGCCCGGGACCGGCGCCGGAGGCCAGGTCCCCGGGCAAATGGTGGCGCCCGGGACAGGCACCGGAGGGCAGGTCCCGGGAGCCAAAAGGCGGTGCCCGGGGCAGGCACTGGAGGCCACGTCCCCGGGCAAATGGAGTTGCCCGGGACCGGCGCCGGAGGCCAGGTCCTCGGGGCAAAAGGCAGTGCCCGGGACGGGCACCGGAGGCCAGGTCCTGGGAGCCAAAAGGCGGCGCTCGGGGCAGGCACCGGAGGCCACGTCTCCGGGCGAATGTGACGCAACTTACCTGGATTTAGTCTCATGGAGATTTCCCCCAACAGAAGGATTGAACCAGTATTTGATCGCAGAAGTGTTCTCATGTAACTATTGTTAACAGAATGTAACGAACCATAAATCGGGTTATAAGTTCTACATAATCCTTTTAAAAAGATCAAGTATGTGAGGAAAAGAACTTTATTTCTGACAGTATTTACATACGAAGTTGACACAAGCGACCAAAGCGTCAACCTGGTCTGATAGCATTTTACAAAGTTCTTCCAGGGACATATTAGCATCAGTGGGATCAACACTGGCTGCCCCTAGAGAATTGGCTATGGCTCTAAGCCTATCTACATCTTCCCAAATCAAAGAAGCGCTATTGTTCCTTATTGTATCAGAGAGTTCTCGCTGCTGCCGAGCATAGTCTCTCTCCAAGCGGAATTGGCGCCCCTCTTCGCGGGAGTTGTCATAACATTCTACCAGGTGCAGAATGGCCGAAGAAATTTCTTCGGTCTTCTTCTCTAGAGTCTCTTTTTCCTTCCGAAGAGTTTGTTCGAGGGAAAGAGGATGGACCTCAGTAGGCTAGTTGCTGGGTGCTCCAGAAATTTTCATCTCCTGCACATATATGTGTTAGTTTTACAAGATAAAATGACCAGCAGAGGAAATGAGAATAATTACCAATCCTCGCGGTAAGATTGGACAGGAGGATGAAGTGTTTCCCCCAGAAAGTAGATCACCCGACAAAGGTCGAGGACCATCAGGTCGTGGGAGTGCAACTTTCCCACGAGAAAATTGATCACCCAATAAAAGCTGGGAGTCATCTGGTGGCAGGAATGCAACCTTCCCACCAGAAAATTGATAACCCATCAAAAGATGGGGATCACTTGATCGCAATGAAGAAAGCTGAGAAGAAGAAGAAAGCCTTGGAACAGTGTTATGAATCTCCAAAAGTGGAGATGAGAGTTCGACCTGCCGAGTTGCATGAATAGGAAGAACTACATGGGACAAGGAAGGAGAGTGCAATGATACATCCCCAACGTTTGTACCCATGAATGAAGCTCCGCTGGAGGATCCCTCGTCAACCTTGGGTTTCTTCCTTGGAGGAACCAGCTCCTCAGTTACCTATGCATTCTTAAAAAGCATTATGGAAATGATCAGAATATAAAATGACGACTTGAACCAAAAGTTCCAAAAAAGACTTACCTTCTGGAAGTCCTGGTGAAGTTCGGGTATCACTTCCTCTTCATCACTCTCAATCTCAATGATATTCTTGGGGTTTTGATCTGCCATGGGAACAAGAACTGAGGCTAGAAGGAGTAACCAGAGAGGAGAAGTTTTTCTGGAAAAGACTTAGTCGTGGCAAAGCAACTCGTGAATACAAAGAATTGAAAGGCTCTTCAATTTATAGTCCTAAAGGCGTCGGTTCGTTTCCACACACGTCTCGGGTTCTTAAACCGCACTTACGGTTGCCATTATGATGAGTCCCCAAAATCATCATTACCAGCCAAGAAAAACTCAGGGTTTTTCTCGGGATATGAACCGTCACACGGCGAAACAGTATCAACTAAAGTTAAAACATCGAGTTCATAATTCGATGCAAGATAAAAATTTGAAGTAAATATGTTTTTTCATTTTCTTCAAATTTGGGGGCCAGCTGACGAGGATTATCACTTGAGCTAGTTCAAAGTATTGCACGTCTGGTTTAGGCCAGAGTCAGACTAGACGTATGTCAATAAGTCCGTCTCTATGGTCTCAGATGATCTAAAAGGCGTGGATACAGTGATACTTCATGGTCGTAGTCCCTGCGCGATCATGAGGTCGCAGACAATGTGCGGTCAGGAAACTCCAAATAGTGTGCAGTCAGAGGGTCGTTGATTGTCTGTGACCAGGATAATTAGGGAAGGCCTAGCACTTTGAATGGGCATATCCCGAGAATCACGAAGATATTTCCATGTATGAAGACAACTGCCACGAGGTTAACATGTGCGGTCATCCCTTGATTGCACGTGTTAAGCCTGCGTGGGAGTTAGGTGCGGTTAACAAAACTGCATCTTAACAACTGTCCAATGCTGTTTCGTATTGGCGCCCTTTTGTCCAGTATAAAAGGGTAGTCAATGTACGTTCCAAAGAGAGCAAGTGATAAGTGACTAATTCGGTCAAGCATACAAGCATTACCAGGCATTCGCCAAACCTGAAGGCTTAGATATAGTTAGGTAGACACTAACATAGAAGAGATCATCACCTGTGATCTTCTCTTCTACCCCTTTTGTACAAATACTTCATTACATATAGTGAAATCACAACAGGACGTAGGGCTATTACTCCCACCATCGACGGCCGAACCTGTATAAAATCTCTTGTGCCTCTACAGACTTGATTCACCCTACCTTTCCAGAGGAGCGCCCTGAAAGGTCCTGCAACTCACAAATTTTCATAAGATTGACTAAGGACCCCGAGTACAAATTGTCGACAAAACTGTCGCTAACTCTACAACAGAAGCAGAGTACATTACTGCTTCTGAAGCTACCAAAGAAGCTGTTTGGATTAAAAAGTTCATCTCTGAACTTGGTGTGGTTTCTAGCATTTCAAGCCCAGTGGATCTCTATTGTGATAATAGTGGAGCCATTGCGCAAGCCAAGGAACCAAGGTCTCATCAGAAATCTAAACATATACTCAGGCGTTATCACCTCATCCATGAAATCATGAATGGAGGTGATGTGAAGATTTGCAAAGTGTCCATGGATTTAAATGTTGCTGATCCATTGACAAAGCCTCTCCCGCAACCAAAGCATGAGGTGCATACTAGAGCAATAGGTATTTGATACATTTGTGATTGACTCTAGTCCAAGTGGGAGGTTGTTAGTGATATGTCGTAGGGAAAATCACAGGGATGGATTTATCTTTGTTATATTTATGAACATTTAAATAATATGTTATTTTTGAATAAATTATCATCTTGGTTCATCAACAAGTATATGACTTGTTTGTGAGACTCTAAATTTATTCGATGATATTATTCTAATAAAGTCCCTGATCCATTATCCTTAATTAAGATATTATTGATTAATGGATCAGCGCATATATTGATTGATGGTTATGTTTCACGGACCATGGATATAAGATATCAAATCAATAATGTGGACATATATTGGAGAATATAATGTTGGATAGACCCATTTTGAGACACTGTTTGGATTTGTTATTGAAGTATCACCAGTTGGTCTCAAATAATGTTTATGATTGATCCTTAAACCTGAGACCATCATAGTTTCCTACATGTGTAGTACTATACTTTGATACTACCAAACGCTACTTTTAATTAAGTGGTAATAAAGGTAATATTCGAGTATGCTATGAGCCATGCGAAGGAATGTGAATGGTTAAGATGGAATTTGCATATCCCCAGCGATATAGATGAATTGAGAAGTGTATGGCCATGCCGTTTGTGGTTGAGTGCCAACTATGGGAAGATTAATTCACTATGAGATCGAGAAAGGATTGAACTGTGCAAGGGTGGCACATTTCCTACCTTGGGTTTAATCTGGTATCGTATGGCAAGAGGATCAACATGAAGACATTATATAGGTTTGCTGATTATGATCTTTGTGTGTATTTGGATAGTCGTTATGTCCTGCTAGGGGCCACTATCAACTTACAATTCGGGTAAGTATTCCTGGGTCGTGACTAAATATACATGAACCTACAGGGTCACACACTTAACGGGTTGGAACAATGCAATTCGGATTAAGTCTATTTTGGTATGGGTTTCTATATCAAACTCAGAGACTTAATATTAGACTCCTTATGCATTTGGATTGGGTTTGGTATGGGTTTCCATATCAAACTCGAAGACTTAATATTAGACTCCTTATGCATTTGGATTGGGTTTGGTATGGGTTACCGTATCAGATTCGGAGACTTAATATTAGACTCCTTATGCGTTCAGATTGGGTTTCGGTATCAGACTCAGTGACTTAATATTAGACTCCTTATGCATTCGGATTGGGTTTGTTATGGGTTTTCGTATCAGATCTGGATTGGGTCGGTTATGGAGTTTATGTATTAGTTACAAAGATTTAATATTAAACTCATCCTGTAGTTCGGATAAGATTTGAATCACATCAGGACATCTAATCTGTTAGGATTCCTTCTGCATGGGCAGTTCGGATAAGATTTGAATAACATTAGGAAACCTAATATGTTAGGATTTCTTCTGCATGGGCAATTTGGATAAGATTCGTATCACATCAGGAAACCTAATCTGTTAGGATTTCTTCTGCATGGCCCTATATAAAGAGATGTATGATTGGCTTTGAGAACATCACAAAAAGCCATAGCTGCCATCTCCTTTAAACAGCCCCTAAACCCTTGTCATGCTCGTTGGTACTAGCACACCATCGTACGACGTTCCATCCTGGTACGTGTAGAAACCAGTAGAGGCGCGGCTACAATTGTTGTGCTGATTAGAACAATCCATGAGCAGTCATTGTCATCTACATCTGCTGATCAGGACGATCCGCAAATGGTTGCTGTGAACATTCGATCACTTCTCCAAATCTGCTTCCGCTGTTGGTAACAATATAATCTATGATGTATTACTTGCAACCTTCGAGTAAAATTTTTAAAATTCTGCTAGTGTTGCTTACTTGGTTTCCTACAGTAGCTGCCCACCGGAGGGGGTTGTCCTCCGGGGTAGTTCCTGTGGGAGCTTAACTCCCCAGGTTGTATCTTGTACGTGCCCGGGCCTTGTCGTCCCCGGGACAAATTGCCGGGGGGGGGGGGGGGGAGGTTGACGAGGATTGTTACCTGAGTTAGTTCGAAATAATGCACATTTGGTTCAAGACGGATTTGAACCAGATGAGTGTCTGAAGGTCCACTGTTATGGTCTCAGACGACCTGAGAAGCGCGGACACAAGATGACTTATGGTCGCAGGCTTTGCGCGATCATGAGATTGCAGATGCTACGCAGTCAGGAGGCTGTAGACTATGTGTGGTCAGAAGGTCGTGGACTACCCTCGACCAGAATAATTCGGGATTGTCTAGCTCTGCAGCAGGTATATTCCTAGGATCGCGATGATTCCTCCACGTATGAAGACAACTTCTAGGAGGTTAACATGTGTAGTTATCCCTTGATTGCACGTGTTAACCCTACATGGAAGTTAAGTGCGGTTATCAAAACTACACGCAAGCAACCGTTCAAAACCGTTGTGCATTGTCGCCCTTTCGACCAGTATAAAAAGGGTGAGTGAATGTACAAGAAAAGGATATACAAGAAGACGACGACTAGCTTCCATAAATTAGTTTAGTCGTTTTTTAGACAATCACACAGAAAAGATCTTCGCGTGTGATGATCTTTTCTCCAACCTTGTAACCCTTTTTCCATACATAGTGAGCTCACAACAGGACGTAGGGCTGTTTCTCCCACCATTGAGGGCCCGAACCTGTATAAATCTCTCTGTGCCCCAACTGATATTGCTCATCATCCCTTTTTAGAGGGACACCTTGAAAGGTCTCACAACTCACAAATTCTGCATAAGATCGACTAAGGACCCCGAGTCTGAATCATCGACAGCTGGCGCCCACCGTGAGGCCTTTCTCAAGGCATTCTTTTTTCTATCCGGAGGTTCGGTGAGCCATGTCTAGGGCATATGATTCCGAGAACGACTTCAATCTCAAGGATTATGCCCACATACAGATGCCTTCACCTAGTGATCTTGTTCCAATGGAGGAAACTGGGGGCGAAGACATCCCAGAGGTCGATTTGACCACTCAGGTCATGTCTATCGACTAGGAGACAACAGACGCAGAACCAGAACTCAATGTTGTTTCTACGGCGTTAGAGGATGAATTCGGCCCATTGCATGACCCCGCCGAGGGCAAAGGCGATGTTGACCAAGAATTCAGTCCGGGGAGGTTTGATCCTGATAACCTCCACCGTCTCTTTGATTTTGAGTCCGACTCGGAACAAACAGAGATGTTCTTTCCATCGGCGACTTCGTTCCCTAGGCAATTCGGTGCCTTATCGGAAGAAACTCCCGATCAGCGAACTGCTAGGGAAGAACAGGAGCGCGAGCAAAAAGAAGAACAAGAACGTAGACAGAAGGAGGATCAAGATCGCCAGCAGCAAGATAATGAGCTCCGCAAAACAGCCCTTGAGGCTCTACAAAATACGCAAGCTCGTTACGACGCTGTTCTGAGTTCCTCCCATCGTCCGCATGGTCACAGACGTGACCAGACACCTTCTTTACCCTCGGCACATTTACCGGTGGACAAAGAGACGGTGACACCTGGCGCACCCAGGAGGAGCACGCATGGCCAACTTCGATCCATCGCAGAGGTCCTGTGTAATTTTCCTCCTACTGTCATAGATGTGTAGAAACCGGCTTTGGCCAGAATCTTGGCGGAGAGGTTAGACGAGGTCGCATCCGAAGCGACTCCTACCGCCTCTTGTCGATCGGCGATATGTTCCCATGAAAGAGAATACTCTAACTCTAGTTCTGGTAGACGAAATCGTCCACCACTAGTGCCATCTCGGCATGGCAAAGCCAGACGGGCGGGAAATTCTCGTGATCGGGAACGAATTCCTATCCACTCTCGCCTGGGACCACGCGTGGCCTCTCCTTTGCGTGAGGTCGCCCGAGATCTGATCGAGAGTCGCAGATCCATCCATGGTCCTTATGTCGGTTGTAAAGCTTTCTCGCCCGGCCTTCACGCGGTCGTTTGGCCAGATAGGTTTAAACCGGGGGCTATTAAAAGATTTGACGGAACTCATAATCCATCTGAGTTCCTTCAAATTTACATCATTGCTCTTCAGGCAGTGGGTGGCGATGACCGGGTCATGGCCAACTATTTGCCTATAGTCCTCGAGGGACCGGCAAGAACCTGGCTGTTTAATCAGCCCGAGGGTTCGATATATAACTGGGAAATGTTGTGCGATGACATCCTCAACAATTTCTAGAATTGTTATCAGAAGCCGGGAAAGGAGGACGACATCCACCGACTACGACAAACATCGACGAAAACTCTTCGTCAGTTTGTCAAAAGATTCGTTAGGGTAAGAAATACCATCCCGAACATATCTAATAATTCCGTTATCAAGGTGTTTAAACACGCCATTCGATACTGGAGGTTTACAGAGGATTTGCTCATCCATCCCCCTCGATCAGTAGCTGATCTTTTTGATATGGCTGATCGATATTCCGACACGACCGAGGCCATTGAGTGGAATCGGATGGTGGAAAAAGAAAACTTACCGCCTCAACCAGGTCTCAAGGACATAAAGAGAGAGGATTCGAACAAGAAGTCGGAATCTTCATCAGGCTGGAAGTCAAAGAAATCAAAAAGGAGTCGAACTGGACAATACCGAGAGGTCGCGGTCACAGAGAAACCTCCGTCGACCAAAGGTAACAAGTCTTCGTTTAAAAATAAAACTGCTTCTAGTGGTTGCAGTGCCGACCAACTAGAGAAGTTGACTAACCCGCAGGAAGGCAAGAGATGGTGTCCACTCCACAACTCTGCAGGCCACGACCTCAAGAATTACTGGAGTTGGTTGAAGCAGCTGGATGACTTCTACTAGGGGATCGGACCAATGTCGACCTTGCCACAAAAAGAACAGGCTTGCGGGCTAAGAGACGCCAGCGAGGATGAAGAGATGTCCTCCCCAGTACCTCGTAATCATGTCAATGTTATTTTCAGAGGTTCCTCCTCTTTTGTTTCTAAATGGCAATTTAAAGCTTTTTACCGAGAGGTGAACCAAGCGGAGACTCCCCTTGGAGAACCTCAATACCCCTGTTGGTCGGATACTCCTTTGTCGTTTGATCTCTCTGATTTCCCTGTGAGGCTTACTCGACCATTGAGGCTACCTTTGGTCATTACCCCAATCATCAGTAATGCAAGGGTCGAAAGAGTCCTGATCGACGGAGGTAGTTCCTTGGATATTTTATTGGTCAAGACATTGGACGAGATGCAAATTCCTCGTTCAAAAATTAAACCCATAATTCATCTGTTTTATGGGATAATTCCTGGTCCCTCTATGATGCCATTGGGACAGGTGGTGCTCCCGGTCATGCTGGGGGAACCAGATTGTTGACGATTCGGACTCGGAGTCCTCAGCCGAACTTATGCAGAATTTGTAATTGCGAGACCTTTCAAGATGACCCTTCGGGAAGGTATGCTGAACAATAGTGAACAGGAGCACAGAGAGTTTAGACAGGTTCGGGCCCTCGATGGTGGGAGTAAAAGCCCTACGTCCCGTTGAGATTTCACTAAGTGTGGTAAAAGGTTTACAAATGGAGGAAAAAGTCCTCACAGGCGAGGATTTTCCCTGTAAGAGTGTACAAGGATAAGCCAAAGAAGGCTTACTAAAATGCTATATGAGGTGTGCCGTAGACTTGGCTAACTTGGATGATTTTGGGTTTCTTGATCTTCCGATCTCTCGGTTGATGTTTCGGATGATCCCCCTCGTGATTGATGCTCCATGCTATGCTTTTGTACTGTTTGAAAGGGTGCCATGTAGAGGAAACTGCATCAAACGGTTGCACGGACGGTTGGATGCGGTTTTTTGGAACTGCTCTTAACCTCCACGCAGGTTAAACACGTGTTATTCACGGATAACTGTATGTGTTAACCTTCTGACGGTTGATTCTCCACGTGTAGGAATCTTCGGGATACTTAGAATATCCTGTTGTATGGGCAACCGAATAAATAGATCTCAAGTATCTTGATCGGTAGATGTTCTGACCGCGGGATATTAGCTGACCGCGTGTAACACCCTAGTTTTAGGGGTGAAAAGTTTTGCATGAAAACCCTGCATGCATGTATCTCTGTAGTAGTAGCCAGATCAGCTGAACTCTAATCTCTCTCAAACCCTAAAAATCTCTAAATCTATTCCCTAGATCCAGATCAAGATCTGACCATCCAGATTTAACCTACCAGTTACCCTGAAGATAAAAGTCTTCAGGAGCCAGATCAAATTCTGACCCTAACTCTCGGTACCTAAGCCTCTCTCTGTTTTCAAAAACAGGAAAATTCAGATTTACCCTAAGTACCCCAGTTTCCAGATGATTGAATTATTCTGATTTAACCCTATTCAGACTCAAGTAACCCCTGGAATATGTTCCTAGGTTCATCCTCAACTCACTCAAAAAGTTGGGAGCCAGATTAATTCATCTAAACACTTTTCGCAGTTTAGTCCAAATTTTACTGCGAATAAGTCCTTTTCTGTTTACCTGGAAGCCTGAAAAGGCTAAAATCCACGAATTAACTCAAACTCCAGAATTTCTTCAGGGAACACCTCCCAAATGCTATTTGATACAGATCTCCCTTTTGATCAGACTTCAAAATCTCTCCCCAATCGCCAGAATTCGAGATCGACAAAATCTAGATTTACTTTACCCTAATTTTACCCTATTTTCGAAAATAGGTGAAATCCCTCAAACCTTATCAAACCTTCCCCAAATTTGAGCTAAATGAGTACTAATAGAAATGTTATACTCAGCCATGAAATCAATCCTCAAATTAACCATCTCTAAGACAGAAATTGCAAATCAGTCCAGATTTCAAATAAGAATCCTTGCAATTGGGTCCCTAGTTCGACCAGAGACACTGTGCACGACCAGCAGCTGTGCACGACCGCGACCACCGCGCTGCCACGCCAGGAGTTTCGTCGCCGGTGAAGCCCCGTGGTCGCCACCCCTGCCACCGCGTTCCTGCCACGTGTGCGCACGTCGTTCGCCACCGTGGAGCCACCGCGGCCGCACCAGCATCTCCAATTTTGCCCGCGCGCGCACGCCATCGCTGCAGCCACTGCAGAAGCTCGGTGCCACGTTGCAAGCATGCCGGAGGAGCCCGTCAGTTCACCGTTGCATCACCCGGGACAGCGCACGCCAGCCTGCAAAGCCGGCACGGCCGCTGGAGCGCGTGGCTTCGCTGCTGTCCCGCCCGACCGGTCAGCTCGCCATCGATTCGAGCTTCACTTCCCCGTGCAATTCCAGCCGTTGCAAGCCCTTGCTGTGCCTATAAAAGCCGCCCCAGCCCAGCACGAAGGCACTCACACCAGAACCACCCAAAATCTCTAACCACGCCGTCGTCTTCGTCTTCTTCGGCGAGCTCGAGAAGAGGCTCACGGTGCCAAGCCTCTACACTGCTTCCTCCTCGATTCCAGCTACTTCAGTAAGCTCCTCTTACCTCCCTCATCATACTCGAGCATGTAATTGACTTCAAACCTCTCCAGTCGCCGGCAATTTCCGTTTCTCTCCAGCAACTCCGGCGAGCAATTAATCATTAACCAAGTCAAATTAGCTCTCGAGCCTGTAATCAAACATGATCAGTGGACTGATTAGAACACGTCTAAGCAACCAGAATCGAAGAATTTGCTAAAATATGAAAATCCCCAACTTTGCACCTTGCATGTGAACTGGAGCTCGCTGTTAAGCTTCTCTGGTGTTTCCCCAGCCAATCTAGCTTCACACCTAGCTTACTTATGCCCCAGAGACCATCCTCAAGCAAGGAATTAAGTTTATTTGCCCTAAAACAGAAATGCCCAATTTTGGTGTCTTCTCCCCTAGCTCCGGTCGCCGGATTTTGTTCCCGGCCGTTTCAACCCCAACCACCTTGTCTAGTAGATGTGCCTCGACCCCAGGAGTATTTTTGCCTTCTAGCTCGACACCTAGATTGGCCCAGATGAAGAGATATCACCATGCCAAGGTTTTGTCCAGAAACTGTTGAGAACAGTTCGGCCACCGTGTTCTTCGCCGGTTTTCATCACCTTCCGGCCATCTCCTACCCTAGGTCCTGTTGAGACATTTGTTCCTGTTACAAATGCCTAACCACCAGACAAAGTGGTGCATCATTTGGAGCCCTGAGTCAAAAGATATGGCTTGCCCTAGTTTCTGGCCGTGTCAACCCTATGCCAGGCTATGTCAGCCAGTGGCATTAGCCCTGTTCACCCACCTCTGGTCATGTAAAACAGAAATTACTTTGTCAAATAGCTGCCTCACTACCTTGTGCACCATATGCTTGAATCAAAACCTACTTTGGCCACTGGAAACTGTTCAAACCATGTCAATGCCATTCTAGAGCACTGCCAGCCTGTGTCAGCCAGTGGCATTGAGCCTTTTCACCCACTTCCAGCCATGAACTTTGAAAATAACTTTGTCCCTTAGACTCCTGATGTTGTGATCTACACTTTTCTCTACTGTCACAACTTGAGTTGAGCCCTCTATCACCCATCAACCTTATGTCGATGCCTTGAACCGAATGCCAACCTAAAGACATTCGCTGTTTTTGGGCGAACCAGTCACCACCTTGATATTACCCTGATATTTTGGAACCTTGTAAACCTTAACAACTAATTTTAACCCTGGTTTCCATAGTTAAACTCAAATCGCTTTCAAACCTTGTATCACCAGAGTATTTTCTCCTTGCACCTTTGAATGTAGTGAATTAGTAAGAATAGAATTGATTGTAATGCCCGTTTGCTTGTTTGATCTTGTTCAGAGCAAGAGTCTGGGGTTGAAGATCTTGTCGCTGAACCGTCATCGACTGCTGATACTTACGACGCGGAAGGCAAGTCATACTTTGATCATATTGAAACCCATATTTTATGAATTGCTATGCTATTCCATGAGTAGATATCTCGTTAATATTGCATGTGTTGAGATCAATGATATCATGGCAGTGGTAGATTGAATACTTGAGAAATGTGAACTTGATAAGATAGCAAGCCACGAACTAATAAAAATATAAACATGTACATTTATATTCATGAAATAGAACCCCTAGCCGTGACCAGTATTTTGGTATGGAATGGTGGTAGCACTGGAGGTGCTTGGCTGCACTGAATGTGCAGGCACTGAAGGTGCATGGTTGTGGTATGATCCGGTCACTGGCATGTAAGGACTAGAACCTTGTGTTATGCGTCTAGTGGCATGAAAAACGTACCAACCACTTACCTGGTATGGGACAGGCGCAACCTAGTAGCTTTCTTAGTATTATCAGTTCCCTGCATGGCTTGTCGATCCGGTTTCTCGCGTGGAAACTGGTGGGACGCAGTTCGTCCATGAGTGATGTGAGATCAGAAAAATTATGAGAGGATAAGGTGTAAAGAAGGAAGACGCCCTACGCCGGATTAAGTCGTGCGCGACTGTAATCAAAAGAGGTTATGTGTCCTGTGGGAACATAGACCCAGGCTAGGAAGTAAGGCAGTGGGGAGGACCCACAACGGTACTTGGGATGGTATTGTCCATTTACCGGGCAGGGATACTGTTAATAGTAGACTGCAAAAACGTTGTGTGATCTCGGCCTTGTCACATGCGTATAAGTCGCATGGAGTTGGCCCGACTTGGAAGTCGAGTGAAAAAGTGGATTCAAAAAGAGGTACATCTCTACAGAGTTTAAAAATGTATTCGAATACTTCGTGCTCCCGAGTTTTAGGAGTATGCTGCGGTGGATTAAATCCATGGGGTGTGACACAAGTACTATTTTATAAACTAAAATTTGTTAGTTCAAGATTACCCAAGTGGCATGTGTTGTCACGATAAGGGGCGTTGCCGTGGACTGTCATGTGTTGACGTGTCACGGTAATACCATAATATAGAGATCATATGGTAATTAAGAGGCATGTGGTTTATGCCCTAAGTTTATGAATTACTGCTATGGGTATATGATTGAAAGGCTTGAATAAAGATAATGTGATATGAGGATATATCGCCTTGGATATGGGATATATGTATCACCATCAATATGATTTATTTACTGCCATGGGTATGATCAGAACTTGAGTAAGAATTGAGAAAGAAATGTATTTTGGGAAAAACCTTTCACTCTCTCCCCAATAGCATAGGTTCATGTCATATATATATATATATATATATATGTATCTCTATCTTCCCTATGACTTGCTGAGTACGTAAGTACTCACCCTTGCAACAACTCATCAATAGATGGAGCGTTCTACGACCTTGGAGGATACCCTGAAGATGCTGCGGACCCAGGAGATGATGAGCAGTTTCCTCCGGAGCCCTGAAGTGGTGCTGTCTTGCTGTCAACCTCTGTTCCTGTGGTTTGCTTTTGGGCCTAGCTTCCGCCGTCTAGATGTGTTATTTTGTTAGACCCTTGTGCCTTGTAAGGCACTGTACCTCGTTTTGTACTAAGGCCTGATGGCCATACAATTATGACTATTGTACTATTTTGTTGCTGCAATGTAATCCTGTGATTGACTCATCCTGGGAAGTCAAGTGGTTAGGGGACCAGCTGCACCGAGCTGGGCTCCTCACAGGTGATGTCACTGTCGTGGGAGACGTGACACCGCGCAATATCCCGAATGTGTAGTTCGCGTACAGCCTACGAACTTCTGACCGCACAAGGCTTACGGTCTGACCGCGTAAAGCTACAACCTGATCGCGTAAAGCTTGCGACCTCATGGTGATGCCCCTCAGAATAGCTTGAATTCGCATCACCAGATACATGTCTGGTTCGAACCTGTCTTGAACCAAAAGTTTATTAGAAGTGACCCGGGTGTCAATCCTCGTCAGCTAGCCCCCAAATTCGAAGAAAACGAAGAGACGTGTTTATTTCGAATTTTTAAAAAACCGTGCATTGGATTTTTAACCCGGCCCTTTAACTTCTCCACTTAGTGGCGCACTAAGTGAAAACGGTTGGTTTTTCAAGACGGGTTCTGACATTACGTGACGGGCAATGATAGCGCTGTAGAATTGTTTTTATCTCGAGGTAAAATTGTAAATGTCTTAACAAAACCCGAGGTGTCTGGGAGACGAACCGTCGCCCTGGTGGCTATAAATACCAGACCCCTGGACATGTAAAGATCTACAATTTCCCTCTCACGTCTAAGTCTTTTTCTTGTTATCCTGCCTCCTTCCTTTTCACATACCCCTCCCAATGGCAGATCATGAAATCATCGAGATTGAGAGCGATGAAGGGGAAATTGTCGAACAAGGGTCTCAAACGAATGAAGTCCTGTCTCCCTTAAGGAAGAAACCCAAGGTTGACGAAGGATCTTCCAGTGGAACAAAGGTGAAGAACGTAGCGAGTTTCTTTCTTCCTTCAGTTCCTTTGACCCTCCCCGTTCATGCCTCTCGGCAAGTTAGGCCTTTATCCTTAGGAAAAGATCCCTTCACATCCAACTCTCCCATCCTTTTGGGTGATCAACATCCTGGTCGGCAAGCGGTGACTATCCCTCGATCAGATGATTGCCGTATTGGGTTGGTGAAGCAATCTTCTTCTGGGAAGGTTGCTCTTCCACCATATGATGATCTTCCTCCCAAGATGGGTGTATCAACGGGTTATGTACCGGGACAGGTAACAATTCTTCTCCCTTTTTGCTGATAATTTTAGTTAGTATGACTAACTTTTGCAAAATGCAGGGGGTAGGAGGCCCCAGCGATCAGCCTTCTGCTGCTCCATCTCTTCCTTCCGGACAGACCCTTCTGGAAGAGAAGAATGCCCTGGAGAAGAAGACCGAGGAGATGGCCTCGAAGATTCTGCGTTTAGCAGAATGTTTTGATCGATCCCGAGAAGAGGCGCACCATTTCCGTCGAGAGAGGGACTTCGCTCAGCAACAGCGAGAACTCTCTGACTTGATTAGGGACAATAGTGCGTCTGTTGTTAGGGACGATATAGATAGACTTAGGGTAGTTGCTAGTTCCCTGGGGGTTGTCAGTGTAGATCCTACTGACAACAACATGTCCCTTGGGGAACTTTGTAAACTTCTTTCGGAGCAAGTCGATGTTTTGATCGACTGCATCCCTTTTGTATGTAAAGAATGTAAGAAATGAAAGTTCTTTATTTCTCATGAAATGTTCTCCACATCTTCTGTGCGAAAATATAGCCATGAACTTTACGTTCGCGACCATTCATACACAGGAAATTTTAGTTCTGCGATCAAAATCACTTTTAAGAAAAAAGCACTGCGACCTGCCCTGATTCCGCGATCAGTTTCAAAGCCGCGGTCAGAACTAAGGTTCGACCAGAGTTGGGACTCGGTCAGGATGTCACTTCGATTAGAATCGAAGTTTTAGCCTAAAACACGATTTCGATAAAACCATAACCCAATTAGAAACACTCCAGTACGTTAAAAATTGGGTTACATGATTTTTTCGAATAAAATGTTCAAAGTATAAAAAGGAAAAACGTCCTCTGAAAAGTACTGAAAATTTTTCAGTCCTTTTACGCTTTCAGTTTCCAAAACAAAGAAGTCTTTTTGTTTCAGATCCGACGCCTGAGTACTTTATCGGGTCCATCAGAGACAGTATCCATTATGGGAAATGAATAAAGCATTCAATGGAGCGTTTGAAATGAGCCGTTTACTCATTAATGCGTCGCCTTGGGTCTATAAAAAGAGCAGATGTCTTCTCAAAGAAGCCACACAGCTAAAAACCCTCATTATTCCCGCCGCTCAAAACCCTCATTTTCTTCAGCCTTCATCTTCCCCAAATCGCCAGCTTCCCCTTTGATTCTACACCAAAGATGGCGTCCTGGAGCAGATCCATTCACCATTCTGAGGAGAGCCTGATGGCGTTAGAGAAGGAGGAGATCCTTTCTCCGCGGCTGCTCATTAACTGGCGACCTGCGGAGAAGGACCAAGAAACCCCAACTGTCCAAGAAGGCGAGTTGGTGGTTTTTGAGGAGTATTTGCGTTGCGGGTTCCGATTCCCTGAGAGTCGGTTCCTTAAGGATGTCCTTGAACATTACGGGTGGGAACTGATCAACCTCCACCCCAACGCGATGCTGATCCTTGCAGTATTCCAGCACCTTTGTGAAGCCTTCGTCGGAATATATCCCAGCGTGGATCTTTTCCGACGATTTTACTTTTCGGCATGGTCGAAGAGTACCAACGCCGCCGGATGCATCTACTTCCGGCTAAGGGATAAAAAGGAGTATCCCTCCCCACCCCTACGAGATTCTGTGCATGGGTGGCACCAAAGGTGGTTTTACTGCTCTCCACCATCCGAAAGCAGTTTATGGTTTGAAAACTCGCGACCGGAGAAGTCGAGCGAGTTAGACATTCCCCCGGCGATGAACTCGGAGCTTTCGAAGCATGCCGAGGTTCTTCACTTGGTCAATGAAGGATTGACGGCTCGAGATATCATTCGAGACTTCGTGAAGAACCGGGTGAGTCCTCTGCGTGAAAGGGCTCATCCGGCGTGGGAGATTAGGTCCATGGGTGATAGCACCCTGGACTATAGTCAAGGTATTTATTTCTTTGGTGCTGAACTTTCTCCTTTTTGAATTGTACAAATTTTGACTTGAGTTTGGGAACAGTCCTGCCTTCATCCGAGATTGAAAGGCGGACCAACTCCCTCCTTAGGACCTACAATTCCGATGTAGAGGGCCCTAAGGGATCACCTCGCCCGCAGAGCTTGATTCACGCTGGTGATGACCTCAGACAGGAGCGCCGAAAGGTAATTTCCTTGTCCAGCTTTGGCTCTGCAGGTCTTGTGTGTGTCCAGTGCTAATCCCTTGTAATGGACTGCGAACCAGCTCCTAGGGAAGTTTGCGGATGCGACGTTCCCAAGTGAAAATGTCGGCTCTCCGAAGAAGCCGACGGCGAAGAATGTGAAGAAGGTCTCTCAGAGACCCAGGACAAAGAGTCCTGCCCCTAAGAAGACCAAGCTGAACCCTGGGGAGGGGTCTTCACGAAGCATTCCTCGTCCCGCAAGAAAGACTGTGGTAAGATATCGCATTCCTGCTACTTTTTCAGGCGCGATATGGAATCACTTCTTCGTCGTACAGGGAGAGGGGAGCGAGGAGGAAGAGGATGACGTTCCTCTGATCCTTCGAAGGAGGAAGATCGCGGATCTTCCATCCAGCGATGCCCCAAGCTACCCCGCAGAGACCACTACTACCGAAGAGGTGGTCGTGGAAGATCCTGCGACCACCGAAAATCTTGTGGTCGCGGGTGACCCTTCAATTCCTGAAGCCCCCGAGGTTTCAGGGTCAATTATTTCTGCTTCCCTGGTTGAAGGGACGACCAAGGTAAGGAATCTTTTTCGGCCGTTCCTTCTATGACTCTTTCTGCACATTTGTCAAGTTAATGTATATACAGGGAGGAGAGCTTCCCCCTGGGACCACTGGGGGTTCCAGGGAGGAAAATCCTCCTCCTCTGCGGACAGAGGAGGAGGTGGATGAACAAAGGCCAGCTATGATGGTTCCAGCAACTCTGGAATCGCCAAGGCCTTCAGATGCAGCCCCACCAGTTAGCCCGGTGGCCCAGGTAAAGATCTTTTTATGTGTTTTTACCTGTTCCCTAAGAATATGCCTATAACATGACATTTCCAGGGGGGTGCTGCCTTGTTTACCATAAGGAAGGCGAGAACCGGAGACGGCTCTCCTTCGCAAGGGGAATTTTCCCAGAAGTCCCAGGAACGAATGGGATTTCAAATAAGGTAAGAGCTCTTACTTGACAGTAATCTTAAATAAAAGTTGCCTGACCCATTCTTCCTGTTAGGCAAAAGAAGACAGCGCCTAACCCTTCAACCGCCACTAGGGAGGTTGAAACTAGGGCTGATGAGGGAGCCTCTAATGAAGAGCGCTCTGCTCTCGTGGTTCAGGAAGTCGTCCGGACCGCGGGAGGTGAAACAAGTATAGGGACCGGGTCACAACCAGTGGCCTCTGGGGGTGGCGTCCGGCCGGCACTCTCGCCAACTATCCCTGTAGTGCGCACGTCGGAGGCTCTAGCGAGGATTCCCGCTGAACTGAATGATGCCGTTTTACAAAAGTTTATGAAGGTATAATAAGACTCTGCTTCTGTGCCTGAATTATACTTAGGACACCTTGGACCTTCTTCTTTGGCACCACAGGGATTGTCCTGGCTAACAAGCCATTCGCGTGTTGTGATGGCTAGTACAGAAGCCATTCAAAAAGAACGCGATAGCTTGCGCAGGTGAGTACCATTACCCTCTGGTTAACATGGGTACATCTTGGTTGTGACTGCCTTGATTTTGTTGCAGAGAGGTTGCATTCTTGAAGAAGGAGGTGGCCGGTTCAGTCTCAATGCTTAAGAAACAAGAAACTGAACTCAACAGACTTCGATCAGAGAATGCTGGTAAGCCGATTCCTGACTAGGAAGACTTGAATCCATAATATGCGAATAATCTTCTCTCTCTGTACAGCGCAAGCAGGTCGAATTACGCAGCTCAGTCGAGACAAGGAGATTCTTGAATCCTCGATTCGCCACACCGATCGGGCAATCAAAGAACTGAGCCTCCGGATCTTCGAAAAACTAAAGGCCGTGGCTGATCTTTTGAAGACCGATGTGGTAGAACTGAGGCAAGACAACCTCAGTATAAATGACTGGACATCGCTGCTTACTGCCCAGGCGGATTCACTGCTTGAGTATCTCCCTGGAGATACACGGCGACGCGAAGAGGCGATCAGAACCAGGGTTCGATCAGCCGCAGCAGCCGTACTCAGCCGGGTTCGACTTCACCATGGCCCAGATGCAGATCTGAACGCATTGGTGGGTCCGGTTGAGGTCGAGAGTGAAGAGCTGCTCGATGCAGTCATAGAGGAAGTCCAGCCCCTAGTAGATAGACTCCTGACTGAGCTGGGGATCGAATGATCCTTATTTTTGTAACCAAACAATTGTAATTACAATGCAATGTATGTAAAACTATTTTTTTTTTCAAAAGAAAGTGCATATTCACATCATAAGTTTCATACTATAAGTATATTCCTCTAGCCCCCGCCTCTGTTTTGTGAATACTGGAGCCTTAGTATTTTAAGCAGAGGGGAAAACATAAGTATGATGACCAGGGATATGCGCTTCAAGCCGATGGTCAAGATTAAAGTAATATTTTAACCTTATTGCAAACTGGTAGCCACCCAGATGACCGAAGACTAGCCAGATAGTCCCGTGTGCGTTGAGAAACGGCTTATTTAGGAGCGACTTATCTGGAAGTGATCATGAGATCGACCAGCAAATCCGGTTAAAAAATGCTGTAGTAACCTAACCGCCGGCGATCAGCCCCAGGTCGAATTTATATAATTAGGGCTTAAAGAAAACACTCATTGTATGAAAACAAGACATGCTTTTTATGAAAAGATGCTAATTGAACAGGGAAAAAGTGATTGGAATACTTACACGTAAAACTTGCGAAGTTCATCGATGTTCCAAGTATTGGACAAAATCCGACCATCCTCCATGGCTAACCGCGCAGATCCTGGCCGCGGCACTGAGACGACAGTGTATGGCCCTTCCCACTTTGGGGAGAATTTATTGCGGTTAGACTGGTCTTGAATTTTTCGTAAAACCAAGTCGCCAACGGTGAGATCACGTGGTCGCACCTTTTTACTGTGATACTTGCGTAGAGCCTGCAAGTATACCGCAGACTTGATCAGGGCGCGATCACGCCGTTCTTCCAGGAGGATGAGATCTTGCGATCGATGTTCGGATTGATTGACCTGTTCGAATTGATTCGTGCGAACAGATCCAATACTAACTTCCATAGGCAACACAGCCTCGGCCCCATAGACCAAATGGAAGGGTGTCTCACCGGTGGCTCGACTAGAGGTAGTCCGTAGTGCCCATAGAACAGTATAGAGCTCGTCTGCCCAAGCCCCCGAGCGGGTCTTGAGGCGATCAAAAACACGTTTTTTGATGCCTTGCAATACTTGCCCATTGGCCCGTTCTACGGCACCATTGCTTTGTGGATGTGCCACGGAAGCAAAGCACACCTTGGTCCCAATCTGATCGCAGTAGTCTAGGAAGAGACCGCTAGCGAACTGAGAACCGTTGTCCGTGATGAGACGGTTTGGAACACCAAATTGTGCCACAATGTTCTTGTGAAAGAACTTTTGTGCGGCTGATGCAGTAATATTTCGTACTGGTTCGGCCTCAATCCACTTTGTGAACGTGTCAATGGCTACGAACAGAAACTTGTACCCATTGACCGCTTGTGGCATAGGACCGACGATGTCGATTCCCCAGATCGCGAAGGGCCATGCGAGAGGAATAGTTTGCAATGCATAAGTAGGTTGATGAACCTGTCTTGCATGAAACTGACACTGTGGACACATCTTGACCATAAACTTGGCATCATCGAGTGCCGAAGGCCAGTAGAATCCCTGTCGAAAAACTTTTCCGACCAGTGTTCGGTATGACGCGTGTGCACCGCATACACCGTCATGTATTTCTTTCAAGAGGGATTTTCCTTCCTCCTGAGATATGCAGCGCATGAATACTCCTTGAGTACCCTTTCTGTACATAACCCCATCTATGAGTTTGTACAGACGCGCCTTTCGAATTAATCGATCGCTTTTGGTTTCGTCCTCGGGTAGGGTCCCATGTTCAAGATAGACCCTCAATGGATGAGTCCAATCTTGTTCCTGACCGAGGTTGGCAACGAAGGCTATTGCCGGATCATCCTCGACCGAAGTCATGATCGAAGGATGGTCCAAGTGTTCAATTAACACTCCTGCCGGAGCGGATGAGCGTGAGGATCCAATTTTGGATAATTGGTCTGCGAGAATATTGTCCTTTCGCGGGACGTATTGGACTTCGAAGTGACTGAAGTGTTTTTCCAATCTCCTCACTTCCCCCAGGTAATGAGCCATTGTCTCATCGGAGGTGCTGTACTCCTTGTTTACCTGGTTTACGACTAGCTGTGAGTCCCCCCTCACCACTAATCGACGGACTCCGAGGAATTTTGCTGCCCGGAGCCCTGCAAGAAGACCTTCATACTCTGCTGCATTGTTGGTGGCAACAAATTGTAGTTGAATGACATACTTAAGCTGTTCGCCCTGAGGCGTAACTAAGACCACTCCAACCCCCGAGTGTTGAAAACTACGGGAGCCATCAAAGTACATTGTCCAATAATCGGGGTACTCCAGTTCCTTTGCCAACTGCACGGGTGGCTCAGGGTTGGTCCATTCGACCACAAAGTCGGCCAAAACCTGAGACTTAACCGCCGTGCGAGGGGTGAAATGGATCTCGAAGGCACCGAATTCGACCGCCCATTTGGCGATTCGACCAGATTTTTCTGGATTTCGGACAATATCCCCTAAAGGAAAAGAGGAGGGTACTGTGATCTTGTGTGCTTGAAAGTAATGTCGTAGCTTACGGGAAGCCATCAGTAGCGCGTAAAGTATCTTCTGGACCTCAGGGTAGCGCTCCTTAGGACCATGAAGTACTTCGCTCACATAGTAGACGGGTCTGTGTACTCCTTCCCTTTCCGCGATCAGAACTGCGCTGACCGCGTGTGGGGTGGCCGCCAAATACAAAAGTAATGGTTCTTCCTTTTCAGGAGACACCAATACTGGCGGACTGGAAAGATATGTTTTTACCTCCTGAAACGCTTTTTCGGCCTCGTCGGACCACGTGAAGTTATGATGTTTCCGCAAGGCTTTAAAGAAAGGTAGTCCCCTTTCGCCTAATCGCGATATAAAGCGACTTAAAGCCGCCATGCAACCAGCCAGGCGTTGAACATCCTTCATGGTCGAGGGCGACCTCATTTGTTCAATAGCTCTGATTTTCTCAGGATTAACCTCAATGCCCCTGGAACACACAAGGAAACCAAGAAGCTTCCCTGAGGAAACCCCGAAAGAACATTTCTCCGGGTTCAATTTTATTCCAAAGCGATTCAAGTTACATAAGGTTTCAGCAAGATCGTCCAAATGAGATAATCTTTTGGTGCTCTTTACAACCAAGTCGTCTACATATGCTTCGAGATTACGCCCTATCTGGGAAAGAAAGGTCTTTTGCATCAAGCGCTGGTACGTGGAACCAGCGTTCTTGAGACCGAACGGCATTCTGACGTAGCAGTATGTGCCGAACGGGGTGATGAAGGCAGTTTTCTCTTCATCGTCTTCTGCCATGCTAATTTGATGATATCCTGAGTAGGCATCCAGAAAACTCATCAGTTCGCAACCCGCAGTGGAGTCAACCAGCTGGTCGATGCGGGGAAGGGGAAAGTCATCCTTCGTACATGCGCCACTTGCCATTTGACTTGCGGACCATGACCGGATTGGCGAGCCAGTCCGGGTGATTCACTTCGCGGATAAACCCGGCTTGTAAGAGTTTGTCTAACTCTTCTCGGATGGCTTCCTGTCGGTCGGTGGCAAAACGCCTGAGCTTTTGCTTTATTGGTCGTTGTCCAGGTCGAATTGCTAACCTGTGCTCAATTACTTCCCTTGGGACACCGGGCATGTCGGACGGTTTCTACGCAAACACGTCTGCGTTAGCCCGGAGGAAAGCAACGAGGTCGAGTTCCTATTTGTCATCCAGGGCTGACCCAACCCGAATTGTCTTGGATGGGTCATCTGGATACAAAGGAACTTGTTTGAGTTTCTCATCTGGTCGAGGAGCAGCCCTGATCGCATCGGTGGCGACGGTGGCGACCTGAGCGTCCCAGAGGGGAAGTTGATCGACCATCTCCAAAGATAGCCGGTCGCACGTGAGCGCCACGTTGCGACTTCCTCGGACCGAAATGACACCTTTGGGGCCAGGCAATTTCCCGCACTGATAAGCATAGTGCGTTGCCATCATGAACTTAGCAAGAGTCGGCCTGCCAAAGACTGCATTATAAGATGAATCACAATCGATTACATCGAAAGTAACCAATTCTATTCAGAAGTTATCTGGTTCTCCCAGAGTGACCGGGAGGACCACTTGTCCCAATGGTATCATGGAGGGGCCTGGGATTATCCCATAAAATGGATGGATTATGGGCTTGATCTTCGAACGAGAAATTTGCATCTCGTCGAGTGTCTTGACCAATAAAAGATCAAGGGAACTTCCCCCATCAATCAGGACCCTTTCGACTCTCGCGTTACTGATGATTGGGGTAATAACCAGAGGTAGCCTCAATGGTCGAGTTAGCCCCACAGGACAGTCAGCGCGATCGAACGTCAAAGGCATATCCGACCAACGGGGATATTGAGGTTCGCCAAGGGATGCCTCCGTTTGGTTAACCTCTTGGCAAAAGGTTTTAAACTGCCTTTTGGAAACGAAAGAGGAGGAACCTCCGAAAATGACATTAACATGATTTTGAGGTACCTGGTAAGCCATTTCTTCGTCTCTGTCGACGTCTCTAACCCCGCACACCTACTCTTTAGGTGGTAAGGTTGGCATTGGCCCAGCTCCTTGGTAGAAATCATCCAGCTGTTTCAACCAACTCCTGCAGTTTTAGAGGTCGTGGCCTGCGGAGTTGTGGAGTGGACACCACCTCTTGCCCTCCTGCGGATTAGTTGATTTTTCTGGCTGGTCGGAATCCCGGCCGCCAGAAGCAGTTTTACTTTTAAAAGAAGACTTATTACCTTTGGTCGAAGGTGGTTTCTCCGCGACTGCGACCTCACGGTACTGTCCAGAGCGGTTCCTCTTTGACTTTTTTGACTTCCCACCCGGTGAAGACTCCGGCTTTTTGCTTGAATCTTCTTTCTTGGCGTCCTTGAAGCCTGGTTGGGGCGGTAGGTCCCCCTTATCAACCATTCGGTTCCATTCGACTGCCTCGGCTGCATCGGAGTATCGATCAGCCATATCGAACAGATCGACCACTGATCGAGGAGGGTGGATAAGCAAGTCTTAAGTGAATCTCCGGTATCGAACGGCATGCTTAAATGCCCTGATTACGGAGCCATCAGATATGTTCGGGATGGTATTTCTTACCCCGACAAACCTCTTGACAAACTGCCGAAGCGTTTCGGTCGAAGTTTGCCGTAGTCTATGCAAGTCGTCCTCCTTACCCGGCTTTTGGTAACAGTTTTGGAAATTGCTGAGGATGGCATCGCATAGCATTTCCCAATTATAGATAGAACCCTCAGGCTGATTGAACAACCAGGTTCTAGCTGGTCCTGCGAGGACTGTTGGCAGGTAGTTGGCCATGACCTTGTCATCGCCTCCTGCTGCTTGGATGGCAGTAATATAGATCTGAAGGAACTCAGATGGGTTTTGAGTTCCATCAAACCTCTCAATGGCCCCTGGTCGAAACTTATCGGGCCAAACGACTGCTCGTAGGCCAGGCGAGAAAGCTTTGCAACCAACGTAACGACCGTGAACCGTCCTGCGACTTTCGGTCGGGTTTCGAGCAAACTCACTTAATGGCGAGGTTACTCGGGGTCCCAAACGAGAGTGAACGGGAACTCGATCCCTACTACGAGAGTCCTGCATTCGCCGATATTTGTCCTGTCGGGACGGTAGAGGTGGCGGGTAACTCCGTCGGCCAGAGCCAAAATGAGGACCATCTCGTTCACGGGAATGTGTCACTGAGCGGGAAGAGGCTGTTGGGGTCGCCTCGGATGCGACCTCGTCCAGTCTTTCCGCCAGGATTCTGAAAAAGGCCGGTCTCTGCGCATCCGTGACCGTAGGAGGAAAATTACGCATGACCTCCGCGATAGATCGCAGTCGACCATGGGTACTTCTCCTAGGGGCACCAGGTGTTACTGTTTCTTCGTCCACTGGGAAATGCTCCGGTGGTAAGGAAGGAGTCTGGTCACGTCTACGACCACGCGACCGTCGAGAAGAACTCGTGGCAGCATCGTAACGAGCCTGCTCATCTTGAAGAGCCTCTAGGGCAGTTCTGCGTAGTTCGTTGTTCTGTTGCTCGAGATCTTGCTCCTCCTTCTGTTTGCGATCTTGTTCTTCCCTGGCAGCCTGTTGATCGGGAGTTTCCTCCGACAACGCAGCAAACTGCCTAGGGAGAGAGGTCGCCGATGGGGAGAACATCTCGGTTTGTTCCGAGTCAGACTCGAAATCAAAGAGACGGTGGAGGTTATCAGGGTCGAACCTTCCTGGGATAACTTCAGGGTCACCATCATATTTTCCCTCAGCGGGATCGTATGACGGGCCGGATTCATCACCTAGCACATTAAGAACCTCTGCGGGTTCTGACCTTGTGCCAGTTACCTCCTGGTCGATTAACATGACTTGGGGAGATGATTCAACCTGTGGAAGATTCTGGCCTTCGACCTCTTCCATTGGAACAGGATCGCTTGGAGAAGACATGGGTATATGGGCATAATCCTCGAGATCGAAATCGTTCTTGGAATCATATGCTCCAGCCATGTTTCGGCGAACCTCCGAATTTCAATTAGGACGCCTTGAGAAAGGCCCCACGGTGGGCGCCAGCTGTCGACGATTCGGACTCGGAGTCCTCAGCCGAACTTATGCAGAATTTGTAATTGCGAGACCTTTCAAGATGACCCTTCGGGAAGGTATACTGAACAATAGTGAACAGGAGCACAGAGAGTTTAGACAGGTTCGGGCCCTCGATGGTGGGAGTAAAAGCCCTACCCTACGTCCTGTTGAGATTTCACTAAGTGTGGTAAAAGGTTTACAAATGGAGGGAAAAGTCCTCACAGGCGAGGATTTTCCGTGTGAGAGTGTACAAGGATAAGCCAAAGAATGCTTACTAAAGTGCTATATGAGGTGTGCCGTAGACTTGGCTAACTTGGATGATTTTGGGTTTCTTGATCTTCTGTTCTCTCGGTTGATGTTTCGGATGATCCCCCTCCTGATTGATGCTCCATGCCATCCTTTTGTACTGTTTGAAAGGGTGCCATGTAGAGGAAACTGCATCAAACGGTTGCACGGACGGTTGGATGTGGTTTTTTGGAACTGCTCTTAACCGCCACGCAGGTTAAACACGTGTTATTCACGGATAACTGTATGTGTTAACCTTCTGACGGTTGATTCTCCACGTGTAGGAATCTTCGGGATACTTAGAATATCCTGTTGTATGGGCAACCGAATAAATAGATCTCAAGTATCTTGATCGGTAGATGTTCTGACCGCGGGATATTAGCTGACCGCGCAATATCCCGAATGTGTAGTTCGCGTACAGCCTACGAACTTCTGACCGCGCAAGGCTTACGGTTTGACCGCGTAAAGCTGCGACCTGATCGCGTAAAGCTTGCGACCTCATGGTGATGCCCCTCAGAATAGCTTGAATTCGCATCACCAGATACATGTCTAGTTCGAACCTGTCTTGAACCAAAAGTTTATTAGAAGTGACCCGGGTGTCAATCCTCGTCACAGATAACTTCCGAACAGAATTGGTTACCTTCGATGTAATTGATTGTGATTCGGCTTATAACGCAATCTTTGGTAGGCCAACTCTCGCTAAATTCATGATGGCTACGCACTATGCTTATTAGTGCGGCAAGTTGCCTGGCCCCAAGGGCGTTATTTTGGTCCGAAGCAGTCGCAACATGTCATTGACGTGTGATTGGTTATCCCTGGAGATGGTAGATCAGCTTCCCCTCCGAGAAGCCCAGATTGCCACAATGTCTACTGATACAATCAAAGCTGCTCCTCGACCAGATGAAATATTAAAATTGGTTCCGTTGTACCCAGATGATCCATCCAGGACAATTTGGGTTGGATCAGGACTGGATGACAAATAGGAACTCTAGCTCATTACTTTTCTCTGAGCGAATGCAGATGTGTTTGCGTGGAAACCATTCGATATGCCCGGTGTCCCAAGGGAGGTAATTGAGCACAGGTTAGCAATTCGACTTGGACAGCGAACAATAAAGCAAAAGCTCAGGCGTTTTGCTGTTGATCAGCAGGAAGCCATCCGAGTGTAGTTAGATAAGCTCCAAAAGGCCGGATTTATTCGCGAAGTCGATCATTCGGAATGGCTTGCAAACCCGGTCATGGTCCGCAAGTCAAATGGCAAGTGGCACATGTGCGTCGACTACACCAGCCTAAACAATGCCTGTCCGAAGGATGATTTTCCCTTCCCCGAATCGACCAGTTGGTTGATTCAACTGCGGGTTGCGAACTGATGAGTATCCTAGACGCTTACTCGGGATATTATCAAATTAGCATGGCAGAAGAAGATGAAGAGAATACTGCCCTCATCACGCCATTTGGCACCTACTGCTACGTCAGAATGCCGTTTGGTCTCAGGAACGCTGGTTCCACGTACCAGCGCTTGATGCAAAAGACCTTTCTTTCTCAGATGGGGCGTAATCTTGAAGCTTATGTAGATGACTTGGTTGTAAAGAGCTTAAAAAGTTCATCTCATTTAGACGATCTTGCTGGAACCTTTTGTAATTTGAATCAATTTGGAATAAAATTAAACCCGGAGAAATATTCTTTCGGGGTTTCATCTGGAAAACTTCTAGGTTTTCTTGTTTGTTCCAGAGGAATCGAGGTCAACCCTGAAAAGATCAGGGCTATCGAAAAAATGAGGTCTCCCTCGACCATCAAAGATGTTCAGTGCCTTGCAGGTCGCATGGCGGCATTAAGTCGATTTATATCGCGACTGGGCGAAAAGGAACTACCTTTCTTCAAAGCTCTGCGCAAACACCATAATTTTACTTGGTCCAATGAGGTCGAAAAAGCATTTCAGGAGGTCAAAGCGTACATTTCCAGTCCGCCAGTCTTGGTTTCTCCTAATAAAGAGGAACCATTACTCCTTTACTTGGCGGCCACACCTTACGCGGTCAGTGTTGTCTTGATCGCGGAGAGAGAAGGTGTGCACAAACCCGTCTACTACGTAAGCGAAGTACTTCATGGTCCTAAGGAGCGATACCTTGAGGTCCAAAAAATACTTTACACACTACTGATGGTTTCTTGTAAACTACGACATTACTTCCAAGCACATAGGATCACAGTGCCCTCATCTTTTACTTTGGGGGACATTGTTCGGAATCAAGAGAAATCTGGTCGGATCGCGAAATGGGTTGTGGAACTCAGAGCATTCGACATCCATTTCACGCCTCGCACCGCCGTCAAATCTTAGATCCTGGCCAACTTCGTGGTCGAATGGACTAATCCTGAACCGCCCGTGCAGGAGTCTGAAGCTTTGGAATGCACCAATCACTGGACGATGTATTTTGATGGCTCTCGCAGTTTTCAACACTCGGGGGCTGGAGTGGTCTTAGTCATGTCTCAGGGTGACCAACTGAAGTATGTCATTCAACTACACTTTGTTGCGACCAACAACGCAGCGGGGTATGAAGGTCTTATTGCAGGGCTCCGGGCAGCAAAATTCCTCGGAGTCCGTCGATTAGTGGTGAGGGGAGACTCACAGCTGGTCGTAAACTAGGTAAACGAGGAGTACAGCACCTCCGATGAGACAATGGCTCATTACCTGGGGGAAGTGAGGAGATTTGAAAAACACTTCAGTCATTTCGAAGTCCAATACATCCCACGAAAGGACAATATTCTCGCAGACCAATTATCCAAAATTGGGTCCTCACGCACATCCACCTCAGTAGGAGTGTTTGTTGAACACTTGGAACATCCTTCGATCATGACTACGATCGAGGATGATCCAGTAACAGTCTGCATTACCATCCTTGGACATGTGAAGGAGATTGGACCCATCCATTGAGGGTCTATCTCGAACATGGGAGCTTGCCCAAGTATGAAACCGAGAGCGATCGGTTGATTCGAAAAGCACGCCTGTACAAACTTATAGAAGGAGTTTTGTAAAGAAAAGGTACTCAAGGAGTATTCATGCGTTGTGTGTCCCAAGAGGAAGATAAATCCCTCTTGAAAGAAATTCATGATGGTGTATGCGGTGCACACCCGTCGTTCTGTACACTAGTCGGGAAGGTTTTTTGACAAGGATTTTACTGGCCTTCGGCACTTGATGATGCCAAAAATATGGTCAAGACATGTCCTCAGTGTCAATCTCATGTGAGACAGGTCCACCAGCCTGCCTACGCTCTGCAACTATCCCTCTATCATGGCCCTTCGTGGTTTGGGGGATGGATATTGTTGGTCCTATGCCACAACCGGTCAATGGATACAAGTTCTTGTTCATAGCGATTGACACGTTTACAAAGTGGATTGAGGTTGAGCCAGTACGCAATATCACTGCTGCTGCTGTACAAAAGTTCTTTCACAAGAACATTGTGACTCGATTCGGTGTTCCAAATCATCTCATCACTGATAATGGTTCCCAATTCGCTAGCGGTCTCTTTCTGGACTATTGCGACAATATTGGAACCAAGGTGTGCTTTGCTTCTGTAGCTGATCCGCAGAGCAATGGTGCCGTTGAACGTGCCAACGGGCAAATCTTGCAGGGCATCAAAAAGTGCATTTTTGATCACCTTAAGACACGCTCGGGGGCTTGGGTAGATGAGCTCCATACCGTTATTTGGCCACTACATACTACTTCTAGTCGAGCCACTGGTGAGACACCTTTCCATCTGATATACGGAGCTGAGGCTGTGTTACCCATGGAAATTAGTATTGGTTCTGTCCGAACAGATCAATTCGAACAAGTTGATCAGAACGGACAATGATTACAAGATCTAATTCTCCTAGAAGAAAAACGTGATCGAGCTCTGGTCAAGTCTGCGGTGTATTTGCAAGCTTTGCGCAAATACCATAACAAAAGGGTGCGGCCACGTAGCCTTCAGGTGGGTGATCTGGTTTTATGTAAAATACAAAACCAATCTAATCGCAATAAATTTTCCCCTCAATGGGAAGGTCCCTACACTGTTGTCTCGATGCTGCGACCAGGATCGGCTCGGCTTGCAATGGAGGATGGTAGAATCTTATCCAATACATGGAACATTGATCAACTGGGCAAGTTTTATGTGTAAGTTACCAAGCCCTTTTCCTTTTCAATTAGCATGATTTAACAAAATCAGTACTTTTAGTTGTTTCATGTGATAATCATTCCTTTTGCCCACATGTTACGAGTCTGACTCGGGGGCTGGTCGCCGATAATTGTATCACTATGATACCTCGATCGGATTTTCTGGCCGATCTCGTGATCACTTTGAGAAAACACACCCCTCAATAAGCCGTTTCTCAACACACACGGGGCTTGCTGGTATGTCCTTGGTCATTAGAGTGGCTACCGGTTGGCAATAAGGTCGGATGTTGTATTGAAAATGATTAACGGTCTGGTCGGAGTTATACCCATATTTTTCATGCGCTTATAATACTGTGTCTTCAGTATGCATAATCTCAGGAGGGGGCTAGGGGAACATGGTCTCAACATGAAACAAAAAGAAGTACTTTTCTTTCAAAAAATTTAAGGCACGCATTCGCATGTTATAAATGTAATTTTACAGGAATAGTTTCTTAGAGATATCATTACAAGAAAATCAAATGAGGCCTAGCTCTTTTAGTAGATCTACGACTAGAGGCTTGATTTCTTCAAAGATGGCTTTCAATCGACCACTCTCGATCTCTGCATCTCCTACCACCGGTTTCAAATTCAAATTTGGGCTGTGGTGGAATCAAAATCTACTGAGAATGGCAGAGGCTATGGATCTGACATTTGACCTTAGCGCCTCTTCCTGCCATTTTGTATCTTTAGGAAGATACTTGAGGAGTGATTCAGTTTGTGCCACGACCAGTGTGGCCAACTCGCTGAGGCTTGGATTGTCTTTTCGTGACTCGAGCACGTCTGTTTTTAGCAGAGTGGCCACCATCTTCAGATTTTTGAAGATGTCTAATTGAGTACCGCTGCAGGAGGAGATTGTTTTGTTCAGTCCCTTATTCTCCATGCTGGCAGTATCAATTCTCGAGCTTTGCAATTCGATGGTCGTTTGAAGGTTTCTGTTCTCTTCTGAAAGCTGGCTTACTTGATCCTCTTGTGTTGTACGAACACAGTAAATATTTACTATAAGTAAAGCTCATATGATGTGAAGTTTTCTTCTGGTCGGGAGTGTACTTACAAGCAAGTTTTGACTACGCGTCGCGAAGTGTCTTCTCCAAAGAAGAATATCTCGCAGCTGCAGCTTCTTCTTGATTCTCTCGATCAGCCATGCTCTTGTGCAGAAAAGCATTTTCTCTGTGTCAAGAAGGACAACCAGTTAAGCTTAAATACGGATTCAAGTTAACATGAACGAAGAGAACTATACTTACTGTTCTAACCGACTTATCTTCTGTTGTGCTACCTCAAGATGCTTTGCAATAGCTATTGATCTGGTAGCCACACGGGTCAAGTCCTAGAAGACAATAAGAAGTCGCTCTTGAGACTTGAATGTCCCGGAATTTGTTGCGGATTGGAAAATAAAAATTGTTTATACCTCTATGTAATCGCTGATTGAGTCACTCTCAACATTAGCATGAGGTCTAACCTTAGGACCTGTTGTGTCCGCGGTAGGGGTAGCAGATGATTTTTCCTGTTGTTCCCCCTCCATGATCGGGACCTCGATTTCCGTCCCTTGGGAACGGATTTCCTCTGCCATTCCATCCACGATGGCCCGAAGAACCTCTTCGGCCACAAGAATCGGGCTTGGCTCTCCCGCGACCTCCGTAGTGGGTGTGCCATGGCTTGTCGAGGTCGCCGGGGTACTGGGTGCAGCATCTCTACGCCAACAGACAAACATATTGAAAGATGAAGAAACTTCTGGTCGGTCAGATTTTGATAACGATTAGAAAAGTTCTCGCATTATTTGAAATCCCACCCATGATGTGCTCCTGAGGGAGAAGAGCTTGATGGCTGCTCTCAGGGAAGAGTCTTCATCCGTCCTCGTTTTCCTTCTCTTAAAGAGGACGGTATCCTCCTCTCCCTGTATGAACACAACTCAATAGATGTGTACAGAGGAATGAAAACATGCAGGATTGTGAGAAATCTTACCAAGTCGCTCCTTCTATCGGAAGGAGAGGAGTTGTAAGTCCTGAGGCTTCATGAGCTTTAGGCACCAGGGTTTCACCTGTAACCACAGGATTGTCAGTAGTCACGAGGCCCATTGTAGCCGTCTCTGTCCCTGCAGTCAGAGATAAGACTTCGCCGATTTGAGGGGAAGCCGACCTCTCTGGGATGCTTGTTCCCAAAAGGTCAATCGCCTTCCTCTTGCGACGAACTAGAGGAATGTCATCCTCCTCATCCTCGCTCCCTTCACCCTATACGACGAAGAAGTAATTTCCACTCGTACTTGGGGTTACGGGGGGGTACTGAATATCTTACCGCAGTCTTTTTTGTGGTTGTGATTTTCTTTTGTGAAGAAGCCGCTCCCGGGATCTTCTTGGGTTTTTTGGGAGTAGGGTCCTTCACTTCGTGCTTCGAAGGTGTCCTCCTCACCCTCTTCGCAGCTGGTCTCCCCGAAGGACCAACGTCCTCGCTTGGATGCATCGCCTCAGCAAACTTCCCCAGAAGCTGTATTATTCCAAATGCTTTTGGTAATACCGGACAAGTGGATGATTTACAACAAGAGCTTGTTAGGAAAGGTCATACCTTTCGGTGCTCCTGCTTAAGATCGTCGCCGGCGTTGATTAAGCTCTGGGGGCGAGGCGATCCCTTAGCTCCCTCCACAGTGGCAGTAAACGCCCGAAGGAGGTAGTTTGTCCGTTTCTCGATCTCGGACAAAGATAGAGCTGTATCACAAACATGCATGTTAACAAATACAACATTTTTTTTAGTTAGAAAAAATGTATATTTTGCTGATTAAAGGATGTACCATTATTATAGTCCAGGGTGCTATCCGCCATGGACTTAACTTCCCAAGCAGGATGTGCCCTTTCATGCAGGGGGCTTATCCGATTCTTCACTAAGTCGCGTATGATATCACGTGCAGTCAAGCCTTGCTAGACTAGGTGAAGAATTGCTTGGGCTTGTTTCTTCTGTTCTGCGCTCAGAGCGGGAAGGGAGTCCAACTCACTGGCTTTCTCCGGTCGGGTGTTCACAAACCATAGTCCGCTCTCCAACGGAGGGGTGCAGTAGAACCATTTCTGGTAGCACCCGTGTACAGAGTCCCGTAGAGGCGGGAAGAGGTACTCTTTCTTTTCCCTTATACGGAAGTAGATGCACCAGGCGGCATTGGCACTCTTTGACCATGCCGAAAAGTAGAAGCATCGGAAAAGCTCCACGCTTGGAAGCACTCCGACGAAGGCTTCACAGAGGTGCTGGAAAATCACCAAAATAACAACTGCATTTGGGTGGAGATTCACTGACTCCAGCCCATAGTGTTCCAAGGTTCCTCGCAGAAACTCGCTTTCTGGGAATCGGAACCCGCAGCGCAGGTATTCCTCGAAGATCACCAATTCGCCCTCTTGGATGATTGGGGTTTCTTGATCTTTCTCCGCTGGCCGCTAGTTGATTAGCAGCCGTGGAGGGAGAATCTCTTCTTTCTCTAGTACCACCAGGCTCTTTTCTGTATGGTGAACGAATCGGCTCCAAGATGCCATTTCTTGCGAAGGATTGGGAAGAAAGGTGGTGACTTTGGAGACGACAAAAATGAGGAATGCAAAAGAGGGTTTTGTGCGGCGAGAAACTCTAAGATAGATGAAGGGTTTTTGATTGTGAAGCTTCCTCAAGAAGCTACCTTCTCCTTTTATACGCCCAAGACAACCCTTCGCCGAATATTTTATTAATTTCCCATAATGGGTGCCTTCTCTCTGGAAACCCGTTATGCACTCCCTACAGTAAATCCGGAACAAAATATATTTTTATTATTTTTTGTTTCGAATTCGGGGGCTAGGGTGCACACAAAAACATGAAAATTTTGCAAAGATTATGAAGGAAAGGATCCCTCATGTATTTTGTAAATTAATTTTTATGTACTGATCACAATGCAGTTCTGTGATCATCTCGAGATTTGCATGTTGATCGCAATGCAATTCTGTGATCGCTGCAAGTGGGTAATCGCAACGTATACGATTATCACTCGGTCAAGGTGTTATGTTCTGATCGCAATACCAGTATTGATCGCGGTATGGCACATCAATGCATTTCTGATCGAAAAAGTTCTTATGAAGCCATACTTCAGATAAGGATTTACCTGAGTATGTTTGGTCGCAAAGGCATTTCTTGTGACCATGTTCTCGAACAGAAATTGTGAGGAGCTTTAACTAGGGATTATAAGTTTTGCATAATCCTTCTTGAGAAATCAAGGTGTGTAAGGTAAATGAAATTTTTATTTCTTGCAATCTTTACATACAAAAGGGATACAAGTGACTAGAGCATCGACCTGATCCAAGAGATGTTTACAAAGTTCTCCTAAGGACATATTGGCATCAGTAGGATCTACACTGACCGCCCAAAGAGAACTAGCAACTACTCTGAGCCTATCTACATCATCCTGGAGCAAAGAAGCACTACCACTCCTGATCATATCGGAGAGTTCTCGCTGCTGCCGAGCGTGGTCTCTCTCCAGGCGAAGTTCGTGCGCCTCTTTGCGGGAGTTGTCATAACATTCTACCAGGTGCAGAATGGCCGAAGACATTTCTTCGGTCTTCTTCTCCAGAGCCACTTTTTCCTTCTGAAGAGTTTGTTCGAAGGAAAGAGGTTGGACCTCAGCGGGCTGGTCACTGGGGGCTACAGAAATTTTCATCTCCTGCGCATAAATGTGTTACTTTTACAAGATAAAACGACCAGTAGAGCAAATGTAAATAATTACCAATCCTCGCGGTAAGATTGGACGGGAGGATGAAGTGTTTCCCCCAGAAAGTAGATCACCCGACAAAAGTCGAGGACCATAAGGTCATGGGAGTGCAACCTTCCCAGCAGAAAATTGATCACCCAACAAAAGCTGAGCACCATCTGGTCGCGGGAATGCAACCTTCCCACAAGAAAATTGATAACCCATCAAAAGATGGGGATCACTTGATCACAATGGAGAAAGCTGATCAGAAGATGGAGAAATCCTTGAAGTAGTATTTTGGATCTCCAAAGGTGGAGATGAAGGTTCGACCTACCGAGTTGCATGGACAGGAAGAACTACATGGGACAATGAAGGAGAGCGCAATGTTGCATCCCCAACCTTTGTACCGCTGGAGGATCCCTCGTCAACCTTGGGTTTCTTCCCTGGAGAACCAGCTCTTCGGTTACCTGTGAATTGCCAAAAAGCATTTTGGAAATGATCAGAATATAAAATGACAACTTGAACCAAAAGTTCCAGGAAAGACTTACCTTCTGGAAGTCCTGGTCAAGTTCAGGTATCACTACCTTTTCATCACTCTCAATCTCAATGATATTCTTGGAGTCCTGATCTGCCATTGAGATGGAAACGGAAGAGAAGAAGAGATAGCTCTGGAAAAGACTTAGCCGAAAAAAGACTTGTGAAGTTTTAGAGCTAAGGGGCTTCGGTATTTATAGCACCCAAGAGTGACAGTTCATATTGCCGAACGCCTCGAATTCTTAAAACATATTTACAGTTTTATCTCTGGTTAAAAAACAAGTCAGCAGTGCTATCATTACTTGTCAAAAACAACCCAAAACTTGTCTCGGGAAATAAACCGACACACGTAGTGCACCACTAAGTGTAGAAGTTGAAGCGTCGGGTTACTTATCTGATGCAGGATTAAAATTTGAAGTAAATATGTCTCTTCATTTTCTTCAAATTTGGGGGCTAGCTGACGAGGATTGTTACCCGAGCTAGTTCAAAATCATGCACATTTGGTTCAAGACGGATTCGAACCAGATGAGTGTCTTAAGGTCCGCTATTATGGTCTCAGACGACCTGAGAAGCACGGACACAAGAATGACTTATGGTTGCAGGCTTTGCGCGATCATGAGATTGCAGATGCTACGCGGTCAGGAGGCCGTAGACTATGCGCGATCAGAAGGTTGTGGACTACCCTCGACCAGGATAATTCTGGATTGTCTAGCTCTGCAGCACGTATATTCCTGGGATCGTGATGATTCCTCCACGTATGAAGACAACTGCCAGGAGGTTAACATGTGGAGTTATCCCTTGATTGCACGTGTTAACCCTGCGTGGAAGTTAAGTGTGCTTATCAAAACTGCACCCAAGCAACCGTTCAAAATCGTTGTGCATTTGCGCCCTTTCGACCAGTATAAAAAGGGTGAGCGAATGTACAAGAAAAGGATATACAAGAAGACGACGACAAGCTTCCATAAGTTAGTTTAGTCATTTTTTAGACAATCACACAGAAAAGATCTTCGCCTGTGATGATCTTTTCTCCAACCTTGTAATCCTTTTTCCATACATAGTGAAATCACAACAGGACGTAGGGCTGTTACTCCCACTATCGAGGGCCCGAACCTGTATAAATCTCTCTGTGCCCCAACTGACATTGCTCATCATCCCTTTCCGGAGGGACACCTTGAAAGGTCTCAACACTCACAAATTCTGCATAAGATCAACTGAGGACCCCGAGTTTGAATCGTCGACAAAGGTGTTCCCCTGTTAAATATTGTATCAATAAAGCTATGGATTTGCTTGTTAATGTCTTCATGAGATTGCTTCAAAAATTTTCCAAAAATATTCATCTGTCCAGGCCCGGGTTATCCCCCCCCATAGCGGGGTGCAACTTGGCTCCGCGTGCTGTGGGTAAGGAACAAAGAGGCCCCCGGTCGAAACTTCCGAGCTACGGTCATGAATCCTACCGACCAAAAAATTCCAAAGCTTAGCCAAGGAAGTTCCCGGTTGAAAGAATTTCGACAACCGGTGAAAAATTCCCCCAGTCGTCGTGAGAACGGGGAGCCGGTAGGGAAGTTCCTGGTCGAATGAATTCCGGAGACCGGAGAAAAATTCGCCCGGTTGCCGTGAGAACGGGAAGTCGGTGAGGAAGTTCTTGATCGAAAGAATTCCGAAGACCAGTGAAAAATTCCCCCGGTCGCCGTGACAACGGGGAGCCGGTCAGGAAGTTCCCGGTCGACCAGTGAAAAATTCCAAGGCCCCCAATGGGAAAGCTCGCTCCTGGGGAAGGACGAGCTTAAAAACCCACGGAGGGGGGAGCTCTCGGAGGAGGATGTGCCAGTTGACGGGCTTGAGTGTTAGAGGGGGGACTAGTCTCTGAAATTGACTAGCTACCACAGTTCATGAGAATTGGGTTGCCGCTTACCCCCTCAGTCCACGAGGGGTTATTGTAAGCCGCCCTTTGGGAGCGGGGCTCCCGTCGTAGGGACTTTTAGGCTGCGATAGCCTACATCCTTGAGGGAAGGCATCCTCACTGGGAGGGCATCCTCTCGGGGAGAGCATCGCCTTAGAGATGGTAAGTTAAGAATCTACAAAGATTTCTAGTTGAACAACAAAAAACCATTTATATTGATAGGAATTGAAATACAATGCCTCCCCCTGCGGAACCGCGATGGGGTAGGGAATAGTGAATACAATGTCTCCCCCTACGTAATCGCGGTGGGGGAGGGAACAGGCCCAGAGGCTAGATGTAGAACTTGCGGAGCAGGGCCACATTCCAAGTATGCTTTAACTCTTCGTCTTCGAGGTTGGAGAGCTTGTAAACCCTTGAGCCCAGGACTGTGGAGATCTTGTATGGGCCTTCCCACTTGGGAGAGAGTTTTCCCTGGGCCTGGGGGTCAGTCACGCGCCTGAGGACAAGGTCTCCAAGGTGGAAAGCTCTCTCACAGACGCGCCAGTCATACACGCGCACCATTTCGCGCTCGTAGATGGCATGACAGAGGAGCGCTCGGTCGTGCTCTTCCTCGACGAGGTCGGTTTCCAGCCGCCGGTTCACTTCATTGGTTTGGTGCGCTGCGGGCGTAGCTCCGTCTAAGAGCTCGATCCGCAGCAACCGAAACCCAATCTCCGAGGGGAGGATTGCCTCGGCCCCGTAAACAAGCAAAAAGGGAGTGCGCCCTGTTGCTCGACTCAGGGTCGTGCGCATGTAGTAGAGGATGCTCAGGAGCTCCTCCGCCCACGCACCCCGCCTAGAGGCGGCTTGCTCGAGTCGATGGCGCAATCCTTGTAGGATCACGCCATTGACCCTTTCGACGGCTATGTTGCTATGAGGATGAGCCATGGAGGCGAAGTGGAGGGTAGCCCCCAAGCCTTCGCAAAACTCCCTGAAGTATGCCGAGTCGAATTGGGTCCCGTTGTCAACGGTGATTTCTTGGGTGACCCCGAAGCGACATAGGATCTTCTTCCAAAAAAACTGTTGTACCAGACGGGAGGTGATGCCGGCCAAGGGCTCGGCCTCCAACTATTTGGAGAAGTAATCCACTGCAACCACCGCATACTTGTAGCCCCCTGGCGCAGGGGGAAAGAACCAAGGAGGTCCATCGTCCAGTGCGCGAAGGGCCAAGTGATGGGGATGGTTTGCAGCACCGCGGAGGTTAGGTTGAAGCTCCTAGCCATTTTTTGGTAGGCCTCGCATGCAGAGACAAGGTCTCGAGCATCGCAGAACACGGTAGGAAATAAAAACCTTGGCGGAGAACCTTCGCTGTGACCGCGCGCGAGCCTAAGTGGGACCCACAGCTCCCCGAGTGAATGTCCTTGAGGAGCCAGAGTCCTTGTGCCCTTGGGAGGCAGTGGAGGAGGGCGGAAGCCCCCCATTTTGTAGAGCTTCCCCTTCAGCAGGAGATATGCCAGTGCGCTGGCACGGAGGCGCTTGGCCTCGGTGTCGCTGGGAGGCTCCCCCTCCAAAGAGACGAGGGGATCCATCCAGGATGCGGCCCAGACGATCCCGGGACCTACGGAGTGCAGGCCTCAGGGTCCGCATCCGGGGGCATCATTGAGGGCTTCGCGATGATCTCAAGAAAGGCGCCCCTGGGAGTGGTTCCCGGGCGATGGCCGCTCGGGCCAGGGCATCGGCACGATCATTATCCCTCCGGGGGATATGCCGGGCTTCCAGGCCATCGAAGTGCCTCTCCATCTTGCTCACATTCCCTAAGTAAAGGCTCAAGTTCGCGTCATGGCACAGGTACGACTTGTCCATCTGGCAAAACATGAGCTGGGAGTCTCCCTTGACTAGGGGGCGGCGGATTCCCAGGGAGCGCGCGAGGCGCAGCCCCAGGAGTAAGGCCTCATACTCGGCGACGTTGTTCGTAGCGGGGAACTCGAGTCTCACCGCGTACTCCAGCATCCTTCCTTCAGAGCTCCGGAGGACTACCCCCACGCCAGCCCCGGTGAGACACAAAGAACCGTCGAACATGAGAGTCCAATGGTCGTTACACTGCGGTGGCTCGGCGAGAGTCCCCCCTCCGTCTCGGGGTGGGGGTCCATTCAGCCACAAAGTCCGTGAGGACTTGCGATTTGATGGCGGAACGGCCCGTGAGAGTGAGGGAGAAGGGAGCGAGCTCGGCTCCCCACTTCCCATTCCGGCCAGTGGCCTCCTTGTTTCGCAGCATCTCCCCCAAGGGGAGAGATGACGGACCATGATCGGGTGCCCCACGAAGTAGTAGCGGAGCTTCCGGGAGCCTTGAGGAGGGCTTAGCACATCTTCTCCACTTCCGTATACCGTGTCTAACCCGTTGGAGGGCTTCACTCACGTAGTACGCGGGGCATTGCTGCCCATCCTACTCCTTCACCAGCACCGCGCTTACAGCGACCTGGGTTGCGGCGAGGTAAAGGAGTAGGGGCTCTTCCGAAGACGGGCTCACGAGCATTGGGGGGGCTCATGAGGTACTTCTTCAGGTCGTCAAAGGCCACTTGGGCCTCTGGAGTCCACTTGAACCCCTCGAGGCCCAGGAGGAATTTCAAGAACTGGAGGCCACATTCCCCCGACCGCGAGACGAAGCGGCTTAGCGCGGCCAAGCTCCGGTAAGCTGTTGTACATCTTTCACAGAGCGCGGCGGGGCATGTCAAGCAGGGCTCAAATTTTTTCGGGGTTAGCCTCAATACCCCGCTGGGACACGGGGAAGCCAAGCAGCTTTCCCCCGCGCACACCGAAGGTGCACTTTTCCGGATTAAGTTTCAACCCGTACTCGTGGAGGTTGCAAAAGGTCTCTGCCAGGTCGTCGATGTGGGCGGCTGCGCGGAGGCTTTTAATGACCGCGTTGTCAATGTAGACTTCTATGTTGCGGCTGATCTGGTCCTTGAGGACCAACGACATGAGGCGTTGGAAAGTTGCTCCAGCGTTCTTCATCCCGAAGCGCATATGAACGTGGCAGAAGGTGCCGAGGGGAGTTATAAAACTCGTCTTTTCCTCGTCCTCCTTAGCCATCCGGACTTGATGGTAGCCCGGATACGCATCGAGGAAACTCATAAGCTCACACGCCGCGGTCAAGTCAACCAGCTGGTCGATCTGTGGGAGCGGGAAGTTGTATTTTGGGCAAGCCTTGTTATGGTTTGTGAAGTCCACGCACATTCGCCACTTGCCACTTGACTTCTTTATGAGGACGGGGTTCGCTAACCAGTCGGGGTACAAGACCTCCCGAACGAACCCCGCCTCTCGGAGCCTAGTGATTTTCGCCTTGATAGCCTCTTGGCGCTCAAGGGAGAGCTTCGTCAGCTTCTGTTTGACCGGGGGGCGGCCGGGTGACAAGGATTATCACCCGAGCTAGTTAGATTAACACATGTCGGGTTCAAGTCAGATCGAATTCAATGTGTGTCTATGAGTTTGTGTCTTAGTAGCCGCTATGGTCGCCGAAGGACACAAAGTTATTCTATGATCGCAGCCTTTGCGCGATCATGAGACCGCAGATAGTGCACAGTCAGAAGGCTACAGATAGTGCGCGATCAGAAGGTCGCTGACTGCATGCGACCAAGATAATTTGGGGGTGTTTAAGTCTTTTACAAACACGTCCCAAGTATCAATATAACTTCTCCCACATTTTAAGACAACTGCCCAGAGGATAGCGTGTGCAGTTATCTACTAATTGCACGTGTTAAATCTGCGTAGGAGAAGAGTGCAGTTATATGAACTGCACCATGAACAACCCTCCAGTACCGCTTCGCATTGGCGCCCTTTCATCAATATAAAAGGAGAGACGATGCGTGGTGTAAAAGGCGGTTAAGACAACCAACAAGCAAGAAGACAAGTCAGCAAAGCTTGAAGACTTAGACATAGATAGGTAAACATATAGAAGAGATCATCGCTTGGATTAATCTCTTCTCCCTGTAAACACTTTTATCATATATAGTGAAATCACACCAGGATGTAGGGCTATTACTCCCATCATCGAGGGCCCGAACCTGTATAAATCTTCGTGACACTATCAACATTGCTTATCCTATCTTCCATAAGGAACACCTTGAAAGGTCTTACAACTCACAAATCTGCGTAAGATCGATAGAGGACCCCGAGTCCAAATAGTTGACAGCTGGCGCCCACCGTGGGGCCTTTCTCAAGGTGCTCTTTTTTCATCAGGAGATTAGGTAAGCCATGTGTGGGGCGTACGATTCCGAGAACGATTTCGATCTCGATGATTATGCCCATATACGTATGCCTTCACCAAGCGATCCCATTTCGATAGAAGAAGTAGATCACGAGGATGATCCTGAGGAACATCATGGGGATGCGTCTTCTCCCACCTAGGTCATGTCCATCGACCAGGAGGAAGAGAAGATAGATCAGGGACTCCATCTGAGTCCTACCACTTTGGAGGCTGAGTCTATACCATAACACCTCGCTGTCGAGGACAAGGACGATGGTGACCGAGGGCTCAGTCCTGTGAGGTTTGATCCTGATAACCACAAATCTCTCTTTGATTTCGAATCCGATTCGAAACAACAGAGATGTTTTCTCCTTCTATGACCTTGTTTCCCCGAGAGTTTGCTGCTTTATCAAAGGAGACTCCTGTGCAGTGAGCGGCTAGGGAGGAACATGAAATAAAGAAAAGGGACGACGAATAATGCAAGCAACAAGATAACGAACTCCGCAAGACTGTGCTGGAAGCTCTCCAGAACGCGCAGTCTTGCTATGATGCCACTCCAAGTTCCTCCCGTCGTCCTCATGGTCGTAGGCACGACCAGACACCCTCCTTAGCCCTAGACTATCTGCCTGTGGACGAAAATACGGTGACTCCTGGCGCACCTAGGAGGAATACGCACGGGTGACTTCACTCTATTGCAGAAGTCCTACGCAACTTTCCTCCTAATGTTGAAGACGTGCAAAGACCGGTTTTTGCTAGAATCCTGGCGGATAAGCTGGACGAGGTTGCATTCGATGAAACCCGACAGCCTCATCCCAGTCAACGATTCATTCCCATGAAAGGGAGTATTCTTACTCCAGTCAGGGCAGACGTAATCGATTACCACCAGGGTCCCCTCGGCACGACAAAGCCAGGCGAATCAGGAACTCTCGCGATCGTGATCGTGTTCCTGTTCATTCTTGTTTGGGACCACGAGGTGTATAACCACGGTGTGAGGTTGCCCGTGATCATGTTGAAAGTCATCGAACTCTCCACAGTTCCTATGTCGGCTACAAGGCTTTCTCACCAGGCCTCCGTGCGGTGGTCTAGCCAGACAAGTTCAAGCCCAGAACAATTGAAAGGTTTGTTGGAAATCAGAATCCATCCGAATTCCTTCAGATCTACATCACCGCTATTCAAGCGACGGATGGGGATGATCGCATCATGGCAAGTTACCTGCCAACGGTCCTCGAAGGACCTGCAAGAACCTGGTTGTTCAATCAGCCAGAGGGCTCAATTTATAACTGGGAAATGTTGTGTGATGCTATACTCAACAACTTCCAGAACTGTTACCAAAAACCTGGCAAAGAGGACGACCTCCATCGTCTCCGCCAGATTTCTATCGAGACTCTTCGGCAGTTTGTCAAGAGATTTGTTGGAGTAATGAATACCATCCCGATCATATCTGACAATTCCGTTATTAGGGCGTTTAAACACGATGTCCGATATCGGAGATTTACCGACGATCTACTTATCCACCCCCCTCGGTCAGTAGGCGACCTCTTCAACATGGCTGATCATTATTCCGATGCGGCTGAGGCCGTGGAATGGAATAGGATGGTGGTTAAGAGAAACTTACCGCCTCAGCCAGGTCTAAAAGAAAACAAGAAGGAGGATTCAAGCAAGAAACTGGAATCATCATCAGGCGGGAAGTCAAAGAAGTCTAAGAAAAACCGATCTGGACAATACAGGGTGGTCGCAGTTGCCGAGAAGCCGCCGTCGGGAAACGGTAACGAACCTCCATTTAAGAATAAAACTTCTTCTGGGTACCGCGATAGCAACCATCCGAGAAAATAGACTAATCCGCAGGGAGGCAAGAAGTGGTGTCAGCTCTACAACTCTTCGGGATACGATCTCAAGAATTGCAGGAATTGGTTGAAGCAATTGGCCGACTTTTACCAAGGGATTGGATTGATGCCAACTTTACCTCCAGTTCTTGAGATCAGAGATGCTGACGGGGACGAAGAGATGTCCTATCAGGTACCTCGTAATCATGTTAATGTTATTTTCGGAGGTTCCTCCTCTTTTGTTTCTAGACGTCAGTTTAAGGCATTTTATCGTGAGGTAAATCAGGCAGAGGCTCCCCTTGGTGAGCCTCAGTACCCCCGTTGGTCAGAAACTCCTTTAACTTTTGATCGAGCCGATTGTCCTATTGGGCTTACGAGGCCATTGAGGCTACCTTTGGTCATCACCCCAATTATTAGCAATGCTCGAGTCAAAAGGGTTCTAATCAACGGGGGTAGTTCCTTGGACATTTTATTGGTCAAGGCATTGGACAAGACGCAGATCCCTCGTTCAAAAATCAAGTCCATAATTCATCCTTTTTATGGAATAATTCCTGGTCCCTCGATGATGCCGATGGGACAGGTGGTGCTCCCAGTAACGCTGGGGGAACCCGATAATTTCTGAACAAAATTGGTTAGTTTCGGTGTAATTGATTGTGATTCGGCCTACAACGCTATTTTTGGTAGACCAACTCTTGCTAAATTCATGATGACGACGCACTATGCTTATCAGTGCGGCAAGTTGCCAGGTCCCAAAGGCGTTATTTCGGTCCGAGGTAGTCGGAATGTGGCATTAACTTGTGATCGGTTATCCCTAGAGTTAGTGGATCAGCTTCCCCTTCAGGACATCAAGATAGCGACCACGGCAGCGGATACGATTAAAGTTACCTCGCGACCAGATGAAAAGTTAAAACTAGTTCCATTGTACCCAGATGATCCATCTAGAATAATTCGGATTGGATCAGGCCTGGATGACAAATAGGAACTCGAGCTCGTTACTTTCCTCCGGGCAAATGCAGATGTGTTTGCGTGGAAACCATCCGACATGCCTGGAGTCCCAGGGTGGTAAATTGAGCACAGGTTAGCAATCCGACCTAGACAGTGACAAATAAAGCAAAATCTCATACGCTTTGCTGTTGATCGGCAAGAAGCCATCTGGGTGGAGTTAGATAAGCTCCAAAAGGCAGGATTTATTAGCGAAGTCGATCATCCTGAGTGGCTCACAAATCCGGTCTTGGTCTAAAAGTCAAATGGTAACTGGCGCATGTGCGTCGATTACACCAGCCTAAACAGTGCCTGTCCGAAGGATGATTTTCCCCTTCCTTGCATCGACCAGCTGGTTGACTCTATAGCGGTTTGCGAATTGATGAGCTTCCTAGATGCTTACTGATGGTACCATCAAATTAACATGGCAGAAGAAGATGAAGAGAAAACTGCCTTCATCACACCATTTGGCACTTATTGCTACGTCAGAATGCCATTTGGTCTCAAGAACGCCGGTTCCACGTACTAGCGCTTGATACAAAAGACTTTTCTTTCTCAAATGGGGCGTAACCTCGAAGCTTACATTGATGATTTGGTTGTAAAATGCTTGAAAAGCTCGAATCATTTAGATGATCTTACTGAAACCTTTTGTAATCTAAACAAACATGGAATAAATCTGAATCCTGAGAAATGTTCTTTTGGAGTTTTATCTGGAAAACTTTTAGGCTTTCTTGTTTGTTCCAGAGCAATTGAGGTCAATCCCGAAAAAATCAGGGCCATTGAGCAAATTAGGTTTCCTTCAACCATGAAGGACGTCCAGTGCCTAGCAGGTCACATGGAGGCTTTAAGCCGATTTATATCGCGACTAGGCGAATGAGGACTGCATTTCTTCAAAGCTCTTCGAAAACACAATGGTTTTACCTGGTCGGACGAGGCCGAGAAAGCATTTCAAGAGGTTAAAGCATATTTATCTAGTCTACCAGTGTTGGTCTCTCCGAACTTAGGGGAACCACTTCTTCTTTACCTGGCAGCCACCCCTCACGCGGTTAGCGCGGTCCTAATCACGGAAAGAGAGGGTGTGCAACAACCTGTCTATTACATAAGCGAGGTAATTCATGGTCCAAAGGAGCACTACCCTGAGGTCCAAAATATACTTTACGCACTTCTGATGGCTTCTCGTAAGCTACAACATTACTTTCAGGCGCACAAAATCACTGTGCCCTCGTCCTTCCCTGTCGCGCCCCAACCTGGGGACAACGACTACTCCCGTGGGGACCCAGCTCGCTACAACTAATCCCAAACATGCATACCATTGACTTCCCAGGATAAGTCAAGCACAGCAGTATATTTATATCACAGCAGAGTAACTCACAAAATATTTAAGCAGTGTGGCCTGCTGGCCTTAATACAATATAAAGAGATTACAATGCCTTCGTCGCATACATTGTCTAGCTAAAGCAAAATAAAAAAACTACACAGCGGAAAATAGGTGAACCCCCACAGTAAGAAGTTGACAGGAGAACAAAACACATTAAGACTCTGGCGGAACTGGCATTCCTCCTTCTGGATCCAAGAAATTCTCCACGCCTTCATCTTGATCATGGAATGCTCCATCTACTGGGTTGTAGGTTGCAAGGGTGAGTACTAACGTACTCAGCAAGTCATGGATAAGAATAGGTACATATAGTAGTGATGATATGAACCTATACTAGTGAAGAAGTGTGGATGTTTGTAAAATAGTCTTTTCCTTTATGTCTCATGGCAGCACTTTCATAACATAGCATCGCTATTCATGTTCCACTATTTATAGCACTACCGCGACACGTCGACACACGACAGCACCCCTTATCATGACAACACATGTCATTTGGGTAATCTTGACTTATCAAATTTTATTTAGAAATCATACTTATGTCACACCCCATGGATTTAATCCACCACAGCAGATTCCTATAAACCCGGGAGCTCGGAGTATTCGAATACGTTTTTAACTCTGCAGAGAGGTACCAATTTACCCGCAAGTTATTCCACTTTCATGCCCGTCCTATCAATATGATTAGACCCTTCCTCACTGCATACTGTGAGTGGCAAGGTAGCGATAACAAGAACTTTTGTTATGTTTTGTTCACAATTCACCCCTGACCCTGTGGTTTCATGCAAACCACAATTGTGGAGGGTACTCCCCACCACCCCATACTACATCTTCTCATTACTGGGTCAGCGTGCATCATGACATTCAGTGATATGTGTAGGAGCTGCACTCTGTGCCAATCGTGCATCACATTCCATCTCATGCAGGGGTTTCATGTGCGATCCGCATACTTACTTGTTCAGGCCTGTCCCACACCAGGCTTGCGGTTAGCACATTTTTCATGCCACTAGACGCACAACACAAGGTTCTAGTCCTTATATGCCAATGACCAGACTATCCACAACCCATGCACATCCAGTGCCTCCAAGCACATCCAGTTCTAGTACCACCATTCCATACCAAAGTCCTGGTCATGGCTAGGGGTTTTATTTCATGAATATATATAAGTACATATATAATAGTTCATGGCTCACTATTTTATCATTTCACAATTCACAGGCATCCAGCCTAGTACTGCCAATTCATAATTCAACCATTCTTTCACATGCAATACTATTTATATTCAAGGTCATATCATAGCAACTTATAAAATATAGGTTCAAGATGTGCAAGACTATGACTTGCCTTCCGCGTCATAAAAGTCAGCAGTTGGTGTTGGGTCAAAAGCAAAGTCTTCGAACTCTGCTTCTGGATCTACTCAACAACAAATTAACACACAATGATTACTAACTATATTAAAATGTTTTATGATCTACACGTAGATATGCTTTTAAAAGAATAACTGAATGATACTTAAGGTGTTTCAGATTGCTAGCTGAACTGAGCCAGGATTCTAGGGTTTCAAGTAATTTGGACTAAGATTAGGTACTAGAGGTTACTAAAGTCTCAAGGCATCAATATTGACATAGGTTTACGGCTGGTTTGGTCAAAAACGATGAATGTCAGCAGATCGACATTCAGGTCACAGCCTGACATAGCTTCAGAGAAAGCTAAAGGGCTTATCTCAAGATGTGATAGTTGAAAGAAATGTAGAAAATGGTTCTACAAACTTGGTAGATAAAGTTGTTTTCAATTTGCATAACTAGAAGTGGTCAATTTGGGCTAATGCATTGGCTGACATTGAGATGACACAGGCTGACATTGACAAGGAATGGCATTGGTATGGTTCTGGAGATTTTCAGTAGGCAAAATGGGTTCTGGTTCAAGCATTTGGTGCATAATGTGGTAAGGTAGTTATTTGACAAAGTGGCTTTTACAGGAAAGTCCAGAAAGATAAAGATTTTGCAAAGACATCCCTTGACACAGTTAACTAAATGTCAAAGCATTGCCAAAACTAGGGTTTTGATGCTTTGTCTGATTTAGGGCTTGATTACTTCACCAATTATGTCTGGGAGGTAGGCGAAAGTAACATGGACTCATTGGTGGTGGTTTCCGGAGCTGAGATGGCCAGACAGCGACGAATGGCAACGAGGAAGTGCGGTGGCGACAAACATAGGTACTGGATAACTCTTTGACATAGCAATATCTGGCGATTTTGTGCAAAACTAGCAATCAGGGTAGTGGAGGATTATGCTCAGGAAGTCAAGGCAAAAGTACTGGACAAGATGTCGAAGACAATGGTGGACGGCGGCGACCGGGCGGCACACTAGCGGCACGGTAGCGAAGGGTAAAACACCTAAGTTGCAATCTGGTGCTGCGCTGCTGAAACCTGGTGTTGCTGGAGCTAGTTAGGGCCAAAAGACACTATTTGATGCACTGTAATTGGTTGGAGATTGCACGATAGCGAACGACGATGAACTGCGCCGGAGAAGGAGACAGCTTCAACAGCAACAAAGCAATGGGGTGGATTATACCCAAAATTGATGGCATGGGTGAGATTCTAGGTTGCTGTAGATGGTGGAGCTGAGGGGAATCGGCCTGAGACGGCACCGGAGAGAATTTCGACGTCGTGGCCGGAGAAGAAGGCACTGAATTAGGCGATTCTGCTATGGGGCTTTGGAGTTCAATTTCTCGCGGTCAGAGCATTAGGGTAGTGAGGTGAAGCTTCTGGTAACGTCAATTCGGCCGGAGGAACAATGGTGCGGCCTAGCGGCATGAGCCAGTCGCCGGTGGCGCGCGAGAAAGGGGGAACTTCAATTTAAGCTGCATTTTGAAATCTCGATGCACAGGCTTGTTAAGAGTACTTCACTGATTAATTTATTCTATTACAAGGAAATCAACTTTGGACTGGAGTAGATGCAATTGCTGGAACAGGGCGTTTTCAAATCACGGCGATTGCCAGCGATAGGATTCACCGGGGTTCGATTAAGGCTACAACACGATAAGATGAACAGGAGGCACGTACTGGTCACTTCAATTTGGAGGTTGGTACGGTAAAATGGTCTGGCATTGAGCTCCTCCTCGACGGCTCGTCGGAGAAGAAAAAGAAAGCGAAGAGAACTGGATTTAATGGCTAAAGAAGCTCTGGAGTACAGTGGTGAAGACGAAGCTAATCTGGGGCTACTATTTATAGGCACAGGACGAAGGTTGCTACGCTGGAGGCTGTGGAACATGTGCCGATGAAGCTTCAGGTTGAAGTAACGGCGGCGGCGGCGAGGTGGCAAAAGCGGCTCAGCAGCTGCGTTGGAACTTGGTGCTGAGTGGTGTAGGGCAGGGTGACGAAGCTTAGCCCAGCAACGACACGTGCACGTGAGCGGATTCAAACTTCTCCCGTTGGCGCGCGCCGCTGTTGACCTGGTCATCGGTGCTGCCACGGCGACGATCCTGGCGTGGACACGTGCGCGCATGCAAGCACAACCGTGTACGAGAACAGGCGAAGGCAGTGTTGACCGGTGGCGAGGAGCAAGGCGAAGAAGCGCGGTGCAGCTATGGTCGGGATTAGGTCTGGATTAGGTCAAGATTTGGCTAAATCTGAGTTCAGAGTATTTAGGGTAATTAGGATATTTAATTAATTTTCTGTTTTTGAAAATAGAATGGATTGACAAATCTGGGAGTTAGGGATCGAATTTGATATGGTTTCTGAAGGCTTTTATACTCAGAATAAATGGTAGGTCAAATCTGGAAAGTCAGATCTTGATTTGGGTTCACAGGGAAGATTTTGTCGCGCCCCGAAACTGGGACTACGACTACTCCCGTGGAGACCTAGCTCGCTGCAGCTAGTCCCATATATGCATACCTTTGACTTCCCAGGATAAGTCAAGCACAGGAGTATATTCACATTACAGCAGAAAAACTTACAAAATAATTAAGCAGTGTGGCCTGCTGGCCTTAATATTACATAAAGAGATTACAATGCTTCCGCGGCACACATGGTTTAGCAAAATAACATCTACACAGCAGAAGATAGGTGACCCTCCCACAGTGAGAAGTTGACGGCAGAACAACACACAATAAGGTTCTGGTGGAACTGGTTCTCCTTCATCTTGGTCTACAAAGTGCTCCACGCCTTCATCTTGATCATGGTACGCTCCATCTACTAAGTTGTAAGTTGCAAGGGTGAGTACTTACGTACTCAGCAAGTCATAGGTAAGAGTAGATACATATAGTAGTGTTGTTATGAACCTAGACTAGTCAGGAATTATGGATGTTTGTAAAATAATCTTTTCTTTCATATCTCATCTCATCTCATGGCAGTACTTTTCGTAACATAGCATCGCTATTCATGTTCACTAGATTATAGGACTACCACGACACATCGACACACGACAGCCCACGATAGCACTCCTTATCATGACAACACATGTCATTTGGGTAATCTTGACTTAACAAGTTTTATTTAGAAAACATACTTGTGTCACACCCCGTGGATTTAATCCACCGCAGCAAACTCCTATAAACCCGGGAGCTCAGAGTATTCGAATACGTTTTTAACTCTGCAGAGAGGTACCAATTTACCTGCAAGATATTCCACTTTCATGCCTTTCCTATCAAAATGATTGGACCCCTGACTCACTTTATACTGTGAGTGGCAAGGTGGAGATAACAACACAACACAAGGTTCTAGTCCTTATATGACAGTGACCAGATAATACCACAAACCATGCACCTTCAGTGCCTGCTCATCGTTTGCAGTTAAGCACCTCCAGTGCTACCACCATTCCAAACCAAAATTCTGGTCACGACTAGGGGTTTTATTTCATGAATATATATAAATACATATATAATAGTTCATGGTTCACTATTTAATCATCTTACATTTCACAGACATCCAGTCTAGTACTGCCAATTCATAATTCAACCATTCTCATTCTTTCACATGCAATATTATTTATATTCAAGGTTATGTTATAGATACTCTTAAAATATAGGTTCAATATGCTCAAGAATATGAATTGCCTTCCTCGTCGTAAAATACAACAGTTGATGTCGGGTTGGCAGTGAAGTCCTCGAACTCTAGCTCTGGCTCTGAGCAAAGATCAAGCAAGCAACCAAGAATCACAACCTTTTCAATATATTATTATACTACATGCAATAATGCAAAGAAGAAATGTCTTGATGATACTGGAATAATTGGGTTTAGAAGCTGATTAGGGCTAACTCACAGAATTAGGGCTGAAGATGGGTGCTAGGGACTTTTAGGGTTCCAGGGTAAGGAAATGACATTAAGTCCGCGGCTGATTTGCCCAAAAACGACGAATGTCTTTAGGTTGACATTCGGTTCAAGGTGTTGACAAAGGATCAATGGTTGATAGAGGGCTCAATTCAAGTTGTGACAGAAGAAGAAATTGTAGATCACAACATCAGAAATCTAAGGGACATGGTTATGCTCAAAATGCATGGCTAGAAGTAGGTAAAAAGGTTCAATGCCACTGGCTGACATAGATTGCCATTGGGCTGACATGGCCAGAAACTTGGGTTTACCATATCATTTGATCTAGGGCTCCAATTGATGCACCACTTTGTCTGGGAGATAGGCCTTGATAACAGGAACAAATGATTCAACAGGTTCTAGGGCTGAAGATTGTCGAAAAGTGGTGAAAACTGGCGAAGAACACGGTGGCTGGAGTTTCAAGTCATGGCACTAGACAGAAATTAGGGCATAGCCATAACTTTTGATTTAGACCGAATTAGACATCGAGCTAGTAGACAAAATTGTTCAGGAGACTAGGGCGCCTCTAGTGGACAAGGTGGCTAGAACTGGATCGGCCAAGAACAGATTTCTGTTGGCCGGCACCGGAGAAGAAGACGCTGGATTTGGGGATTTTTGCTACACAAGGTTTGAACTCAATTTCTTGCTCGAGAATTAAGAGGGGAGCATAAGGAAGCTGTTGACACAATCAATTTGGCTGGAGCATCACCGGAGAAGTCTGGCGGTGAGAGCTGGCGACTAGTGAAGCTCAAACTTGGAGATAGCTTCGATTCGAGCTCAATTTCAACATCTTGATGCACTGGCTTGCTAAAGATAGATTACTGATTAATTTACTCTACTGGATCGAGGGCTAATTTGGATTGAATCGAATTGCAAAGCTAGAACAGGGGTCTGGCAATTCCGGTCATCATCAGCGATGTGGGGCACAGGGGTTCAATGAAATGATACAGTACAGAGTGTTTGATGAGGGGAACTCACTGGTGGCTTCAATTTGGAGATTGATGCAGTGGATGAAGCTGGCATCGTCGACCTCCTCGACGGCTCGCCGAAGACGAAGAAGAAGATGAAGAAATGTGGTTAATTGCTGAGGAGTTTTGGAGAGCAGTGCTGGAGATGAAGAAGCTGCGCTGGGATGCTATTTATAGGTACAAATCATAGACAAAATGTAACACCCTGGTTTTGGGAGTGAAAATTCCTTTTCATGAAAATCATGCATGCATGTATCTCTTTAGAAGTAGCAAGATCAGTTCAATTCTAATCTATCCTAAGCCCCAAAATTCCCCAAATCTATCCTGAAGATCCAATTCAAGATCAGACTGTCCAGATATAATCTACTATCTATCCTGAGTATAAAAGCCTTCAGAAGCCAGATCAAATTCAATCTCTAACTCCCGGAATTATCAACCTCTTTCTGTTTTCGAAAATGGAATTAATTGAATATCCTAATTACCCTAAATACCCTGAGTTTCAGAATTCAGATTTAACCAAATCTTGACATAATCTAGACCAGATTATTCTTGAATTGTAATCATGAGTATGCCAATACCTTAATCCAAAAAGTTGGCAACCAGATTCCATCATTTAAGCCCTTTTTACAAGTTAGTCCAAATTGTATCACAGATTAATCCTTTTCTGATTTCCCAGAGCCCGAAAAGGCTAAAAGCCACAAATCAACTCCAAATCTCAATTTGATTCATTGAATACCTCCCAAATGCTATTCAACACAAAATCTCCTTTTGTCAGAACATCAAAATCTCACCCTAAGTCTCGGATTTCCAGATCTCGACGAAACCCATATTTGAGATGCCCTAATTACCCTGTTTTCACTTCAGTTCAAATTTGATCAAAAGTTCCCAGATTTTATCCGGTCCTCTCTCAAATCATCCATTGAATAAAGTTCTTCTTATCTGTGAAGTCAAAATCAGCCATAATCTTCAATATCTCAGATTTTACAGTTTAGTCCAAAATTAGAAAACTGAAATTGCAATCAAGTCCAGCCTCTTGTCTCAACCAGCAGCACCACCTTGAACCAGAGCAGCCATGACCAGTAGATGTGCCGTTTTCGACCTCACGCCCAGCTGCGACCAGGAGCACAACTGCACCGCGAACCTCACCGCCGGTGGAGCTCCGCCGTTGCCAGCTTCGCCGCAACCTCGTCGCCACATGCGCGCACCAGATTGGACGCTGTGGTAGCGCTACAGCAGCACCAGCATCGCCTGAATCTTTCCCTCGCACGCGTGCGCGCTCATCTGCAGCAATGTCAGAAGCTTTACGCCACATTGCTTCCATGCCGGAGTTGCCAGACGCCTTACCACTGCACCTGCCAGAGCACGCGATGACCGTGGTGAAAAGCCGTTGAGATCGCTGCACACCGCCACCGTAGCCAACCAGTTGGACATCCTCCTGATTGCTCCAAGTCTCGAGAGCCCCCATCATTCAGTATTTAAGCTCCCCCGTAGCTCGCAGCAGCTTCACTCCTCACCAGAACCAGCAAGCCTCATTTCTTCTCACCTTCTTCGTCGTCTCCGGCAAGCCGCCGAGGAGGAGCATGACGCCGGGACAATCTACTCCACCAATCTCAAAATCGATTCAACCAGTAAGTACCTTATGCTCACCTCATCATTCTGTAGGCTTTGATTGAACTCCGGTGGTTCCTATCGCCGGTGATCGCCGTTATTTGCTTTTGCCCTGTTCCAACTTTGTAGCCTGATTTAGCCAGAATTAGTACTCCTCTTAGTAGAAATTTATGATCAGTTGATCCTTCTTTGCAAGCCCATGCTGTTGGATTTTAAATTGAAGCTTGGATGGAACCTTTCCGTGTTTTCGTGCACCACTGTGAGCAGTTCACGTCGCCGGCCCGTATAGCTTCACCTCTGACCAAATTGACCGTAGCATCGTGACCCTTGAACTCCGTAGATGGTGTAGCCAAACCTCAGTTGCCGTCTTCTTCGAGTCCGGCATCAACGCCGGTGAGGTCCAGTATTTGATTGCACCCCAATTCCTCGCTGGGGAATGATCAGCAACACCCCAGGAGCATTAACCCTCAATCAATTTTGAGTTTTATCGTCTGTAACTCACTGCCACCGTAGCTCACCTCAGTTCCTGAAAGCCGACGAGTTCAACCTCGCCGTTCGCCGTCGTCTCATCGCCGTTGTTCAATCTACTTTGTCCTGTAGATTTGCCTCAACCTACTAAGCATATCACTCCACTGCATCGCCCTTCGATGTTGTGCCAAATCACAAGTAATCCCTATGCCAAGATCTGTCCAGTACCTGTGTCTTGCCTTATCGCCACCGTTGTTTCTCATCGCCGTTCATGACCATCCGACCACCTTAGTTCCTGAAACCTCCACCATTGGATTCCTGTTGTCTTCGCCTACCTCCTAGACATAGTTGACGAAGCAAAGCTCAAGGAGATCGATCAAATATTCAAGCCCTAGAATCTGGCCATGCACTGACATTCAATTCACTGTGTCCAAGGGCCTCCTTACAAATTGCCTAAATTCTGGACCTTTCCTGTGAAAACCACCTTGTCAAATAGCTACCTTATTACATTTTGCATCTAATGCTTTGATGAAATCACATTCTTCCCACTGGAAATTATCTAAACCATGTCAATGCCATTCCTTGACAATGCCAGCCCTTGTCAGTTCATGCCAGCCAATGGCATTAGGCCAATTTAACCACTTCTGGTTATGCAACCTGAAAACCACCTTGTCCATTGAACTTGTAGAGCTATGTTCTACATTTTATTCAACTGCCACACCTTGCGATGAGCTCTCTAGCATTCTCTGAAGCTATGTCAGAGCCCTGAACCGAATGTCGACCTTTTGACGGTCGTCGTTTTTGAGCAAAACAGCCGCGGACTTGCTGTCCATATTGCAGCCTTGAAACCCTGAGAGTCTCTAGCATTCATCCACAACCTTAATTCCGTAAATCTCCAAGATTAACTCAAATTCAGCTTTCAAGCTTACCTATTCCAGTATCGCCGAGAGTATTTCTCCTTTGCATGTTGCATATAGATTATTAATGGATTGTGATTCCTGTTTGCTTGTTTGATCTTTGATTAGAATAAGAGACTAAGTACAGAGATTTCGTCAGACCCGACATCGACTGCTGTACCTTACGACACGGAAGGCAAGTCATATTCTTGAACATTTTGAACCTATATTTTATGAATTGTTAAGATATTGCCTTGACTATAAGTAATATTGCATTTGATGAAATGAGAAAAGTATGATATGGCAGTAGTAGGCTGTATGCCGACAAAAGATGTGGAGATTCCTTATAAAACGATCAATGTCGTTGGGGCACAATGTCGTTGCTGGTCTGGGATTCTGATAAGATGGTTAAAAATTGGGAGTGATAGGAACTCTTCCTCTGATTGGATTTGGCTGTGGTCGTGTTTGCTGAAACATCCTCCTCTTTCGGCTTTCTTCCCCCATATTCTTCTTTTCTTCTACCTTTAATGCTCTGTTCACTAGTGTTTGAAATTCCGTAAGTTCATGAGAAGCAATTTGATACTGTAAATAGTGTTGAAGTCCTTCTGTGAAGCGCTCTATCTTCTTCTCTTCAGTATCCACATCTCCAGGTGCGTATCGAGCCAAATGAGTAAATTGGTGTAGATACTCAGTAACTGACTTACTTCCTTGAGTTAAATTCTGAAATTCCCAACGCTTAGCTGCCATAACACCAGTAGGTATATGAAATTTCCGAAATTGATCCTTAAATTCCCCCCAAGAAATATTATCTTTATCAAGGTGGGCTTCCTGGTAGTTCATCCACCATGCAGCTGCAGCTCCTGATAACTGATGAGATCCAAACAAAACTTTCTCTCGTTCGCTGCATCGGACCGTGTCCAGTTTCCTCTCGATATCCCGTAACCAATCATCGGCAACCATGGGATCGGTCGCACTAGAGAATGTTGGTGGACGGGTCTTTTGGAAATCTGTTAATCTTGCTCCTACAGCAGAAGTAGTTCCTTCTGTTGTTCCAGTAGGCAGTTTCTGAACTATTTGGGCTAACAACTGGGTATGAGCTATCTGAGCTTCATGTCGACTTTTCTCCATTGACAACAAAATTTCCTGAAGACTGGGTTGTTCATTCTGAGGTGGATTGGAACTCTGAGATCCTTGCTGAAACAAAGGGTCTCTTGTCATAGTTTCTTCTTCCTGCGGAGTCTGACCCATATCTTCTCTTCCACTTCGAGATCTCCTTCTGGTGTCAACCATGGTGGCTCTGAAAAAGGTTTAGATGGATCTAACTAACTAAGGCCAACTAAGACAGCAATGCAGAAATTAATATGCAACTACTTTAATGCATAAAATTACTTAGGCTATCAGTCATAATACACAAATTAACCATTGCAAAAGCAATAGCGAATCACAAAGCTATCAAGAGCATCCACTAGCTCTGTCTACACCAACCTCTAAGACACTCTGAAACAACAGAACGCACTCTCACAATCTTACCGAATTTTAGAAAATCCAAATAAAATTTTGAAATAAAAGTTTCCAAGAGCTACAAAGCTCATTATTTTTACCAAAATAAAGTTTTCAACAAATAGTTTTCTGAATAAATTACGTCTTCCTGGCACGGCCAATTTCCTAAAGGTGTCGTCCTACAGTCAAGTTCTCATGTTGCTCTGATACCAACTTTTCTGTCACGCCCTGAAACTGGGACAACGACTACTCCTGTAGAGACCTAGCTCGCTGCAGCTAGTCCCATTCTCACAAACCTTTGACTTCCCAGGATGAGTCAAACACAGGAGTATATTACATTGCAACAGAGTACTCACAAAATATTAAGCAGTGTGGCCTGCTGGCCTTAATATTACATAAAGAGGATTACAATGCCTAGAAGGCATTCAGGGTTTAACAAAATATTTAACTACGCAGCAGAAGATAGGTGACCCTCCCACAAAAGAAGTTGACGGCAGAACAACATACTTCAGGGTTCTGGCGGAACTGATTCTCCTCCTTCTGGATCCACGAAGTACTCCGTGCCATCATCTTGATCAAGGTAGGCTCCATCTATTGAGTTGAATGTTGCAAGGGTGAGCACTTACGTACTCAGCAAGTCATAGGTAAGAGTAGTTACATATAGTAGTGATGATATGAACCTAGACTAGTCAAGAATTATGGATATTTGTAAAATAATCTTTTCCTTTCTCATCTCATCTTATGGCAGCACTTTTCATAATATAACATCATCATTCATGTTCACTAGATTATAGCACTACCGCGACACGTCGACACACGACAGCCCACGGCAGCACTCCTTATCATGACAACACATGTCATTTGGGTAATCTTGATTAAACATATTTTATTTAGAAAGTAATACTTGTGTCACACCCCGTGGATTTAATCCACCGCAGCAGACTCCTATAAACCCGGGAGCTCGGAGTATTCGAATACGTTTTTAACTCTGCAGAGAGGTACCAATTTACCCGCAAGATATTCCACTTTCAAGCCCATCCTATCAAAATGATTAGACCCCTCCTCACAACCATGTGTGAGTGGCAAGGTGGAGATAACAAGAACTTTTGTTATGCATCACTTACAATTCACCCCCGACCCTGTGGCTCTCAGCGAGGCACAGTTGTGGTAGGTTGTATCCAAACCTCCACCCCATTGCTTATTCCCATTACTGGGTCAGCGTGCTTGATCACCTTCAGTGATATGTGTGGGAGCCGCGCTCCGTGTTTATCGTGCATCACTACACATCTCATGCAGGGGTTTCATGTGCGATCCACATAATTACTTGTTCAGGCCTGTCCCATACCAGGCTTGCGGTTAGCACGTTGTTCATGCCACTAGACGGACAACACAAGGTTCTAGTCCTTATATGCCAGTGACCAGACCATCCACAACCCTGCACCTTCAGTGCCTGCATTCCTTTGCAGTCTAGCACCTCCAGTGCTACAGCCATCCATACCATTTTTCTGGTCACGGCTAGGGGTTTTATTTCATGAATATAAGTATATAGATACATATAATAGTTCATGGCTCAAAACTTGTTTATTTCACATTTCACAGATAACCAGTCTAGTACTGCCAATTCATAAATCAACCATTCTCAATCTTTCACATGCAATATTGCCTATATTCAAGGTTATATTATAACAACGTTTAAAATATAGGTTCAAGATGACCAAGGATATGACTTGCCTTCCGCGTCGTAAGATACAGCAGTCGATGACGGGTCAACAGCAAAATCTTCAAAGTCAGCTTCTGAATCTGCTCGACGACAAACAATCACACAATAATTACTTATAATATTTTAAATGTTTTATGACTTATATGCAGAAATGCTCAACAAGAATGATTGAACTATACTGGAGATAATTTGAACTGCAAACTGAACTGAGTCGAGATTCTAGGGTTTCAAGTAATTTGGGCTAAGGATGGTGATTAGATAATCTTAGGGTTTCAGGATTACAATAGGGATAACAATTTTGTGGCTGGTTTAATCAAAACAGCGAATGTCAACAGATCGACATTCGGATCAAGGCTTGGACATAGCTTTAAGAAAAGCTAGGGTACTTATCTCAAGTTGTGGTAGTAGAAGAAAATGTAGATCACAACTCTACAAATTCAGTGGACAAAGTGGATTTCAAGTTACACAACCAGAAGTGGGTAAACAAGGTCAATGCCACTGGCTGACAAGCTCTGGCATAGAGCTGACAAGCTCTGGCATAGAGCTGACAATGCCAAAAACTAGGGCTTAGCATAACTTTTGATCTGGAGCTCCAAATGATGCACCACTTTGTCTGGGAGGTAGGCATTGATAACAGGAACAATTAAGTTAACAGGATCTAGGGCAAGAAATGGCTGGAAAGCAAGAAATTTGATGATGAACAGAGATGAACTGGTTGCACTGGAGCAGTTCTAGACAAAAACTTGGCAAAGCTATAACTTTTGATCTAGGCTGATTTAGGTGTCGGGCTAGAAGACAAAAATGCTCAGGAGGCTAAGGCACACACACTGGACAAAGTGATTTGGGCTGAAACGGCTGGAACAAGCTTTCTGGTGATCGGCGCCAGAGAAGAAACGTTGCTGATTGGGGGTTTCTGCTACAGGCCAAAAGAACTTAATTCCTTGCTTGGAGAGCATCTAGAAGGTATAAGGAAGCTTCTGGTACAATTAGATTGGCCGGAGGATCACTGGAGAAGCCTGGCGACGATCGCCGGTTTCTGGTGAAGCTTGGTTTAGGGAAAAGCTTCGATTCTTGCTTAATTTCGAAATCCAACTTCACAGGCTTGCTTGATTTAGCTCACTGATCAATTTTGTTTACAGGAACGAAAGCTAATTTGAATTGAATCGGGCTGCATTGCCGGAACAGGGCATTCTTCGAATTTTAGCAATTTCCGGTGATCGCGGGCGTTAGAGGTCACCGGGGAGCAATTAGATGATATCACACAGAGAGAATGAGTAGGGAAACTCACTGGTGTTGTTAATTTGGCAGGAGATGATCTGTAGAGTGCTGGCACCGTGAGCCTCCTCGATGGCTCGCCGGAGAGGATGACTGAAACAGGAAATTCTGGAACTTGGCTGGTTTGTGGTGATGTGTGGAGGGAGCTACTGAGCACAGGAGTGCTTATATAGGCCAGGCGAAGATGGCGAAGAGGGAACAATGAAGAGATTGGCTGCTGTGATGAGATTGTTTGCGTGCTGGAGCAGTAGCGGCGAAGAAACAGCAAGAGCGGTGATGCGACGGCGACAAGCTTTCAACTGATCACAATGTCGCCTCATCGGGACCTGGCAAAGCCTGTAGCAAGCGGTGGCGACAAGTACTGGCGCGGCGAAGCGACGTCGCGCTGAATTGCTGACAAAAGCCGTTGATCGCGCGCGGGAGCAGGCACTGGTCGTCGATGTAGCAGCAACCTTGCCACGGCACTGGCTGGAGCGAGGACACGTGCGCACTGGCATGCACGGTCACAAGTGCGGCGAAGCTTCACCGGCGGCGAGCGTGCACGGCGCAAGGAAACCACGGCGAGCCCTGGTCGTGCGCACAGTAAACGGCCTGGTCGAATGCTTGCTGCTGTCCTGGTCGAAATGGGCTGAGTTGCAATTTCAATTCTTTGAGTTTTGGACTGAAATGTAAATCTGGAGTTGTGGAAGGTTTAGACTGAAATTGATTTCACTAATCTGGTAGATATATTCAACAGGATATTTGGCAAAGATAAATGATAAGGTTTGGCACATCTGAATAGTTTTCGATACAAACTGAAAATAGGGTAAATTAGGGTAAAGTAGGATTTGAGTTTTGTCGATTTCGAATTCTGGCATTTAGGGTTCGATTTAGATATCTGCACAGAAGAGAAACTTGTGGCAAATAGAATTTTGAGAAGATTTGCCGAAGAGATTTTGAGTTTGAAGTTAATCTGGAGATTTTAGCCTTTTTGGGTTTTCAGATATCAGATAAGGACTAATTTGCGATAACTCTTGGACTGATTTGTGAAAAGAGTCTAGATGATGAAATCTGGCTGTCAACTTTTTAGATTAAGGTATTGACATACCCATGATTATATTCTAGGAATAATCTGGTCTGAACTTGGTCAAGATTCGGATTAAATCTGGATTTTGAAACTTAGGGTATTTAGGTAATATAAGGTATTTCTGTTTTCGAAAACAGAATGGAGTTGATAATTCTGGGAGTTAGAGATAGAATTGGATCTGGGTTCTGAAGACTTTTAAGTTCAGAGTAACTGATAGATCACATCTGAACAATTTGATCTTGATTTGAGGTCACAGGATAGATTTTGGAGATTTTAGGGCTTAGGATGGATACTGATCTGGCTATTACTACAGATACATGCATGCGTGCCATTTATGAAAAAGGAAATTTTCACCCCTAACTCAGGGTATTACTAATAATGAGAGGAAAAGGTGTAAGAAGGAAGTCGCCCTACGCCTGGATTAAGTCGTGCGCGACTGTAATCAAAAGAGGCTATGTGTCTTGCGAGAACATAGACCAAGGCTAGGAAGTAAGGCAGTGGGGAGGACCCACAACGGTAATGAGGACTGGAATGTCTATTTACCGGGCAGGAAATTGTTAATGCTAGGATTGCAAACTGTTGTATGATCTCATCCTTGTCACATGCGTAAGAGTCGCATGGAGAGGTCCCGACTTGAAAGCTGAGTGAACGGTGGATTAAAGTGGTACACCTTTGTAAAGTTAAAAACGTATTCAAATACTCCGGGCTCCCGGGTCTATAGGAGCCTGTGCGCGGTGGATCCTATCCACGTTGATGTGACAAAAGTATGTTTTCTAAATAAAATATGGCTAGACTTAGCTCATGTGTGCTTGACATGTGTTGTCATGAAATGAAGTGCTAACATGGGCAGACATGTGTTGTCGTGCTATGGTAGTACTTCTAAGAGTTTATAAAAGATATTAATGGTATGTCATGATGAGCACTGCCATAAGTTTAGGAACAAGAAAAGTATTTTGCAACCTTCCCTCCTTCCCTAGTAGCATAGATTCATATCATTTGTACTATATGTACCTACTCTTATCTATGACTTGCTGAGTACGTAAGTGCTCACCCTTGGAATTCACTATCCAATAGATGGAATGTCCCTGATCAAGACGAAGGCCTGGAGAACTTCCTGGATCCCTGAAGAAAGAGAGTCAGTTCCACCCAAGTCCTGAAAGGTGTTGCTCTGCTTTCAACCTCTTGCTGTGGGGGTTCACTTAGCTTCTGCCGAGTAGTTGTTCTTCTGCAACCAAACTTATTTATTCTGTGAAGGCTTGTAATTTATTATGTTGTAATGAGGCCAGCTGGCCATACTGCTCAATGTAATGTGAGTTAAACTGATGCAATATACTCCTATGTTTGACTCATCTTAGGAAGTCAAATGGTTGGGATCAGCTGCAGTGAGCTGGGTCCTCATGGGAGTAGTCGTGTCCCCCTGTGAGGGCGGGATGCGGCACAAAACTTGCCGCACAACAGGCTATGGGACTTGTGTTGGTGAAGACTTCAGTTGAAGCAATCGGCGAGCAGGTTTAGCTCCTCTCTGGCGCACAAACTGTTGATATGCTGGACAAGGATTTCCACGGCAATAGCTAAGGTGCAAACACGTGTGCGCATGCAAGCACAGTATTGAAAAAGCACAGGCTAGCGCGGCACTGATCGACGGCAAAGACACTGTGACACGGCGCACCTGGTAGCGGTCGTAGCGGCGCTGGTCGAAGTGATCACTGTGCACTACTGGTTGTGGTCGAGATCAAAGGGACTGTGAGCTCTGGGTGCAAATGGTTGCTCTGGTCATGAACTGCAGGTGTGGTCGAGCCAGGGACCTGATTGGAAGAATCTTTGGTTGAATCTTGGACTGATTTGTAATTTCTGACTTAGAGATAGATAATGTCGTGGTATTGCGAATACCCCGGCAAGTTTTGAGAATGATCCTAGCGAAGATTACGCGGCGCGGGTTGACCGGATGACCGGTCCTCCCCCGCCGGACAAGCACAAAAAATGACACTCGGGTTTATACAGGTTCAGGTCCCGGTGGGGGCCCTAGTCCTGTCGACGCGCTCCCGACCGGAGTCGGCTGGGGAGGTTCTCTCCGGGGGAGAGGCTTCCGGAGCACGTCTGTGAGTTTAGCTATTCCAATAAAAGAGAACCGATCCTCTACAACAGAGGGGTACAAGGGCTATTTATAGCCCCAAAAAGAAGCAAAAAACCTAAACTACCCCGGAAGCCACCGTCGGATTAAAGGCTAGTTCCCGAGGCACTCCTCGCGTGACCTGTACGTGATAAACAGCTCGAGACTTTACCTTTAGGAGGGCGATGAGGCCCGGGACGGCGCCGAAGGCGAGGTCCTGGGGGCCAAAAGGCGGCGCCCGGGGAGGCCCCGGAGGTCACATCCCCTGGCCAATGGCGGCGCCCGGGGAGGGGCCGGAGGCCACGTCCCCGGGCAAATGGCGGCGCCCGGGACAGCACCGAAGGCCGCGTCCCGGGGGCCAAAAGGCGGCGCCCGGGGAGGGGCCGGAGGCCGCGTCCCCGGGCAAATGGCGGCGCCCGGGACGGCACCGGAGGCCGCGTCCCGGGAGCCAAATGGCGGCGCCCGGGAGGGCACCGGAGGCCATGTCCCGGGGGCCAAAAGGCGGCGCCCGGGTGGGCCCCGGAGGCCAGGTCCCCGGGCAATCGTGACACAACTTACCTGGAGTTAGTCCCGCGGAGATTTCCCCCGACAGCAGCCCCCCATGCACGCCGGGGACGATGCTCGAGTCCCCGGTGGGTATGGCACACGTCACTGGGAAGATCTACGGGCCAAGTCACCGGAGCCGCGGCGCTTCGGTTTCCGTGCCCCACGCTTAAGGTCGCGCCGTTTCGCCATAAAGGCGCGCACGGTTCGAACCGGTGCCTCGATTCACGCGCCCGTCCCTTCATTTCCCGCACACGGTTTGAACTTCTACTGTCCAGATTGATCCGCGGGTGCCACGTGGCGTGCATCTAGACCACGTCCTGCCCCTATAAATAGGACCTTGGGGGGCCCGGAAGCTCATTCCAAATTTTCATCCTCAGCGATTTTTGCTCTCCCGGTAGCTCTTTCCGGTAGCCCTTTCCGGTAGCAGACGTCCGGGAGTTTTTAGTAGTAGCCTCCTGCAAAGTTAGCCACCGAAAAAGAAGAGTAACCTCATGGCACCCAAGGGTCGAGCGAAGACCACGGAAGTGCCCCCGGAGGAAATCCCTTCGGATTTCCTCTGGGCGTCGGAGTTCACGGCCGAGGACGCCGAGTCCTTGGTCGAAAGATGTGTCGTCGCGGACGGGGACATCCGAGTCCCCGTGAAGAAGGACGGAGCCCCACGCCCCAGGCCCGGAGAGGTCGTGGCCTTCGAGGCGTTCCTGGAGGCAGGGCTCCGGCTCCTGGTGCATCCCATGCTCCGGGAGTTTCTCAAGGAGTACGGGGTGGCTCTCAACCACCTCACCCCGAACGCGCTCGTCTGGATGGGCCTCTTCATCTGGCTCTACGAGACAGCGACCGGGCGGGAGCTCACCCTTCGCGCCTTCCGGTATTTCTACGAATCGGCGGCGCGGACCTCCCACCTGGTGAAGGGGGGCCCCAAGTCCCCCTGCGGTTTGGTGATGGTCCAGATGTTGCCGGCCCGGGTAATCGACTACCCGGCGGCGGCCTCCCGGGACCACTGGGGAGACTGGGTCCGGAGGTGGTTTTACCTCCGGGTCCGGGACGAGGCGGTGGTGTACGCCCCGGAGCCTCCCACCTACAGCCGGTCGTCCGCGCCGAAGCCCCCGGTGTGGACGGACGAGGAGTTCGAGCTCCGCGGCAAGGTGATCCTCTCCAAGAAGACCCGCTCGATGCGGGACGCCGGCAAGGAGATGGCTCTCCTCCGGATCTCCCCCTTCACTGACGGGAAGAGGGGGATCGGTATGGGCCCCGAGCAGCAGCCCCTGGTGAAGCCGGTGACGCGACGTAAGCTCCAGGAACCTGCTGCATTGTATTTACGAATTTGCGAAAATTTAACTAACTCTTTACCTCTTGCAGTCCGGCCGTACCCGGCGGCGCGGGAGAACGCGGAGAACCTCCTGGGGAGGTACTTCACCGATGAGCACGAGCGCGTCGTGCGTGCCGTGGGGGAGAGCCCTCCCAAGAACTTGGTAGCGGCGGCCTATAGGCTAAAGCTGCCGGAGAGGAAGCCTCTCCCCACCCCCGGGTCGCACAAACGGGGGAAGGAGGCGGCCGGGGACTCGGAGCCCAAGAAGTCCCGGGTTCAAAAGACCCCCGGCCCATCAGCGACGCCGGCAGTGACACCGGCGAAGCCCCGGGACGAGACCCCCGGGAGCGAGCGTGCCCGGGCACCGGCCCGGAAGGACGCAACACCTCCTCCCCCGAAGGGCCCCATTGAGGCGCGGGGGAAGGAGGCGACCGACTCGGCGAACTACGCCCCGTCGCCGCTCTTGGTGGAGCCCCTCCTGCCCCTTCCGGCTTCTTTGGAGCCGGAGAGGCTGGAGGTGAGATTCGCGGCGGCCTCGCCTCCGCGGGTTTGGCCGGTGGACGAGGGGGGGAGCCCCTCGGTCTACGAGGTTCCTCCGGAGGAGGAGGCCCCGAGGACCTTCTGGCCCGGGGCAGGGAAAGGCCTGATGGTCCCCCCCCAAGCGGGGGCTCCCGCCGAGAGCTCCTCGGCCACGTCTTCGGGGGGCACTTCCTCTTCGACGAAGACGCCGGTGACGCCGGCCGCGTTACCGGACCTTGAGGTCCGGGGACCCCCCACCGGCCGCGCTGGCGGCGCCGGGCGGGAGACCCCTTTGCTTCCCGCGAGGGAGGTCGCCCGCAACTCGGAGGGCCTGCATACCCGGAAGGTGCAGGCCTTCGTCGCGGGAGGGACGCTCCATGAGCGTTTCGAGGGGCTTCAATCCCTCGGGGCCTAGGTAACCCAAGTCGATGATGTCTTCATTCATCCCCTGCACTTTGAGATTTTTCTAACTCTATATATTTTGTAGGTGGCAGCTGTTACCTGGGGCCTTGAGTAGCGGGTCGCCCGGCTGCTTAAGGAGGCGGAGGGCCGGGCCGCGGCCTCCGTAGGGCAGCGCGAGGAGGCCCTCCGGGAACGCGACGAAGCCCTCGTGGAATTGACCCGGGCCCGGGCCCAGGTTCATATTTCCGAGGCCGTCAACGGCCGCCTCCGGGAGGAGGCCAAGGCGAGGGGGGAGGCGCTCCGGGAGCTCGAGGGCTCGAGCGTCCGGGCGGCGGCAGATGCGGGCCGCTCCGTCCGGTCAGCCCTCGAGGGCCTTGGCATAAGCCTAGGCTTCGGGAGCAGGGAGGTGCCGCCGGCGACCCTCGCGGAGGCTGTGCGTTTTCTCAACGCACAGGTCTCCGCCATCCCGGAGGCTGCCGACGTTCGGGCGCGGGGCCGGGCGATCCCCGTCGTCGCGGCCACTGCGGGGCTCGTCAAGTTCCGGGGGGTCGGCGCCCGGGCGATCGGGGGCCGCATCCCCCGAAGCTTCCTGGACTACTTCGAGCCTTCACGCCGGGAGGTGGAGCAGCTTGTCGGAGGGTTCTATGACAGGATCATCCGGGCGTGGTTCCCGGCTCCGGCGCCTCCGGCGGGAGACGTCCCAGCCCCGGCCTTGGAAGAAGCACCCCGGGGGGAGGACGCCAACGAACATGTATGAGCCTCCCCCCGGGTCTTAGCTAGGGCCCTTTTTTGTTTTCTTAGGATTTTGATCCCGGTAGCTTCTTAGAAGAAGCCCCGGACACTTGTACAAAAACATTTTGAATGCAATGAAGTTAGAATTTTTTCTAAGTCTTTGAATTGAATTTACTGTTACCAGGGTTCCCGGGAGGTTGCTCCCGGGCGAAGGTCCGGGAGGGCCTCCCCGGGGGACGCCCAAGCGGCTTTGATCTTGCTAAGCCTTGTCTCCGGGAATCGCGGCGAGGATAGTGTCCGGGAGCCGATCCGGTTGAGGTGGCGTCCGGAGTGGCACTTGGACAACTTTGATAATCATCGTGCCGAATTGTCCCCTCCGCGACCGGGGCTCCAGATGATCCCTCCCCTCCGGATACTTCCACCGCGGGATACGAGTTCTGGCCTGAAGATGTGCTCCGGGACGCTCGGCGCCGCGTACGGGCATTGTACCGGGACTTGACCCGGGAGCTAGCGGAGTGCCTCCGGGATTATTAGGCGTAGGAACCTTAGGGCTTAGAGAATCCCCTGGGTTAGAACCCGGGTTGTATCGTTTCCGAAGCCCACCGGAGGGGGAAGATGTCCTCCGGGTTTGACAATCAATAAAGCTGTTGTTGTTTCCTTTCATTGCCTCTTTATTTTCTTCTTCTTGGATGGTCCGGACGACTCATCTTAACAAGGATGAGCTAAGTTTCCTCGTGGGCGGTGCGGTCGACAGCCGGGGGTTCCTTATCCCCCCCCCCCCCCCGCCCACAGCGGGCCGGAGAATAGCTCCGCGCACTGTGGGGGTAACAAGGCCCCCGGGAAGGAAGTCACCTGTAGCATAGGAAATTTTCTAAGTTAGAAAATTTTAAAATGAGGTTTTCAAGGAGAAGACCTTCCGGGAGACAATCGTCCGGTCGCCGTGAGAACGGGGAGCCTGGAATAAGGCCTCGCGTGGAAGAAGTGTCCAAGAAAAACCCGATGAGATTTCTGGAGGCGAACTTCCTAGGTGACATTCATCCGGTCGCTGTGAGAACGGGGAGCCGGGGATAGGGTCTTCGGGGAAGGAAAATGCCCGAGAAATCCGACTTCTCCGAGAGACAATCATCCGGTCACCGTGAGAACGGGGAGCCGGGAATAGGGTCTCCAGGAGGCATTCATCCGGTCGCCGTGAGAACGGGGAGCCGGGAATAAGGTCGCCGGGGACCAATTGTCCGGTCGCCGTGAAAACGGGGAGCCGGGAATAACGTCGACTCCCGGAGGAGGAAGATAGATCCAATCAAGCCGCAAGGGGCCGATCATCCGGTCGCCGTGAAAACGGGGAGCCGGGAATAACGTCGACTCCCGTAGGAGGAAGATAGATCCATGAAGGCCATTAGACGTCCCACTGGGGAGAGCGTCTACTCCCGGAGGAGGAAGTGCCCGAGGACGGTTCTTGAGTGTTTGGGCAGGGGACTAGTCTCCCAAAGTGACTCGTTACCACGGCCACTGTGACCGGGTTGCCGCTTACACCCTCAGTCCACGAGGGCTGATCGTAAGCCGCCCTACGGGAGTGGGACTCCCGTTGTAGGGACTTGTTGGGCCTGGCCCACTTCCTCTCGGGGAGGGCATCGCCAGCAGGGGCAGTAATGAGAGAGACCTGCAATGAGACAGTTTGAAAAGCAAGACCTATGTATTGCTAATAAAATGAAGTACAGGGCCTCCCCCTGCGAAGCCGCGAAAGGGGAGTAAAATACAGTGTCCCTCCTCCCCCTCTGGCGTGAACGCTCCGGGGGAGGGGACAGGCTCGTAAGGCTAAACATAGAACTTGCGAAGTAAACGCAAGTTTCACGTGTGCTTCAGCTCCTGCTCTTGAAGGTTGGAGAGCTTGTAGGCCCCCGAGCCCAGGACCGCGGAGATCCTGTAGGGGCCCTCCCACTTGGGGGAGAGCTTACCCTGGGCCTGGGGGTCCGTCACGCGCTTGAGGACATTGTCCCTACGTGGGATATGCCGGGCATATCCCGGTCATTGTCCCTACGTGCGATATGCCGGGCCTCGAGGCCGTCGAAATGCCTCTCCATCTTTCGCACTTCCTGCAAATAAAGACTTAAGTTTGCGTCATGGCACAGGTAAGACTTGTCCACTTGGCAAACTACGAGCTGAGAATCTCCCTTGACTAGGAGGCGCCGGATCCCCAGGGAGCGCGCAAGGCGCATCCTGGGGAGCAAAGCCTCGTATTCGGCGACGTTGTTGGTTGCGGGGAACTCGAGCCGCGCGGCGTACTCGAGTTCCTTCCCCTCGGGGCTCCGGAGGACTACTCCCGCACCAGCCCCGGAGAGACACAGCGACCCATCGAACATAAGGGTCCAATGATCACTGCGTCGGGGCGGCACAGGGAGATCTTCGTCCCCAGACCCAGAGGCGGGAGTCCACTCCGCGACGAAGTCGGCGAGGACCTGCGACTTGATGGCGGAGCGGCCGGTAAGGGACAGGGAGAAGGGGACGAGCTCGGCCCCCCACTTCCCGATCCGGCCGGTGGCTTCCTTGTTCCGCAGTACCTCCCTGAGGGGGAGGGACGACGGGACGGTGATGTGGTGCCCAAGGAAGTAATGCCGAAGCTTCCGAGACGCCATGAGGAGGGCGTAGCAGATTTTCTCCATCTCCGTGTACCGAGTTTTGGCCCCTTGGAGGGCCTCACTCACGTAGTACACCGGACGCTGCTGCCCCCCTTGCTCCTTCACCAAGACCGCGCTGACGGCGACGGGGGTCGCGGCGAGGTAGAGGAGCAAGGGCTCTTCCGGAGACGGACTCACGAGCATTGGAGGGCTCGTGAGGTACTTCTTGAGGTCGTCGAACGCTTCCTGGGCCTCGGGGGTCCAACGGAACCCCTCGAGCCCTCGGAGGATCTTGAAGAACTGGAGGCCCCGCTCCCCCGACCGGGAGACAAAGCGGCTGAGTGCGGCTAGGCGGCCGGAGAGCCGCTGGACATCCTTGACGGAGCGCGGCGGGGGCATATCTAGGAACGCTCGGATCTTCTCGGGGTTTGCCTCAATGTCCCGCTGAGACACGAGGAAACCTAGGAGCTTCCCCCCGCGCACCCTGAAGGCGCACTTCTCTGGGTTGAGTTTTAGCCCGAACGCGCGGAGATTGCGGAAGGTTTCAGCCAGGTCGTCGATGTGGGAGGCTGCGCGGGGACTCTTGACAACCGCGTCGTCTACGTAGACTTCAACGTTGCGGCCGACATGCTCTTTAAAAACCAACGTCATGAGGCGCTGGAGGGTTGCCCCCGCGTTCTTGAGCCCAAAGGGCATATGGACGTAGCAGAAGGTTCCAAGGGGAGTTATGAAACTCGTCTTTTCCTCGTCCCCTTCCGCCATCTGGACTTGATGGTAGCCCGAGTAGGCGTCTAGGAAGCTCATGAGCTCGCACCCCGCAGTGGAGTCGACGAGCTGATCAATCCGCGGGAGCGGGAAGTTGTCTTTGGGGCAGGCGCGGTTAAGGTCGGTGAAGTCCACGCACATCCGCCACCTGCCGGTTGATTTCTTGACGAGGACGGGGTTCGCGAGCCACTCGGGGTGCAAGACCTCCCGAATGAAGCCCGCCTCTCGGAGCCGGGTGATCTCCGCCTTGATTGCCTCTTGGCGCTCGAGGGAGAGTTTCCGTAGCTTCTGTTTGACCGGGGGGTGACCGGGGGCCACTGCGAGCTTGTGCTCAATGACCTCCCGGGCGACGCCCCGCATGTCTGAAGGCTTCCACGCAAAAACATCGGAGTTTTCACGCAGAAAAGCCGCAAGTTGCGTTGCGTGCTCCTCGGGGAGCTCCACCCCGACCCGGATGGTTTTGTCTTCGTTGCTCGGGGACAGCAGGACCTTCCGGAGGCCCCCTTCCGGACGTGGCTTGAGGAGGGGCCTCCCGGGCGGTGGCGCAGCAGCATCTAGTTCTGGGGGAGAAGCCTCCCCCCCAGGCGTCTTTATGAGGTTGACGCTTCCGATTGTGGCCGCAGCGCGCTCGTATAGAGCACGGGCCATGTCTTGGTCTCCCCGGACGTTGATCACACCATGCGGCCCGGGGATCTTCATGCAGAGATAGTTTTGATGGGTGGCAGCCCCCAGCCGGTTGATTGTCGTCCTCGCCATAATCGCGTTGTAGGAGGAGGGGAGGTCCACTACATCGAAGCGGACCAGCTCGGTCCGGTAGTTCTCCGGGGTGCCGAAGGTCATTGGAAGATCTACTTTGCCCACGGGGTGGATCGCCTTCCCCGGGACAAAACCATGCAGGGGCCCGGCAGCGGGCTGCAGGAGCTTCTCATCCACCTGCATTTCTTTGAAGGCCTTCAGAAATAGGACATCGGCGGAGCTCCCGCCATCCACCAGGATACGTGCCAGATGGCAGTTGTAGATGGTCGCGGAGACAATGAGCGCGTCGTCGTGGGGGAAGCGAACCCCCCGCGCGTCTTCTGCCGTGAAGGTGAGGGGGACGTTCGACCACTTCGGTGGCGGGGACGACTGTAGCACCCCCACAACCTTGACTTCGCGCGCGTACTCCTTACGCTGGCGCTTAGAGTCCCGCCCGGAGGCAGATCCTCCCACGATGACGTTGATGTGCCGCTGCGAAGTTTGAAAGGGGAGAGCTTCTGAAGGCTCCCCCTCCTGCGTCTGCTGACCCCCCGCGGGAGCGGGAAGGGCCGGAACAGCTGGCCGAGGGGGCAAGGAGGCCGGAGTCCCCCCCACCTGCCCGCGCTGGTCGAGGAAGTCCGCGAAGTGCTGCAGCAACTGGCTACAATCTCGGGTAGCGTGGGTACTGGACCTGTGGAAGCTGCAGCACGGTCCTTCCCGCCTTCTCCCCGCCGGGCCGTCCCGGCCGCGCGAAGATTGTCCTCCCCCATGGCCCTTCGGTTTGGGGAAGGGGCGGTTGGCCCTCGGGGGGTCGCGCGAGCCGCCTCCGCCCTCGAGGACAAAGGTGTCTCGAGGCCGTGGCTCGCTACGCCCCCCTTGCCTGGGGCGTTTGGGGGGATCTCTGGCCCCCCGGTCGACGGGGGCGGGAGCCCCCTGGGTCTTCTTCCAGATATCGTCTTCCTCCGCCCGAGCGTACTTTTCGAGCACGTTGAAGAGCTCGTCGGCGGAAGAGGGACAGCTCCGGGAGAGCCATCGGTGGAGCTCCCCCGGGAGGATGCCACTTTTGCAGGCTTCGATGACCGCAGAGTCGGGGACATGGGCCACTTTGCTTTTCACCTGAGGAAAGCGCTTGAGGAAGCTTCTGATGGTTTCCCCAGTCCTCTGCCGGACAGTGTATAGCTGCGAGGAGTCCAGGGGACGCACGTAGTTCCCTTGGAAGTTGGCACAGAACTCCCGCTTGAGCTGCGAGAAAGACTTGATGGAGCTGGCCTTCAGGTTGTAGAACCAGGAGCGGGCAATGCCGGAGAGGTAGAGGGGGAAGACGTTGCACTGTACTGTCTCGTCCCCCCCGGCCGCAGAGATGGCAGTGGAGTAGACCTGCACAAACTCGTAAGGGTCTGCCTCACCGTTATAGTGTTCGATGTGTGGAGGGCGGTAAGGCCGCGGCCACCGGATGCTGCGAAGTCTTCGACACAGGGCCGAGTTAGCCCCCTGCACTTCCCGGGGAGAGCCCCGGTGTAACACCCTGATTTTCCCAAATCTAGGCTTACCTCGTCCCTCCCTATATCAGAATGAGATCCCAGTTATGCCAGTATCTTACCCCAAAAAGTAGGCAATCAAACCCTTTCGTTTAGATCTTTTTCACAAATCAGCCCTTTTCAGAATTGTCAGAAGCCCAAAAAGACTAAAAGTCTCAGACCACCTCCAAACTTTGATCTGATTCAGTGAATATCTCACATTCACTATTCTGAACATTTTTCCCTTCTGGAAGAATTTCCAAATCCTGCCCTAAACCTGAGTTTCGACCCTCGCCGTTTTTGAAACCCTAATTACCCTGTTTTACCCTAAGGTCGTTTTCCCCACTTTTGTCGAAACCCTTCAGATCTTGCCCGATCTTGTCAAACTTTGGCTAGATGAGTTCCATTAATCTTATGCAACTCATTCCTGAAATCAGATTTCATATCAGCCCCCTAGATCTCCAGATTTACAATCAAGCCCATTTCCAATTCAACTTTTCCTCACAGATCAGTCCCTGGAGCAAGTTTCAAAATTGCATTTCGGCCCGAGCTATTCTTTTTCGGTCCCTGTTCGACCAGGCCCGTTCGACCAGTGCCCCGCCACTTTGCCTCGCCGTGTTTCCTCGCCGCCGGTCATCTTCTCCGGTCGCCTGTGCTCGTGATCAGTTGAGCCATCCCGCGCGCACGTGCCAGTGACCAAAGACCCTGCTAAACCCAGCGGTTAATCGCCCGCGCTCCAGCAGCGTTTTCACGCGCGCACGCCCGTGGCCGTGACACTTGCATGCGTGTACGTGTCATCGCCGGAGCTGTGTTGCTGCCTCCGCATCCGCGCCGTTTCAAACCTAGTTCCAAGGCGTCCCGACAACGCTGGCAAAGCAACTGCACAGCCCGTGCACATCACGTCGTCGTCGCCGTTGTCGCACCTACGCCCGGCCATCCTTGTCCCTGGCTCGATTTTCCCCGCTGTTTTCCTCTCGCTAGCTTTGCCCCAGAGCCTATTTAAACCCCAGTGCTGTGCAAATTCCTTATCTCAGGACTTAGTCAAATCTTTTCCAGTGCCCTCGCCGCTCCCTTCTTCTTCTCCGGCGAGCTGTTTTTGAGGCCACCGTCGCCAGAGCAAACCGTGGCTTCTCCTTCCAATTCAACTGCACCAGTGAGTTCCCCATACCTATCTCGTTGTGTAGTAGCTCCCAATTGGCCGCCGGTGAACCCCATCGCTGGTGATCGCCGTAAACGGCCGTTTGCCCTGTTTCCCCAATGCTGTTCATTTCATCCCAAATTGGTTTCCCCTCCAGTAGAGTTTCTTGATCAGTAGGCCCCATCTAGCAAGCCTGTGTTCTCAGATTGCATAATTGAGCTGAAATTGAAGTTTTCCCGTTCTGGCTCGCCGCCGATGATCTGGCTCTCGTCGCCAGGCCGTACCAGCTGTTCCCCAGCCAAATTGACTTATCCATTAGCTTTCACACTTCACCCTATCACTCTCTGAGCAAGCAATCGAGTTCAAATGCTTTGTATCAAAAACCCCCAATCTCCAGTGTCGTCTTCTCCAGCACCGGTCCCCGGAATTATTCCCCGGCCGATCTAGCTCCTGAAACTTTGTCCCTTAGCTTTGCCTCACCTCCCTGAACATTTTCTTCCACTAGCTCGACATCTGGATCTGCCTGGATTGTAAGTTATGCCCTTGCCAAGATCACTGTCCAGAAGCCCAATTCATGTCCAGATCACAGCAGTTCATCACTGAATTTCATCACCTTCCAGCCACTTTCAGCCCTTGATCCTGTTAAGTATTTTGTTCCTGTTATCAATGCCTACCTCCCAGACAAAGTTGTGCATCAATTGGAGCCCTGTATCAAAAGTTATGTCAAGCCCTAGATTTTGGCAATGTCTGCACTATGTCAGTGCATGTCAGCCACTGGCATTACCTTGTTTGACCCCTTCTGGTTGAGCAATAGAAATGTCACTTTGTCCCCTAGATTCCTGGAGTTGTGTTCTACATCTTTCCCTTCTGTCACTTCTCCAGAAAACCATCCTAATACCAGTTTAAAGCTATGCCAAAGCCGTGAACTGAATGTCGACCCTTTGACGTTCAATCCTTTTTAGCCGTTTCTTCGACCAGAACCCTTGTGACCTTGCCCTAACCTTTTCCCCTGCATGCATGTCTTATTTACTCAATATTTTCTATGGAAACTATTTTATGTATGCTTATGTAGTGTGTGTATTGTATTGCTTGTGTCTGCCGCAGTGCCCGAAGCTGAAGGAGCGGAAGAAGTCTTTGAAGATTCGTCCGAGTAATTAGACCTAGCAGTGCAAGGCAAGCCTCATTCCTTTGATCATGTCTCACCCAATATTTTCATATGAAGTATATTCACTGTTTCTTACTATGCATGTTTAGTTGAAATACAAGTTATGTTTGAATGACATGAGTAGATATTCCCTAATGAATCATGAAACCCCTCTTGTTATTGAACCTTCATATATATGCTTTTGTCACCCTAGGACTCATATATTGAATATTCACATTAAACTTGAAATGGTCAAATACATGAGAAGTTATAATGAAAACCGTTTTGACAAGAAAACCGATAAAAGGGATCAGTAGTGAGGATTGGTTTGTATGGAGAGGGTGCGGTGCGCACCAGGGAATGTGAATGTTCCTCACTATTGATTCATAAGGACGAGAACCTTGTGCTGTGTCTCTATACGAATTGTAAACGTGCCAACCACTTGCCTGGTATGGGACAGGCACAACTTAGTAACTTTTTGGTATTAGCAGTTCCCTGCATGGTTTGACGATCTGGTTTCTCGCGTGGAAACTGGAAGGCCAAGGTTCGGCCATGAGTGATGTGAGTTCAGAAAAATGATGAGAGGAAAAGGCGTAAATGAAGGAAGGCGCCCTAGACCTGATTAAGCCGTGAGCGGCTGTAATCTTAAATGGTCGTATGTCTCGCGTGGACATAGACCAAGGCTATGTGTCTTGCGGGAACATAGACCAGAGAGGCTAGGAAGTAAGGCAGTGGGGAAGACCCACAACGGTACTTGAGACTTAATTGTCTATTTACCGGGCGGGGATACTGTTAATACTAAACTGCAAAAGCGTTGTGTGATCTCGGCCTTGTCACATGTGTATAAGTCACATGGAGCTGTACCGACTTGAAAGCCGAGTGAACCAGTGGATTTAAAAAGAGGTACACCTTTGCAAAGTGTAAAAGAAGTATCAGATACTCTGTACTCCCAGGTTCAGGAGTCTTTTCGTAGTGGATGATATCCACGGGTTATAGCACAAGTAATGATTTGGAATGTTTTCATAATACGGTTGATAAAAGTGATGACTCATGGGAGACCATCACACATAACGATTTCCAAAGTATAACTTAAGATTTACAAAACCCCGTTGCTGAAAACAAAACCCTCATTTGAGAGATCAAAGAATTGAAATCTATACTATTTATAATTATAAGTCTTAAACCCTTTTCTTGATCACTCCTCATCTATATACCTACTTTTTTGTAATGAGACTTGCTGAGCATTGTGTAAAAACATGCTCACCCTTGCCTTTGCAAACAAATTCAGAAGAAGACTTGGAGAATTCCGATTCCCCTGGCCTTGAGCACCAAGAAGAGGAAAGAGTCTTTCCAGACGATTTGAGCTTCTAGGAGGGTCATGAGCCAAGTTGAGTCCGATGTGGAGGAAGCCCTTCCAGAGCCGCTGCAGAAGGAAGTGAAGACCCTTGTGGTTGCTTTTTGTGTTGTTTTTCTGTGTTCGGTACTTCAATACCGATTCTTGATTTTGAAAAACTCTCTACTTTTGTATCAACTTTAATTAGTGCCACCCGTGGCATTATGATATTGTAATAGAGGTCCTCGTGACCTTGTACTTGCTTTATCTACCAGCTTTATTATTGGAAGTGAATCCTGTTGTTGTGAGCTTGTGATGTACCTTTCTGTGCGCAATCTACCTGGGCGGTTGCCAAGGTGACCCTCAAATAGGGGTCTCACAGCGAATGGTATCAGAGCAAAGGCTCGACTGTAGGTCGTGACCCTATAGACATTGGCGTCCCTAGAAAGAAAATCATTAGTTTATTCGACTAAAATCTAATTACGAAAATCTAATTTGTCTAAGAAAAATATATTATGTAGTTATCCTTTTTGATTATTTGAAAAAGCTTTAAATATTATTTCCAACTTTTAGGTGTTTTTGTGTTATGTCTCCTTAGATAGCTTTCGTGCTGCGTGGTAGTCTACGAAATCCCAGAACTTGGAATTGAACCTGATGGGCGCAGATGAAGATCAGGAGGAGGACTCAGAGGAAGTAGAGCCTCACGGTTCTTCCAATACCGACGTGTGATCCCAGACTTTCCCCTGGTTTAACCTTTTGTGCCTAACCACAGCAGACGTTAGATCTTTTGTGTAGTAGTTACTTGTCTTGATGTGTGTTGGTTGCTGAATATTCTTGTAAGCCATAGAGGCAAAACTATGTATTTTATAAAAATTTAATTTATGAAAAACATCTTGCACTTTCCAATCCTTGTCTCACGGATTGATCCCAGCTTTCCGCTTGTACACTATCTGTGTTTCCCTTTGAATCAGCAATCTTTTCTTTGACCGCCTGTTAGAGTAGATGGGTTAACTCAAGAGGAAGATCTCATGGAATAGAACCCGAGGAAGATACCAGTGACATGAGGAACACATCTGAAAGAAGAGCCCGTACCAATTAAGATCAACCCGGATCACCAACCCCCATGTCATAAGGAGGAAATATCAATGATATGTTATTATGGATGCAGTGAGAATCCCAATCAAATCCAGCTGTAGAAATATTGCCTTTTTGTATCGGCAACCTAGGATTCCTAGCAGTTTTGCTAGTTTTGAATCTTAAAGAGTTAGACATCATCCTTGGAATGGACCGGATAGCCAAAAACACAAAGGTCAGATAGATTGTAAGAAGAAGACCGTCATTCTAACCAACGTCAAAGGAGAATAAGTCACATTCAGTGCAGAATGGAAAAGAAAAGAACAGAACAGAGCAGAACAGAACAGAAAAGAAGAGAAGAAGAAAAGAAAAGAAAGATCTCCATTAATTGACCATATGGACAGCTTGAACAGTGTTGAAGAGATCAAAGAAAAGAATATCCCAAAGACTGTATTCATGACAACATATGGATTATATGAGTTTACAATGATGTCATCCGGATAAATGAATGCACCGGCATTGTTCATGAATTTAATGGAAAAAGTTCTCATGGAATACTTATGCAAGTACATTATCGTGTTTGTGGACGATATTTCCATCTTTTCCCCGAGAACGAGGAGGAGCATAATTAGCATCTAAGTTTAGTGCTAAGGAGGTTAGCAGATCACCAATTGTACGCCAAGATTGATAAGTGTACTCTCTGGTTGAAAAAGATTCTTTCTTAGACCACATTATATCAAGTGAAGGAATATTCATGCATTCATCAAAGACTCAAGCAGCACCACAATATCAGTTAAGTCTACAGTACCCAAGACCCATGACAGCCAAGTGCCTGGCTTGTCACAAAAGCCACTGTTAACGTAATTGTCCCCACACTGCTACCATCAGGGACAAATTGGTCATTGTCAAGAGAAATCCCCTAGAGGAATCTGTCAAATCCAATAGCCAAGAGAAGAAGTGAAGGTCAACAACAACCTGCAGTTCAGACACTAATCCCAATGCTTGCCCCGATACAACAGTATGGATAAGAAACTCCAACTGCAAGAGAAAGATTTCCAACTAACCATAGAAGAAGTTGAGGAAACCCGGTACCAACTCAAGGCAGACTCAACTATGTCACATCAGAAGAAGGAAGAGGATCATCAGACAAAAATCTTTGCTATTTAAAGTGGACTGAATATGACGTATCTAGAGTACCCTATCACTACTCAGCTTCCCGACTCTAGGATGCCAGTAAAGTCAGTGTGCAAAGGAGTAAAATTTAATATAAGTGGAAAGGAGTTCTCTGCTAAACTACTGGCACTAGAACTACAAGGATTGAGAGGTTACACCTAGAATGGACTGGTTGTCGGAGCAAGAAGGACAAATGGATTGTGAGTGTAAGGCCGTTGCCCTTACTAGTCCTAATGGAAAAGAAGTTTTGTTCCAACCCTGAGAGGATGTTAGTAGAACACCCAGCCCAAAATCCGCACAGTTCGAAGAAAGAGGTGAACCAGATCCCTGAAGTTGGAAGATACCCAAGCGTGTTTCCAAAAGAGTTACCAGAAGTGCCCTGATTAAGGTTTTGAACTCAATGTTGAACTGAAACCTAGAACAGCAACCGTATCAAAAATACCATATCGGATGTCATTCAAGGACCAAGAGGAGTATCCTGACCACCTACGAAAAGTCTTGGATAAACTAAGGGAGCAACAATTTAATGCTAAGCCGGATAAGTGTGAATTTGGACACAGGAAGTTTCGTTTTTAGGTCACCTGACAACAGCCGAAGGAGTGCAAGTGAATCAAGTTAAAAGTCGAGACCGTGAAAGAGTGGTAACAACCAGAATCAGCGACAGATATCAGAAGTTTTCTTGGATCAGCTGAGCACTATCACCGATTCATTGAAGGATTTTTCCAAGCTAGCCAAACCGCCCACTAGTTTGTTGAAAAAGGATGTCCAATTTGAGTGGACAGAAGATTGTCAGAAGAGCTTCGAAGAAGTTGAAACGAAGGCTAACAACCACACCGATCCCAGTACTCCCTGATGATAGGAAGAATTATGAGATGTAGCGTGATGCATCTAGGCATAAACTGAGTTGTGTCTTAATGCAAGGAAGAAGAACAGTCGCATCTGCATCGAGATAACTGCAGTCTCATGAGAAGAATTACCCGAACCGTGATGTGAAGTTAGCACCAATGATTCACGCACTCAAGATTTGGAGACATTATCTACTAAGGAATCGATGTGCAATCCACTTAGACCACAAGAACTTGAAGTATGTCTTGCCTAGCAGAATTTGAACATGAGGCAACATCGATGGCTAGAGTTAATAAAGAACCATGGCCTAGACATGCGTTACCATTTTGGTAAAGTTAATGTCATTGCAGACGCCTTGAGCAGAAAGGTTTACTGCAGCACCATTGTTACACCAAAGTTAATGGAGGACTGCATCGGCAGATGATTAAATCAGTAGATCAAGGTTCTGTGACCATGTATGTTGTCAGTTACACCTACTTTAGAAGAAGAGATTCGAAAATCACAAGGAAGTGATGAAGGAACTCGGAGGATCAAAGAGGATATGAGGATCAGAAAGATAGTGAAATTTCGGGAAGATGAGCAAGGTGCAATTTGGCAAGATAAGAGGATGTGTGTTCCAGAGGTTAAGGAGATCAAGACACTAATTTTGAAAGAAGCTCATAACACTCCATACTATATTCACCTCGGAAGTACTCGGATGTGTTAGGACTCGAAGAATCAATTTTGGTGAAGTCACATGGATAGAGATTGCCGAGTAAGCGGTAAAGTGTGACACATGTCAAGAGGATGAAGATCAAGCATCAAAGGCTAGCAGGATTGTTACAGCCACTAGCCATACTGGAATGGAAATGAGAAGAAGATGGAATAAACTTTATCACAGGACTTCCGAAGACTAAGAATGGATATAACTCCGTGTGGATGATCGTGGACAGACTGGCGAAAGTAGCGCACATCGTACTAGCGCAGATGACTTATGATGGCGCCAAATCAGCAGGAGTTTACATGACTAGGACTGTGACTCTACATGGTATAACCAAGAGGATTGTATCAGATCACGGAGCACAACCCACTTCAAGATTTTGGAAAAGTCTGCATGAAGCCCCAACAACAAGGTTGAACTTCAGCACAGCCTCGAACTTCAGCACAGCTTACCACCCTTAGACTAGAGAATGGACGGAACTAGTGAATCAAATACCGGAGGATAAGTTGCAAACCTGTGTGCTCAAATATAGAATTTCAGGAGAATTATACTGCCATACACAGAATTCACCCACAGCAGTAGCTACCATACAAGTTTATAGATGTTCCCACTTGAAGCTCTATACAGCCGCAAGTGCAGAATGCCTTTACATTAGTCAGAAATTGGAGAAAGGAAACTAATCAGCTCGGAAATAGCTCAAGATATAGAAGCTCATGTACGGATCATTAAGAAGAGGTCAAAAACTGCACAGCCCAGACAAGAAGAGTTATGCTGATAACCGACAGAGCAGACATCTCCCAAGGAAGTAGAGGTCCAATCAGACTCATTCTACCAAGAATACCCCATCAAGATATTTGAGGTCAGGAGAATGAAATCAAGGACCATTTGATTCTGCAGAATTCAATGGAACAACCACTCAGAAGGTGAGTCGACATGGAAAAGGGAAGAAGGACTGCATCAAGATTTCCCTTATCAATTTTCAGACCTATCAGAATCTCGAGGACGAGATTGTTTTTAAGGAGGTTAGATTTGTAACACCCTGATTTTCCCAAATCTTGGCTTACCTCGTCCCTCCCTATATCAGAATGAGATCCCAGTTATGCCAGTATCTTACCCCAAAAAGTAGGCAATCAAACCCTTTCGTTTAGATCTTTTTCACAAATCAGCCCTTTTCAGAATTGTCAGAAGCCCAAAAAGACTAAAAGTCTCAGACCACCTCCAAACTTTGATCTGATTCAGTGAATATCTCCCATTCACTATTCTGAACATTTTTCCCTTCTGGAAGAATTTCCAAATCCTGCCCTAAACCTGAGTTTCGACCCTCGCCGTTTTTGAAACCCTAATTACCCTGTTTTACCCTAAGGTCGTTTTCCCCACTTTTGTCGAAACCCTTCAGATCTTGCCCGATCTTGTCAAACTTTGGCTAGATGAGTTCCATTAATCTTATGCAACTCATTCCTGAAATCAGATTTCAGATCAGCCCCCTAGATCTCCAGATTTACAATCAAGCCCATTTCCAATTCAACTTTTCCTCACAGATCAGTCGCTGGAGCAAGTTTCGAAATTGCATTTCGGCCCGAGCTATTCTTTTTCGGTCCCTGTTCGACCAGGCCCGTTCGACCAGTGCCCCGCCACTTTGCCTCGCCGTGTTTCCTCGCCGCCGGTCATCTTCTCCGGTCGCCTGTGCTCGTGATCAGTTGAGCCATCCCGCGCGCACGTGCCAGTGACCAAAGACCCTGCTAAACCCAGCGGTTAATCGCCCGCGCTCCAGCAGCGTTTTCGCGCGCGCACGCCCATGGCCGTGACACTTGCATGCGTGTACGTGTCATCGCCGGAGCTGTGTTGCTGCCTCCGCATCCGCGCCGTTTCAAACCTAGTTCCAAGGCGTCCCGACAACGCTGGCAAAGCAACTGCACAGCCCGTGCACATCACGTCGTCGTCGCCGTTGTCGCACCTACGCCCGGCCATCCTTGTCCCTGGCTCGATTTTCCCCGCTGTTTTCCTCTCGCTAGCTTTGCCCCAGAGCCTATTTAAACCCCAGTGCTGTGCAAATTCCTTATCTCAGGACTTAGTCAAATCTTTTCCAGTGCCCTCGCCGCTCCCTTCTTCTTCTCCGGCGAGCTGTTTTTGAGGCCACCGTCGCCAGAGCAAACCGTGGCTTCTCCTTCCAATTCAACTGCACCAGTGAGTTCCCCATACCTATCTCGTTGTGTAGTAGCTCCCAATTGGCCGCCGGTGAACCCCATCGCCGGTGATCGCCGTAAACGGCCATTTGCCCTGTTTCCCCAATGCTGTTCATTTCATCCCAAATTGGTTTCCCCTCCAGTAGAGTTTCTTGATCAGTAGGCCCCATCTAGCAAGCCTGTGCGCTCAGATTGCATAATTGAGCTGAAATTGAAGTTTTCCCGTTCTGGCTCGCCGCCAATGATCTGGCTCTCGTCGCCAGGCCGTACCAGCTGTTCCCCAGCCAAATTGACTTATCCATTAGCTTCCACACTTCACCCTATCACTCTCTGAGCAAGCAATCGAGTTCAAATGCTTTGTATCAAAAACCCCCAATCTCCAGTGTCGTCTTCTCCAGCACCGGTCGCCGGAATTATTCCCCGGCCGATCTAGCTCCTGAAACTTTGTCCCTTAGCTTTGCCTCACCTCCCTGAACATTTTCTTCCACTAGCTCGACATCTGGATCTGCCTGGATTGTAAGTTATGCCCTTGCCAAGATCACTGTCCAGAAGCCCAGTTCATGTCCAGATCACAGCAGTTCATCACTGAATTTCATCACCTTCCAGCCACTTTCAGCCCTTGATCCTGTTAAGTATTTTGTTCCTGTTATCAATGCCTACCTCCCAGACAAAGTTGTGCATCAATTGGAGCCTTGTATCAAAAGTTATGTCAAGCCCTAGATTTTGGCAATGTCTGCACTATGTCAGTGCATGTCAGCCACTGGCATTAGCCTTGTTTGACCCCTTCTGGTTGAGCAATGGAAATGTCACTTTGTCCCCTAGATTCCTGGAGTTGTGTTCTACATCTTTCCCTTCTGTCACTTCTCCAGAAAACCATCCTAATACCAGTTTAAAGCTATGCCAAAGCCGTGAACTGAATGTCGACCCTTTGACGTTCAATCCTTTTTAGCCGTTTCTTCGACCAGAACCCTTATGACCTTGCCCTAACCTTTTCCCCTGCATGCATGTCTTATTTACTCAATATTTTCTATGGAAACTATTTTATGTATGCTTATGTAGTGTGTGTATTGTATTGCTTGTGTCCGCCGCAGTGCCCGAAGCTGAAGGAGCGGAAGAAGTCTTTGAAGATTCGTCCGAGTAATTAGACCTAGCAGTGCAAGGCAAGCCTCATTCCTTTGATCATGTCTCACCCAATATTTTCATATGAAGTATATTCACTGTTTCTTACTATGCATGTTTAGTTGAAATACAAGTTATGTTTGAATGACATGAGTAGATATTCCCTAATGAATCATGAAACCCCTCTTGTTATTGAACCTTCATATATATGCTTTTGTCACCCTAGGACTCATATATTGAATATTCACATTAAACTTGAAATGGTCAAATACATGAGAAGTTATAATGAAAACCGTTTTGACAAGAAAACCGATAAAAGGGATCAGTAGTGAGGATTGGTTTGTATGGAGAGGGTGCGGTGCGCACCAGGGAATGTGAATGTTCCTCACTATTGATTCATAAGGACGAGAACCTTGTGCTGTGTCTCTATACGAATTGTAAACGTGCCAACCACTTGCCTGGTATGGGACAGGCACAACTTAGTAACTTTTTGGTATTAGAAGTTCCCTGCATGGTTTGACGATCTGGTTTCTCGCGTGGAAACTGGAAGGCCAAGGTTCGGCCATGAGTGATGTGAGTTCAGAAAAATGATGAGAGGAAAAGGCGTAAATGAAGGAAGGCGCCCTAGACCTGATTAAGCCGTGAGCGGCTGTAATCTTAAATGGTCGTATGTCTTGCGTGGACATAGACCAAGGCTATGTGTCCTGCGGGAACATAGACCAGAGAGGCTAGGAAGTAAGGCAGTGGGGAAGACCCACAACGGTACTTGAGACTTAATTGTCTATTTACCGGGCGGGGATACTGTTAATACTAAACTGCAAAAGCGTTGTGTGATCTCGGCCTTGTCACATGTGTATAAGTCACATGGAGCTGTACCGACTTGAAAGCCGAGTGAACCAGTGGATTTAAAAAGAGGTACACCTTTGCAAAGTGTAAAAGAAGTATCAGATACTCTGTACTCCCAGGTTCAGGAGTCTTTTCGTAGTGGATGATATCCACGGGTTATAGCACAAGTAATGATTTGGAATGTTTTCATAATACGGTTGATAAAAGTGATGACTCATGGGAGACCATCACACATAACGATTTCCAAAGTATAACTTAAGATTTACAAAACCCCGTTGCTGAAAACAAAACCCTCATTTGAGAGATCAAAGAATTGAAATCTATACTATTTATAATTATAAGTCTTAAACCCTTTTCTTGATCACTCCTCATCTATATACCTACTTTTTTGTAATGAGACTTGCTGAGCATTGTGTAAAAACATGCTCACCCTTGCCTTTGCAAACAAATTCAGAAGAAGACTTGGAGAATTCCGATTCCCCTGGCCTTGAGCACCAAGAAGAGGAAAGAGTCTTTCCAGACGATTTGAGCTTCTAGGAGGGTCATGAGCCAAGTTGAGTCCGATGTGGAGGAAGCCCTTCCAGAGCCGCTGCAGAAGGAAGTGAAGACCCTTGTGGTTGCTTTTTGTGTTGTTTTTCTGTGTTCGATACTTCAATACCGATTCTTGATTTTGAAAAACTCTCTACTTTTGTATCAACTTTAATTAGTGCCACCCGTGGCATTATGATATTGTAATAGAGGTCCTCGTGACCTTGTACTTGCTTTATCTACCAGCTTTATTATTGCAAGTGAATCCTGTTGTTGTGAGCTTGTGATGTACCTTTCTGTGCGCAATCTACCTGGGCGGTTGCCAAGGTGACCCTCAAATAGGGGTCTCACACCCGGTCGCTGTCTTCTTTCACGGGACCTTCGTTGTCTAAATCCGGAAGCGGTCCGAGAGGTCCGCCAGAATGGCGGTGGCGACGCTTTTCCTCTGGATCGGGACTGAGTTCCCGGACGTCCGGGCTCTCCGCCGGAGAGGTTGGCTCTTCAGCGGGTCTCTTCCCCCCGCCGGTGCGAGAGCGAGGCTCGCCGCGCCCGCGGCCGGGGGGAAGTTCTTCCCCGCGCTCTGGTGAACGCATTCGCTCGACCTCCCCGGGGGCGAAACGGACCTGTCCCGCCGAGGGAGGGAGCTCGTGCACTGTAGCTTCCGAAGCCGGTTGGGGGGAGCCCCCTGCAACGGCCCCCGGGACCAGAAAGGCGGAAGCCCCTGTATTATCCGGAACCGGGGAGGGGGCGCCCGCGGCGACGCCTGGAGTCGAAGTGGAGGATGCCCCAGTGGCCACGACCGGAACAGGGAAGGGGGCAGGCCCTGTAACACCCGGAACCGGTGAGGGGGGAGCCCCCGCGGCGACGTCCGGAACCGGGGAGCCCTTGCGGGGGGAAGTCCGCTGCGGCGCTGGGGCTGCTCTGTCAACCGCCGCCGGTGCGGTAAACGCGACGCGGGGGGCGGGATTGGCTCCCGGCGCAGGGTAAACCCCCGGCATGAAGTGGGTTCCCGGCCCTGGGAATAGGCCAGGGACAGGGTACCCCCCTGGTGCCACGAAGGGCCCCGGCATGAAGTAACCTCCCGGCACCGGGACGGGCCCGGGTGCCGGGAAGGGTCCGGACGTATATCCCGCAGGGGGAGGGAACCCCCCGGCAGGATCATACGGGGCGGACAACCCCCCGGAGGCCGGAGGGGCCGCCGGGTAACCCATAAACAGGGGCATGTTCCCCGGATACGGGTGTGACGCAAATGTGGGGGCCGGAGGCCGCGCCAACACGCTAAGGAGCTCCTCCATAGAGCGCTGAGCGCGGAGCTGGCCTTCCAAGAGAGCTTCGAGCAGGGCGTCCCGGGGAGCCGGGGGAGCCGTCGGGGGGAGACTGGTCCCGGCCGAGGTCCCCGCGGTCACCGGGAACGACCTGGAGGTGGAAGCACCTAAGTTAAGAGGAAAGGAGGGAGGCGGTACCTGGGCCAGGTCGCCTCCGGAAGGGACCACCGGGACAGCAGTGTCCCGGGCGGACGGCGCCAGGTCTCCGAGACCCGGTCGCCGAGAAGGGTGCGAGCCCTTGTTCTGGGGGGAGCCATGGCGTCTTGTCACGAGTCCCCACGGACGGCGCCAACTGTCGTGGTATTGCGAATACCCCGGCAGGTTTTGAGAATGATTCTAGCGAAGATTACACGGCGCGGGTTGACCGGATGACCGGTCCTCCCCCGCCGGACAAGCACAAAAAATGACACTCTGGTTTATACAGGTTCAGGTCCCGGTGGGGGCCCTAGTCCTGTCGACGCGCTGCCGACCGAAGTCGGCTGGGGAGGCTCTCTCCGAGGGAGAGGCTTCCGGAGCACGTCTGTGAGTTTAGCTATTCCAATAAAAGAGAACCGATCCTCTACAACAGAGGGGTACAAGGGCTATTTATAGCCCCAAAAAGAAGCAAAAAACCTAAACTACCCCGGAAGCCACTGTCGGATTGAAGGGTAGGACCGTCCTTCTCCCGGTCAAACGCCTTGGATGCTTGACAGGTGGTTGCTAGTTCCCGAGGCACTCCTCGCGTGACCTGCACGTGATAAACAGCTCGAGACTTTACCTTTAGGAGGGCGATGAGGCCCGGGAGGCCACGTCCCCGGGCCAATGGCGGCGCCTGGGGAGGCCCCGGAGGCCACGTCCCCGGGCCAATGGCGGCGCCCGGGGAGGCCCCGGAGGTCACGTCCTCGGGCCAATGGCGGCCCCCCGGGAGGGGCCGGAGGCCATGTCCCCGGGCAAGTGGCGGCGCCCGGGACGGCACCGGAGGCCGCGTCCCGGGAGCCAAATGGCGGCGCCCGGGAGGGCACCGGAGGCCACGTCCGGGAGCCAAAAGGCGGCGCCCGGGGAGGCCGGAGGCCACGTCCCCGGGCAAATGGCGGCGCTCGGGAGGGCACCGGAGGCCGCGTCTCGGGGGCCAAAAGGCGGCACCCAGGGAGGGGCCAAAAGGCGGCACCCAGGGAGGGGCCGGAGGCCGCGTCTCCGGCCAAATGGCGGCGCTCGGGACGGCACCGGAGGCCGCGTCCCGGGAGCCAAATGGCGGCGCCCGGGAGGGCACCGGAGGCCACGTCCGGGAGCCAAAAGGCGGCGCCCGGGGAGGCCGGAGGCCACGTCCCCGGGCAAATGGCGGCGCCCGGGAGGGCACCGGAGGCCGCGTCTCGGGGCAAATGGCGGCGCCCGGGACGGCACCGGAGGCCACGTCCCGGGGGCCAAAAGGCGGTGCCCGGGGAGGGGCCGGAGGCCGCTTCCCCGGGCAAATGGCGGCGCCCGGGACGGCACTGGAAGCCGCGTCCCGGGGGCCAAAAGGCAGCGCCCGGGGAGGGGCCGGAGGCCGCGTCCCCGGGCAAATGGCGGTGCCCGGGAGCCAAATGGCGGCGCCCGGGAGGGCACCGGAGGCCACGTCCCGGGGGCGAAAAGGCGGCGCCCGGGGAGGCCCCGGAGGCCAGGTCCCCGGGCAATCGTGACACAACTTACCTGGACTTAGTCCCGCGGAGATTTCCCCCGACAGATAAGTTGCAATCTAATTTCATAGATGAGTATAAATTTATTCCTTGTACTCATCCAGCAAGAAATTTGGTAAAATTTGGCATAATTTGATGGTTTTTGATATAAACTAAAAATAGGGTATTTTAGGGTAATTAAAGTCTGAGTTTTGGTTGATTTCAAAGTCTGGCATCTGTGGTGAGATTTTGAAATCTGCATAGAAAGGAAAATTGTATCAAATAACATTTGGAAAGGGTTTGCAGAAGAAATTCTGAATTCGGAGTTGATCTGAAGATTTTAGCCTTTTTGGGTTTCCAGATATCAGAAAAAGAACTGATTCGCGATACAATTTGGACTAATCTGTGAAAAAGGCTTAAATGGTGAAATCTGGCTACCAACTTTCTAGATTAAAGTATTGGCATACTCATGATCATAATCCAAGAATAATCTGGTCTGGATTAGGTCAAGATTTGGCTAAATCTGAGTTCAGAGTATTTAGGGTTATTAGGATATAAATTAAATTCTTGTTTTCAAAAACAGAAAAGGATTGCAAGATCTGAAAGTTAGAGATGGAATTGAATTTGGCTTCTGAAGGCTTTTATGCTCAGAGTAACTGATAGTTCACATCTGAGTAATCTGATATTGATTTGGGTTCATTAGATAGATTTGGAAATTTTAGGGCTTAAGATAGATACTGATCTGGCTACTACTACAGATATATGCATGCATGATGTTCATGAAAAAGGAAGTTTTCACCCCTAAACTCAGGGTGTTACAGATTTTGAGATTTTTGGGGCTTAGGATAGATTAGGGTTGAACTGATCTTGCTACTACTCCAGAGATACATGCATGCATGATTTTCATGAAAAGGAAATTTTCACCCCCAAAACCAGGGTGTTACATTCCCTTTGGGAGATATAATCCATAATCTGGAGAAATTTGGTCGCATTGCGAAGTGGACAGTGGAACTGGGAGTATTTGACATCAATTTCACCCTTCGCACAACGGTTAAATATCAAATCCTTGCAGACTTTGTGGTCGAATGGACTAATCCTGACCCTCCTATGCAAGAATCCAAAGATTTACCATGCACCGACCATTGGACGATGTATTTTTATGGCTCTCATAGTTTTCAACACTCAAGGGCTGGAGTGGTCTTAATCACGCCTCAGGGCGACCAACCAAGTATGTCATTCAATTACACTTTGTTGCGACCAACAATGCAGCAGCCTATGAAGGTATTATTGCAGGGCTCCGGGCAGCTAAATTCCTCGGAGTCCATCGGTTAGTGGTGAGGGGAGACTCACAACTGGTCGTAAACCAGGTAAACAAGGAGTACATCATCTCCGATGAGCCAATGGCTCATTACCTGGGGGAAGTGAGGAAATTGGAAAAACACTTCAGTCATTTTGAATTCCAATATATCCCGCGAAAGGACAATATTCTCACAGACCAATTATCTAAAATTGGGTCCTCATGCACATCCGCTCCGGTGGGAGTGTTCGTTGAACAATTAGAACATCGTTCGATCATGACTACGATCGAAGACGACCCGGTGACAGTTTGTGTCACCAACCTTGGAAATGAAGGGGATTGGACTCTTCCATTGAGGGTCTATCTTGAACATGGGACCTTGCCCAAGGATGAAACCGAGAGTGATCGGTTGGTTCAAAAAGTGCGCTTGTATAAACTCATAGAAGGGGTTTTGTACAAAAAATGTACTCAAGGAGTATTCATGCGCTGCATATTTCAAGAGGAAGGCAAGTCCTTTTTGAAAGAAATTCATGACGGTGTATGTGGTGCACACGCGTCATTTCGTACACTGGTTGGAAAAGCTTTCCAACAGGGTTTTTACTGGCCTTCGGCAATTGATGATTCCAAGCATCTGGTAAAAACATGCGCATAGTGTCAGTTTCATACGAGACAGGTTCATCAACCCGCACATACCTTACAAACTATCCCTCTAACATGGCCTTTCGCGGTCTAGGGGATAGATATTGTAGGTCCTATGCCCCAAGCGGTCAATGGGTACAAGTTCATGTTTGTAGCCATTGATACGTTTATAAAATGGATTGAGTCTGAACCAATCCGCAATGTTACCACTGCTATGGAAAAGAAGTTGTTCCATGAACATCGTCACTCGATTTGGTGTTCCAAGTCGTCTCATCACCGATAACATTTCCCAATTCGTTAGTGGTCTTTTTCTGGACTATTGCGACGATGTCGGAACCAAAGTACGCCTTTCTTCTGTAGCGCACCCACAGAGCAATGGTGCCGTCGAACATGCCAACGGGCAGATATTACAAGGCATAAAGAAACGTGGTTTTGATCGCCTTAAGATGCACTCGGGAGCTTGGGTAGATGAACTCTACTCTATTCTATGGGCACTACACACTACTTGTAGTCGCGCTACAAGTGAGACACCTTTCCAACTGGTATATGGTAGATCAATTCAATCAGACTGATAAACTCGAGCAACGTACTCAAGATATAACCCTCCTCGAAGAAAAATGCGATCGAGCACTGATTAAGTCAGCAGTATATTTACATGCTTTGCGTAAATATCACAGCAAAAGGGTGCGGCCGCGTAATGTGGGTGACTTGGTTTTACGAAAATTACAAAATCAGTCTAATCGCAATAAGTTCTCTCCACAGTGGGAAGGCCCCTATACTATAGTGTCAGTACCGCGGACAGGATCGGCCCGATTAGCTATGGAGGATGGGAGGATCTTGAATAATACTTGGAACATAGAACAATTACGCAAGTTCTACGTGTAAGTTTTTTCAATTCTTTTATCCTTTTCAATTAGCATGGTTTGTTTAAAAAAAACTGTGTACTTCTCACTAGTACATATATGCAGTCTACTAACCCCTATCTTCTATCAGTTATTAGCAATTTTGTAGAAAGCCATTAGAAAAGGTGCCTCGCGGTCATAAAAGGTATAAGTGGTGTGGGGGTGGATCACTGCTGCGCCAACACATATCAGTTTCTCCACAAGGGGGTGGCCCGATCTTCACGGCGTAGGATAGAAGCAAGATAACTAGCTGCGAACAGCCGGGGTAACTAGCTTTATACCTGCCAAGGTTGGTTGCAACCCGTATGATGGGGAAGACGATCCGAAGCTACAAGAACTCCGACCCGCTGTCCAAACAATCGCAGAACCACAAACCAGGACTAATCCACACAAAATAGCTGGAACCATAGAGCACGAACTAGGGGGACCTGTAAAGATCCTTCTCGCGAATCTAAGAGAACTCACAAGAGCAAAGGTAGAGGAACACTTAGCAGTCTCACTGCGATAGCACATAGCTGATTGGTTTGATCACAAGTTACAAAAATAGTTGAAGTACTTGGACATTTATACTAGGAACAACCCTTCTAGTTTAGGTGTGAAAGCAAACAAGAATTGGAGTCTTCTTGAGCGTTCAAAGGTCATCTTGAGTTGGTAAGTGTGAAGACTTTTCAATTCTCGCGCACGACTTGACAGCACGCGCAGCTTCCACCAAAATAGTGATAACTTTTGCTTCAGAAGTCAAAACGACACACTGTTTGAAATGCAGTAAACTAGACTTCATTATCTTTCCAATGATATGGCCCATGACCATGTTACACGTCCAGATGTTCTCCAGAATTGCTGGCAAAAACATGGTCAGTGTGTTCCATACGCCTTCATCGTGCATGCGACCAATCTTCATCGTTCCTTCCGTTGCACCTAAGTTCAATCAAAGAAGTAGAAGTTGGAAGCACCTTTAAGTTGTCAAAATCTAGAATGAGACTTAGGTTAGCATTCACCTGGTCACGTATTTGTTTGGCTCAAGCTCGAGTGATCGGTCCTTGGATGCGACCATCTTGATCATCGGGGCGATCATCTTGTTCGTTGGATCGACCATCTTGGTCGTTCATACTTTGGTCATTGAAGCTTGTGTTGTCCACATCAATAAGGGAGGTATTTTTCCTATCGGTTTGTAAGAAATTTACCATTAGAAGAAGTAGAATGATTTACTCTATCGGTGATGAACATATTTACTGTTACAAGAGATGCATAAGTACTGACGGGAGGATGTTGTGTACCGTTAGAACTAGTCGACTTCTACAAATAGGTTTATTCTATCGGTACAGTATTTATATACCGTTAGTATATATCACAAATTCCTATCGATATCCTTTTGTAAACCGATAGAATAGTTCGTCTGCTACAAATAGTTTTATTCTATCAGTACTGTATTCTTATACCGTTAGAATATATCACAAATTCCTTAGAACTGTTCATCTTCAAATTGTTTTATTCTATCAGTAATGTATGTTTATACCGTTAGAAGATAGCACAAATATCTTAGAACTGTTCGCCTTCTACAACTAGTCTTCTTCTATCAGTAATGTATGTCTACACCGACAGAATATGTGCAAAAATTCCTATTGGTAGGATGTAGTGTGCCGATAGAACCGTTCTCCTTCTACAAATAGTTTTATTCTATCAGTACTGTATGTTTATACTGATAGAATATCCAAAAATTCCTATCGGTAGGATGTAGTGTGCCGATAGAACCGTTCGCCTTCTACAAATAGTTTTATTCTGTCGGTAATGTATGTTTATACTGTTAGAAGAGATCTCAAATTACTAACAGTAGGCGGTTATGTACCGATAGAACTGATATAGTTCTATAAATACCCGCTTATGTCTCTTTCATTCAAACAGTTCATCGGGCGCTCGTAGCCCTAACCCGTAAGCTCCATGGACGGCCAGCGCACCTCTACCGGCGACCGCTGCACCTCCACACCTCCATCGACGCCCACTAGATTTCGGCATGGCAAGCAAGGCACGTAAAATTTCGGCAATATTGTTAGATTATTCTAATCCAATTATGGCAATTATCCTACAATTTTTGTATCCTTCATTTTGATGTATCTTCTTTTCAATATGGTTATGTACGGTGTCTTGTTCCTGTTTTTTATTAAAACAACTAAATAATATCACTGTGGGACAGATAATGTTCAATTGCTTGCTGATCCTATCAAATGAAGAAAATTATCAGGATATATTTGCAAGACAAACGCTATCTAATATAGTGAAATGCCAATAAGAGTATAAATGTAATATCTTCATCTCTCAGTAGGTTGCTCAATGCCAACTTAGACTTAGTAATAATTGAAATTGAAATATCATGAAATTGAAATTGAAATTGAAAGATATTTGTAATTGAAATTGAAAGCTCATGAAATTGAAATTGAAATTGAAGTTGAAATTGAAATTGAAAGATCATGAAATTGAAAGATCATTAGTGTCAAGATATTTACAAATATCATGAGATACACAAATATCTTGATCTTCTCTGTAGGTTGTTCAATGCCAATAACATAGTCAAATGCCAACTAGCTTGCTCAATGATCAAGTGCATGCAAAAAGTTCATTAAATAATTAATATATGTATATTGGCATGGTAATTTCTTCTGATGAAATAGAGTAGAAATGTAATATCTTGATCTCCAGTTGCAAGTTGATGTTACTATGACGATGCACAACCTAACCTTCAGTTGGTAGTCTTTCTCAGATAGGGAGTCATTTAGGAAATAGTAAACAGTCTTAATTTGGTCTAGAATGCCTATATATGATCTGTGCAGGTCCTTGGATGATGCTCATGAGGGGCAACGTATTTCACGGTTCTTCATCGCAGTACGCTGCCTACATTGGCTTGTTGGCGAAAGAAACGGTGAAGATCACTGTCGAGACCTGGACAAAAACGGTGAAGATCACCGTTGAGAGTTGGAAGCACGTGAAGGGCGAGATCTTGGTTGGCTCGGTCGAGAAGATCCTCAAGCCCGGCGTGTTTTTCAAATTAGGACCTATAGAAAGCATCTTACATTTGTTTCATGTTTTAGCCATTCTTTTGCATGCACCAGCTTGTGGCCAGATGCTTACCTGCTTGGAGAAGAAGAATTGTTGTCATTTGCACAGCCATTCTTTTTGTTAATGGAGTTGAGTTGAGTTGAGTTGATTGAGTCTGAGTCTGAGGAAATTACCAATACAAATGTAACTCGACGACAATTCCAGCTCCTCGGGTGTCTTTGAACTGAACTCCTATGGTTAAGTCCAATGTGATTCAGACATTTGCTGTTTTGGATGAATGGATTTGTGATGTATTAGGTCTAACTTGTAGTCGGTAGTTGCATTATCGCAAGTTGCAAAGGTTCTCTTTTATGTAAAATGTATGGGCCACTGGGTCCTCGTGACGATATGTTGTTAATTTCAGACGTGACTTTTCTAATATACATCGAATGTGTGAATTGTTGTATTTGTATATTGTTGTATATTTGTGTATCATGTATTGCTATTTGGGACATGAACTCGAATTTGTACATGGGAGTATTTGTGTATTTAATTGTATTGGTAGGTAGGTGTGTATTTGTACTGCTGTTTCAGACATGCATTTGAATTTGTGAACTGGCATGTGTATGTTTGTACCTAAATTGTTGTGTCATACATGAATCAGCTTGCTTTTGTTTCAGCCATTAACTAGAATGAGTTTAAATAGTACTCATTTTTTATGTTTCCTCTTGTATTTTCTTAAAAGAATGGAGGCAAACCAAGATCTCATGTAAGTAGAGATTTTTAATTTCTTTGTCAAGATGAAGTACCAAGTACCAAGAAAAGTATTTTTGTGTCTCCTAGTTAATCTACAAATTAGCATCTCTTGAAGTATTTCTTTATCTTCTAGTTAAGATCTGTTTGATGTTACATTGTGTTTAGATATGATTCTTTGAATGTGAGAACTGGTGTCATGTGTGTCATGCATTACCCAGTTTGGTTTTGTTTCAGCCATGTACCGGTACCTCTTCTAACGGCAAATACACATATTTACCGATAGAACAACACCTGTATTTGCTTATGTGCCTCAGGCATGCACTTGAATGTGAGAACTGGTGTGCATGTGTGCACTTAGATTGCTGTGTCATGCATTACCCAGTTTGGTTTTGTTTCAGCCATGTACCAATACCTCTTCTAACGGTAAATACACATATTTACCGATAGAACAACACTTGTACCTGTTCAGCATTGTACCCGTACCTGTTCTAACGGTATATGTGTGTTTGTACCGATAGAATATGTGTGTACAAAATTACCCGCACTTAGTCTAATGGGCATTTCATGTATTTACCGTTAGAAATAGGTCCAGTATAAATAAAACCCCACTCGACCATCGCTGAGCTGCTATTTTTATCTGTTGCACTCTGTGTCCCTCTATTTGTGATGAGAGTTCCACGCTCGCAGCTACACTGCTAAGGTGATCAGGGCAAGATGGAAGGAAGTTGATTGGACCCCTCTCTTTAATGTAAGCTTAATTGTCAACACTTATCTCTCTCTCCCTCTAGATCTCCCTCCCTCTCTACTTGTAAGCTAGCTGTATTGTGTAGTTGCAAGCTGGTAGCTCCAAGCTTGGGAGCTAGCTGGAAATGCCTCATGGTGTAGGAGCTCACTAGCTTGTATTGTGTAGTTAGCTAGGTTAATTAGTGTTAATTTCATCAGGCTAGGGTTTAACACATCAGTTTTAAGAGGCTGCATGTATACATGTACATAACTTAATCGGGCAGGTTTCATGCATGGCTGACTCGTTAAATTTTGTTAATTGTAGATGGACAGGAAATATTGGATGTATGGAATAAAACGTACTACTCTTGAATATTTGGATGGTGTGAATGGGTTTATTAAATTTGCTGAGCAACAAAAGGCGAGGAAGGGAGAGAAAGATATGCAACTCTGATCAAATTAAGAGTCATTTGATTCGTCGTGGTTTTAACGCGTGATACACCCGTTGGATATGGCATGGCTAAATCTTGAGGAAACAAGCACCACTTCTACCAATCAGCAGGACTCGGATGTGGATTGCAATAATATCGATGATCATCCGAATTTTGATAATGTTCATTCCAATGTGCACGTAGATGATGATGACAATCTAGATGAGATGTTACGTGTTGTAGAGGAAGATTACAACGAAAACGACTTTTGTGAATTTGAGAAACTGATTGCTGACTCTGAGAAGTCTCTGTTCCCTGGATGTGCACAATTTATAAAACTGTCTTCTGTGCTGAGAATATATAACTTGAAGGCAAGCAACGGTTGGAGCAATAAGAGTTTCACGGCACTATTAGATCTTCTAGCGGACATGGTTCCAGAGGGAAATGAGTTGCCAAGATCTACTTACGAAGCCAAAAAACTGTTGTGTCCGTTGGGAATGGAAATCGAAATAATACATGCATGCCCAAATGACTTTGTGTTGTACTGTAACGAGTACTCCAGTTTGCATGTTTGTCTAAGATGCGGCGCATCGAGGTATACTCGTAGGGACCGGATTGACAGTGAACGTCACGAGGTAAAGAAAGGACCTCCAGCGAAAACTGTGTGATACTTGCCTGTGATACCTAGATTGAAGCGTGTAACACCCTGAGTTTAGGGGTAAAAACTTTCTTTTTTCATAAAAGTCATGCATGCATGTATCTCTGTAGTAGTAGCAAGATCAGTTCAACTCTAATCTATCCTAAGCCCCAAATATCTCAAAATGTTCCCTGTGAGTCCAAATCAAGATCTGACTTTCCAGTTGTGATCTACTATTTATCCTGAGAGTAAAAGCCTTTAGAATCCAGATTTAATTCCATTTCTAACTCCCAGATTGGTCAATTCTTTTTGTTTTCGAAAACAAAAATTATTTAAACACCCTAATTACCCTGAATACCCCAAATCCTGATTTAATCAAATCTTGACCAAATCCAGTCTAGATTATTCTTGAATTATGATCAAGGGTATGCCAGAACCTTAATCCGAAAAAGTTGGCAACTAGATTCCATCATCCAAGCCCTTTTAGCAGATCAGTCCAAATTTTACTACGAATTAGTCCTTTTCCAGATTGTGAGGACCCAAAAAGGCTAAAAGCCACAAATCAACTCCAAATTCAAATCTATTTCAGGGAACACCTCCCAAATGCTAATTAATACAAAATCTTCTTTTATCAGAACACCCAAATCTCTCTCCAATTACCTTGGATTCAAAATCGACAAAACTCAAGATTTAATTTACCCTAAATACCCTATTTTCGGTTTATATCGAAAATCATCAAATCATGCCAAATTACACCAAATTTCTTGCTGGATGAGCATAAGGTATAAGTTTATACTCATATGTGAAATCAGATTGCAGATTACCCCTCTCTAAACCAAAAATTACAACTCAGTCTAGAATTCAATCAAAGATCCTTGCAACCAGGTCCCTGGATCGACCAGAGCTACAGTTCGCGACCAGCACGCGATCAGAGCTCCCAGCTCCTTCGACCACAACTGGCACAGTGCTCGATCGCGACTGGAACTCACGACCGCTTTGATCAGCGCCACTGCGACCGTGACCAGGTGTGCTGTGTCGTCGTGATCGTCGCCGCCGACCTTCGCAGTGCTCGTGTTCACTTGAGTTTGCATGGGTGCACGTGTCTGCACCTCAGTCATCGCTGTGGCAGTGAATGTCCAGTGCATCAGTAGTGCGTGCGCCAGAGAGAAGATTGAACCTGCACACTTGCTCGCCGTTTCTTCAATCCAAAGACTTCACCGGCGCTAGCTTCTTAACTTTCAAGCAGTGAGCTTCATCCTGTCCTATGCCTATAAATAGCAGCCCCAGAGTAGCTTCTTCATGTCCAGCACTGCTCTCCAGGACTTCTTAGCAAATTAAACTAAATTATCTAGACTTGTCTTCTTCTCCGGCGAGCCGCCGACGAGGAGCTCGACGCCAGGCCGATTCACTGTACCAACTTCCAAATTGAAGTGACCAGTACGTGTCTCATGTCTAACTTCTCATGCTATAGCATTTAATCGTGTTTTAGTTAACCACAACGTCGGCGATTGCCGTATTTTGAAATGTCCTGTTCCAGCAATTGCGTCTGCTCCAGTCCAAATTGATATTTCTTGTAGTAGAAGAAATTGATCAATGAAGTTTTTTCAGCAAGCCTAAGCATCAAGATTTCAAAATTTCGTTCAGATTGAAGTTTTCCCCTTTTCTGTGCGCCACCGGCAATGGGTCATGTCACCAGGCCGTGCCGCTGTTCCTCTGATCCAATTGACCATTTCAGAAGTTTTACCTCACTTCCCTACGACTCTCATAGCAAACAATTGACCTCTGAAGCAGTATGTTGATTTTGCCCAATTCGGTGCTTTCTTCTCCGGCCGCGGTGTTGACTTTCTCGCCGACACCGCCTTAGGCTGATTCTCTTCATCCATACTATTTGAAGCTGCCCAGGAACTCAACTGTGCCTTCAAATTGGAATTTGAATCACTACAACGCTCTGTTGCCGTTGAAGCTATCTTCTTCTCCGGCGCAGCTCATCGCCGTTCGCCGCCATGCCATCTCCAGTCGAGCCCACTTCATCAAACAGTACCACTTAGCTCTAGCTAGCTTCAGCAACTGCAAGTCTTAGCAGCGCAACACCAAATCCTAATTTGAGTGTTTTACCCTTCACTACCGTGCTGCCAGCGTGTCGCCCGGTCATCGCCGTCCACCGCCGTCCATGCCACCTTGTCTAGAATCTTCGCCTTGATCTCCTGAACACTTTCCTCTACTTGCTCGATCTCTGAATCTGCACAAAAATGCCAGATATCGCTGTGCCAAGATCTTGTCCAGTGGCTTCACTGTGTTGTGTCACCACCGTGTTCTTCGCCGATTTTCATCACTGTCTGGCCATCTTCAGCCTTGAAACCTGTTGTATCATTTGTTTCTGTTATCAAGGTCTATCTCCCAGACAAAGTGGTCCATCAATTGGAGCCCTAGATCAAAAGTTATGGCAAGCCCTAGTTTCTGGCCATGTCAGTCCAATGCCAGTCTATGCCAGCCAGTGGCATTAGCCCTTTTCACCTTCCTCTAGACATGAATCTTGAAAATGACTTTGTCTCTTAGACTCCTGATGTTGTGATCTACATTTTCTTCTTCTATCACAACTTGAGTTGAGCCCTCTATCAACCATTAATCCTTTGTCGATGCCTTAAACCAAATGTCAACCTAAAGACGTTCGTCGTTTGTGGGCAAATCAGCCGCAGACTTAATGTCATTTCCATACCCTGGAACCCTAAAAGTCCCTAGCACCCATCTTCGGCCCTAATTCTGTGAGTTATCCCTAATCAGCTTCTAAACCCAATTATTCCAAAATCATCGAGACATTTCATCTTTGCATTATTGCATGTAGTATAATAATGTATTGAAAAGGTTGTGATTCTTGGTTGCTTGCTTGATCTTTGCTCAGAGCCAGAGCCAGAGTTCGAGGACTTCACTGCCGACCCGACATTAGCTGCTGTCTCTTACGACGCGGAAGGCAAGTCATAGTCTTGATCATCTTGAACCTATATTTTATGAGTTGCTATGATATGACCTTGACTATAAATAATATTGCATGTGAAAGAATGGTTGAATTATGAATTGGCAGTACTAGGCTGGATGCCTGTGAAATGTGAAATGATCAAATACTGAGCCATGAACTATTATATATGTACTTATATATATTCATGAAATAAAACCCCTAGCCGTGACCAGGGTTTTGGTATGGAATGGTGGTACTAGGACTGGATGTGCTTGGCTGCACTAGATGTGCAGGCACTGAAGGTGCATGGTTTGTGGTATGATCTGGTCACTGGCATATAAGGACTAGAACCTTGTGTTGTGCATCTAGTGGCATGAAAAACGTGCTAACCGCAAGCCTGGTATGGGACAGGCCTGAACAAGTACTTATGTGGATCGCACATGAAACCCCTGCATGAGATGGAAAGTGATGCACGAATTTCATAGAGTGCGGCTCCTACACATATCACTGAATGTGATCATGCACGCTGACCCAGTAATAGGAAGAGGCTTGGGGGTTGGGGGTATAGCCCGCCACTACTGTGGTTAGCGAGAGATCCACAGGGTCAGCGGTGAATTGTGAATGAAATGTAACAAAAGTTCTTGTTATCTCCACCTTGCCACTCACAGTATGCAGTGAGAAAGGGTCTAATCATATTGATAGGATGGGCATGAAAGTGGAATATCTTGTGGGTAAATTGGTACCTCTCTGTAGAGTTAAAAATGTATTCGAATACTCCGAGCTCCCGGGTTTATAGGAGTCTGCTGCGGTGGATTAAATCCATGGGGTGTGGCACAAGTATGTTTTCTAAAGAAAATTTGATAAGTCAAGATTACCCAAATGACATGTGTTGTCATGATAAGGGGTACTGCCGTGGGTTGTCGTGTGTTGACGTGTCGTGGTAGTGCTATAATTTAGTGAACATGAATAGCGATGCGATGTTTTGAAAAGTGCTACCATGAGATGAGATTAAAAGAAAAGATTATTTTACAAACATCCACACTTCTTTACTAGCATAGGTTCATATCATCACTACTATATATCTACTCTTACCTATGACTTGCTGAGTACGTAAGTACTCATCCTTGCCAACTTCAATCTAGAAGATGGAGTATTTCACGACCAAGAAGAAGGCGTGGAGAACTTCTTGGACCCAGATGAAGGAGAGCCAGTTCCACCAGAACCCTGATGCGTGTTGTTCTACCGTCAACTTCTTGCTGTGGAAGGGTCACCTATCTTTTGCTGTGTAGATATTATTTTGCTAAAACCCGTACGTCGAGAAGGCATTGTAATATTTTTAGGTTGTAAGGCCAGTAGGACTCACTACTTAATATTTTGTAAGTTTTGCTGCTGCAATGTGAATATACTCCTGTGCTTGACTTATCCTGTCGCGCCCCGAGACTGGGACAACGACTACTCCTGTAGAGACCTAGCTCGCTGCAGCTAGTCCCAAACCACAAACCTTTGACTTCCTAGGATGAGTCAAACACAGGAGTATATTACATTGCAACAGAGTACTCACAAAATATTAAGCAGTGTGGCCTGCTGGCCTTAATATTACATAAAGAGGATTACAATGCCTACAAGGCATTCAGGGTTTAGCAAAATATTTAACTACACAGCAGAAGATAGGTGACCCTCCCACAAAAGAAGTTGACGGCAGAACAACACACTTCAGGGTTCTGGCGGAACTGATTCTCCTCCTTCTGGATCCATGTAGTACTCCGTGCCATCATCTTGATCAAAATAGGCTCCATCTATCGAGTTGAACGTTGCAAGGGTGAGCACTTACGTACTCAGCAAGTCATAGGTAAGAGTAGATACATATAGTAGTGATGATATGATCCTAGACTAGTCAAGAATTATGGATATTTGTAAAATAATCTTTTCCTTTCTCATCTCATCTTATGGCAGCACTTTTCATAATATAACATCATCATTCATGTTCACTAGATTATAGCACTACCGCGACACGTCGACACACGACAGCCCACGGCAGCACTCTTTATCATGACAACACATGTCATTTGGGTAATCTTGATTTAAACATATTTTATTTAGAAAATAGTACTTGTGTCACACCCCGTGGATTTAATCCACCGCAGCAGACTCCTATAAAACCCGGGAGCTCGGAGTATTCGAATACGTTTTAACTCTGCAGAGAGGTACCAATTTACCCGCAAGATATTCCACTTTCAAACCTTTCCTATCATAACAAAATGATTGGACCCCTGACTCACTTCATACTGTGAGCGGCAAGGTGGAAATAACAAGAACTTTTGTTATGTTTTACTCACAATTCACCCCCGGCCCTGTGGCTCTCAGCGAGGCACAGTTGTGGCAGGTTGTATCCAAACCTCCACCCCTTTGCTTATTCCCATTACTGGGTCAGCGTGCTTGATCACCTTCAGTGATATGTGTGGGAGCCGCGCTCCGTGTTTATCGTGCATCACTACACATCTCATGCAGGGGTTTCATGTGCGATCCACATAATTACTTGTTCAGGCCTGTCCCATACCAGGCTTGCGGTTAGCACGTTGTTCATGCCACTAGACGCACAACACAAGGTTCTAGTCCTTATATGCCAGTGACCAGACCATCCACAACCCTGCACCTTCAGTGCCTGCATTCCTTTGCAGTCTAGCACCTCCAGTGCTACAGCCATCCATACCATTTTTCTGGTCACGGCTAGGGGTTTTATTTCATGAATATAAGTATATAGATATATATAATAGTTCATGGCTCAAAACTTGTTTATTTCACATTTCACAGATAACCAGTCTAGTATTGCCAATTCATAAATCAACCATTCTCTATCTTTCACATGCAATATTGCCTATATTCAAGGTTATATTATCGCAACATTTAAAATATAGGTTCAAGATGACCAAGGATATGACTTGCCTTCCGCGTCGTAAAATATAGCAGTCGATGACGGATCAACAACAAAATCTTCAAAGTCAGCTTCTGAATCTGCTCGACGACAAACAATCACACAACAATTACTTATAATATTTAAAATGTTTTATGACTTATATGCAGAAATGCTTAACAAGAATGATTGAACTAAACTGGAGATAAATTGAACTGCAAATTGAACTGAGTCGAGATTCTAGGGTTTCAAGGAATTTGGGCTAAGGATGGTGATTAGATAATCTTAGGGTTTCAGGTTTGCAATAGGGATAACAATTTTGTGGTTGGTTTAATCAAAACAGCGAATGTCAACAGATCGACATTCGGATCAAAGCTTGGACATAGCTTTAAGAAAAGCTAGAGTGCTTATCTCAAGTTGTGGTAGTAGAAGAAAATGTAGATCACAACTCTACAAATTCAGTGGACAAAGTGGATTTCAAATTATACAACCAGAAATGGGTAAATAAGGTCAATGCCACTGGCTGACAAGCTCTGGCATAGAGCTGACAATGCCAAAAACTAGGGCTTAGCATAATTTTTGATCTGGAGCTCCAAATGATGCACCACTTTGTCTGGGAGGTAGGCTTGAGTAACAGGAACAATTAAGTCAACAGGATCTAGGGCAAGAAATGGCTGGAAAGCAAGAAATTTGATGATGAATCAGAGATGAACTGGCTGCACTAGATCAGTTCTGGACAAAAACTTGGCAAAGCTATATCTTCCAATCTAGGCCGATCTAGGTGTCGAGCTAGAAGACAAAAATGCTCAGGAGGCTAAGGCACATCTAAATGACAAGGTTTCGAGGGCTGAAATGGCTGGAACAAACTTTTCCGGTCATCGGCGCCGGAGAAGAAACGCTGCTGATTGGGGGTTTCTGCTACAGGCAACAAGAACTTAATTCCTTGCTTGGAGAGCATCTAGGAGGTATAGGGAAGCTTCTGGTACAATTGTATTGGCCGGAGGATCACTGAAGAAGCCTGGCGACGATCGCCGGTTTTCTGGTGAAGCTCAGTTTAGGGAAAAGGTTCGATTCTTGCTTAATTTCGAAATCCAACTTCACAGGCTTGCTTGATTTGGCTTACTGATAAATTTTGATTACAGATTCGAAAGCTAATTTGGAGTAATTCGAGCTACATTGCCGGAACAGGGCATTTAGCAATCCCGGCGATCACCGGCGACTGGATGCAATATAACTCAATTAGATGGTACAGCACAATGAGGGAGATTAGGGAAACTTACTGATGCGGTTAATTTGACAGAAGGTGCTGCGTAGTGTGCTGGCACCGTGAAGCTCTTTGACAGCTCACCGGAGAAGACGACGACAGTGAAGAAGTTTGAGAATTTGGTTAAGTCCTGGGGAAGAGGAGATGACACAGGGTACTGGTGGCTTAAATAGAGCAGTGGGCGAAGCTTGCAAGAATTAAACAGCATTGAATTTGATGTCAGTTGATATGAGTTGCCAGGCGCAGATGTAGCAACGGCGAACGGTGACGCGACGGCGCACTGGCGAGACAAAGCTGTGCTACATTGGGACTCAACCATGTCGGGCGGTGCAAAGCGGTGGCGACAACGGCTGGCAAGGCAAGCGACGTGGCAAGAAGATGCTGACAACAGTCACTGCTGGTCGCGCGGGTGAGCAGGCTGGTCGTCGACGTTGCAGCGGCGCTGCCACGGCGATGGCTGAGACACTGACGCGTGCGCAACAGGAAGAGCAAGCATGCACGAGCACAAATGCAAGCGGAACTTGGCCGGCGGCGAGCGTGCACGGCGCATGGCAACCACGGCAATCTCTGGTCGTGTACAGCAGTTGGCCTGGTCGAAATTGGGCTGATTTGCAATATTTGATTTCCTGATTTGGACTGAAATGCAAATCTAGAATTCTGGAAGGTTTAAACTGAAATTGATTTCATTAATCTGGTAAATTATATTCAACAGGATATTTGGCAAAGGTAAATGATAAAATTTGATACATTTAAATAGCTTTTGATAGAAACTGAAAATAGGGTAATTTAGGGTAAAACAAAATTTAAGTTTTGTTGATTTCGAATTCTGGCATTTAGGGTTCGATTTTGATATCTGCACAGAAGAGAAACTTGTGGCAAATAGCATTTTGAGAAGATTTGCCAAAGAGATTTTGAGTTTCGAGTTAATCTGGAGATTTTAGCCTTTTTGGGTTTTCAGATCTCAGATAAGGACTAATTTGCGATAACTCTTGGACTGATTTGTGAAAAGAGTCTAGATGATAGAATCTGGCTGTCAACTTTTTATATTAAGGTATTGACATACCCATGATCATATTCCAGGAATAATCTAGTCTGAACTTGGTCAAGATTCGGATTAAATCTGTATTTCTGAAACTTAGAGTATTTGGGTAATATAAGGTATTTCTGTTTTCGAAAACAGAAGAAGTTGATAATTCTGGGAGTTAGAGATAGAATTGGATCTAGGTTCTGAAGGCTTTTAGATTCAGGATAACTAATAGATTACATCTGAATAATCTAATCTTGATTTGAGATCACAGGATAGATTTTGGAGATTTTAGGGCTTAGAATAGATACTGATCTGGCTATTACAACAGATACATGCATGCATGCTATTTATGAAAAAGGAAGTTTTCACCCCTAACTCAGGGTGTTACAGATCTACCCTCCTTAAAGAAATCTCGCCCCGAGATTTACCTAAGACAGGAAAAGATAAGGATAGGTTTGCTTAAGATCTTCTTCCTTCTCCCAAGTAGCCTCTTGCTCTGAATGATTCTTCCATTGAACTTTACACAATCTGATTTTCTTCCTTCGGAGCTGACGTTCATCAGTGGCTAGGATTCTGATTGGGTGCTCAAGATAAGTGAGATTTTTCTGTAAAGGCACATCTTGTACATTTATCTGGTCAGTAGGTTCCTTCAAACATTTCCGGAGCTGAGAGACATGAAACACATCATGCACTCCTGCTAATCCCTCAGGTAATTCCAATTTATATGATACTTCTCCCTTTCTCTTGATTATCTTAAATGGTCCAATGTATCTTGGAGATAACTTTCCTTTCACTTGGAATCTTTGTAATCTTTTGAATGGTGTGACCTTGAGATACACAAAATCTCCTGGTTCAAAAGATAATTCTCTTCGTCGTTTATCTGCATAGCTCTTTTGTCGTGATTGTGCTGTTTTCAACCTTTCTCTGATGAGTCTGACATGAGCTTCTGCTTCTTCTACTATCTCTGGTCCTATGACCTTTCGTTCTCCTGGCTCATTCCAATGTAACGGTGTTCTGCATTTATGTCCATATAAAGCTTCAAATGGTGCCATCTGTATACTAGCTTGATAACTGTTATTATATGTAAATTCTGCAAATGGTAAACATTTGTCCCATGATGTCCCATAATCTAGTATACAAGCTCTTAGAAGATCTTCTAGGATTTGGTTGACTCTTTCTGTCTGTCCTCCCATCTATGGATGATATGCAGTACTGAAGTCCAACTGGGTTCCTAGGGTTTCATGCAGTCTATTCCAAAATTTGGAGGTAAACTGGGTTCCACGATCTGAGACTATGTTCTTAGGAATACCATGCAATGCCACTATTCTTTGCATGTATAGCTCTGCTAATTTACTGCCATCAAAAATCTTTTTGACTGGTATGAAATGAGCTACTTTAGTAAGTCTGTCCACAATAACCCATATGGAATCATATCCTCCGTGAGTTTTAGGTAATCCTGTAATGAAATCCATACCAATTTCTTCCCATTTCCATAATGGTATTGGTAGAGGTTGTAGCTTTCCTGCTATTTTCTGGTGTTCTGCTTTAACTCGTCGACATGTATCACAGTTTGCAATATACTCTGCAATCTCCCTCTTCATATTATCCCACCAGAATCTGGCCTTCAAATCTTGATACATCTTTGTGTTACCAGGGTGTATTGAGTATGGAGTTTTATGTGCTTCATGGAGAATTATTTCCTTAAGATCTGCGTTTTGAGGTACACAGATTCTTCCTCGATACCATACAATCCCTTGGTTATCTTCAATCAAGCCTTGAGCCTTTCCTAACTTGATTCGACTCTTGATCTTACAAATTTCTTCATCTTCCTTCTAGGCATTTTCTATCTGTTCTTCAAGTTGAGATTTTATTGTTAAAGTAGCTACCGTTCCCTGTGGTACTATTTCCACTTGATGATTCTGCAACTCTTGTTGTAGGTAAGGGTTCTTCAACATAACCATTCCTTGTAGGTTGTAAACTTTTCTGCTTAGGGCATCAGCCACTACATTAGCTTTCCCTGGATGGTACTGAATACTAAGATCATAATCTTTGATCAATTCCAGCCATCGTCGTTGACGCATGTTGAGCTCTGTCTGTGTGAAAATATACTTGAGGCTCTTATGATCTGTAAAGATCTCACACTTATGTCCAATGAGATAATGCCGCCATATCTTTAAAGCATGTACTACTGCTGCTAATTCCAAATCATGGGTCGGATAATTTTCCTCATGTGGTCTCCATTGACGTGAAGCATAAGCCACTACTCGACCTTGCTGCATTAACACACAGCCTATTCCTTGCTTTGAAGCATCACAGTAAACTACAAAATCTTCTTTGCTGTCTGGTAGGGTGAGGACTGGTGTTGTTGTCAATTTCTGCTTCAGCTTCTGAAAACTTTCCTCGCACTTGGTGGTCCATTCGAATGCAACATCCTTCTTTAGCAGGTTCGTAAGTGGTTTGGCAATCTGGGAAAATCCTTCGATGAATCTCCTATAATAACCTGCTAATCCCAAGAAACTTCTAATCTCTGAAACTGAGGTAGGTTGCTTCCACTCCTTGATTGCAGAGATTTTAGCTGAATCCACTGAAATTCCTTCTGCTGTCAACACATGTCCAAGAAATGAAATTCTTGACATCCAAAATTCACATTTGTCAAACTTGGCATAAAATTGCCTCTCTCGTAGCCTCTCCAAGACTAGGTGTAAATGTTGCTCATGTTCTTCCGTACTCTTGGAATATATCAGAATGTCATCTATGAATACTATGACAAACTTGTCAAGAAAATCCATAAATGTGCTGTTCATGACATTCATGAAAGCTGCCGGAGCATTGGTCAAGCCAAAAGGTACTACTGTAAACTCATATAAACCATATCTGGTAGTGAAAGCAGTCTTCGGTATATCTTCTTTCTTGATCTTCAGCTGATGATATCCAGATTTCAAATCTATCTTGGAAAATACTTTGGCTCCTCGAAGCTGATCGAACAAGTCATCAATTCTTGGTAATGGGTACTTGTTCTTAATAGTGACTTCATTCAAAGCTCGGTAATCTACACACATTCGTAGAGTTCCGTCTTTCTTCCTCACAAACAAAACTGGGGCTCCCCATGGCGAAGCACTGGGTTTGATAAATCCTTTGTTTTCCAAGTCTTCGAGTTGTTTCTTGAGCTCCTCCAAATCTGTAACTGGCATCCTATAGGGACGTTTTGCTATAGGTGCTGCTCCTGGTTTAAGCTCAATACTGAATTCTATTTCTCTGTCAGGTGGCATTCCCAGAAGTTCTTCTGGAAACACATCAGAATATCGTTGCACTACAGGCACTTGTTCCAGGCATAACTTTTGTAATGCTTGAACAGATCTTAGCGGTCTCTTGACTGCTGATCTTTCTGCATGGAATAGAACTCTCTCCCCTTGGCTACTGACAAGACTAAGGGTTTTCTCTTCACAATCTACTAGACCTTTATGTTGGGACAACCAATCCATTCCCAAAATAATGTCTAGACCTTGCAGTTCTAGAACTAGTAGATTTGCCTCAAATTCTACCCCTTCTATAATGAAAGTTACATTTGGGCAGATCGAGTAGACAGATAATCTAGCCCCTGGACTTTGTATAACCATAGAGTACTCTAGTGGTACTTGGTCTATATGAATTTCAACTTCAGATGCAAATGCTCTTGACATGAATGAATTTGTAGCACCTGGATCAAACAATATTAAGGCAGATGCAGATTGAATCAGAAATCTACCTAGAAGAATGTCGGTGGCGTTGCCCGCTTCTTGAATTGAAGTATAGTTTAATCTTCCTCCTTGGGTTGCAGCTGGTGCTCTACCTCTTCCTCTTCCTCGATTAGCCATGTTTCCTCCTCTTCCTGCTGAATTTCCTCTAAAATTCTGTGATGGTGATGCCCTGGTTATTACTGGCTGTGTTCCTACCTGAGATCTGGCAATGGACATCGGAAGTTGTATCCAAGGACAGAATTCTTTACGGTGCCCACGCTGTCCACAATGATAACACTCAACACGAGGATGAGGGCAATCCTTCTGAGAATGATTTCCTCGGTAGTTGGGGCACAATGTCGTTGCTGGTCTGGGATTCTGATAAGATGGTCGGAAATTGGGAGTGATAGGAACTCTTCCTCTGATTGGATTTGGCTGTGGTCGTGTTTGCTGGAACATCCTCCTCTTTCGACTTTCTTCTCCCATATTCTTCTTTTCTTCCACCTTTAAAGCTCTGTTCACTAGGGTTTGAAATTCCGTCAGTTCATGAGAAGCAATTTGATACTGTAGATAGTGTTGAAGTCCTTCTGTGAAGCGCTCTATCTTCTTCTCTTCAGTATCCACATCTCCAGGTGCGTATCGAGCCAAATGAGTAAATTGGTGTAGATACTCAGTAACTGACTTACTTCCTTGAGTTAAATTCCGAAATTCCCGCCGCTTAGCTGCCATAACACCAGTAGGTATATGAAATTTCCGAAATTGATCCTTAAATTCCCTCCAAGAAATATTATCTTTATCAAGATGGGCTTCCTGGTAATTCATCCACCATGCGGCTGCAGCTCCTGATAACTGATGAGATCCAAACAAAACTTTCTCTCGTTCGCTGCATCGAACCGTGTCTAGTTTCCTCTCGATATCCCGTAACCAATCATCGGCAACCATGGGATCAGTCGCACTAGAGAATGTTGGTGGACGGGTCTTTTGGAAATCTGTTAATCTCGCTCCTATAGTAGAAGTAGTTCCTTCTGTTGTTCCAGTAGGCAATTTCTGAACTATCTGAGCTAACAACTGGGTATGAGCTATCTGAGCTTCTTGTCGGCTTTTCTCCATTGACAACAAAATTTCCTGAAGACTGGATTGTTCATTCTGAGGTGGATTAGAACTCTGAGATCCTTGCTAAAACAAAGGGTCTCTTGTCATAGTTTCTTCTTCCTGCGGAGTCTGACCTATATCTTCTCTTCCACTTCGAGATCTCCTTCTGGTGTCAACCATGGTGGCTCTGCAAAAGTTTAGACGGATCTAACTAACTAAGGCCAACTAAGACAGCAATGCAGAAATTAATGCAACTACTTTAATGCATAAAATTACTTAGGCTATTAGCCATAATACACAAATTAACCATTGCAAAAGTAACAGCGAATCACAAAGCTATTAAGAGCATCCACTAGCTCTGTCTACACCAACCTCTAAGACACTCTGAAACAACAGAACGCACTCTCACAATCTTACCGAATTTTAGAAAATCCAAATAAAATTTTGAAATGAAGGTTTTCAAGAGCTACAAAGCTCATTATTTTTACCAAAATAAAGTTTTCAACAAATAGTTTCTAATTAAATTACGTCTTCCTGGCACGGCCAATTTCCTAAAGGTGTCATCCTACAGTCAAGAACTCATGTTGCTCTGATACCAACTTTTCTTTGTCGCGCCCCGAGACTGGGACAACGACTACTCCTGTAGAGACCTAGCTCGCTGCAGCTAGTCCCAAACCACAAACCTTTGACATCCCAGGATGAGTCAAACACAGGAGTATATTACATTGCAACAGAGTACTCAAAAAATATTAAGCAGTGTGGCCTGCTGGCCTTAATATTACATAAAGAGGATTACAATGCCTACAAGGCATTCAGGGTTTAGCAAAATATTTAACTACACAGCAGAAGATAGGTGACCCTCCCACAAAAGAAGTTGACGGCAGAACAACACACTTCAGGGTTCTGGCGGAACTGATTCTCCTCCTTCTGGATCCATGTAGTACTCCGTGCCATCATCTTGATCAAAATAGGCTCCATCTATTGAGTTGAACGTTGCAAGGGTGAGCACTTACGTACTCAGCAAGTCATAGGTAAGAGTAGATACATATAGTAGTGATGATATGATCCTAGACTAGTCAAGAATTATGGATATTTGTAAAATAATCTTTTCCTTTCTCATCTCATCTTATGGCAGCACTTTTCATAATATAACATCATCATTCATGTTCACTAGATTATAGCACTACCGCGACACGTCGACACACGACAGCCCACGGCAGCACTCCTTATCATGACAACACATGTCATTTGGGTAATCTTGATTTAAACATATTTTATTTAGAAAATAGTACTTGTGTCACACCCCGTGGATTTAATCCACCGCAACAGACTCCTATAAAACCCGGGAGCTCGGAGTATTCGAATACGTTTTAACTCTGCCGAGAGGTACCAATTTACCCGCAAGATATTCCACTTTCAAACCTTTCCTATCATAACAAAATGATTGGACCCCTGACTCACTTCATACTGTGAGCGGCAAGGTGGAAATAACAAGAACTTTTGTTATGTTTTACTCACAATTCACCCCCGGCCCTGTGGCTCTCAGCGAGGCACAGTTGTGGCAGGTTGTATCCAAACCTCCACCCCTTTGCTTATTCCCATTACTGGGTCAGCGTGCTTGATCACCTTCAATGATATGTGTGGGAGCCGCGCTCCGTGTTTATCGTGCATCACTACACATCTCATGCAGGGGTTTCATGTGCGATCCACATAATTACTTGTTCAGGCCTGTCCCATACCAGGCTTGCGGTTAGCACGTTGTTCATGCCACTAGACGCACAACACAAGGTTCTAGTCCTTATATGCCAGTGACCAGACCATCCACAACCCTGCACCTTTAGTGCCTGCATTCCTTTGCAGTCTAGCACCTCCAGTGCTACAGCCATCCATACCATTTTTCTGGTCACGGCTAGGGGTTTTATTTCATGAATATAAGTATATAGATACATATAATAGTTCATGGCTAAAAACTTGTTTATTTCACATTTCACAGATAACCAGTCTAGTACTGCCAATTCATAAATCAACCATTCTCGATCTTTCACATGCAATATTGCCTATATTCAAGGTTATATTATAGCAACATTTAAAATATAGGTTCAAGATGACCAAGGATATGACTTGCCTTCCGCGTCGTAAAATACAGCAGTCGATGACGGATCAACAACAAAATCTTCAAAGTCAGCTTCTGAATCTGCTCGACGACAAACAATCACACAATAATTACTTATAATATTTAAAATGTTTTATGACTTATATGCAGAAATGCTTAACAAGAATGATTGAACTAAACTGGAGATAAATTGAACTGCAAATTGAACTGAGTCGAGATTCTAGGGTTTCAAGGAATTTGGGCTAAGGATGGTGATTAGATAATCTTAGGGTTTCAGGTTTGCAATAGGGATAACAATTTTGTGGCTGGTTTAATCAAAACAGCGAATGTCAACAGATCGACATTCGGATCAAAGCTTGGACATAGCTTTAAGAAAAGCTAGAGTGGTTATCTCAAGTTGTGGTAGTAGAAGAAAATGTAGATCACAACTCTACAAATTCAGTGGACAAAGTGGATTTCAAATTATACAACCAGAAATGGGTAAATAAGGTCAATGCCACTGGCTGACAAGCTCTGGCATAGAGCTGACAATGCCAAAAACTAGGGCTTAGCATAATTTTTGATCTGGAGCTCCAAATGATGCACCACTTTGTCTGGGAGGTAGGCTTGAGTAACAGGAACAATTAAGTCAACAGGATCTAGGGCAAGAAATGGCTGGAAAGCAAGAAATTTGATGATGAATCAGAGATGAACTGGCTGCACTAGATCAGTTCTGGACAAAAACTTGGCAAAGCTATATCTTCCAATCTAGGCCGATCTAGGTGTCGAGCTAGAAGACAAAAATGCTCAGGAGGCTAAGGCACATCTAAATGATAAGGTTTCGAGGGCTGAAATGGCTGGAACAAACTTTTCCGGTCATCGGCGCCGGAGAAGAAATGCTGCTGATTGGGGGTTTCTGCTACAGGCAACAAGAACTTAATTCCTTGCTTGGAGAGCATCTAGGAGGTATAGGGAAGCTTCTGGTACAATTGTATTGGCCGGAGGATCACTGAAGAAGCCTGGCGACGATCGCCGGTTTTCTGGTGAAGCTCGGTTTAGGGAAAAGGTTCGATTCTTGCTTAATTTCGAAATCCAACTTCACAGGCTTGCTTGATTTGGCTTACTGATAAATTTTGATTGCAGATTCGAAAGCTAATTTGGAGTAATTCGAGCTACATTGCCGGAACAGGGCATTTAGCAATCCCGGCGATCACCGGCGACTGGATGGAATATAACTCAATTAGATGGTACAGCACAATGAGGGAGATTAGGGAAACTTACTGATGCGGTTAATTTGATAGAAGGTGCTGCGTAGTGTGCTGGCACCGTGAAGCTCTTCGACAGCTTGCCGGAGAAGACGACGACAGTGAAGAAGTTTGAGAATTTGGTTAAGTCCTGGGGAAGAGGAGATGACACAGGGTACTGGTGGCTTAAATAGAGCAGTGGGCGAAGCTTGCAAGAATTAAACAGCATTGAATTTGATGTCAGTTGATATGAGTTGCCGGGCGCAGATGTAGCAACGGCGAACGGTGACGCGACGGCGCACTGGCGAGACAAAGCTGTGCTACATTGGGACTCAACCATGTCGGGCGGTGCAAAGCGGTGGCGACAACGGCTGGCAAGGCAAGCGACGTGGCAAGAAGATGCTGACAACAGTCACTGCTGGTCGCGCGGGGAAGCAGGCGCTGGTCGTCGACGTTGCAGCGGCGCTGCCACGGCGATGGCTGAGACACTGACGCGTGCGCAACAGGAAGAGCAAGCATGCACGAGCACAAATGCAAGCGAAACTTGGCCGGCGGCGAGCGTGCACGGCGCATGGCAACCACGGCAATCTCTGGTCGTGTACAGCAGTTGGCCTGGTCGAAATTGGGCTGATTTGCAATATTTGATTTCCTGATTTGGACTGAAATGCAAATCTAGAATTCTGGAAGGTTTAAACTGAAATTGATTTCATTAATCTGGTAAATTATATTCAACAGGATATTTGGCAAAGGTAAATGATAAAATTTGATACATTTAAATAGCTTTTGATACAAACTGAAAATAGGGTAATTTAGGGTAAAACAAAATTTAAGTTTTGTTGATTTCGAATTCTTGCATTTAGGGTTCGATTTTGATATCTGCACAGAAGAGAAACTTGTGGCAAATAGCATTTTGAGAAGATTTGCCAAAGAGATTTTGAGTTTGGAGTTAATCTGGAGATTTTAGCCTTTTTGGGTTTTCAGATCTCAGATAAGGACTAATTTGCGATAACTCTTGGACTGATTTGTGAAAAGAGTCTAGATGATAGATTCTGGCTGTCAACTTTTTATATTAAGGTATTGACATACCCATGATCATATTCCAGGAATAATCTAGTCTGAACTTGGTCAAGATTCGGATTAAATCTGTATTTCTGAAACTTAGAGTATTTGGGTAATATAAGGTATTTCTGTTTTCGAAAACAGAAGAAGTTGATAATTCTGGGAGTTAGAGATAGAATTGGATCTAGGTTCTGAAGGCTTTTAGATTCAGGATAACTAATAGATCACATCTGAATAATCTGATCTTGATTTGAGATTACAGGATAGATTTTGGAGATTTTAGGGCTTAGAATAGATACTGATCTGGCTATTACTACAGATACATGCGTGCATGCTATTTATGAAAAAGGAAATTTTCACCCCTAAGTCAGGGTGTTACATATCCTGGGAAGTCAATGGTATGCATATATGGGACCAGCTGCAGAGGGCTGGGTCTCCACGGGGGTAGTCGTAGTCCCAGACTCGGGGCGTGACAAAGCGGCTGTTTGCAAATCCGAAAGTCGCGAAGTACTTGCGTTGGCATGCTGTAGGCCAGAAACAAGACGGAAAACTGAGACACCCAGCTGATTCTATTCAATGGAGAAACATCAACAGAACATTTGCTGAGTTCGGCGGCGAAGTTAGGAATATAAGGTTCAGGCTGAGTATAGATGGTATGAACCCACATGGTAATATGAGCAGTCGGCATAGCACTTGGCCGCTTCTTTTATGCATCTACAATGTTCCTCCTTGGTTATGCATGAAGCGCAAGTATATCCTGATGTCGTTTCTAAAATCAGGACCCAAACAACCCAGAAATGATATTGACGTGTTTCTAGCGCCTTTAATCGAGGACTTACAGAAATTGTGGAGCGAGGGGGTGCAGGTGTGGGATGCATACAAGAAAGAGAATTTCATCTTGTGGGCCTTGATATTTTGCACCATAAATGATTTCCCAGCCTACGGAAATTTGTCGGGGTATAGTACGAAAGGAGCCAAGGCTTGCCCTATTTTCCTAGATGAAACTGAGAGCATGTGGTTGCGAAACTGCCGGAAAACAGTGTACATGGGACACCGCAGGTTCCTTCCGGTGCATCACATGTACCGTAAGAAGAGGAAATCATTTAACGGAAAGCCTGGGAAGGGATCAGCTCCAGTGTTTCTGACCGGTAAGGAGATTTACTCGGGCGTGAAGGACATCAAAGCTGAGTTCGGAAAGTATTCTAAACCTCGAGAAAAAAATGTTTGGAAGAAGTGATTGATTCTTTGGGATTTACCGTACTGGGAGCATTTACAAGTTCGACATTGCATTGACGTCATGCATGTAGAGAAAAATATCTGTGACAGTTTGATTGGTTTGTTGTTGAACATTCCAGAAAAGACAAAGGATGGTGTGAAAGCTCGTCGTGACATGGTGGAAATGGGGATAAGGACTAAGCTTGCACCTTTGGAGAAGGGAAAGCATACATACCTCCCCCCAGCTTGCTATACGTTGTCCAAAAGCGAAAAAACAGAACTCTGTCGGTGCCTGCACGACGTTAAAGTTCCATGTGGGTATTCCACGAACTTGAAAAAACTTGTGTCCATGAAGGATCTAAAACTGGTTGGCACGAAGTCCCACGACTGTCATGTGCTGATGTCACAAATGCTTCCCATTGCTATCAGAGGTATTCTCCCAGTTAAAGTCAGAGAGACAATCACAAACCTATGTTATTTCTTCAACGCAATATCGTGCAAGGTAAGTACGTGCACTCATACTATAAGTTAATTAGCTCTATATGTGGAGCTTAATTAGAAGATTTTTCTGATATGAATATTTGCCGCAACTGTGTCCTCGTAGGTAATTGATCCGGATGGACTGGACGCTTTGCAACGCGACGTGGTTACAACTCTTTGTCAGCTCGAGATGTATTTCCCTCCATCCATTTTTGATGTTATGGTCCATCTAATTGTTCACCTTATCAGAGAAATTAAGTTTTGTGGACCCGTGTGTCTGCGCTACATGTATCCATTTGAGAGATTTATGGGTGTATTGAAGGGATACGTAAGGACTCGTTGTCGACCCTAGGGGAGCATCATGGAAGGTTATGTCGCCGAGGAGGTGATTGAATTTTGTACAGATTATATGGCCGGGGTTGACCCAATTAGCTTTCCTAGGTTCCGACATGAGGGTAGGCTTCAGGGCATCGGAACGATTGGATTGAAAGCTATCGTCCCCGCCCGTGATGTGTACGTAAAATCATATTTTTGGGTCTTACAACACATGACGGAGGTCGATCCATACATACACGAGCACAAGGTAATGTTACGGTCACAGAATACTTCGAAGTCAAAGATTTGGGTCACCAGAGAACATAACAGGAAATTTGCTGGGTGGATCCAAGAAAGAGTCAAGCGAGCTGCCGAGGGCTCCATAAGTGAAACTGTGACATGGTTGGCTAGAGGCCCAAGATTCACTGTAGGGACTTGGCAGGGGTACGACATCAATAGGTATTCATTTTATACAAGAGCTCAAGACGCCAAGAGTAGCACGAAATGTAGCAGAGTCACACTGTTTGCTATTTCTGAGGATGCCAAGTCAGTAAGGGCGCTGAACTCATATTACGGTGCTATTGACGAAATATAGGAGCTCGATTATGGATTATTTAAGATTCTCTTGTTTCGATGCCAATGGGTCAAAATCCCTCGAGGTGTTAAAGTTGATAGCTACGGGTTTACTTTTATCGATCTTGATAGAGTCGGACACCAAGACGATCCATTCATACTTGTAGAGCAAGCCACACAGGTATTCTACATCGTTGACCCGGCAAATCCAAACTTGCACGTTGTCCTCCACAGCAAGAGACGTATTGTTGGGGTCGAAGACGTTGAAGACAAAGAGGAGTATAACCAATTCGATGAAATACCTCCGTTTTTAGAGGACATTCAATCTATCCCTACTGAAGATATCGATGAAACAACGTATCTGTGAGATGATCACGAAGAAGGATTATGGGTTGAGAACCATTGATGATTATTTTCTATTTCAGGGAAAAATGCCAAGCAAACAGCCCACAAGTTGTGCATCAAGGTGAGGAACTTATCATTAATACATCAGGCAATACATTTTTCTTTAGAACTTAATGATAAGCTAGTTCACAGCATTAATATCTCAATTTTACTCCACAGCATGAGTTCTAACATGTATAGTACCTTTATCCTGTAAGAACATAATTCTTCCCTTCAAATTTTCTTGCCAAAATCTCATTGCAGCCTCTTGCTTCTTCAAAAATTAAGCTCTTTAAAAATCCCATACCCTAAAACATCATTTTCCAATGCCCTGCCCACTTCAAAAATTACTCTGGGAAAAATTTACTTATTCTATCAGTATTATTTTGTTGTACCGTTAGAATAAAACCATTAGTCTGACGGTATTTTGTTGTTTGTACCGATAGAAAAGGGCATCCACTACTTTATTAAACATGGCCCTTGTTCTATCAGTATTATTGTGTTGTACCGTTAGAATAAAACAATTAGTCTGATGGTATTTTGTTGTTTGTACTGATAGAAAAGAGCATCCACTACTTTATTACACATGGCCCTTTAGTTTCCCTCCAGTCGAACCGTTCCAACTTATAGCACTGCGTCTCTTCGAGCCCGAAAACCACAACCTCCGTAGTGACCACTTACTTCCTCACTCCCACACGATGATCGCTGCCTGGATACTGATTCGCCACTGCCACCGGTCCATATTTTCGTCCTTCGCCGGCTGCCATTGTGTTTACACCGCCTCTCCATCACCACAACTGATCGCCGTAAAATATCCTAATTCGTCGTTCTTTTTCCAGCATCTTCCTTATTTGATCTTAGTGTTTTGTACATACTAATTCTTCAACCTTTGGAATTAAACTAGGGTTCCCTATTGTGTTGGATTATGTAAATTCCGTAGGCAATGTTGATTTAAATTAGGGTTGACATAATATGTTCTTGTGATGTAATGAACCTATTTTGAGATTTTAAATTATCTATACTATTTTATGTCTGATCAATTATATCCAACTGTCATGTAATGCACTTTATATGTTGGAGGTGTTCTTACACATATTCTATTGGTATCTCCTGTATTTGCCGATAGAAAAAATTGTTATGTTCTATCGGCAGCTCATGTGTTTACAGATAGAAAAGATTTTTGAACAAGTATTAAAACTTTGGATCTGGAAGGACATGAGCCATGCAATGAACTAGTTTGGTTGGAAATTTTGACTCACTTGGTATGAATATGTGGCAATGTGGATGGGTCTTCGATGTATATGTTTCAAATGCTTATACATGACTTTTCCCAACCTAATAGATGTGAAGTCCTGATGATTTGCATACAGGTAATGCTAAAGATAACCAAGAGAGGGTGCTATAAACCATGTTATTCCTTTTTTGGTTGTGACCTACTTTCTGTGCTGCTTCAATATCTTTATATTCCATTAGCATTAGGTTTGTCAGATTATGCACAGTGGCACTTAGATGCTTGTGTGCATATAATTTATGTGTGAAATAATAATGCTGGCCCATGAATATTAGTATAGCAAATCATGGAGAATGTTGATTTAAACCAAGATTATGTGATGCCAGTGAATGGCGGCTTACCAACAATATTCCATATACACATGGAGAACATTGTTATGTTCTATCGGTATCTCATGTGTTTACCGATAGAAAAAATTGCTGAACACTTCAGCAATTAATTTTTGCTTGTCTTTTAGTACTATTTTCTTCGAACATCCCTTTAGCAGCCCTAATTAGTCTCCAATCCTGAACTGAGTAATGGAACTCCATGAAGAATTAATTGCCATATGTTGTCTGCTTCCTATATGAAAATGTGTAGATGAAAATGCTCAGAAATAGAATCTTATCCTCTATTGGTAGTTTTTGTGTCTACTGATAGAAAAAATATTTAAAATAGGCCCTTTTGCTTTATAAAATGATTTGGTTTGTGTTTCCATTAAATTTTTGATGGTTTGTTGATGGTTTTGTAGCGAAAGACATGTCGTCGTCTTCATCGGATGGTACTAGTGGTTCGACTAGGGCCAACATAACTGAAGATGCAGCTGGTTCATCCAAGCGCAAGAGGGTAGGGCGAGGTGCGACGACGTTGGGCCGTTTGGCCAAACGCACGGATCTTTCTTGTGAGTTCAACCAATTTGGGAGGACGATCGGAAAGAATGCTGGGAAGTACATGGCCTACGTTGGGCTGTTGGCGAAAGAAATGGTGAAGATCACCGTCCAGAGCCGGAAGGATGTGACAGCAGACGAGAGGTATAGGTTGTGGGCGGAAGTGAAGGTTAAATTAACTGAAATCGCTGAACTCTTTCGTAATCACGTTCTTTTGGCTTATACTAAAGTTTAACTAACTCGTGATTAATTGTATGCATTGTTTGAAAACAGACTAAGTGGAACATCCCCGAAGATAAACCTAGGACGGCCTGCTTGAAGGACATGAATGGAACATGGAAAACCTTTAAGAGCTGGCTCGTCAGTAACTTCCTCGCTGCGGGGAAATTTCCTTGCGAGAAGTACCCCTTCATATCAGAGGAGGTATGGGAGGAATTCACCAAGCAGAAGGGGACCGAGGAGTTCAAGGCCCTTAGCGAGAAGAATAAGGCGATCTAGAAGAGGAACGACCACCCGCATCGGCTTGGATCACGGGGCTATGCGGGGAAGGAGGAGCAGTGGAAGAAGGAAGACGAGCAAAATTCTGTCATCGACTCCCCTGAGTTGCCGCTCTCCGAGATCCGGGATGCGAGGTGCAAGCGATGGTGGAGGGGGAGAGGGTCTGTGTCGTCCACGGGGTCTGTGCAGTTCGCAAACCCTAGGGACGCTGACGTTGTGAAGAGAATGGTAAGTTGGCTAACCTCGTAAACTGTGTGCGCACAAGTGTATATATGTATTTGTCTCACAAGGTACCTTTAAATGTAACAGATCTCTTTTGAGAAGGAGGCAATGGAGGGATTGTTTACCCCACAGAGGGAGAACGACATCCTCACCCAGGCTCTAGGAAATAAGAAGCATCCCGGGCGGACACGGACCGTGGGAGCCATTGTGTCATGGAAGGCCGGTTTCGCAGATCCGGCTCCACCGAGGAAGAAGGCCCGCTCCTGGAAGGAAAAGGAAGCGGACCACTCCGAGAAGATATGGGCTGAGGTACGGGCGGAGATACGGGCTGAGGTGCAGTGTGAGGTCGCACAAATGAGGGAAGATTTTGCACAGTTGAAAGAAGCATTGCTGGCCAAGAGTGTAGATGCGGATCCCCAGGACGACGGTACCGCGCGGGGTCGGATAAGAAGTTGCTCTTCGAAGGTCCTCGCGGATCTAGTGGATCTACTTGAGGTATTGCAAGCCTTCATCTGTGCACTTAAGTTGATGCCACTCCCATTCTGTTAGAGTTGTTTCGCTAACCTGTTTTAATTGTTACAAATTTGCAGAAGCCGGAGAGCTGCAGCCTACTGAGTCATCTAGGCGACGGGCAGGAAGTGGTTGCACACGGGTTCGTATATCCGTCTGGGGAGGATGTTCGGATCCACTGCGTACCTCTGCGGTTGAGGTTCGCAAAGGTACAGGTGGACATGACCATGCCGGGCTACAACGATTCTCCATTGCCAGTCCCAACAGAGGAAATGTAGACACTTGCTAAGGTAGTGGGCTCCTATGTACAGTGGCCCAAGAAGTGTGTTCTAATACAACAGGTAAATCCAACACATTTTAGATTACATCCTACTCAGTACACTCAACTTGCAAAATCTAACATAAGTGCTCATTAATTGAAGTGACTTGCCGGCGTGCTACCGGGGGACTGCGCCCCCAGCTCAGGGCATGAGGCCGAATCTCGTGCGAACCTGAACACAGCAAAGACGGCCTCGACCCCAGCCAGCGCATCCACGCCTTCACCTCGGAAGAAAGCCGCCATCACCTCGCCCTTGCCTTCGAAGGTACGCGCTTAGTCCCTGGCAAAAGGCAAGGGCAAAGGCAAGGGCAAAGGGCGAAAGGGACAGTCGGAGAGGTTCAGGAACGGGTTCCCCCTCATGTCGGAGGCAGCTTTGCGCAAATTGGATCGATCAACCAGAGACCTCCATGAGTGGTACCTACACCGAGCTCGGCGCAATCTGAACTTCTTAGTTCCCTACAGGCCTGGGCAGTTCTACCGTGAGCCCGGAGTATATCCGTGGCACACAAGGATCTGTTCGACCTCTACAACTGGTGGGAGCTTGATATGTCTATCATACGGACTGGAGTCCTGTCAATTTGCTGATCCCATATATTGCTGTTTTCTAACTTTTTTTGCTAACTCTGCATTGTTGTAGTTCATTTGAAATGTAGTAACTTTCTGTGCAATACTAATGTTGTCCTTTGCATCCTTTGCATGCAGGTGCATGTATAGGCTAGCATCGGAGGCTGCATGTGACAAGGTGGGTTTCCTCGACCCAGAGAAAATAAGCCTCACGATGCTAGAGCACGACGCCGCGCACGCTGAGCACTACATATCCAAGGCGCTGATGGCGCGGCTGGATAGGCAGTTCATTCTGGTGCCATACCACCAAAGGTTAGTGCATTTCGTACAAATTTAACTCAATCTTGTATGCTATACCTCAGATATACTTTGAGCTAGCGGTCCTCTTTTATGTACAATGTAGGGGCCACTGGATCCTCATCGTGATCTGTCTGTGGAGGAACGAGGTGTACTACCTCGATTCGATGCGTGACAGATTATCGAACGAATATGTGGTCAAGGGGAATATGGAGGCGTAAGTAACATATATGTTTGATTTAAATTTTGACCTCACTTGCTAATGATAATACATTAACCGACAATGCTAACTGCAATGCAGGGCTTTTGAGAAATATGTGTCCGCTGGAGGGAGGCATGCCACACTGCAGGGCTCCCTACTAGCTTGGAAAGAATATGAGGTACTCACGAGACTTTTTGTTTATGCTTAATTAGTTTATGGAAACAATAGCTAACATGTCTTCGCATATGCAATTATCTCAGTGCCATCAGCAGCCGCAATCGTGGGAATGCGGGTTTTATGTGCTGTGCTACATGTACGACCTAGTGCGGACAAACTTTGCCTAATTCCCCTAGTTAAGCATCGATAGCTAACTCAAATTTGAAAATTGGGTGTCATGTTCAAAATTAGGAAGTTAGTTACTCAGTATTCACACATGCTTGCAGATCGCCATGTCCAAAGACCAGTACGAAAATGCAAAGATTAGAGATCTCCGACAAATCTGGGCTAAATATGTTATGGACGAAGTTGCGCCCAACCAACCGCCGTGACAAGCTTTCCGACAAATCTGGGCATAGATTGTTTATATATAGTCTTATTGTTTAGTATTTGTCCATATTGGATTGCAATTTGTATTAGGTTCATATATATGTGAATAAATGTGAATAACTGTCTAATGTGTCAATTTGTTCAATGTATATGTGAATTTACCCTTCTTTGCATATGTACTGTATTGTGTATCCAATCTATACTGTATTGCATCTGTACTGTATTTCTATCGGTAAATTAATTCACAACCGAGAGAGTACTATCATTTTTTCTATCGATAAACTCATACACAACCGAGAGAGTACTAAGGTTTTTTGTATCAGTACACTATTAATTAACCGTTAGAAGAGTGTAACTTTTCCTGCCGGTAAACTCCTACACAACCGAGAGAGTACTATCATTTTTTCTATCAATAAACTCATTCACAACCGAGAGAGTACTAAGGTTTTTTCTATTGGTACACGCGTAATTAACCGTTAGAAGAGTGTAACTTTTCCTGCTGGTAAACTTATACACAACCGACAGAGTACTTCACAACTGAGAGAGTACTAAGGTTTTGTCTATCGGTACACTAGTAATTCACCGTTAGGAGAGTGTAACTTTTCTGCCGGTAAACTCATACACAACCGAGAGAGTACTATTCTTTTTCTATCGGTAAACTCTTTCACAACCGTCAGACTAGAACAGTTTTTCTGCCGGTTGTCGCCTAAAATGCCGTTAGAACAGTGCACTTCTTCTATCAGTTATTTACCATTAGAAAATGACTTGTCTTGTTCTATCGTGTCTATCTCTATCGGTACAAAAACCGATAGTAGAAGGGTGTTTTTTACCGATAGAAGAAAGCTTTTCTGTACTAGTGTCTCTTTGAATTATGTTATGTTCCTTTTTCTCTTTTGGCATACCCATAAATAGAGATACGCTCGTGGGCTGATTGCCGGTCTCCATCTTGCTATGATAACCTGATCGGATTCACTGGCCGATCTCATGGTCGCATCTAGATAAGACATCCCTAAATAAGTCGTTTCTAAATGCACACGGGTCTTGCTGGCATGTTTCTGACCCTTCGAGTGGCTGCCTGTTCGTAATAAGATCCAGTGCCTATTGGGGGAATCCCCAGCGGTCCCACGTAGTCCCAAGGTGGCCACGGTGGAACCCGTTGAGACCCGAAGGCACCGGGCCCTTGGTGGGGCCCGGAGCGTCCCCGGGCCGCCGGTGACACCCGGAGGGTCCTCGGGCCCCCGGTGACACCCGGAGGGTCTCCGGGACCCCGGTAACTCCCGGTGAGACCCGGAGGGTCCCCGGGCCCCCAGTCACCCGGTGACACCCGGAAGGTCTCCGGGACCCCGGTGACACCCGGAGCGTCCCCGGTCCCCGGTGACACCCGGAGGGTCTCCGGGACCCCGGTAACTCCCGGTGAGACCCGGAGAGTCCCCGGCCCCCGATGACACCCGGTGACTCCCGGAGGGTCCCCGGGACCCCGGTAACTCCCGGGGACACCCGGAGGGTCCCCGGGACCCCGGTGACACCCGGTGAGATCCGGGAGGTCCCCGGAGCCCCGGAGGGTTCTGGGGAGCCCGGGCCCATGAAGAACTGTTGTTGACCGTGGGGCCTCTAGGAGGCCCTTGGCGCCACGTGTCAAGCATCCAGGCCGTCCGTCAGGCCAAAAGACGTCTTCGCCCTTCCATCCGACGGCCGCGGCGAGGACATTTTTGTGTTTTGTATTTCTTAGGGGCTATATAAACCCCTCTTGTACCCTTTTTTAGGGGATTCCAATTCATTTCATACAAACACAATTCCCGGCTCTCTTGGAGGCCTCTCCCCGAGAGCTCACCTCCCCAGCGGACTCGCGTCCGGAGAGAGCCAACAGGACTAGGGCCTCCACTGGGACCCGAACCTATATAAACCTCTTGTCATTTTCTGTGTTGCCCGGCGGGAGGAGACCCGTAACTCGGTCTGCTCGCACCGCTGTAGTGCTGCGCACGTCCGAACCTGCCGGGGTATCCGTAATACCACGACAGTTGGCGCCGTCCGTGGGGACTTCGCGACGAATCACCATGGCTCCCGCAACCACCAGAGCTCAAGCCCTCTCATCTCCCGAGAGCGCTGGTCCTAGTAACCCGGCTCCGCATCCGCGAGATGAGGCTTCTGCGGCCCTGCCGCTCGGGGGTGCACGGGCGGAGGACTCGCTTCCTCTACTCGCGGCCTTCGGCCAAAGGGTCCTTGTTTCCGACCCAGCGGCCGCAACCGAGCTTCCGGGGCCTAGTGCGCCCCAACTCTCCGCTCCGGTCTCCAGAGATTCCATGCTGGGGGCTTAGATCCAGGGCCAGCTTCGTACCCAGCACACCTTGGAAGAGCTGCTGCGCGTCCTGGTGCGGCCCCCGGCTCCTGTCTATCCGCCTCCGTATCCGTTCATGGGGGCCCCGCCCCAATTCTTCATGGGGAACCCCGCCTTTCCCGGGCCGGGGATGTTCCCCGTTCCCGGGGATGCGCCCGGGCCATATCCGTTCCCGGGGACACTTCCCGCACCAGGGAGTCAACTCGTCTCTGAGCCCTCCCCTACCTCTGGGGGTCGCCCAGCCCCGGGTCCAGAACCCCCGCGAGCGGCTACCGCAGCGCCGGGCACAACCCCGGCGCCTGAGGCCGGCAGCCTCCGTGGGCCGACGCCCGTGATCGGTGCACCGCCCGCTCCCGCGGACGCCCCGGGGACTCGAACTGGGACCACTCCCGCCGCCGAACCGAGCGCGGACCCGGCGCATGGCCCGGTCCACGCGCCGGCAGCGTCCACTGGGACTGTGGCAAACGCGCATCAGCTCCCTCCCCCTCCGGGGCCGCCCCCGCGGGCGCCCCCAGCGGATCAGACCGCTTCACAAGGGAGGAGGTCGAGCGAATGCGTACCACCAGGTCCGGAGAAACCGCCTCCCGTCATCGGTCAGGACTCCCCCGAACCCACGGGCGCGCGGAGACGCGCTCCCAAATCGTCCGGGGGAAAAGACCGTTCAAAGAAGCTGCCACCACTCCGGAGGGATACCTTGATGCCCAAGAGGTCAGCTCAACCAACCCGGAAGAAAAGAGACGACACCGCCAAACCGGCGGACCGCTGCCACCCCTTCCGGACTCCGACAATGAGCACGCGTCCCCGGCAAGCGATGACGGCGACCATGGATCCCCCAAGGAAGTTGAAGGGACCAACCAACCGTTGTGCAGCCGTCTCCGCTGCATACGTTGGCCGCGGCCTTACCGCCCGCCGCACATCGAGCATTACAATGGTGAGGCCGATCCTTACGAGTTTGTGCAGGTGTACTCGACGGCCATCTCGGCGGCCGGGGGGGACGAGACAGTGCAATGCAATGTCTTCCCCCTCTACCTCACGGGCATCGCACGCTCATGGTTCTACAACCTGAAGGCGGGATCCATCAAGTCCTTCGTGCAGCTGAAGCGCGAATTTTGTGCGAACTTCCAAGGCAACTATGTGCGGCCCTTGGACTCGTCCCAGCTCTACATCGTCCGGCAGAGGACGGGGGAGACTATCCGCAGCTTCTTTAAGCGCTTCGCTCAGGTGAAAAGCAAAGTGGCGCATGTCCCTGACTCCACGGTCATCGAAGCGTGCAAGAGCGGGATACTCCCCGGGGAGCTCCACCGGAGGCTCTCTCGGAGCTGCCCCACCTCCGCCGACGAACTCTTCACCGTACTTGAGAAGTACGCCCGCGCGGAGGAGGACGATCTTTGGAAAAAGAACCAGGGGGCTCCTGCCCCCGCCGACCGGGAGCCAAGGGACCCCTCCAGCAAACGTTCCCGAAGAAGTGATGGTCGCGAGCCACGGCCTCGGGACGCTTTCGTCCTCGAGGGCGGAGGCGGCTCGCGCGACAGCGCCAAAGGCAGTCGCGCCCCTCCTAAGTCAAAGGGTTATGCTGGAGGACAATCCTCCCGCGGGCGCGAAAACCGCGCCAAGGAGAGCAAGGAGGGCACAGCCAACGTGTGGTGCACCTTCCACAAGTCGAGTACCCACGCTACTCGAGAATGCCATCAGCTTCTACAACACTTCGCGGCCTTCCTCGACCAGCGCAGCCAGGGGGGAGGGGGCCCTGCCTCCTTGCCTCCCCCGACAACTTTGCCCGCGCTCCCCGCTCCCGCGGGTGAGTAGCAAAGACAAACGCAAGAAGGGAGCCCAGCTCAGGAGCTCCCCTTCCAAACCTCCCAAAGACGCATAAACGTCATTACGGGGGGATCTGCCGCGAGACGGGACTCCAAGCGCCAGCGCAAGGAGTACGCGCGAGAAGTGAAGGTAGTGGGGGTGCTGCATGCGTCTCCGCCACCAAAGTGGTCGGACGTCCCCCTCACCTTTACGGCGGAAGATGCGCGCGGGGTTCGTTTCCCGCACGACGACGCGCTCATCGTCTCAGCTACAGTCTACTACTGCCAACTGGCACGTATCCTCGTCGACGGTGGGAGCTCCGCTGACGTATTATACCTGAAGGCGTTAAGGGAAATGCAAGTCGATGAGAAGCTACTGCAGCCCGCACTCGGGCCGTTACAAGGCTTCGTTCCCGGGAAGACCGTCCACCCGGTGGGGAAGGTCGATCTACCAATGACTTTTGGCACCCCGGAGAACTACCGGACGGAGATGGTCCGATTCGATGTGGTGGACCTCCCCTCTTCATACAACGCTATTATGGGGAGGACTACGATCAACCACCTGGGGGCGGCGATTCACCAGAACTATCTCTGCGTGAAAATCCCTGGGCCTCACGGCACAATCACCGTTCGAGGCGATCAGAACGTGGCCCGCGCTCTTTACGAACGCGCCACCGCCGCCGTCGGGGACATCAACGTGATCAAGACCCCGGGGGGGGCACCTCCCCCTGAATCTCATGCAGCCCCGGCCGTTCCCCTCGGGAGGCCATTTCCGAGGCCTCGCCCCGAGGGAGACCTTCAGAAAGTCCGACTGTCCGTGGGAGGTGAAGAGAGAACCGTCAGGATCGGAGCAGACCTCACCGAGGAGCACGCCGAGCGGCTCGCGGTCTTCCTTCGCGAAAACTCAGACGTTTTCGCATGGGAACCCTCGGACATGCAAGGCGTCGCCCGGGACATCATTGAGCATAAGCTCGCTGTGATCCCCGGCCGCTCCCCGGTCAAGCAGAAGTTGAGGAAGTTATCTCTCGAGCGCCAAGACGTCATCAAGGTAGAGGTCTCCAAGCTTCTAGAGGTGGGGTTCGTGCGAGAGGTCCTCCACCCCGAATGGTTGGCAAACCCCGTCCTCGTGAAGAAATCAAGTGGCAAGTGGAGGATGTGCGTGGATTTCACTGATCTCAACCGCGCTTGCCCAAAAGATAACTATCCACTCCCGCGGATAGACCAACTGGTCGATTCGACCGCGGGGTGCGAACTGATGAGCTTCCTCGATGCGTATTCGGGATACCATCAGGTTCGAATGGCTGCAGAGGACGAGGAAAAGACGAGTTTTATAACTCCCCTCGGCACCTTCTGCTATCTCCACATGCCCTTCGGGTTGAAAAACGCCGGGGCAACCTTCCAGCGTCTCATGACGCTGGTCCTGAAGGATCAAATCGGCCGCAATGTCGAGGTCTACGTTGACGATGCGGTCGTCAAAAGCCTCCGCACGGCCGCACACATCGACGACTTGGCGGAGACCTTTTGCAGCCTCCGCAAGTACGGGTTGAAGCTCAACCCGGAAAAATGCGCTTTCGGCGTACGCGGCGGGAGGCTGCTTGGCTTCTTGGTGTCCCAGCGGGGCATTGAGGCGAATCCCGAAAAAATTCGGGCCCTGCTGGACATGCCTCCCCCACGTTCCGTCAAAGACGTGCAGAGGCTTGCAGGCCGCCTGGCCGCGTTGGGTCGTTTCGTCTCGCGGTCAGGAGAACGCGGGCTCCAGTTCTTCAAAATCCTTCGGGATCTCGAGGGGTTCAGGTGGACTCCCGAGGCCCAGACGGCGTTTGACGCGCTAAAAAAGTACCTCGCGAGCCCTCCGATGCTCGTGAGCCCGTCCCCGGGGGAACCCCTGCTACTATACCTCGCCGCGACCCCCGTTGCAGTGAGCGGGGTGCTCGTGAAAGACCAGGACGGACAACAACGTCCTGTGTACTACGTCAGCGAGGCCCTTCAAGGGGCTAAGATGCGGTACACTAAGGTGGAGAAGCTGTGCTACGCCCTCCTCATGGCGTCGCGAAAGCTCCGCCACTACTTCCTCGGGCACCCAATCACGGTCCCGTCATCTCTCCCGCTGGGAGAAGTAGTGCGGAACAAGGAGGCCACCGGCCGGATTGGCAAGTGGGGAGCCGAGCTCGCTCCTTTCTCCCTCACCTTCACGGGCCGCTCCGCCTCAAGTCACAAGTCCTCGCTGACTTCGTGGCGGAATGGACCCCGACCGCCGAAGCGGACGAAGGGACTCCCCTCGCCCCTCCCCGGTGCCAGGACCATTGGACACTCATGTTCGATGGCTCCTTGTGCCTTGCCGGGGCCGGCGCGGGGGTGGTTCTCCGGAGTCCCGGAGGGGAGATGCTAGAATACGCCGCCAGACTCGAGTTCCCAGCTACAAACAATGTTGCCAAGTACGAGGCCCTCCTCCTGGGATTGCGCCTCGCGCGCTCCCTGGGAATCCACCGCCTCCTAGTGAAAGGAGACTCCTAGCTGGTGGTCAACCAAATGGACAAGTCCTACTTGTGCCACGATGCGAACCTGAGTCTATACTTGGGCGAAGTGCGAAAGATGGAGAGACACTTCGAAGGCTTGGAGGCCCGGTACATCCCCCGACGGGATAATAACCGGGCCGACGCGTTGGCCCGGGCGGCCAGCGCCCGGGAACCTCTTCCCAAGGGCGCCTTTCTGGAAATCATCACAAGACCCTCGATAACCCTCCCGGACGCGAATCCTGAGGTTCGCGTCCCAGAGGTTTCCGAGGTCACTCGGGCTGCCTCGTGGATGGATCCCCTCATCTCCTGCATAAGGGACGAGGGGGAACCTTCCAGTGACGTTGAGGTGAAGCGTCTCCGCGCTAAAGCCAGGGCGTACGTCCTACTGGACGGGAAGCTTTAGAAGCAAGGGGCTTCCGCCCTTCTTCGCTGCCTCCCGCGGGCCGACGGACTCCAGCTCCTCGAGGACATACACTCGGGGAGCTGCGGATCCCATGTGGCTCCGCGGGCGGTCGCGGCGAAGGCCCTTCGCCAAGGATTTTACTGGCCCACGTTGGTTCGCGATGCGCGGGATCTAGTCTCCGCGTGCGAGGCCTGCCAAAAGATGGCAAAGGGCACCAGGCTCCCCTCCGCGATATTGCAAACTATCCCTGTTACTTGGCCCTTCGCGCGCTGGGGGATGGATCTCCTTGGTCCCTTCCCCCCGGCACCTGGGGGCTACAAGTACGCGGTGGTCGCCGTGGATTACTTCTCCAAGTGGGTGGAAGCTGAGCCCTTGGCCAGCATCACTTCCCGCGCGGTGCAACGGTTTTTCTGGAAAAATGTCGTATGTCGCTTCGGGGTCCCCCAAGAAATCACCATCGACAATGGGACCCAGTTCGACTCGGCATATTTCTGGGAATTCTGCGAAGGCTTAGGCACTACCCTCCATTTTGCCTCCGTGGCACATCCCCAAAGCAATGGGGCCGTTGAGAGAGTCAACGGCATGATCCTGCAAGGCCTGCGCCGACGGCTTGAACAGACCGCCTCCAGATGAGGCGCGTGGGCAGAAGAGCTTCCAAGCATCCTCTGCTCCATGCGCACGACCCCTAGCTGAGCAACAGGGCGAACGCCTTTCTCGCTCATCTATGGGGCCGAAGCAGTTCTCCCCTCGGAGATTAGTTTTCGATCGCTGCGGGTCGAGCTCCTCGACGGAGCTCCGACCGCGGCGCATCAAACCAACGAGGATAATCAACGGTTGGAGGTCGACCTCGTCGAAGAAGAACGCGACCGAGCGCTTCTCCACCACACCATCTACGAGCGCGAGATGGCACGCGCGTACAACCAGCGCGTGCGCGAAAGGGCTTTCCGCCTTGGGGATCTGGTCCTCAAGCGCGTGACAGACCCCCAAGCCCAGGGCAAACTATCCCCCAAGTGGGAGGGCCCATACAGGATCTCCGCAGTCCTAGGCTCGGGAGCCTACAAGCTCTCTACACTTGAAGACCAAGAGCTCACGCACACCTGGAATATAACCTTGCTCCGCAAGTTCTATGTTTAGCCTCCGGGCTCGCAACCTCCTCCGCTGCGCTTCTGCGGGGGTAGGCTTATGTACTCAATTCCCTCCCCGGCCGCGCCTTCGCGGGGGGAGGCGTTGTATCTCATCGCATGTTAATACAAGTGGATTTTGTGCTCAACTCTGGAATTTTTACGTCTTCATTAAATTGAATGGCTTTTTTCTACTTCACCGCCGGAATTCTTTTACAAGAGTTTTTCTCCTCTATAAAAATCTCCTCTCCGTGAGGATGCCCTCTTCGTGAGGAAGTGGGCTACCGCAGCCTAAAGTCCCTACGACGGGAGCACAGCTCCCATTGGGCGGCTTACGGTAACCCCTCGTGGACTGAGGGGGTAAGCGGCAACCCAGTTTTCACAAACTACGGTAACGAGTCACTTCGAGAGATTAGTCCCCCCTCGAACACTCTACACCCGCTACCGGGTTATGAAACCCTCCTAAAGGAATATATGTTGCCTTCCGCGGCACACAGAGAACTCGGCTTTCGGAGTTTGCTCTCAAAGCATAGCCCCTCCTCAGTCACGCACCATCCGTAAACCCCCGGAGGTCCCGCCGGGGAACTGCCAAGGTTTCCGGTAGACACCCCCGCCAACCCCCGGGACCCGACGAGGGACTACGCAAACTAAGCACCCCATGCAGTCCAGGCCCCGTCACTCCTTACCCACAGCGCGCGGAGCTGAGCTGCATCCCGCTGTGGGGGGGAGGGGGGGAGGAAAACCCTGGACCCGAACAGAAAAACAACGGCTTTATGCGAAAGGCTTCAAAGTTTCTGAAGCAAAGGCACGACAAACAAACAAATCTACGGTCTTAATTGATACATCACACTAGGGAACAACCCCCCCAGTTAAAGCACCCTCCGGGCAAAACCCGAGCGCGCGAGTATGGGAATGATTCCCAACAAGCAACTACAAATAATAATCCCGGAGACCCTCTGAGATCTCCCGGGAGAGGTCCTTGTACAAACTCCTCATACGCCGAAGAGCCCGCCGAAGGAGATCCTCTGGCGAACATTCGTAGCCGGCCGGGGGGAGTATCCTGAGCGGGGGGACTTTCAAAGCCCCCGACCTCGGAGGAGGCAACTCAGCGCGACAATCGTCGAAGTTTCCTAAGTGCCACTTCGGGAGCCAACGCAGAAGGGCTGGCCCCCCGGAGGCACTTTCCTTCGCAAAGTCGTCATGTGCAAACTCGGAGTCCAGCCCGGAGGATGCTCCCCCGGCTGCCATACTTAGTAAGATCAAGGCCGCCCGGGCACCGCCTGGGGTAGACCCCCCGGGCGACCCTCGAGCACTCTCCAAAAGATGGTCTTCAGGGCAAGAAAGCCCTGGAAAAGCGACGTCCAAAGATACCTGCTGACAAATTGAACACATTTAACGAAAGAACTACTTTATTTCAGTCAAAAGGTTTTTACAAGTTCCCGGGGCTCTCTCTAAAGAAGCCGTCCGGAGCAAAAAGCCTAAAAAAAAAGAAGCCTAGTCTAACCGGGGGGGGGGAGGAGCTCATACTTGCCCGTCCTTGTTCCCCCCCGGGGGGACGTCAGTGCTGGCCGATGCGCCCTGGCCCGAGCGCCAGTCGCCCGTCTCCATGGCGCCAGTGATGCGGTCGAAGAGAACCTCGGCGGACTACTCTAGCCCAGGCCGCCGAGGGTCGAAGAAGGCGGGGAAGCTCCGGGGGACCAGATCCCCGATAACTCGAGCGCCCTCCTCGCGGTGCTCGACGAGGGCCGCCGCCAAGGCAATCACCGGGACGGCGAGCCCGCGCGCCCGCGCCTCCGCGGCAACTGGGATAGGGCGACCTGCGCACCACGAAAGTGCGCGGCCTCCCCGACCGATGTCGGAGCCGGGTCAGGGCTGGCCCCGCGACCAAGCTCGATCCCGAGCCCCTCGAGGGTGGTGCGGATCGCCCGGCCCCCCGCGACCACGGCCTGGACGCCCGAGGCTGCGGCCTCTCGCTCCGCCTGCAACTCCCCCCGTAGCCGGGAAGCCGCATCCTCGGCGGCGGCGAGACGAGCCTGCACCGCGGCCAGCTCCCTGAGCGCCTTCTCCTTCCCAGCGCGCTCGAAGGCCGCTATGTCCTCGGCAGCACGGAGGCGCGTAGCGAGCCGGGCCCTAAAGCCCCGGGCTAAGGCGACCGTCTGCAGAGAAACCGTTATCAGGATGCAATCAACAAAAAACCATAGGGCTCAAGTAACTTACCTGAAGCCCGGAGGCGATGACCGCGTCGACGTCGCCCTCGTCGCCCCCTGGGTCACTCCCTGGGGAGGCCTCCCCCCCGGGCAGAGCATCCTCCGAAGTTCCGTCGTCGGAAGAGCCGGAGGCCTGATCCGTCGGCGCCGGAACCCCGGGGCGAACGAACAGGCCCTTACCCCTCCGCGACGGCCAGAATCGAGGCCATCGAAAGGCCACCCGGCATCCGGAACCGGACGGAGACCTCGCTGGACGAGGGCTGCGGCCGGGGCCTCGCCGGGGCCGGAGGCGGCGAATGGCTCGGGGCGTACATCTCCGAGTCCGAGCCCTGACCCTCCCCGGCCGGGACGCCACCCATCGGATCCAGCCCACCCGAGGTGTCGAGAGCGGCGGCAGATGGCCCGGCAACCGCCGCCGCAGCCTCCTTCGCGGGAGAAGGCGGTGGAGAAGATCGGGGCCTCGCCGGGCTCCTCCGGGGTAGGGACCCCGCGAGGCTGCCAGACGGACGGGACCGCTTCGACGGCCCGCCGGCGGCCTCCTTCCCCCGCTTCCGTGAAGCAGGGGTAGGCAGAGGGTCCCGGGCTGGGAGCCTCAGCCCGAACGCCTCCGCGACGACGTTCCGGGGAGGGCCCTCCCCGATAGCCCGCAGCACCCTCTCGTGCTCGTCCTCGTAGTATCGGCCGACGAGGTTCGCCGCGACCTCCTTGGCCCGACCGTAGGACCTAACTGAAAGAGCAAGAAAAAGGAAGCAAGTGTTAGGGAGAACCCCCTAACGGGAAGAAGGAATCTGAATACTTACGGTTCGCCACCGCCATCCGGGGTGGTCTGTGCGCCGGCGACATCCCCCTCCCTCGGCGGGTCTGGAACGGCGCCACCCGGAGAAGAGCCATCTCCTCCGCGAGGTCCCGCATAGACCGCCGGAATCGAACCTCCGCCATCACGGTGAGGAGGTTCATCTCCGCCTCGGTCCACTCAAGGGCCACCGGAGCGCTAGACCTCGAGTACGTGGACGGCTCCCGGGAATAGGTCACCCCCGGGTCTCCTACCCGGAGGTAGAACCAATGCCGGAGCCAGTCCCCCCAATGGTCCCGGGAGGCCGCCACCAGGTACTCGTCGGCGCGGCCCGGAGTCAGCTGGATCATGATGGAGCCGAAGGCCGATCTAGGGCCGCCTCTCCTCACTACCGGGCCCCTCGCCGCCGGCTCGTAGAAGTACCGCAGGAGCCGCATGTTGGGCGTCACTGCGGTCGTCTCGCACTACCATATGAACACCCCCATCCGGACGAGGGTGTTCGGGGTGAGGTGGTTGAGCGCGAGTCCGTACAACTGCAGGAAGTCGCGGAGCAGCGGGTGCACGGGAAGCCGAAGGCCGACCTCCACGAACGCCTCAAAGGCTACCACCTCCCCGTCCCGGGGGCTCGGCACCTGCTCCGCCGGGCCGGGGATCCTGATATCCCCCGCCTGGAAGTAGCTGCGCTCCAAGAAGGCCTCAAGGGCCCCCGAGGAGAACTCGGTGGCCCCAAGGAAATCGGAGGTGAACTCCTCCACAGGCAACTCGGAGACCTTGGCGCGGCTCTTCGGCGCCATCACGAGCAAATTGCAGAAATCGCCAAAAACTGCCGGAGATTACCGGAAGTCACCGGAAATCACCGGAACCTACCGGGAATTACCGGGGGCTACCGGGAACTACCGGAAACCACCGGACGCCTCCGGGCAGAAATGTCACCAGGAACTACCGGGTGTCTCCGAGCGAAGTCTCCGGAAGCCACCGGAAACTACCGGGTATCACCGGGCGAAGTCACCGGAGGCTACCGGAAACCACCGGGCAAAATCACCGGAAACTACCGGAAGTCACCGGGAGAAAACTATGGTTTGTGGGAGTTCGAGGGCTTGTGAACGTGCTCAAGTGGAGGGCCCCCTTACCTATTTATAGGTGAGCGAGGGGGCCCGGATGCCCGACACGTGTCCACAAAGCCATCAGAGCCGCGGAGTCGAACCGTCGCGCGCGGAACGAAGCGACGCGAACGCGGGCGCATCGGGACGATGCGTCGGTCCGCGAATAGACGAGTCCCGCGGAGAAACGGTTGGGGAGCCGAAGCGCCGCGGGGCGCGTGGGACTTCGCGGGATACGAAGCGTTGCAAGGGAGGTTCACATACCCGTCGAAGGCACCAAGTGCCCCCGAGGGGCTGGGGGGCTGCTGTTGGGGGAATCCCCAGCGGTCCCACGTAGTCCCAAGGTGGCCACGGTGGAACCTGTTGAGACCCGAAGGCACCGGGCCCTTGGTGGGGCCCGGAGGGTCCCCGGGCCGCCGGTGACACCCGGAGGGTCCTCGGGCCCCCGGTGACACCCGGTGACACCCGGAGGGTCCCCGGGCCCCCGGTCACCCGGTGACACCCGGAGGGTCTCCGGGACCCCGGTGACACCCGAAGCGTCCCCGGTCCCCGGTGACACCCGGTGACACCCGGAGGGTCTCCGGGACCCAGGTGACACCCGGAGGGTCTCCGGGACCCCGGTAACTCCCGGTGAGACCCGGAGAGTCCCCGGCCCCCGATGAGACCCGGTGATTCCCGGAGGGTCCCTGGGACCCCGGTAACTCCCGGTGACACCCGGAGGGTCCCCGGGACCCCGGTGACACCCGGTGAGATCCGGGAGGTCCCCAGACCCGGAGGGTTCTGGGGAGCCCGGGCCCATGAAGAACTGTTGTTGACCGTGGGGCCTCTAGGAGGCCCTTGGCGCCACGTGTCAAGCATCCAGGCCGTCCGTCAGGCCAAAAGACGTCTTCGCCCTTCCATCCGACGGCCGCGGCGAGGACATTTTTGTCTTTTGTATTTCTTAGGGGCTATATAAACCCCTCTTGTACGCTTTTTTATGGGATTCCAATTCATTTCATACAAACACAATTCCCGGCTCTCTTGGAGGCCTCTCCCCGAGAGCTCACCTCCCCAGCGGACTCGCGTCCGGAGAGAGCCAACAGGACTAGGGCCTCCACTGGGACCCGAACCTGTATAAACCTCTTGTCATTTTCTGTGTTGCCCGGCGGGAGGAGACCCGTAACTCGGTCTGCTCGTGCCGCTGTAGTGCTGCGCACGTCCGAACCTGCCATATTGAGATCAGTATTGGTACCATTAGATGATCATATCTAAGTCGAGACATTTCTTTGTAAACTGTTTCTAAATGTGTAAGAGACTCACAAGATATTTTTTGTCGTCAAAAACCCATATTTTTCCTGAGATTATAACACTAAGTCTTCAATATTTATGATCTCAGGAGGGGGATACGAGAATATGGCCACAATATGAAACGAAATAAGTATACTCTTTTCAAGAAAAAAACTTGAGGCACGCATTTGCACATAATAATTGTATATTCTCAGGTACAATTAACAAGAAGGATCATTGTTCATTACAATGAATCGTCATAAGCCTAGTTCTTTCAAAAGGTCTTCCACCATAGGTTTGACTTCTTCTGAGATGGCTTCAAGCTGATCTTCACTCTCGATCTCTGCGTCTTTCACCACTGGTTTCAAGTTCAGATTTGGGCCATGGTGAAATCGCAATCTGCAGAGAATGGCAGAGGCTACAGATCTTACATTGGACTTTGTTGCCTCTTCTTGCCGTTTTATATCTCTAGGGAGATACTCGAGAAGTGCTTCGGCTTGAGCCATGACTAATATGGCTATCTTGCTAAAGCTGGGATTATTCTTCTAAGATTCGACCACGTCAGCTTTGAGCAGAGTTGCCACCATCTTTAGTGTTTCGAAGATATCCGATTGAGCACTACTGCAGGATGAAATCGTTGCTCTTAAGGTTTCATTCTCTGTGCAGACAGTGTCAATTTTTGAGCTTTGGAACTCGATGGTCGCCTGAAGGTCATTTTTATCTTTTGAAAGAAGGCTTATTTGATCCTCTTGTTCTACATGAACAGGATAATTAATTATACAGCAGTTAATGGAACGAAATAATGTTTTTTGGTCGGAAGCAAACTTACAAGAGAGCTTTGACTGCACCTCTTGAAGTTCCCTCTCTAGAAAGGAAAATCTTGCGGCTACAGCTTCTTCTTGGCTTTCCCGATCAGCGAGGTTCTTGTTCAGAAAGGCATTTTTTCTGTAACAAAGAAAACAATAGTTATGCTTATATTAGAATTCATGTTGATATGAATGAGACGCATCACACTTACTGTTGTAGCTGGCTGATCTCCCGCTGTGCGACCTCAATATGTTTTGCTACAGCTATTGACTTGGTCACCATCTGGGTCTAATCCTGAAACATAGTAAGATATTGCTCTTGATACTTGTACATTCCCATGTTTCGCAAACTCAGAAGTGATGAGAGAGTCCATGTTTACCTCTACAGAATTGCTGAATGAACTACTCTCAGGTTTAGCTCTAGGTTGAGCCTCAAGACTCATTTTTTTCCTTGGCAACAGGGGTAGTGAATGTTTTTTCTTGCTGATCCACCCCTGCGGTCAGGATTGCGGTTTCCATCCCCTGAGATTGGATGTCCACTATTATTTCCTCTACAATGGCCTGAGAGGATGCCTCAGCCATGGGAGTTGGGCCTGTCTCACCCGTGACCTCTGCGGTAGTTGATGCACCGATAGTTGTTGAGGTCACCGTGGCACTGAATGTGGGGGTCCCTGCATCTAAACATCATAGCTTATGATATCTCTTGTTGATGACACAGAATTAACAAGAGAAAATATTCTTACTTTATACGAAACCCTGTGCAAGGTTTGGGTTTTGGAGATGAGCTCTGGGGAGAAAGAAGCTATCTGGGTGCCCTTGTTGAAGTATCGTCAATATTTGTCCTTGTTTTCCTTTTCTTAAACAGGACAGTGTTTTCTTCTCCCTGCACAATCACAATGTGATTGGTATATGCAGAGAAGTTAAAAATTAAAAGACTGTGAAGTTCCTACAGCAGTAGTCCCCTCGATCATTGGGGGAGGAGTTGTCAACCCTGGGGCTTCACAAGCCTCCAGATTGGGAGTCTCCTCCTTGACTGCACAATCTTCTGCGACCACTGGATCTTGTGTCGTTGTTTCTGTCCTTGCTGTCAGAGACAAGACTTCGGCGATGCGAGGAGAGGTTGAGCTCTCTGGAACGCTTACCTCCAGAAGGTCCGCTGCCTTCCACTTGCGACATATAAGAGGAACGCCGTCCTCCTCGTCTTCACTCCCCTCACCCTGTGTGACCAAGAAGTAATTCCTATTCGCACTTGAGGGTATATGGGGCACAGAAAATCTTACCACGGTCTTTTTTGCGGTTGTGGTTTTCTTTTTTGAAGAAGCGCCTCCTAAGATCTTCTTTGGTTTTTGTTGGGGGAAATCTCCATGCGGTCAAGCCCAGGTAAGTTCATGATTGCCCGGGGACAGTGGCCTCCGGTGCCGGCCCCGGGCGCCGCCTTTTAGGCCCCCGGGACCGTGCCCCCCGGGCATGACCCGGGCGCCGCCATTTGCCCGGGGACAGTGGCCTCCGGTGCCCGCCCCGGGCGCCGCCATTTGGCCCCCGGGACCGTGCCCCCCCGGGCATGTCCCGGGCGCCGCCATTTGGCCCCCGGGACCGTGCCCCCCCGGGCATGTCCCGGGCGCCGCCATTTGGCCCCCGGGACCGTGCCCCCCCGGGCATGTCCCGGGCGCCGCCATTTGGCCCCCGGGACCGTGCCCCCCCGGGCATGTCCCGGGCGCCGCCATTTGGCCCCCGGGACCGTGCCCCCTGGGCATGTCCCGGGCGCCGCCATTTTGCCCGGGGACAGTGGCCTCCGGTGCCCGCCCCGGGCGCCGCCATTTGGCGCCCGGGACCGTGCCCCCCGGGCATGTCCCGGGCGCCGCCATTTGGCCCGGGGACAGTGGCCTCCGGTGCCTGCCCCGGGCGCCGCCATTTGGCCCCCGGGACCGTGCCCCCCGGGCATATCCCGGGCGCCGCCATTTGGCCCGGGGACAGTGGCCTCCGGTGCCTGCCCCGGGCGCCGCCATTTGGCCCCCGGGACCGTGCCCCCCGGGCATGTCCCGGGCGTCGCCATTTGGCCCGGGGACAGTGGCCTCCGGTGCCTGCCCCGGGAGCCGCCATTTGGCTCCCGGGACCGTGCCCCCCGGGCATGTCCCGGGCGCCGCCATTTGCCCGGGGACAATGGCCCCTGGTGCCTGCCCCGGGCGCCGCCTCTTAGGCTCCCGGGACCCTGCTCTCCGGAAGGGGTCCCGGACGTCACCGCTCTCCTAAAAAGGTAAAATCCCTGTTTGTTTATCACGTGCAGGTCACGCGAGGGACGCCTCGGGAATCAGCGACCACCTGTCAAGCATCTAAGACGTTTGACCGGGAGAAGGACGGTCCTACCCTTCAATCCGACGTGGCTCGCGGGGTAGTTTAGGTTTTTTGCTTCTTTTTGGGGCTATAAATAGCCCTTGTACCCCTCTATTGTAAAGGATCAGTTCATTATTATTTGGAATAGCTAATCTCACAGACGTGCTACGGAAGCCTCTCCCCCGGAGAGAGCCTCCCCAGCCGACTCCGGTCGGGAGCGCGTCGACAGGACTAGGGCCCCCACCGGGCCCCAAACCTGTATAAATCCACGTGTCGATTTTTGTATTTGTCCGGCGGGGGAGGACCGGTCACCCGGTCAACCCGCGCTGCGTGATCTCCGCTAGGATCGTCTTCAAAACCTGCCGGGGTATTCTTAATACCATGACAGTTGGCGCCGTCCGTGGGGACCCGTGACGAATCGCCATGGCTCCTCCGAGAACAAGGGCCCGCGCCCTTCCCGGTGACGCCGGTCCCGGTGACCTGGCGGCACCCGTCCGGGACGCTGCTGTCCCGGCGCTTCCGTCCGGAGGCGACCGTTCCCAGGTACCGCCTCCCACCTTTCCTCTCAATCTAGGTGCCTCCACCTCCGGGTCGCTCCCGGCGGCCACGGGGACCTCGGCCGGGACGAGTTTCCCCCCGACGGCTGCCCCGGCCCCCCGGGACGCCCTGCTGGAAGCTCTCGTGGAGGGCCAGCTCTGCGCCCCGCGCTCTATGGACGAGCTCCTTAGTGTGTTGGCGCGGCCCTCGGCCCCCACATTTTCGTCGCACCCATATCCGGGGATCATGCCCCCGTTTATGGGATACCCGGCGGCCCCTCCGGTCTCCGGGGGGCTGTCCACCCCGTATGATCTCGCTGGGGGGTTCCCTCCCCCCGCGGGATATACTTCCGGACACTTCTCGGCACCCGGGCCTGTCCCGGTGCCGGGAGGCTATTTCATGCCCGGGCCCTTCGTCGCACCAGGGGGGTACCCCGTCCCCGGCCCGCCTCCGGGGCTGGGGGGTCATTTCATACCGGGGGTTATTCCTACGCCGGGAGCCAGTCCCGCCCCTCGCGTTGCGTTTACCGCACCGGGGCCGGTCGACAGAGCAGCTCCCGTGCCTCAGCGAATTTCCCCCCGCATTGGCTCCCCAACCCCGGAGGTCGCCGAGGGGGCCCACCCCCCACTGGTTCCGGATGTCGCAGGGGCTTCCCCCTTTCCGGTCCCGGTCGTTGCCGCAGGGGCCCCCTCTTCGGATCCAAAGGCCGCCCCGGGCGCCCCCTCCCCGGTTCCGGATGGTGCAGGGGCTCCCCCCTTTCCGGTCCCGGGGGCCATCGCAGGGGGCTCCCCCCAGCAGGCCCCGGTAGCTTCCGGGCCGGCCGCTACAGTGCAGGAGCTCCCTCCCCCGGCGAAGCAAGTCCGCTTCTCCCGGGGGGAGGTCGAGCGAATGCATTCTCCCAGCCGCGGGGGAGAGCTTCCCCCCGGTCGTTGTCGCAGGGAGCCTCGCTCTCGCACCGGTCGGGGGAAGAGACCCGCCGAAGAACCATCCTCCTCGGAGGGAAGCCCGGACGTCCGGGAAATCAGTCCCGGCCCCGAGGAGAAGCGTCGTCACCACCACTCCGGTGGCCCTCTTGGGCCGCTACCTGACTCGGATAACGAGGGGCGTCCCCCGTTAAAGAAGATAGTGACTGGGGCTCCCCCCGGGAAGTGCAGGGGGCGAACCAGCCTCTATGTCGAAGACTCCGCAGCATCCGATGGCCGCGGCCCTACCGTCCCCCGCACATCGAACATTATAATGGCGAGGCGGACCCTTACGAGTTCGTGCAGATCTACTCCACAGCCATCTCCGCGGCGGGGGGGGACGAGAGCGTCCAATGCACGTCTTCCCCCTCTACCTCACCGGCATTGCCCGCTCCTGGTTTTACAATCTGAAGGCGGGCTCCGTCAAGTCTTTCTCGCAGCTGAAGCGGGAGTTCTGCGCCAACTTTCAGGGAAATTATGTACGTCCCCTGGATTCCTCACAGCTATACACAGTGCGCCAGAGAACCGGGGAGACAATCAGAAGCTTCTTCAAGCGCTTTGCCCAAGTAAAAAGCAAAGTGGCCCACGTCCCGAACTCTACAGTGATCGAAGCCTGCAAAAGCGGGATCCTCCCGGGGGAACTCCACCGAAGACTCTCTCGAAGCTGCCCCTCCTCCGCCGACGAGCTCTTCAACGTACTCGAAAAGTACGCTCGCGCGGAGGAAGACGACATCTGGAAGAAGACCCAGGGGGCTCCAGTCCCCGCCGAGCGGGGGGCCCGGGATCCCCCCAGGCGCCCGAGGCAGGGGGGCCGTAGCGAACCACGGCCTCGGGACACTTTTGTCCTCGAGGGCGGAGGCGGCTCGCGCGACCCCCCGAAGGGCAACCGCCCCTTTCCCAAGCCGAGAGGCCCTGGGGGAGGACAGTCTTCGCGCGGCCGTGAAGGCCCCGCGGGGAGAGGCTGGGAAGGACCGTGGTGCAGCTTCCACGGGTCCAGTACCCACGCCACCCGAGATTGCCACCAGCTGCTGCAGCACTTCGCGGCGTTCCTCGACCAGCGTGGGCAGGGGGGGGAGGACTCTGGCCTCCTTGCCCCCTCGGCCAGCTGTTCCCGCCCTTCCCGCTCCCGCGGGGGGGCAGCAGGTGCAGGAGGGGGAGCCTTCAGATGCTCTCCCCTTTCAAACTTCTCAGCGCCGCATCAACGTCATCGTAGGGGGGTCCGCCTCCGGGCGGATTCCAAGCGCCAGCGCAAGGAGTACGCGCGAGAAGTTAAGGTAGTGGGGGTGCTACACGCGTCCGTGCCGCCCAAGTGGTCGGACGTCCCCCTCACCTTTACGGCGGAAGACGCGCGAGGGGTTCGCTTCCCCCACGACGACGCGCTCATTGTCTCCGCGACAATCTACAACTGCCACTTGGCCCGCATCCTCGTGGACGGCGGAAGCTCCGCCGACGTCCTGTTCCTCAAAACCTTCAAGGAAATGCAGGTGGATGAGAAGCTCCTGCAACCAGCTGCAGGGCCTCTGCAAGGGTTTGTCCCGGGGAAGGCGATCCACCCCGTGGGCAAGGTAGATCTCCCGATCACTTTCGGCACCCCGGAGAACTACCGGACCGAGCTAGTCCGCTTCGACGTAGTGGACCTCCCCTCCTCCTACAATGTGATTATGGGGAGGACTACGATCAATCGGCTGGGGGCTGCCACCCACCAAAACTACCTGTGCATGAAGATCCCCGGGCCGCATGGCGTGATCAACGTCCGGGGGGATCAAGACATGGCCCGTGCTCTATACGAGCGAGCTGCTGCCACAATAGGAAGCGTCAACCTGATCAAGGCACCCGGGGGGGAGGCTCCCCCCCGGACGTAGACGTCGCTGCGCCATCCCCTGGGAGGCCCCTCCTCAAGCCGCGTCCGGAAGGGGGCCTCCGGAAGGTCCCGCTGTCCCCGGGCAGCAGGGACAAAACTGTCCAAATCGGGCAGAGCTCCCCCAAGACCAGGCAGCGCAACTCGCAGCCTTTCTGCGCCAAAACTCTGATGTTTTTGCGTGGAAGCCTTCGGACATGCGGGGCGTCGCTCGGGAGGTTATTGAACACAAGCTCGCGGTAACCCCCGGTCACCCCCCTATCAAGCAGAAGTTGAGGAAGCTCTCCCACGAACGTCAAGAAGCTATCAAGACGGAGATAGCCCGGCTCCAAGAGGCGGGGTTCATCCGGGAAGTCTTGCACCCTGAGTGGCTCGCAAACCCCGTCCTCGTCAAGAAATCAAGTGGCAAGTGGCGCATGTGCGTGGACTTCACCGACCTTAACCGCGCTTGCCCCAAAGACAACTTCCCGCTCCCGCGGATCGACCAGCTCGTTGACTCCACCGCGGGGTGCGAGCTGATGAGCTTCCTAGATGCCTACTCGGGATACCATCAAGTCCGGATGGCGGAGGGGGATGATGAAAAGACGAGTTTCATAACTCCCCTCGGAACCTTCTGCTACCGCCACATGCCCTTCGGGCTCAAGAACGCGGGAGCCACATTCCAGCGCCTGATGACGCTGGTCTTCAAACATCAAGTCGGCCGCAACGTCGAAGTCTACGTAGATGACGCGGTCGTCAAGAGCCCCCGTGCAGCCTCCCACATCGACGACCTCGCAGAGACCTTCCGCAACCTCCGCGCGTTCGGGCTCAAGCTCAACCCGGAGAAGTGCGCCTTCGGGGTGCGCGGGGGGAAGCTCCTGGGTTTCCTCGTGTCCCAGCGGGGCATTGAGGCAAACCCCGAGAAGATCCGGGCCTTCCTAGACCTGCCCCCGCCGGGCTCCGTCAAAGATGTCCAGCGGCTCTCCGGCCGCCTGGCCGCGCTCAGCCGCTTCGTCTCCCGTTCGGGGGAGCGGGGCCTCCAGTTCTTCAAGATCCTCCGAGGGCTTGAGGGGTTCCGCTGGACCCCCGAGGCCCAGGAAGCCTTCAACGACCTCAAGAAGTACCTCTTAAGCCCTCCAATGCTCGTGAGTCCGTCTCCGGAAGAGCCCTTGCTCCTCTACCTCGCCGCGACCCCCGTCGCCGTCAGCGCGGTTTTGGTGAAGGAGCAAGGGGGGCAGCAACGCCCCGTGTACTACGTCAGTGAAGCCCTCCAAGGGGCCAAGACTCGGTACACGGAGATGGAGAAGATTTGCTACGCTCTCCTCATGGCGTCCCGGAAGCTCCGGCACTACTTCCTGGGGCACTCCATCACCGTTCCGTCGTCCCTCCCCCTGGGGGAGGTACTGCGGAATAAAGAAGCCACCGGACGGATTGGGAAGTGGGGGGCTGAGCTTGCCCCCTTCTCCCTGTCCCTTACCGGCCGCTCCGCAATCAAGTCGCAGGTCCTCGCCGACTTCTTCGCATAATGGACTCCCGCCTCTGGGTCCGGGGACGAAGATCTCCCTGTGCCGCCCCGACGTAGTGACCATTGGACCCTGCTGTTTGATGGGTCGCTGTGTCTCGCTGGGGCTGGCCCGGGGGTAGTCCTCCGGAGCCCCGAGGGGAAGGAGCTCGAGTACGCCGCGCGGCTCGAGTTCCCCGCAACCAACAACGTCGCCGAATACGAGGCTCTGCTCCTCGGGATGCGCCTTGCGCGCTCCCTGGGGATCCGGCGCCTACTAGTGAAGGGAGACTCTCAGCTCGTTGTCTGCCAAATGGACAAATCTTACCTGTGCCATGACGCAAATTTAAGTCTTTACTTGCAGGAAGTACGAAAGATGGAGAAACACTTCGACGGCCTTGAGGCCCGGCATATCCCGCGAAGGGAGAATGACCGGGCTGATGCCTTGGCCCGGGCGGCAAGCGCCCGGGAAACGCTCCCCAAGGGGGCCTTCTTGGAAACGATCACGAAGCCCTCGGTAGCCTCCCCGGACGCAGGCCCCGAGCCTCCGGTCCCGGAGGTCTCCGAGATCGTCCGGCCGTCATCATGGATGGATCCCCTCATCTCCTTCATCAAGGGGGAGGGGGACCCTCCCGACGAGACTGAGGCTAAGCGCCTCCGGGCCAAAGCCCGGGCATATCTCCTGCTGGAGGGAAGGCTCTACAAGCGGGGGGCTTCAGCCCTCCTGCGCTGCCTCCCCCGGTCGGAGGGACTTCAACTCCTGGAGGACATTCACGCGGGGAGCTGTGGTTCCCACCTAGCCCCGCGTGCCATCGCCGCCAAGGCCCTTCGGCAGGGCTTCTACTGGCCTACAGTCATGCGCGACGCTGCAGACCTTTTCTCCGCGTGCGAAGCGTGCCAGAAGATGGCCAAGGGCTCGAATCTCCCCCCTGTAGCGCTGCGGACTGTCCCCATCACTTGGCCCTTCGTGCGCTGGGGGATGGACCTCTTAGGGCCCTTCCCCCCAGCGCCCGGAGGATACAAGTATGCGGTAGTCGCGGTCGACTACTTTACAAAGTGGGTTGAGGCGGAGCCCTTGGCTAGCATCACCTCCCGGGCCATTCAGCGGTTTTTCTGGAAAAACGTCGTTTGCCGTTTTGGTGTCCCCCGGGAAATCACCGTGGACAATGGGACCCAATTCGACTCGGCTTATTTCCGGGAATTCTGCGAAGGCCTGGGGATCATCATCCACTTTGCCTCAGTGGCCCATCCTCAAAGCAACGGGGCTGTCGAGAGGGTCAATGGCGTAATCCTACAGGGGTTACGCCGGAGACTCGAGCAAACCGCTTCGAAGCGGGGCGCGTGGGCAAAGGACCGCCCTAGCATCCTCTGCTCGATGCGCACGACCCCGTCCCGGGCCACAGGGCGTGCTCCCTTCTCTCTAGTCTACGGGGCGGAGGCAGTCCTCCCCCCGGAGATCGGCTTCCGGTCGCTGCGGGTCGAGCTCTTGAACGGAGCCACGACCGCAGCCTACCGGGCCAACGAAGACAACCGGCGGTTGGAAATCGACCTCGTGGAGGAGGAACGCGACCGAGCGCTCCTCCGCCACGCCATCTACGAGCACGAGATGTCGCGGGCATACAACCAGCGCGTGCGCGAGAGAGCTTTCCGCCTAGGGGACCTTGTCCTCAAGCGCATCACAGACCCCCAAGCCCAGGGAAAACTCTCCCCCAAGTGGGAGGGCCCCTACAGGATCTCCGCTGTTCTAGGCTCAGGGGCCTACAAGCTCTCCAACCATCAAGAGCAGGAGCTGAAGCACACCTGGAACTCGCGTTTACTTCGCAAGTTCTACGTCTAGCCTTACGGGCGTGTCCCCTCCCCCGGAGCGATCACGCCCGAGGCGTAGGAGGGACACTGTAGCTCCGCTTCCCCCCCCCCTTCGCGGTTTCGCAGGGGGGGGCTTTGTATATTTTGTTAATCAATGCATAGCCTTTGTTCTTCAACTGTCTCATTGCAGGTCTTTCTCGTTACCGCCCCTAGCGGCGATGCCCTTCCCGCGAGGATGCCCTCCCCGCGAGGAAGCCCTCCTTGTGAGGATGCCCTCCCCGCGAGGAAGTGGGCCAGTCCCAACAAGTCCCTACAACGGAGCCTGCACTCCCGTAGGGCGGCTTACGATCAGCCCTCGTGGACTGAGGGTGTAAGCGGCAACCCGGTCCCCAGCGGCTGCGGTAACGAGTCACTTTGGGAGACTAGTCCCCTGCCCAAACCTCAAGACCCGTCTTCGGGCACTTCCTCCTCAGGGAGTAGACGCTCTCCTCAGCGGGAAGTCTAGTGGCTTTCTGGATTATCTTCCTCCTCCGGGAGTCGACGTTATTCCCGGCTCCCCGTTCCCACGGCGACCGGAAGATCAGCCCCTTGCGGCTTGATTGGATCTATCTTCCTCCTCCGGGAGTCGACGTTATTCCCGGCTCCCCGTCTTCACGGCGACCGGACGATTGTCTCTTGGATAAGCCGGATTTCTCGGGCATTTCCTTCCCCGAAGACCCTATTCCCGGCTCTCCGTTTTTACGGCGACCGGACGAGTGTCTCCTGGGAAGCTCGCCTCTGGAAATCCCATCGGGTTCTCTTGGGCATTCCTTCCGCTTAAGGCCTTATTCCCGGCTCCGCGTTCTCACGGCGACCGGATGATTATCTCCCGGAAGGTCTTCTTGAAAACCTCGCTTTAAAATTTTCTAACTTAGAAAATATTTCTCCTACAGGTTACGCTCCCTCCGGGGACCCTGTTACCCCCACAGCGCGCGGAGGTCTCCTCCGGCCCGCTGTGGGCGGGGGGGGGGGGACAGGGGGCCCCCGGGTCACCCACGAAGAAACTTAGCTCATCCTTGTTAAGATGAGTCGTCCAGACCATCCAAGAAGAAAATAAAGAGGCGCAATAAAAGGAAACAACAACAACGTGCTTTATTGATCAGTAAACCCGGAGGACATCTTCCCCCTCCGGTGGGTTTCGGAAATGATACAACCCGGGTCCTAACCCGGGGGATTTTCTACGAGCCTAAGGCCCCTACGCCTAAAGCTCCCGGAGGCGCTCCCTCAGCTCCTGGGCCAAGTCCCGGTACAACGCCCGGACGCGACGCTGAGAGTCCCGAAGTACGTCCTCGGGCCAAAACTCGTACCCAGCCGGCGGAAGTATCCGGAGAGGAGGTATCATCTGGGCCTTCGGGCGCGGGGGAGTTAATTCAGCACGGCTGTTGTCAAAATTATCCAAGTGCCATTCCGGGCACCACCTCAACCGGACAGGCTCCCGGGCAGTACCGCCGTCGCGCCTCCCGGAGACAAGGCTCAGCAAAATCAAAGCCGCTTGGGCGTCCCCCGGAGAGCCTCTTCCGGACCGTTGCTCGGGAGCAACCCCCCGGGAACCCTGGTAACATTTCATTACAAAGACTTAGAAAAATTTCTAATATATTTCATTGCAAAATGTTTTTGTACAAGTGCCCGGGGCTTCTCCTAAGAAGCTACCGGAATCAAAATGTCTAACAAAATAAAAAGGGGTCCTAGCTAAAGACCCGGGGGAGGCTCATACTTTGGCATTGGGGTCCTCCCCCCGGGGAGCTTCCTCCGTGGCCGGGGCAGGGACATCCGCGGCCGGAGGCGCCGGTGTCGGGAACCACGTCCGGATGATCCGATCGTAGAACCCCTCCGCCAGCAGCTCCACCTCCCGGCGCGTTGGCTCGAAGGCCTCCGGGAAGCCCCGGGGGGTGCGCCCCCCGATCGCCCGGGCGCCGACCCCACGATAGTCGACGAGCCCCGCGGCGGCCGCGATGACGGCGATCGCTCGGCCCCGTGCCCGGACGTCCGCAGCCTCTGGGATCGCGGAGACTTGTGCGTTAAGAAAACGCACAGCCTCCGCGAGGTTCGCCGGGGGCACCTCCGGGCCGCTCCCGGAGCCCAGGCTAACGCCAAGGCTTTCCAAGGCAGAGTGGACGGAGCGGCCTGCGTCCGACAGCGCCCGGACGCTGGAGCTCTCGAGCTCCCGGAGCGCCTTCTCCCGCACCTTGGCCTCCTCTCGGAGGCGGATGTAGGCGCCCTCCGAAAGGTGCACCTGCGCCCGGGCCCGGGACAGCTCATCAAGAGCTTCGTCCCGCTCCCAGAGGGCCGCCTCCCGCTGCTCGACGCAGGCCGCGGCCCGGCTCTCCGCCTCGTTGAGCAGCCGGGTGACCCGCTGCTCTAGGCCCCAGGTAACAGTCGCTACCTACAAAATGCATAGAGTTAGAAAAATCTTAAGTGCAGGAAAAAAGCCGAAGCGTTGAGAGCTCGAGTTACCTGGGCTCCGAGGGACTCGAGCCCCTCAAAACGCTCGTGGAGCGTTCCTCCTGCTACGAAGGCCTGCACCTTCCGGTTGTGCAGGCCCTCCGCGTAGCGGGCCACCTCACCCGCGGGAAGTAGGGAGGTGTCTTGCCCGGCCCTCCTGTCGCGGCCAGGAGAGGGCCCCCGGACCTCTGAATCCGGGAGCACGGCCGGCGTCGCCGGCGTCTTCGTCGACGAAGTTTCCTCCGAAGATGAAGACGAAGATTGGGCGGGGACCTCCGCCCGGGGGGGGATCATCGGGCCTTTCCCCGCCCCAGGCCGGAGGGCCCTCGGAGCCTCCTGCTCCGGGGGGACCTCGAAGACTGAGGGGCTCCCCCCCTCTTCATCAACCGGCCAGAGGCGCGGGGGCGCCGCCCCCGAAAACCTCACCTCTAGCCTCTCCGGCGCCAATGCCGCCGGGAGAGGCGAGAGGAGCGTCACGCGAATTGGCGACGGGGCGTAGTCCGCCGAATCGGACCCCGCCCCATCAACAACAACCTCCTTCCCCCGGGCCTCGACGGGGGCCTCCGGGGGCGGAGGCGTCGCCTCTGCCCGGGGCGCCGCCCGGGCATGTTCGGCTCCGGGAGCCGCGTCCCGGGCCCTCACCGGCGTCGTCGCCGGCGCCGTCGTCGGAGCTGGGGTCTTTTGGACCCGGGGCTTTTTGGGCTCCGAGCCCCCGGCAGCATCCTTCCCCCGTTTATGAGACCCGGGGGTAGGAAGGGGCTTCCTCTCCGGAAGCCTGAGCCCGTAGGCCTCGGCCACCAAGTTCCGGGGAGGCCCCTCCCCCACGAGGCGCACGATGCGCTCGTGTTCGTCGGCGAACTACCTCCCCAGGAGGTGCTCCGCCTTGTCCCTCGCCGCCGGGTACGGGCGCACTGTAAGGTAAAAAGTTAGTCAATTTCCCGTAAAAAACTGCAAGTACAAAAATGCAGGGGACTTACGCCGCGTCACCGGCCAGACCGGAGGCCGCTGCTCCGGGCCCATGCCGATCCCCCTTCCCCCGCGTGAGAAGGGGGAAAGCCGCAGGAGCGCCAGCTCCTCCGCGGCGTCCCGCATCGAGCGGGCCTTCTTAGCCAGCACCACCTTCCCGAGGAGCTCGAACTCCTCGTCCGTCCACACCGGCGGCTTCGGCGCGGACGACCGGCTGTAGGTGGGAGGCTCCGGGGCGTAGACCACCGCCTCGTCCCGGACCCGGAGGTAGAACCACCTCCGGAGCCAGTCCCCCCAGTGGTCCCAGGAGGCCGCCGCCGGGTAGTCCGCCACCCGGGAGGGCAGCATCTGGACCATCACCGAGCCGAAGGGGGACTTCGGTCCTCCCTTCACCAGGTGGGAGCTCCGCGCTGCCGGCTCGTAAAAATACCGGAAGACGCGGAGGGTGGGCTCCCGCCCGGTCGCCGTCTCGTACAGCCAGATGAAGAGACCCATCCGGACGAGGGCGTTGGGGGTGAGGTGGTTGAGCGCCACCCCGTACTCCTTTAGGAACTCCCGGAGCATCGGGTGCACCGGGAGTCGGAGCCCTGCCTTGAGGAAGGCCTCGAAGGCCACAACCTCTCCGGGCCTGGGGCGGGGGGCTCCGTCCTTCTTTAGGGGGACCCGGATGTCCCCCTCTTCGACGACGCCCTTCTTGACCAGGGACTCCGCGTCCGAGGCCGAGAACTCAGAGGCCCAGAGGAAATCCGCGGGGATTTCCTCCGGGGGCACCTCCGTGGTCTTCGCTCGACCTTTGGGTGCCATTAGGTGAGTTCTTTGTTTGTCGGTGGCTAAGTTTTCAGGTGCTACGGCTACAACTCTCGGACGCTCGCTACCGGAGAAGGCTACCGGAAATGCTACCGGGAGAGCGCTACCGGGAGAGCTGAAGCTGGAGTTGGAAAATTTGGAATGAGCTACCGGGGCCCCCTAAGGCCCTATTTATAGAGGCTGGCCGTGATCTAGATGCGCGCCACGTGGCCCCCTCGGAGCAATCTGGACCACTGATTCAAACCGTGCGCGGAAAAAGAAGGGACAGGCGCGTAAATCGAGACGCCGTTCCGAACCCCGCGTGCATTTATTGCGAGAACGGCGCGGCCATGAAGCGCCCGGCACAGAAACCGAAGCGTCGCCGGGGCTCCAGTGATTTTTGTCCGGAGTTTTCGTCCGGAGATTTTCCTGGTACCGTAACCATTCCCTCCGGGGCCTCAAGCTTCGTCCCCGGAGGGCATGGGGGGCTGCTGTTGGGGGAAATCTCCATGCGGTCAAGCCCAGGTAAGTTCATGATTGCCCGGGGACAGTGGCCTCCGGTGCCGGCCCCGGGCGCCGCCTTTTAGGCCCCCGGGACCGTGCCCCCCGGGCATGACCCGGGCGCCGCCATTTGCCCGGGGACAGTGGCCTCCGGTGCCGGCCCCGGGCGCCGCCTTTTAGGCCCCCGGGACCGTGCCCCCCGGGCATGACCTGGGCGCCGCCATTTGCCCGGGGACAGTGGCCTCCGGTGCCCGCCCCGGGCGCCGCCATTTGGCCCCCGGGACCGTGCCCCCCCGGGCATGTCCCGGGCGCCGCCATTTGGCCCCCGGGACCGTGCCCCCCCGGCATGTCCCGGGCGCCGCCATTTTGCCCAGGGACAGTGGCCTCCGGTGCCCGCCCCGGGCGCCGCCATTTGGCACCCGGGACCGTGCCCCCCGGGCATGTCCCGGGCGCCGCCATTTGGCCCGGGGACAGTGGCCTCCGGTGCCTGCCCCGGGCGCCGCCATTTGGCCCCCGGGACCGTGCCCGGCGGGCATATCCCGGGCGCCGCCATTTGGCCCGGGGACAGTGGCCTCTGGTGCCTGCCCCGGGCGCCGCCATTTGGCCCCCGGGACCGTGCCCCCCGGGCATGTCCCGGGCGCCGCCATTTGGCCCGGGGACAGTGGCCTCCGGTGCCTGCCCCGGGCGCCGCCATTTGGCTCCCGGGACCGTGCCCCCCGGGCATGTCCCGGGCGCCGCCATTTGCCCGGGGACAATGGCCCCTGGTGCCTGCCCCGGGCACCGCCTCTTAGGCTCCCGGGACCCTGCTCTCCGGAAGGGGTCCCGGACGTCACCGCTCTCCTAAAAAGGTAAAATCCCTGTTTGTTTATCACGTGCAGGTCACGCGAGGGACGCCTCGGGAATCAGCGACCACCTATCAAGCATCTAAGACGTTTGACCGGGAGAAGGACGGTCCTACCCTTCAATCCGACGGTGGCTCCCGCGGTAGTTTAGGTTTTTTGCTTCTTTTTGGGGCTATAAATAGCCCTTGTACCCCTCTATTGTAAAGGATCAGTTCATTATTATTTGGAATAGCTAATCTCACAGACGTGCTCCGGAAGCCTGTCCCCCGGAGAGAGCCTCCCCAGCCGACTCCGGTCGGGAGCGCGTCGACAGGACTAGGGCCCCCACCGGGACCCGAACCTGTATAAATCCACGTGTCGATTTTTGTATTTGTCCGGCGGGGAAGGACCGGTCACCCGGTCAACCCGCGCTGCGTGATCTCCGCTAGGATCATCTTCAAAACCTGCCGGGGTATTCTTAATACCACGACAGTTTTTCGGGAGCAGGCTCCTTCATCTTCCGCTTTGAAGGGGTTCTCCTTACCTTCTTCACAGCTGACCCCCCAGAGGGTCCAGCGTCGTCACTAGGACGTTTCGTCCCGACAATTCCTCCCAATATCTGTATCGTTTCAGGCAGACAGTTTGACGATCTCAATGAAATACACGATTTGCAACAAGTTCTACAGAAAAAAAGAAAAAGGCCATACCTTTTGTCGTTCCTGTTTCAGATCGTCGCCGCTATTTATTAAGCTCTCGGAACGGGGCGATCCCTGAGCTGCTTCTGTTGCGGCATTATAAGACCGCAGTAGGCTGTTTGTCAGTTTTTTGATCTCGAACAACGATAAAACTGTGTCATGAAAAGTACAAATTACTGGGTACGCTTTTTACATCAGTACAAATGTACGTTTTGTAGATGTTGGGGGAAATCTCAGCCCGATCAAGCCCGGTGAATAGCCCTGGTGACCCCTGTCTCGGGATCCACCTTTTACCTGGGGGCAAAGGCCCCAGTGACAATGTCCCCGATGACCCTTGTCTCGGGCGCCGCCTTTGGCCCGGGGACAATGTCCCCGGTGACCCTTGTCCCGGGCGTCGCCTTTGGCCTAGGAACCACGGCCCTGGTGGCCCCGTCTCGGGCGTCGGATCACGCAGGGATCATGTGAGCAACGCCTCTGGAATCTGCGAGGACACTTGTCAAGCATCGGGCTTCCTTGGCTAGTGAAAGGACGCAGGTGCCCTCCAATCCAATGGCTGCAACCAGAGTGGTCTAGTCTTTTTGCATCTTTTGGGCCTATATATGCCCTTGTATCCCTCTGTTGTAACTAGGGACAGTTCATTTGCATCAATACACAAAAATGAATAGGCGTGCTTAGGATCACGCTCCCCGTGAGAGAGCTTCCCAAGCCAACCATTGTTGGGAGCACGTCGACAGGAAGAGGGTCTCCACTAAGACCTGAACCTGTATAAATCCTCGTATCACTTGCTGTATTTGCCCGACGGGAGAGGACCGCTCGCTCTGTCAGCTCGCGTCGTCTTTGCTTAGCTAGGAACCTCCACTAAACCTGCCAGGGTATTCGCAATACCACGACAGTTCACTAGTACAGAAAAGCTTTCTTCTATCGGTAAAAAATACCATTCTACTATCGGTTTTCGTACCGATAGAGATAGACACGATAGAACAAGACAGAACATTTTCTATCGGTAAATAACCGACATAAGAACTTCACAATTCCATCGGCATATTAGGAATGTACCGATAGAAAACCCGTCGTAGTCTGACGTTAGCAGTGGGAAAAGTACCACTATTCTAACGGTTAATTACAAGATTACCGACAGCAAAAAGCTTACTATTCTATCGGCACCTTATGAGTGTACCGATAGAAATCCCGTCGTAGTCTGACGTGTAGCGGTGGGAAAAATACCACTATTCTAACGGTTAATTACAAGTTTACCAACAGAAAAAAGCTTAGTACTCTCTCGGTTGGAAATGAGATAACCGATAGAAAAAATCTTAGTACTCTCTCGGTTGTGTATGAGTTCACCGGCAGGAAAAATCATATTCTAACGGTTAATTTCAAGTTTACCGATAGAAAAAACTACAGTAGTCTCTCGGTTGTGGATGAGTTCACCAGCAAGAAAAGGCACACTATTCTGACGGTTAATTTCTAGTTTATCGATAGAAAAAGTGGTAGTAGTCTCTCGGTTGTGGATGAGTTTATCGATAGAAAAGTGGTGGTAGTCTGTCGGTTGTGAATGAATTTACCGATAGAACATTCACATATACAGTACGTTATTTACATTCACATATACAGTACAGATGCAATACATTATAGATTGGATACACAATACAGTACAAATGCAAAGAAGGGTAAATTCACAAAATAGATTGACACATTAGACAGTTATTCACATTTATTCACATATATATGGACAAATACAAATTGCAATCCAATGTGGACATTTATTGACATATATATTTATTCACATGTATATAAACAGTCTATGCACAGATAGAGTACACGAAAAAGAGAAAATTATCATGGCGGATGGTTGGGCGCAACTTCCTCCATGACATATTGATCCCAGATTTGTCGAAGATCTCTAATCTTTGCATTTTGGTATGAGTCTTTCGACATGGCGATCTGCAAGCATGTGTGAATACTTAGTAACTAACTTCCTAATTTAGAACGTGACACCCAATTTTCAAATTTGAGTTAGCTATCGATGCTTACCTGGGGGAATTGGGCAAAGTTTGTCTGCACTAGGTCGTACATGTAGCGCAACACAAAAAACCCGCATTCCCACGATTGCGGCTGCTGATGGCACTGAGATAATTGCATATGCGAAGACATGTTAGCTATTGTTTCCATAAACTAATTAAGCATAAACAAAAAGTCTTGTGAGTATCTCATATTCTTTCCAAGCTAGTAGGGAGCCCTGCAGTGCGGCATGCCTCCCTCCAGCGGACACATATTTATCAAAAGCCCTGCATTTCAGTTAGTATTGCCAGTTAATGTATTATCATTAGCTAGTGAGGTGAAAATTTAAATCAAACATATAAGTTACTTACACCTCCATATTCCCCTTGACCACATATTCGATCGATAATCTATCACGCATCGAATCGAGGTAGTACACCTCATTCCTCGGCGGACAGATCACGATGAGGATCCAGTGGCCCCTGCATTGTACGTAAAAGAGGACCGCTAGCTCAAAGTATATCTCAGGTGTAACATACAAGATCGAGTTAAATTAGTACGAAATGCACTAACCTTTGGTGGTATGGCACCAGAATGAACTCCCTGTCCTACTGCGCCATCAGCGCCTTGGATATGTACTGCTCAGCGTGCGCGGCGTCGTGCTCTAGCATTGTGAGGCTTATCTTCTCTGGGTCAAGGAAACCCACCTTGTCACACGCAGCCTCCGATGCTAGCCTGTACATGCACCTGCATGCAAAGGACGACATTAGTATTGCACAGAAAGTTACTACATTTCAAATGAACTACAACAATGCAGAGTTAGCAAACAGAGTTAGAAAACAGCAATACATAGCATCAGCAAACTCACAGGACTCCAGTCCGTACGATGGACATATCGAGCTCCCGCTAGTTGTAGAGGTCGAACAGATCCTCGTGTGCCACGGATATACTCCCGGGCTCACGGTGGAACTGCCCAGGCTTGTAGGGAACTAAGAAGTTCAGATTGCGCCGAGCTCGGTGTAGGTACCACTCGTGGAGGTCTCTGGTTGATCGATCCAATTTGCGCAAAGCTGCCTCCGACATGAGTGGGAACCCGTTCTTGAACCTCTCCGGCTGTCCCTGTCGCCCTTTTCCCTTGCCTTTGCCCTTGCCTTTTGCCGGGGACTGAGCGCGTACCTTCGAAGGCAAGGGCGAGGTGATGGCGGCTTCCTTCCGAGGTGAAGGCGTGGATGCGCTGGGTGGGGTCGAGGCCGTCTTTGATGTGTCCAGGGTCGCACGAGATCGGGCCTCATGCCCCGAGCTGGGGGCGCAGTCCCCTGGTAGCCCAACGGCAGGCCACTTCAATTAATGAGCACGTCTGTTAGATTATGCAAGCTGAGTGTACTGAGTAGGATGTAATCTAAAATGTGTAGGATTTACCGGTTGTATTAGAAGACACTTCTTGGGCCACTGTACGTAGGAGCCCACTGCCTCAGCAAGTGTCTGCAGTTCCTCTGTTGGGACTACCAACGGAGAATCGTTGTAGCCCGGCATGGCCATGTCCACCTGTACCTTTGCAATCCCCAACCGCAGAGGTACGCAATGGACCCAGACATCTGGCCCAGACGGATATACGAAGCCTGTCCAACCACTTCCTGCCTGTCACCTAGGTGATTCAGTAGGATGCAACCCTCCGACTTCTGCAAATTTGTAAATATTAAAACATGTTAGCGAAACAACTCTAACAGAATGGGAGTGGCATCAACTTAAGTGCACAGATGAAGGCTTGCAGTACCTCAAGTAGATTCACTGGATCCGCGAGGACCTTCGAAGTGCAACTGCTTATCCGACCCCGCGGGGTACCGTCGCCCTAGGGTTCCGCATCTGCACTCTTGCTCAGCAATGCATCTCTCAACCGTGCAAAGTCTTCCGTCATTTTTGCGACTTCAGACTGCACCTCAGCCCGTATTTCCGCCCATACCTCAGCCCGTATCTTATCGGAGAGCTCCGCTTCCTTTTCCTTCCAGGAGCGGGCCTTCTTCCTCGGTGGAGCCTGATCTGCGAAACCGACCTTCCACGACACAATGGCTCCCACGGCCCGTGTCCGCCCAGGATGCTCCTTATTTCTTAGAGCCCGGGTGAGGATGTCGTTCTCCCTCTGTGGGGTAAAGAATCCCTCCACTGCCTCCTTCTCAAAAGAGATCTGTTATATTTAAAGGTACCTTGTGAGACAAATTGCCATATATACACTTGTGCGCACATAGTTTACAAGGTTAGCCAACTTACCATTCGCCTCACAACGTCGACATCCCCAGGGGTTGCGAACTGCACAGACCCGGTGGATGACACGGACCCCCTCCCCCTCCACCATCGCTTGCACCTCTCATCCCAGATCTCGGAGAGCGGCAACTCAGGGGTGTCGATGACAGGATTTTGCTCGTCTTCCTTCTTCCACTGCTCCTCCTTCCCCGCATAGCCCCGGGATCCGAGCCGATGCGGGTGGTCGTTCCTCTTCTGGATCGCCCTATTCTTCTCGCTAAGGGCCTTGAACTCCTCAGTCCCCTTCTGCTTGGTGAATTCCTCCCATACCTCCTCCGATATAAAGGGGTACTTCACGCAAGGAGATTTCCCCGCAGCGAGGAAGTTACTGACGAGCCAGCTCTTAAAGGTTTTCCATGTTCCGTTCATGTCCTTCAAGCAGGCCATCCTAGGTGTATCGTCGGGGATGTTCCACTTAGCCTGTTTTCAAAAAATGCATACAATTAATCACGAGTTAGTTAAACTTTAGTATAAGCCAAGAGAACGTGATTACGAAAGAGTTCAGCGATTTCAGTTAATTTAACCTTCACTTCCGCCCACAACCTATCCCTCTCGGCCGCCGTCACGTCCTTCCAGCTCTGCATGGTGATCTTCACCCTTTTTTTCGCCAACAACCCAACGTAGGCCGCGTACTTCCCAGCATTCTTTCCAACCGGCCTCCCAAATTGGTTGAACTCACAAGAAAGATCCGTGCGTTTGGCCAAACGGCCCAACGTCGTTGCCCCTCGTCCCACCCTCTTGCGCCGGGATGTAACAGCTGCATCTTCAGTTACGTTGGGGTTGGCCCTAGTCGAACCACTGGTACCATCCGATGAAGACGACGACATGTCTTTCCCTACAAAACCATCAACAAACCATCAAAAATTTAATGGAAACACAAACCAAATCATTTTACAAAGAAAAAGGACCTATTTTAAATATTTTTTCCATCGGTAAACACAAAAGCTACCATGCAATTAATACAAGATAAGATTCTATTTCTCAGCGTTTTCGTCTACACATTTTCATATAGGAAGCAGGCAACATATGGCAATTAATTCTTCTTGGAGTTCCATAACTCAGCCCAGGACTGGAATCTAATTAAAGCTGCAAAAGGGATGTCCGAACAAAATAATACTAAAAGAAATACATGAATAAATTACTTATTGAACTGTTCAGAAATATATGAATAAATTTTGTTGATAAGCCACTACTCACTGTCATCACATAACATTCTCAATGATTTTCTATACTAATATTCATGGGCCAGCATTATTATTTCACACGTAAATATGCACACAAGCATCTAAGTGCCACTGTGCATAATCTGACAAACCTAATGCTAATGGAATATAAAGATATTGAAGTAGCACAGAAAGTAGGTCACAACCAAAAAAGGAATAATATGGTCTATAGCACCCTCTCTTGGTTATCTTTTGCATTACCTGTATGCAAGTCATCAGGACTTCATCACATCTATTAGTTTGGGAAAAGTCATATATGACATACAGGTAATGCCAAAGATAACCAAGAGATATGCATTTGAAACATATACATCGAAGACCTATCCACATTGCCATATATTCATACCAAGTGAGTAAAAATTCCCAACCAAACTAGTACGTACATTGCATGCCTCATGTCCTTCCAGATCCAAAGTTTTAATAGTACGTTGTTCAGAAATATTTTCTATCGGTAAACACAAGAGCTGCCGATAGAGCAGACAAATTGTTTCTATCAGCAAATACAGGAGATACCGATAGAATATGTGTACGAACAACTCCAACATATAATGTGCATTACATGGCAGTTGCATACAATTGATCACACATACAGCAGTATAGATAAGTTAAAATCTCAAAATAGCTTCATTACAGCACTGGAACATATTATGTCAACCCTAATTTAAATCAACATTGCCCGCGGAATGTACATAATCCAACACAATAGGGAACCCTAGTGTAATTGCAAAACTTGAAGAATTAGTACGTACAAAACACTAGGATCAAATAAGGAAGATGCTGGAAATAGAATGACGAATTAGGGTATTTACGGCGATCAGTGCTGGTGATGGAGAGGGGGTGTAGAACGCAGCGGCGGCTGGCGAAAGACGAAAATAAGAACCGGTGGCAGTGGTGAACCAGTGTCCAGCCGGTGATTGTCGTGTGGGAGAGAGGAAGTGAGTGGTCACGGCGGAGGTTGTGGTTTTCTTCGCTCACGAAGAGACGCAGTGCTCTAGGTTGGAACTGTTCAACTGGAGGGAAACTCAAGGGCCGTGTACGAGTAATAAAGTAGTGTATGACCTTTTCTATCGGTACACCAAAATAATACCGATAGAATTATGTCCGTTTCTATCGGTACAACAAAATAATACCGATAGAAAAAGTAAATTTCCCGGAAAAATATTTGAATTAGTGGATTCCTTTTTTCTATCGGTATAAACAATAAATTCCTGTGAGACCAATTTTCCCCAGAAAAATTTTTTAATTAAGTTTACGAGATTATAGTATTGTGTTCCATTTTTCTATCGGTAAAAACAACAAAATACCGTCAAAAAATGAAAAGGTAAACACAATTTAACATCAAACAGACTGTGCTTGAAAGCTGCAGAATGATAAAGAAAGTGGGAAGATAGCCAGAAAATTGGAAAATTGACATCAAAAGAAATTGTTCATTCATTATTGTTTTATCACTTAAAAAAAATTAAAACCCAAAATGCTAGGTCAAGGGGTGGTCTTAGCCCTGGCTGCATGTAGAATAGAGTCAGTTTGACTTGCAGCCAGGACACAGGACTCCTCTAGTGACAAGTTGTCCCTAGGATCAACTACTACCGCGTCGAGAAGGCCTGCGACCTCCCTCAGCTTCGCTATGGTATCCTTCATAGTCAAACCGCAGCCAGCGATGGTCATATCCGTGGATTTCTTCTCCTCGCGAAGACACCTCGTACTCGCCCTAGCATTGTCACCATCCGTCTTCATGCGCTGAATACGCTGGAAGAGATCGTCAAGGTCAAGCCGTAGCTGAGTGTGCTTGTCCATAAGGAGCTTGTGCTCCTCCTGGAGGGCCCTCAGTTCGGCCTTCACTTTGCCAGTGTCTTCCACGGCTCCCATTCCCTGTGCAAAGCAACAGGTCAAGAATGTAGTGAACATGGATTAACAATACAGGGGTAAACCCAGGAGATTTAGAGTTCTTACCGGGGAGGGCGTGGTTGACAATCCCATGGAGGTTGCCATTGTGAAAGAGAAGATGAGGAGTCGAAGCGTTCGAGGATTAGAAAAACAAAAAAATACCGTGACGCATGGCGAGGTACTTATAGAATTTCTAAGGCGACGCATGGCGACACGGTTGAGAATTCAAAGCGCCAGAGTATTGTTCTATCGGTACAAACAGAAAAAAACCGTCAGACAACAAATACCGTGAGACTAACGAATTATTCTAACAGTACAATATAATAATACCGATAGAATAAGTACACCTTTCGCAGCAAAACTTTCGAAGTGCCTGAGACACATTAAAGTAGCGGATGTCCTTTTGTATCGGTAGAAATAACAAAATACCGTCAGAAAAATTGATTTTTGGAGAGCTTAATTTGGAGAAGCAAGAGGCTGCGATGATATTTTTGCAAGTGCTATTTGAAGGGAAGAACTAAGTATTTACAGGATAAAGGTATTATACATGTTAGAACTCATGCTATGGAGTAAAATTGAGATATATTAATGCTGTGAACTAGCTTATCATTAAGTTCTAAAGAAAAATGTACTGCCTGATGTATTAATGATAAGTTCCTCACCTTGCTGCAGAACTTGTGGGCTGTTTGCTTGGCATTTATCCCTGAAATAGAAATTAATCATCAATGGTTCTCAACCCATAATCCTTCTTCGTGGTCATCTCGCAGATACGTTGTTTCGTCGATATCTTCAGTACGGATAGATTGAATGTCCTCTAAAAATGGAGGTATTTCATAGAATTGGTTATACTCCTCTTCGTCGACAACATCTTTGACCCCAACAATACGTCTCTTGCTGTGGAGGACAACATGTAATTTTGGATTGGCCGGGTCAACGATGTAGAATACCTCGTGTCAGGACCTAGGAACGCCAATTGGGTCAACCCCGGCCATATAATCTGTGCAAAATTCAATCACCTCCTCGGCGGCATAACCTTCCATGATACTCCCCTCGGGTCGACGACGAGTCCTTACGTATCCCTTCAATACACCCATAAATCTCTCAAATGGATACATGTAGCGCAGGCACACGGGTCCACAAAACTTAATTTCTCTGATAAGGTGAACAATCAGATGGACCATAACGTCAAAAAAGGATGGAGGGAAATACATCTCGAGCTGACAAAGAGTTGTAACCACGTCGCGTTGCAAAGCGTCCAATCCATCCGGATCAATTACCTACGAGGACACAGTTGCGCCAAATATTCATATCAGAAAAATCTTCTAATTAAGCTCCACAGATGGAGGTAATGAACTTATAGTACGAGTGCACGTACTTACCTTGCAAGATATTGCGTTGAAGAAATAACATAGGTTTGTGATTGTCTCTCTGACTTTAACTGGGAGAATGCCTCTGATAGCAATGGTAAGCATTTGTGATATCAGGACATGACAGTCGTGGGACTTCGTGCCAACTAGTCTTAGGTCCTTCATGGACACAAGTTTTTTCAAGTTCGCGGAGTACCCACATGGAACTTTAACACCGTGCAGGCATCGACAGAGTTCTGTTTTTTCGCTCCTGGACAACGTATAGCAGGCCGGAGGGAGGTATGTACGCTTTCCATTCTCTAAAGGTGCAAGCTCAGACCTTATCCCCATTTCCACCATGTCACGACGAGCTTTCACACCATCCTTTGTCTTTCCTGGAATGTTCAACAACAAACCAATCAAACTGTCACAGACATTTTTCTCTACATGCATGACGTCAATGCAATGTCGAACTTGTAAGTGCCCCCAGTACGGTAGATCCCAGAGAATCGATCTCTTCTTCCAAACATTTTTTTCTCGAGGTTTAGAATGCTTACCGAACTTAGCTTTGATGTCCTTCACGCGCAAGTAAATCTCCTTACCGGTCAGAAACACTGGAGCTGATCCCTTCTCAGGCTTCCCGTTAAATGATTTCCTCTTCTTACGGTACGTGTGATGCACCGGAAGAAACGTACGGTGACCCATGTACACTGTTTTCCGGCAGTTTCGCATCCACATGCTCTCAGTTTCATCTAGGCAAATAGGGCAAGCCTTGGCTCCTTTCGTACTATACCCCGACAAATTGCCGTAGGCCGGAAAATCATTTATGGTGCAAAATATCAGGGCCCGCAGGATGAAATTCTCTTTCTTGTATGCATCCCACACCTGCACCCCCTCGCTCCACAATTTCTGTAAGTCCTCGATTAAAGGCACTAGAAACACGTCAATATCATTTCTGGGTTGTCTGGGTCCTGAGATTAGTAACGCCATCATGATGTACTTGCGCTTCATGCATAACCAAGGAGGAAGATTGTAGATGCATAAAAGAACCGGCCAAGTGCTGTGCCGACTGCTCATATTACCATGTGGGTTCATACCATCTGTACTCAGCCTGAACCTTATATTCCTAAGTTCGCCGCCGAACTCAGCAAATGTTCTGTTGATGTTTCTCCATTGAATAGAATCAGCTGGGTGTCTCAGTTTTCCGTCTTGTTTCCGGGCTTCAGCATGCCAACGCAAGTGCTTCGCGACTTTTGGATCTGCAAACAGCCGCTTCAATCTAGGTATCACAGGCAAGTACCACACTGTTTTCGCCGGAGGTCCTTTCTTTACCTCGTGACGTTCACTGTCAATCCGGTCCCTACGCGTATACCTCGATGCGCCGCATCTTGGACAAACATGCAAACTGGAGTACTCGTTACGGTACAACACACAATCATTTGGGCATGCGTGCATTCTTTCGATTTCCATTCCCAACGGACACAACAGTTTGTTGGCTTGGTAAGTAGATCTTGGCAACTCATTTCCCTCTGGAAGCATGTCCGCTAGAAGATCTAATAGTGCCGTGAAACTCTTATCACTCCAACCGTTGCCTGCCTTCAAGTTATATAATCTCAGCACAGAAGACAGTTTTGTAAATGTTGCACATCCAGGGAACAGAGGCTTCTCAGAGTCAGCAATCAGTTTCTCAAATTCACAGAAGTCGTTTTCGTTGTAATCTTCCTCTACATCACGTAACATCTCATCTAGATTGTCATCATAATCATCATCTACGTGCACATCGGAATGAACATTATCACAATTCGGATGATCATCGATATTATTGCAATCCACATCCGAGTCCTGCTGATTGGTAGTAGTGGTGCTTGTTTCCTCAAGATCTTCGCCATGCCATATCCAACGGGTGTATCGCGCGTTAAAACCACGACGAATCAAATGACTCTTAATTTGATCAGAGTTGCTAAACCTCTTCAAGTTCATACAATCTGTACAAGGACAGAGCATATATTTCTCTCCCTTCCTCTCCTTTTGTTGCTCAGCAAATTTAATAAACTCATTCACACCATCCAAATATTCAAAAGTAGTACGTTTTATTCCATACATCCAATATTTCCTGTCCATCTACAATTAACAAAATTTAACGAGTCAGCCATGCATGCATGAAACCTGCCCGATTAAGTTATGTATATGTACATGTACAGCCTCTTACAACAGATGTGTTGAACCCTAGCCTGACGAAATTAACACTAATTAACCTAGCTAACTACACAATACAAGCTAGTTAGCTCCTAAAACATGACGCATTTCCAGCTACCTAGCTCCCAAGCTTACAGCTACAAACTTAATTGGAACTACACAATACAGCTAGCTTGCAAGTAGAGAGGGAGGGAGATCTAGACGGAGAGAGAGATAACTGTCGACAATTAATCATACCTTAAAGAGAGGGGCGCAATCAACTTCCCTCCAGCTTGTGCTGATCACCCTAGCAGTGTAGCTATGAGCGTGGAACTTTCATCACAAACAGAGGGACAGAGAATGCAACAGAACAAATTACAGAGCAGCTCAGCAATGGTCGAGTGGGGTTTTCCTTATAATGGAGCTTTTTCTAACGGTAAATACATGAAATAACCGTTAGACTAACTAAGGTAATTTGCCTCTCACATATTCTATCGGTAAAAACACACATATACTGTTAGAGAATGTACATTACTGAACAAGCACAGTTTTTGTTCTATCGGTAAATATGTGTATTAACCGTTAGATGATGCATGACACACGAACATGGTTTTTCTATCGGTAGATTTGTGTATTTACCGTTAGATGATGCATGACTGAGCAAATATATGTGTTTTCTATCGGTAAATATGTGTATTTACCGTTAGAGGAGGTACTTGTAACACACATGACACCAGTTCTCACATCCAAGGAATCATACCAATGTAACATCAAACAGATCTTAACTACAAGATAAAGCAATATTTCAAGAAATGCTAATTTGTGGATTAACTTGGAGACACAAAAATACTTTTCTTAGGTACTCGAGACTTCATCTTGCCAAAGAAATTACACATGCCAGTTCACAAATTCAGTTACAAACATACACATGCCAGTTCACCAATACAAATTCAGGTACATGTCTGAAACAGCAGTACAAATACACACCTACCAACCAATACAATTAAATACACAAATACTCCCTACACATTCAAGTTCATGTCCCAATTAGCAATACATGATACACAAATATACAACAATATACAAATACAACAATTCACACATTCGATGTATATTAGAAAAGCCACGTCTGAAATTAACAACAGATCACGACGAGGACCCAGTGGCCCGTACATTTTACATAAAAGAGAACCTTTGCAGGTTGCGACAATGCAACTAGCGACTACAAGTTAGACCTGATACATAAGAAATCCATTCATCCAAAACAACAAATGTCTGAACCACATTGGACTTAACCATAGGAGTTCAGTTCGAAGACGCCCGAGGAGCTGGAACTGCCGTCGACTTACATTTGTACGTATTGGTGATTTCCTCGGACTCAAACTCGATCAACTCAACTCAACTCAACTACATTAACAAAAAGAACCGACCTTCCAAGATGTTGTTCTGTGTAGTGATGGTGTAGAATGGCTGTGCAAATAACAACAATTCTTCTTCTCCAAGCAGGTAAGCATCTGGCGACAAGCTGGTGCATGCAAAAAATGTAAGATGCTTTCTATAGGTCCTGATTTGAGAAACACGCAGGGCTTAAGGATCTTCTCGACCGAGCCAACCAAGATCTCGCATTTCACGTCCTTCCAGCTCTCGACGGTGATCTTCATCGTTTCTTTCGCCAACAAGCCAACGTAGGCAGCGTACTGCGATGAAGAACCGTGAAATACGTTGCCCCTCATGAGCATCATCCAAGGACCTGCAAAGATCATAATCATATTGAAAAGAAGACACATCAAAATGAAGGATACAAAAAAAGCAGAATAATTGCCATAATCGGATTAGAATTATTTATGTACCTTGCTTGGGATGCGGAAGTCTAGAGGGCGTCGATGGAGGTGCGGAGGTGCAGCGGTCGCCTGTAGAGGTGCGCCGGCCGTCCATGGAGCTTACGGGTTAGGATTACGAGCCCCAGATGAACTGTGCGAATGAAGAGACATACCCCTGTATTTATAGTACTAGATAAATTCTATCGGTACAAACACCGCATACCGTTAGTCATTTTATATATATTCTAACGGTAAAAATCAATTACCAATAGAACAAAAACATCTGTAGAAGTCGAATGGCTCTATCGGCGTAATACAAATTACCGATAGGAATTTTTGTCCACACTCTGTCGGTATATACGTACATTGCCGATAGAATAATACTAATTGTAGAAGGCGAACAGTTCTAAAATATTTTTTCTATATTCTAACGGTATAAACATTAATTACCAATAGAATAAAACTATTTGAAGAAGAACAGTTCTAAGCAATTTTCGATATATTCTAACGGTAAAAGAATCCATTACCGATAGAATAAAAATATTTGTAGAAGGCTAACGGTTCTATCGGCACACTACATATTGCCGATAGAAATTTTGGTACATACTCTGTCGGTATACGCATACAGTACCGATAGAATAAGTCTAGTTGTAGAAGTCGACCAGTCCTATCAGCGCACAACATTCTCCCGTCAGTACTTATGCATCTCTTCTAACGGCAAATATGTTCATCACCGCTAGAGTAAATCATATTGCTTCTTCTATCAGTAATTTTCTTACAAACCGATAGGAAAATTTCACCCGTTGGCCTTTTTTGGCCGCGAGGCACATTTTCTATCAGTTTTCTACTAAAGCGCTAATAACCGATAGAATATAGGGGTTAGTAGACTGCATTTCTGTACTAGTGGTTGGAGCCGTCCGTGGGGACTTCGCGACGAATCGCCATGGCTCCCCCAAGAATGAGGGCTCGCGCCCTACCCGGTGACTCCGGTCCCAGTGACTCAATGCCACCCCCTCGAGACACGACCGCCTCGGTGCTTCTGGCCAGACGCGGCCAAACCCAGGTACCACCTCTAACCCTTCCGGTTATTTCTGGTGGACAGACCTCCGGGCTCAGCCCGGTGATCGCGGACGCCTTGGCGGCCACTAGCCTCCCCCGACGGCACCCTCGATCTCCCGGGACACCTTGCTCGAAGCTCTTCTCGAGGGCCAACTCCGCACCCAGTGCTCCATGGATGAGCTGCTCTGCATTTTGGAGCAGCTGCCGGCCCCAGTCTATCGGCGGCAGTTCCCGTTCATGGGGGCCATGCCGCTGTTTATGGGACACCCGGTGGCCCCTCCGATCCCCAGAGGCCCGGTTGCTCCCGGGACCTACGACCCCACCGGGAGCTACGTCCCTCTAGTGGGTTCGTCGCCTCGAGCCTTCCCGGCGCCGGGAACCTTCCCGATGTCGGAACCCACATCGTAGGTATTTTTCAAGGATCACCAGTTCATTCTCACGAACGATTAGGGCTTCTTCATTCTGCTCCGCCAGCCACCAGTTGATCAGCAACCGTGGGGGAAGAATCTCTTCTCTCTTGAGTGCCACTAGGCTTTCTTCCGAGTGGTGGATGGATCGGCTCCAACATGCCATTGGTGATGTGATCGGTGGAAGGGTGATGGATTTGGAGACAATGAGGGGAAGGTGTGCAAAGGAGGGTTTTGTACGGTGAGAATGTCTAAGGAAACAAAGGGTTTTTGGCTGTGAAACTTCTCTAGTAAGCTACCCCTTCTTTTTATTTCCCAAAACGGGTGCCTTTCCTGTTGAAACCCGTTATCGTTACCCTATTATGAATCTGAAGAAAAATGTATCTTTTACTAAGGATCATTTTATTTCACATTCGGGGGCTATGGTACAGATAATTATAGGAGAAATTCTTAAGATTTGTTAAAGGAATTAACAACTTGTGATTTTAGATAACCTTATATTTTCTGCACTGATCGCAATGCTATTCTATGATCGTAGTATAATCTGTGATCACGGTACTATGTATGATCGCAATGCTATCCTGTGGTCTCTGTACTATGTTTGATCGTAGTATTATTTTGTATTGTGCATGGTCTCAATATTATTTTGAGACTTGAAAATCGTCTTGAGTTGATCTTGGATAGAAGGTTAACAATCTATGTACGTTTGGTCGCAGAGACGTCCTCCAGTAACCACTTTTCACACAGAGAATGTAAAGAATTCTAAATTGGTGATTATAAATCATACATAATTATCTAAAAAAGTCAAGTATATAAGGAAAAGAAATTATTTATTTCATGCAATCTTTACATACAAAAGGGATACAGGAGACCAAAGCATCAACCTGATCCGAAAGCAATTTACAAAGTTCTCCAAGGGACATATTGGCATCAGTGGGATCAACACTGGCCGCCCCAAGAGAACTAGCAATAGTTCTAAGCCTATCTACATCATCCCGTAGCAAAGGAGTGCTATTGTTCCTTATTGTATCAGAGAGTTCTCGCTGCTGTCGAGGGTAGTCTCTCTCCAATCAGAACTGGCACGCCTCTTCACGGGGGCCATCATAACATTCTGCCAGATGCAGAATAGCCGACAAAATCTCCTTAGTACGCTTCTCCAGTGCGTCTTTTTCTTTTTGGAGAGTTCTGCACAAGCCTACTCGCTCACCAAAAGAGTCTGGACCTCAGCAAGCTGATCCCTGAGAGATCTAGGAGCTCTTATCTCCTGCATTTTCTCCTGCATGGGTTAGTTTCAACTAGGAAACACAACTAGCAGAGAAAAAAAGGAGATTATTACCTGAGAAGTGGAGGAGAAAGCCAGGTTTTGGGATGGATTTGGATGTGGAAGTGAGAGATTTTCACCAGAAAGTTGATTACCCGACAAAAGCTGATGATCCAAAGAAGGTGTATCATCTGGTCGTGGTGATGTAAGACTTCCTCCAAGAGAGGGAAGGTTTGAAGGATTGTTGTGGATGCTCAAAGGTGGAGATGAAGATGCAACTGGATAAGTTGCTGGGGCTGAAGAGAAGGGTAATGTGACAACCCAAGTCTCGGTCCCCTTTAGCGGTTTTGATGCAGTTCCACTGGAGGATCCTTCGTCATTCTTCGCTTTCTTCTTTGGAGGAACCAGTTCCTCGAACACTGTAAGTTCCAAAATGCATTGCTTTGAAAATGATCAGGATGTAAAAGATAAACTTACAACTAGAATTTCAGAAGAGACTTACCTTCTGGGAATCTTGATCAAGCTTGGTTATCACTTCTTTTTCTTCCTCATCACTCTCAATCTCAATAATGTTCTTGGAGCCTTGGTTCGCCATTGAGGTAAGAACAGAAGAGGGAGGGTGGAACAAGAGAAGAGAACTAACTTGGAAAGACTTAGCCACAAAATTGTGATTCTTAAGAACTGAGAGGCTCTGCTATTTATAGAACCAGAGGGGATAGTTCTCTTGCGCGGGTGCCTCGAGGTTTTAAAAGCGCATTACTGGCTCTCCAAGTCAATAAATTCATCATTACTTGTCAAGAAAAACTAAGGGTTTTTCTCGGGAAATAAACCGCCACACAACGGAACAGTGATTGCTGAAGAAGTTGAAACGTCGGGTTTCATAATTCGATAGAAATTAAATTTGAAGTAAATAAGTCTTCATTTTCTTCAAATTTGGGGGCTAGCTGACGACGATTATCACCCGAGCTAGTTAGATTAACACATGTCGGGTTCAATTCATTTCGAATTCAATGTGTGTCTATGAGTTTGTGTCTTAGTAGTAGCTATGGTCGCCGAAGGACACAAAGTTATTGAATAATCGTAGCCTTTGCGCGATCATGACACCACAGATAGTGCATGGTCAGAAGGCTGCAAATAGTGCGCGGTCAGATGGTCGCTGACTGCATGCGACCAAGATAATTTGGGTGTGTTTAAGTCTTTTACAAACACGTCCCCAGTATCGATATAACTTCTCCCACATTTTAAGACAACTGCTCGGATGATAGCGTGTGCAGTTATCTACTAATTGCACATGTTAAACCTGCGTAGGATAAGAGTGTAGTTATACATACTGCACCATGAACAACCATCCAGTACCGCTTCACATTGGCGCCCTTTCATCAGTATAAAAGGAGAGACGATGCACGGTGTAAAAGGCGGTTAAGACAACCAACAAGCAAGACAAAAATTCAGGAAAGCTTGAAGACTTAGACATAGAGAGATAAACATATAGAAGAGATCATCGCCTGTGATAATCTCTTCTCCCTGCAAACACTTTTACCATATATAGTGAAATCACAAAAGGAAGTAGGACTATTACTCCGACCATCGAGGGCCTGAACCTGTATAAATCTTCGCGTCCCTATCAACATTGCTTATCCTATCTACCCTGAGGAACACCCTGAAAGGTCTCACAACTCACAAATCTGCATAAGATCGACAGAGGACCCCGAGTCCAAATCGTCAACACCGGGTGTCACAGCAGGATAACGTCCCGGGCGACGCCTCCCATGTCCGCGGGCTTCCACGTGAAGATGTTTGAGTTCTTGCTGAGGAAAGCCGCAAGCCGTCCCACGTGCTCCTCAGAGAGATCTGCCCCGATCTTGACAGTCTTGTCCCTGTCCTCCTGGGACAGCAGGATCTTTCGGAGGTCCCCCTCCGGGCGCGGCTTGGGGGAAGACCTCCCAGAAGGGACGGCCGAGGTATCAAGCACCGGGGGAGTGTTCCCCCTCCCCCCCCTGGTGCCTTGATCCAGTTGATGCTCCCGATCACCGCGGTTGATCGTGATCCTCCCCATAATCGTGTTGTACGAAGAGGGAAGGTCCACAACATCGAACCGGACCATTTCAGTCTGGTAGTTGTCTGGGTCGCCGAAGGTGATGGGGAGGTCAACCTTCCCCACCGGGTAGATGGTCTTTCTAGGGACGAAGCCCTGCAAGGGCCCATCTGCGGGCTGCAGTAGCTTTTCGTCAACCTGCATTTCCCTGAATGCCTTCAGGTACAGGATGTCGGCAGAGCTTCCACCATCGACGAGGATACACGCCAGGCGACAGTTGTAGACGGTGGCAGAGACGATGAGCGCGTCATCATGGGAGAAGCGAACCCCACGCGCGTCTTCCACTGTGAAGGTGAGGGGGACGTCCGACCACTTTGGTGGCCAAGACGTGTGCAGCACCCCCACAACCTTTACCACCCGCGCGTGCTCCTCGCACTAGCATTTGGAGTCTCGCCCTAAGGCGGATCCCCCGTTATGACGTTTACGCATCTTTGGGAGGTTTGGAAGGGGAGCTCTTTGGCTGAGCACCCTTCTCACGTTTGCCTCTGCTGTTCCCCCGAGGGAGCAGGGAGAGCGGGCAGAGCCGGCGGAGGGGGCAAGGAGGCGGGGCTCCCTCCGCCTACCCACCCTGGTCGAGGAATGCAGCGAAGTGTTGCAGGAGTTGATGGCATTCCCGAGTAGCATGGGTATTGGACATGTGGAAGGCACACCACACGTTGGCTGTGACCTCCTTGCCTCCCGTCGCGGGACCATCTCGACCTCGGGATGACTGTCCCCCCCATGGCCCTTGGGCTTGGGGAAGGGGCGCTTGCCCTTGCCGCCGTTGCGCAAGCCGCCTCTACCCTCGAGGACAAAACTGTCTCGAGGTCGTGGCTCGCTGCGGTTGCCCCTCTTGGGACGCTTGCCGGGGGGTCCCTAGCATCCCGGTCAGCGGAGCCAGGGGCCCCTTGGTTCTTTTTCCAGAGGTCGTCCTCCTCCGCCCGAGCATACTTCTCGAGCACAGTGAAGATCTCATCGGTAGAGGAGGGACAGCTCCAGGAGAGCCTCTGATGGAGCTCCCTTGGGAGGATCCCGCTTTTTCACACCTCGATGACCGTGGAGTCGGGGACATGAGCCACTTTGCTCTTGACTTGAGTGAAGCATTTGACGAAGCTGCGGATGGTCTCCCCTGTCCTTTGCCGGACATTGTAGAACTGTGAGGAGTCTAGGGGGCGCACGTAGTTCCCCAGGTAGTTCACACAGAAATCGCACTTGAGCTGCGTGAAGGACTTGATGGAACCGGCCCTCAGCTTGTAAAACCATGAACGGGTGATTCCAGTGAGATAAGAGGGGGAAGACGTTGCATTGCACCGTCTCATCCCCCCTAGCCGCCGAAATGGCTGTGGAGTATACCTGCACAAAGTCATAAGGGTCGGCCTCACCGTTGTAGTGTTTGATATGTAGCGGGCGGTAGGGTCGCGGCCAGTGGATGCACCGGAGTCGGCGGCACAGCAGCTGGTTGGCACCTTCAACCTCCCGAGGAGAGTCCCGGTCACTGTCATCTTTCGCGGGGGACACACACTCGTTGTCAGAGTCGGGGAGGGGTCCCAGTGGTCCGCCAGTGCGACGATAGCGCCTCTTCTCCTCATGGTTAGCCGAGCTAACCTCTTGGACATCCAGGTACACCCCCACCCCCGCGGCGGTTGCTTCTTCGATTGGCCTCTTCCCCCGGGTGGGACGGGAGTGTGGCTCGCCGCGGCCCTGAGCCGGGGGAAATTCCGATCGATAAGGGGAGGGAGCCTCCTTGGGTTTCACAATTTGCATTTGCTCGACCTCATCCCAAGTGAAGCGGGTCTGATCCACCGGGGGAGCCCTCAAGGGCAGCCCTGGGCGAGGAGGGAGCTGAGGCGCGTCAGCCGCCGGCCCGGAGGAAGCCGCCGACCCGGAGGAATCCACCGGCACTCGGGATGAACCCGGCACCGGGTAAGAGTCCGGGATGGGAGCTGGTGTGGGGAGAATCCCCAGAGCAGCCACCGGTTCTGGCGCTGGGGCGTCCCCGGGCACATGGGCGGCCGCGGGCGCGGGGACGGCTCCCGGCACGGGGGACACCCTCGGGGCAGGGAGGGTTCCTGATGCTACGGTAGCCATCTGCGGAGGTTTCGGGCCCGATTCCGGATAGCCTCTGGGGATGGGAAAGGTCTAGGGTAGGGGTTGACCTCCTAGCGCGGGAAACACCCCCGGCGTGAGGAAGGCTCCGAGCTAGGGCAAGCCCCCCGGCACGGGAAACGTTCCCGACGTGGGGAATGCCCCCGGGTGCCCCATAAAGAACGGAGGTGTGTACGAAGGAGCCAGGGGCCACGCTAAGATGCGCAATAACTCCGCCAGGGTATATTGGGCACGGAGTTGGCCCTCGACCAAAGCCCCCAGCAAGGGGTCTTCGGAGGCCGAGACTGCCGGTTGGGGGGTGCTAGGTCCCACCGACACGGTCACGGTCAGAAGGTTGGGAATGGGAACACCTGCACCGGAGGTTACGGGAGGAGGTGGTACCTCTCTCTAGGTGTCTCTGGGAAGTAAAGTCATTGCAGCGGCATTTTCTTGCAGAGGTGGCGTCGGGTCACTGGGACCGACACCACCAGAAAGGGAGAGGATCTTCTCCCTCCTTCTTGGGGGAGCCATGGTGATTTGTCACGAGTCCCACGGATGGTGCCAACTGTCGTGGTATAAAATATACCACTGGCAGGTTTCATGAGAAGACTTGAAACGGGAACGATGGTGCGAATTGACTGAGCGACCGGTCACTTCCCACCAGACAACAGCAATTGACATGGTGAGTTTTATATAGTCATCGATGTAGGCAGCCGCGCGGAGGCTTTTGACTACCGCGTCGTCAATGTATACCTCGACATTGCGGCCGATCTGGTCCGTTAGGACCAGGGACATGAGGAGCTGGAATGTTGCCCAAGTATTCTTCAACCCTAAGGGCATGTGGACGTAGTAGAAGGTGCCGAGGGGAGTTATAAAACTCGTCTTTTCCTCGTGCTCCTTAGCCATCCAGAGTTCATGGTAGCCCAAATACGCATCGAGCAAGCTCATAAGCTCACACCCCGCGGTCGAGTCAACCAGCTAGTCGATCCGAAGGAGTGGGAAGTTGTCTTTTGGGCAACCTTGTTAAGGTCTGTGAAGTCCACGCACATCCTCCACTTCGTCACGAGGATGGGGTTCGCTAGCCATTCGGGGTGCAAGACCTCCCAGACGAACCACACCTCCCAGAGCTTGGCGATCTCGGCCTTTGGTGGCCTCTTGCTGCGCAAGGGAGAGCTTGATCGGGGGGCAGCCGGGTGTTACAGTAAGCTTGTGCTCGATAACATCCTGGGGGACGCCCCGCATTTCGGTGGCCTTCCAGGGACAGTTGGACTCTCCAGAGGTTCCCCTCCAGGCGCAATTTTGCGAGAGACTTCCTGGAGGGGACGACCGGGGTGTCCGAGGCCAGGGGGAGCCCTCTCCCCCGGGGCGTTGATCAAGTTGACGCTCCCGATCGTTGCGGTGGAGCTCTCGTAGAGAGCGTGTGCCACGTCCTGGTCTCCTCAGGTGCTGATCAATCCACGAAGCCCAGGGATCTTCACACAGAGATAGCTTTAGAGGACTGCCGCCCCCAGGCAGTTCATCACGGTCCTCCCCATAATCGCGTTGTACGAAGAGGGGACGTCTACTACATCGAACCGGACGGTCTCCGTCCGGTAGTTGTCTAGGCACCGAAGGTCATGGGGAGACCAACCTCCCCATCGGGTAGATGGTCTTCCCAGGGACGAAGC